>JARQOC010000005.1:85938693-86536193 GCA_033576535.1 Allobates femoralis
ATTAGAGAAGTCTTCGGGGGAAAGGAAAATTAGTTTATGAATTCCCAGGATTCTTCTACAGACACATTCACAACGGCATCTGTAACTCCTGGGAAGAATAGCAATTCTGTACAATATATATTTGTTGTAAATCATTTATGGGATTTTGAACTTTTTTGTATTTTTAATATTCAGGAATTATCAAGCATGTACTGGAGTGCACAGAGAGGATATCTACAGCTCCTCTGGTATATATGTACCGTAACTACTGCCACAAATGATATAGATGAAAAACTCTCGGAACCACTGCAAAATCTAGATGAGGCACATTCTCCCTTCTGACATGTATGTGATAGGACTATATACTGTCTCAATGCAGTTCACTACTCTAGGTCTGCAAGTAGTGGGAGTCACAATAATCACAAAGGTTATTATATTTTACAACCTTACCACACCATTTGCCTGCTCTCGAGTTGATTAGGAGTAGCCAGGGCCCCAGGCAGCTTGGAAGGCAAGGGCCACCCAAAGGCTGATGTAGCATGCAACATGTCACATGATCCCCTTATTAGATAATGTGAGTAATGCACAGGCGCACATTAGCAGACAGCAAATGAGAAAGACAGCGGCACGCTCAGCGCACCGCACACATTTTTTTACATTATGTACAGTGCTATGCATAACATGGCGCTATACATTATGGATTATGGGTGGCAAATTAATTTTTCCGAGAGGTTACATGAAAAACCGTGACTGTTGGGATGGGCTTAACCAAATGGATGAAATTAATTCTGCTCAACATTAACATGTTAATTATTATTTTATAGCACTATTAATTGGATCACTTAATTTTGAGCAGAATTGAAAATGCTGGCACAGTATGAGCCAACACACAGCCCCCTAAATACAGCATGAGCCTTATATACAAAATGAGCTCTCACATAACCCCTATGGACAGTATGAGCCCTTAAATAGCCTCTATATAAAATAGGAGCCTTCACATAGCCCTCATATAAAATATGAGCCCTTATATAGCCCCTATATACAAGGTGAGCCCTCACATAGCCTATATATACAGTATTAACCCTTGCATAGCCCCTATATTCAAGATTAGCTTCACAGACCCTATATAAAGCATGAGCCTTTACACAGCCCCTTACTTAGCTCCTTATATATAAAACTAGCTGGCGGCCCGATTCTAAAGAATCGGGTGGTCTAGAATCCATATACAGTTTACCTAATATATAAAACCTGAAGGCTCACTTCCGTCACTTTGGCCAACACTTCCGTCACTTTGTCATCGGCAAAGTGACGTCACCACAGTGCTACACCCTGAACGGGTGGACCAACATGGCGGTCCTTAGCGGAGCGGGACTCAGGCAGCCCCGCCACGCTTACGGCCACCGGTACAGTGCCCCAAACACACACACACGGTCGGCAGACGACCGGCTGCCACACATGACGGGCGGGAGACGACCAGCTTTAGCCGGTCGTCTCCTGCCTACAGGCCGCCGACCGGAGCCAGCGCGAGGCAGCCGGGAGACGACCGCTGTGAGCCGGTCGTCTCCCGCCTGCCACACACCACGGTCCCACGGCCGGAGTGAGCGCAAGGCTGCCGGAAGACGAACGGCGTTAGCCGGTCGTCTCCCGACTGGCTGGCGGCTGCCTGGAGCTCAGCCGCGGCTACTTATGGCACGGAGGTCTGCGGCGAGTCAGCCGGGAGATGACCGGCATTAGCCAGTCATTTCCCGGCTGGCGAGCCACTGAGCTCCGTGCCGTACATAGCCGTGGCTGAGCTCCGCCCAGCCGTGAGCCTGCCGGCATTTTCCGCCGTACAGCGAGGCGCGATTGTGATTGGTCACCGCCAGGCACGAGCCACCAATCAGGATAGCGGCGCGCTCCATGGCGCCATACTTCAAATACACTGAGTACAGTGTATTTCAAATATGGAGGCATTGCGCACGCCGCTATTCGGATTGGTCGGCGTGCTGAATGCGGCGACCAATCAGAATAGCGGCACGCACAATGTCGCCATATTTGAAATACACTGAGTACAGTGTATTTGAAGTATGGCGCCATACAGAGCGCCGCTATTCTGATTGGTCGGCACGCTGAATGTGGAGTCCAATCAGAATAGCGGGGCGCTGTATGGCGCCATACTTCAAATACACTGTACTCAGAGTATTTGAAGTATGGCGCCATACAGCGCCCCGCTATTCTGATTGGTCGGCGCGTTCAGCGCGCCGACCAATCAGAATAGCGGCGCGCTGTATAGCGCCATACTTCAAATACACAGACTACAGTGTATTTCAAATATGGCAGCATTGCGTGTGCCGCTATTCTGATTGGTCACCGAGTTCAGCGCGCCAACCAATCAGAATAGCGGCACGTGCAATGCCGCCATATTTGAAATACACTGATTACAGTGTATTTGAAGTATTGCGCCATACAGCGCGCCGCTAGTCTGATTGGTCGGTGTTCTGAACGCGGCGACCAATCAGAATAGCGGCGCGCTGTATGGCGCCATACTTCAAATACACTGACTACAGTGTATTTCAAATATGGCGGCATTGCGCACGCCGCTATTCGGATTGGTCGGCGTGCTGAAAGCGGCGACCAATCAGAATAGCGGCACGCGCAATGTCGCCATATTTGAAATACACTGAGTACAGTGTATTTGAAGTATGGCGCCATACAGAGCGCCGCTATTCTGACTGGTCGTCGCGTTCAGCGCCCCAACCAATCAGAATAGCGGCGCGCTTTACGGCGCCATACTTCAAATACACTGACTATAGTGTATTTCAAATATGGCGGCATTGCGCGCGCCGCTATTCTGATTGGTTGCCGCGTTCAGCGCGCCGACCAATCAGAATAGCGGCACGCGTTATCCCGCCATATTTGTAATACACTGAGTACAGTGTATTTGAAGTATGGCGCCATACTGCGCGCCACTATTCTGATTGGTCGGCGCACTGAACGCGGCGACCAATCAGAATAGCGACGCACGCTATGCCGCCATATTTGAAATACACTGAGTACAGTGTATTTGAAGTATGGCGCCATACAGCGTGCTGCTATTCTGATTGGTCGGCATGCTGAACGCGGGGACCAAACAGAATAGCGGCGCGCTGTATGTCGCTATCCTGATTGGTCACCGCCAGGCGCGAGCGACCAATCACAATCGCGGCTCGCTGTACGGCGGAAAATGCCGGCTGGCTCGCGGCTGGGCGGAGCTCAGCCACGGCTATGTACGGCACGGAGGTCAGCGGCCAGCCAGCCGGGAAATGACCGGCTAATGCCGGTCATCTCCCGGCTGACTTGGCGCGGACCTCCGTGCCATAGGTAGCCGCGGCTGAGCTCAGGGCAGCCGCAAGGCAGTTGGGAGACGACCGGCAAATGGCGGTCATCTCCCGTCTGGCTCGCGTTGGCTTCAGCCGGCGGCCCGTGGGCGGGAGACGACCGGCTAAAGCCGGTCATCTCCCGCCCGTGATGTGTGGCAGCCGGGAGACGACCGGCTGACGCCGGTGGTCTCCCGACCGTGTGTATGTGTTTAGGGTAGTGTACGGGTGGCCGTAAGCGTGGCGGGGCTGCCTGAGTCCCGCTCCGCTTAGTGCCGCCATGTTTGTCCACCCGTTCAGGGTGTAGCACTGTGGTGACGTCACTTTGCCGATGACAAAGTGACGGAAGTGCTGCCTAAAGTGACGGAAGTGACCCTTCGGCTTTTATATATTAGATGAGCTCTTTCACATCCCACATATATATTAAAAAAAAACAACACAAATTCACCTCTCTCACACTATCAGGCATTCTGCTTCAGAGAGGTGATGGGGGCTCTGCTGGAGCTGCATTGCTATTCTTTATTACTGGCAGCAGAGCTCCAAGAAAGCTCACTGCCCAGAAATGTGCACTGCCATTGGCAGTTCGCAAAGTAATATAATGAGGGCTACCTGGCCATGGGCCTTTCTGGAGCCATGGGCCCAGATTACCCCCATTATAATCCGCCCCTGTGCCTGCCTCTTGTCTGTTATTAAGCTCTCACTGATCTCAAGGAGACCAGTCGAGGAAAACACTGCGGGCAGCTGGCTAAAGCGCTCAATCTCCTTGAGATGATTCTATGCCTTCATTGGAGTCCAACTGTATTTAATTAAACTGATAGGACTTGATTTGGAAAGGCACACACCTGTCTATATAAGGCATCACAGATCACAGTGCATGGCTGACCAAATAAGAATGAGGTCAAAGGAACTGCCCAAGGAGCTAGAGAGAGAATTGTGGCAAGGCACAGATCTGGCCAAGGTTACGAAAGAATTTCTGCAGTATTCATGGTTCCTAAGAGCTCAGTGGCCTCCATAATTCTTAAATAGCAGATGTTTGGGACCACCAGAAGTCTTCCAAGACCTGGCTGTCCAGCCAAACTGAGCGATTTTGGGAGAAGAGCCTTGGTGAGAGAGGTAAAGAAGAACCCCAAGATCACTGTGGCTGAGCTCCAGAGATGCAATAGGGAGATGGGAGAAAGTTCCACAAAGTCAACTAGCACCGCAGCCAGGGCCGAAACTACCACAGGTGCAGGGGTGGTGATCGCACCCAGGCCCAGGGGGGCCCCAAAAGTCCTTTTGGCCTATAGAAAAAGACTAATACTGTTAAAGATTTGCAATAATTGGGGCCCCGTTGGAGCTTTCGCATCGGGGCCCCTGGGCCTGAAGTTACGCCACTGACCGCAGCCCTCCACCGTTGGGACCTTTATGGCAGAGTGGCCAGACGGAAGCCTCTCCTCGATGCAAGATATATGAAAGCCCACATAGAGTTTGCAAAAAAACACATGGAGGACTCCCAGACTATGAGAAATAAGATTGTCTGGTCTGATGAGATGAAGATTGAACTTTTTGGTAATAATTCCAAGCGATATGTGTGGAGAAAACTAGGCACTGCTCATCACCTACCAATATAATCCCAACAGTGAAACATGGTGGTGACAGCATCATGCTATGGGGTGTTTTTCAGCTGCAGAGACAGGAAAACTGGTTGCAGATGAAGGAAACATGAATGCAGCCAACTACGAAGATATCCTTCATGAAAATGTCTTCCAGAATGCTCTGGACCTCACACTTGGTCGAAGGTTCAGCACACAGCTAAAATAACAAAGGAGTGGCTTCAGGACAACTCTGTGACCATTCTTGACTGGATCAGCCTGAGCTCTGACCTAAATCCAATGGAGCATCTCTAGAGAGATTTTAAAATGGCTGTTCACCAACGTTCACCATCCAACCTGATGGAACTGGAGAGGATCTGCAAGGAAGAATGGCAGAGGATCCCCAAATCCAGGTGTGAAAAACTTGTTGCATCATTCCCAAGAAGACTCATGGCTGTACTAGCTCAAAATGTGCTTCTACTCAATACTGAGCAAAGGGTCTGAATACTTATGACCATGTGATATTTCAGTTTTTCTTTTTTAATACATTTGCAAAAATTTCTATATTTCTGTTTTCTTAAGTTAAGATTGGTTGCAAAGTGTTCATTAATGAGAAAAAAATAAACTTTTTTAAATTTACCAAATGGCTGCAATGAAACAAAGATTGAAAAATGTAAATGGGTCTGAATACTTTCTGTACCCACTGTATATAAAAAGACACATATGCATGTTTTTGTCACTATCTGACATGAAATCAGAATAAACCTTTCCTGTTTTAGGTCAATTAGGATTACCATAATTAATAATATTTGCCAAATGCCAGAAAAATTAGTGAGAAAGAGAATGTTTTAAGGCATTTTTATAACTTTCTGCAAAGTCACAAGTTTACATACACTAAGATTACTATGCCTTTAAACAATTTGGGAAAGCCCATATGATGTCATGTGTTTGGAAGATTCTGATAGGTTTATTGGAAACGTCTAAGTTAATTAGAGACACACCTGTGGATGGATTGTAATGCACACCTGAAACACACTGGTTCTTCTCAGGAAGAGATTTGTGAACTTGCACAAGTCTGGTTATATACCTTGATGGAGGACATTTATACCTGGATAGGGATAATATATACCAGGATAAGGGATCATATATGCCAGAATGGGGAATATATATACCAGGAAGAGGACGTATATACCAGGATGGATGACATATATATCAGGAAAGGGATCATATATACCAGGATGGGTGTTCATATAAACCAGGATGGAGGACATATAAATATGCGGCTCAAAAAAAAAGAGGGGACACTTCCACATTACATTGTGTAGTTAAATGTGTTTTTGAGCAGTATCTATCTATCTATCTATCTATCTATCTATCTATCTATCTATCTATCTATCGAATATGTATTTAGTTTATTTATGAAGATTTAGGAATAATGCAATGAATGCACAGAGATTTCCATGTAAAATATATACATTATCATTAAATGTTATTGCTCACACTGTGAGGGGGGTTAAATTCCGCGCCAATATCGCTCATTGGTCATGGCCAGGCGGGCTCGACCAATCAGCTACGTGGCTTCATTCAATATATCTGCACGTTTGACTCCTCACCAGCGATCAGTAAGGTACCGTCACACTTGGCGTCGCTCCAGCGATCCCGACAACGATATGACCTGGTATGGATCGCTGGAGTGTCACTACCTGGTCGCTGGTGAGATGTCAAACAGTCAGATCTCACCAGCGATGCAGCAACGATATGGCGGTCTTTAGGACCCTGTCACTCTAGGGCGTAGTATTGAGGTCGTTGGTCGTTGTCCTGCACGGCTTAGCGGGGGATTTGAATTCCGGCCACCATATCGTAATACCCATAACTGTTGGGCTGGGTGCTCAGACGCGACCAATCAGCGATGCGGGATTTCCGTTACAGAGAGACAGACACGATAAGGCGATTATATAGTAGGATATCTATACCATGATAGATACAGGAATATCAATTGAAGGACCACATATACCAGGATGCAGGCACATATATCAGGATGGGAACATACATGCCAGGATGGGGATCATATATATTAACATAGGCCCAGGATGAGTACGGCCATGTTCACACACATGCGTTTTTTTTGACCATCTCTGCGTTTTTGGGCTGTTAAAAAAAACGCAGGTGCGTTAACGCAGGGTACATTTGAGTGTAGCTGCGTTTTTCAGCTCCATTTGCGTTTTTTACCCCTAGTCCAAAAAACGCTGCATGCAGCGTTTTTGGGTGCTGTAAAAAAACGCATGTGCGTTTTTCCAAAAAGGCATGCGTTTTTTTAACATGGGGCCCTATGGGAAACGCATGCAAAAACGCATGGTACATTAGTACCTTTTAGTGCCATTCAAAAACACATGCGTTTCCCATAGGGGCCCATGTTAAAAAAACGCATGCGTTTTTTTAACATGGGGGCCCTATGGGAAACACATGCGTTTTTAAAAGGCACATTTATGCACCCTGCGTTAACGCTTGCGTTTTTGCCTGCGTTTTTGGTGAAACAATGACTAAGTCCAAAAAAGTGGCAAATCATTTCAGACACACAAGGGACATTTTTTAGCACTCTTAAAAAAACGCATGTGCTTTTAAGAGTGCTAAAAAAAAAGCAAATTGTGTGTGAACATAGCCTACCATATGTATACCTGGATGAGTACATTTATACTTGGATGGGGATCATATACACCAGGACGGTGGACAATAATACATAGGCCCCTTTCACATCTATGTGTCTGCTGCGTTTTGCTTCATTTGCGTTTCCATGCGTTTTTACTGCAAAAATGCATGCGTTTTTGTCCTCATTGATTTGAATGGAAACGCATGAAAAACGCATGCAAAAACGCATGTAAAAACGCATGTGTGTTTGCAAAAACGCATGCGTTTTTGCAAATGCAGCCCAAAACGTTGTTTGCCACGTTTTGAGCTGCGTTTGCAAAAACGCAAGCGTTTTGCGTTTTTGCAAACACACATGCGTTTTTACATGCGTTTTTGCATGCGTTTTTCATGCGTTTCCATTCAAATCAATGGGGACAAAAACGCATGCATTTTGATGCATTTTTGCGGTAAAAACGCATGAAAACGCAAATGAAGCAAAACGCAGCAGACACATAGATGTGAAAGGGGCCATAGTTAATGGGAGGGGTTGCAATTCATAAGTTTTTAAAGGATTTAAAACGCTACAAAGGACTATACATCTGACCAACGGGGGCCAAGGCCAAATTTCTAACTGGGGCCCAACGGATTCTAGTTACGCCTCTTGACTCCATTTTGGAACCTAGACCCCTTAAATGCTTTATCCAGAGGTATAGTGAGCATTTTTAACCCCCCATGTACTTCACAGAATTTGATGACATTAAGTTGTAATATTTAATATGTTCATTTTTCACACGAAAATTTTATTTTAGCCCCAAATTTTTCACATTTGCAAGAGGTAGCATAGAAAGAGTGATGCTACAGTTTGTTTTCCACTTTCTTCTGAGCTTGGTGCTACCCCATATGTAGTCAAAAAGTTCTGTTTACACAATTGGCAGGGCTCAGAAGGGAAGAAGCGACATTTGGTACTTGTAGTGTAAATTTTGTTGGAGGAGATTGCAAGCACCATGTCTCATTTGCAGGGCCACTGTGGTACCAAAACAGCAGAAACCCCTGCAAAGGACTCCATTTTGGAAATTAGACCCATTATCTTACAGGGGTGTTGAGCATGTTGAATCCCAAAGATGCTTCATAAAACTTTTTAAAATAGGAATGTGAAAACAAAAATGATGTTTTTTTCCTAAAATATTGTTTTAGTCCCAAATTTATAATTTTCACAATAGATAACAGGTGAATATGGACTCCATAAATTATTACGCCATTTCTCTGGAATGCGATGATACCTCATATGGGGTCATAAACTGCTGTTTGGGTACATGGCAGGCCTCGGAAAGGAAAGAGCACTACCGTAATTGATTTTTGTCTTCAATAGATTCTGAATGTCACATTTGCAGATAACCTGACGAAACAACAGAAAACCCACCACAAGAGACCTCATTTTGGAAACTAGACCCTTCAAAGAATATATTTAGTGGTGTGCTGAGAATTTTTAATCTACAGGTGATTCACAAAACTTTATAACATTTAGATGTGAAAACAAAAAATTACATTTTTTCCTCTATAATACTATTATATACCAGATTTATAATTTACATGAGTGGTAATAGGAGAAAATAGACACAATCATTTGTTATGCAGTTTATACCAAATGTCATAGAACCCCATATATGATTGTATACAACAGTTTTTACAGTTTGAGCGCACAGCGGGGATCATATTGGAAGGAGCGCTACTTGGCTTTTAGAATGCAGATTCTGATTGAATAGATTGTGACTTTAATTAGCAACTGAGGAGCCAAATCAGCAGAAAGCCCCACAGGTGACCCAATATTGGTCAGGCAACTGCTGATGGAATTCATCTAGGGGTGTAGTGAGTATGGTGAACCAACAGGTGCCTCACAGAATTTTAAAACATTAGGATGTAGAAACATAATATTTTAGCTGTAAGAATGTTATTTTTTTTATCAGTTGCACATAAGGGTTAAAAGGGGAATATGGACACCACACTTTATTGTGCCATTTCTCCTGAATGCAGCGATGCCATCAGAGACTACTATTTGGGGTTTAAGGGGTTTAAAAAAAATACAAGAGCAAAGCATGGCCACATTTGACCTGGTGACAGGTTTTCCCTAACTTAAAAGGTACTTCTAGTAAAACATATATGACACGCCCACTCCAGGGCCGAAGAAGACACGGGAACCGGACAGTTACTAGTTCTTCTTCACCTCTTCTTTGGTTCTTTTCACGGGGACAGACGGGGGCCGAAACCAGGTCCCGTGACCCTGGCGGTATCATTTAAGTAAACGGGGGTGATGTTAGGGAAAGTCTGAGGGGATAAATGGGGTAATCGTGACGCCACCTGTGGTATGCGGCCAGGGCGGCCGCCGATGCTTCAGGACCTCTGGGGATGGTGACAGGCAGCCTAGATAGTCCCGCTCCCTGTAGGTGGAGCGCATTCCCCAGGGCAGTGGAGTGGTATTCCCCAGCCCGTACCTTGGCAGTTGGTCACTCAGTTCACAGTACTCTCGGTGTTACGGGCGGCCTCTGCAGCCAATGGTCGCCGCAAATATAAGTCTCTCACACCACAGCTGTAGTTCCGTTACTTTTACTCAGGTGTTAAACATGGCCACCGGGTATGCTCCTGCCAGTCTCCGATACTGATCTTTCTCCAGGGTCAGGTCAGTACAGTCAAGCCACGGTTGGTGTCCCTACTCTCCTTTCTTGGTGTCTCAGTGTCTGGTGGGTCTTTTCTCTCCCGAGGACTGCTCTCTAGTTTGGCCACTTTCCCTAAGATGTGTCGAGTGTTCGGCCACAGCTCCCGTTAGAAGCCTGAGGCCTTGGGCATGCAGCTTCCGCACCGTCTGCAGGGCAGGGTCCCTGTCTTGTCCACCAACTCCTCTGTCTTGTCAGATTCGGGCGTATGGGAGTTTTCTGACTTTTCCGCACCCCAAGGGTTCTTCTCCGTCTCTGTTGGTCAGTTCTATCCCTCCCGTGGGTGAGCATGGTGGTGTAGCTTCAGCCCACGAGAGACGGCACCACACTGCCTCTACACTTCCGACTACCACTCCTCGTCAGTCGATGTTACTCCTCCAGTCTCCTACTACTGACTCTCGTGTCTAACACTGTCCTGTCCCCCTTTAGTGGCATGGATCCTCCCTCAGGGTCCACCCATTGTCCCAGGGGCCTGTCACTGTGTGTGTGCGTGTTTTCTGGGCTCAACTGCACCATCTCAACACCTGGAGAACATGGGCACTAAACTACCTAACCGCAGAAGTGCAGTACCTCTCGTGGCCGTTTACCCAGTGGGGCGCCACATATACACATGACAGATCTCCCCCATAGCTGGTGCATTTTTGGTCCTGGTGAGTTGGTTCTTACAATAATTTGTTCTTTTACTTTGCAGTTTCTTACTGTTGTCACCACCATTGGTGTACAAAATATTTACAGGTGTGAAACTTTGGCTCATTCGTGACTCTTGGTTATCCTTTCTTATGAGATCCATAATACATTCAGGTACAGCTCAATAAATTAGAACATCATCAAAAAGTTACTTAATTTTAGTAATTTAATACATAAAGTGAAACGCATATATTGTATAAAATAACTACGGTACATAGTGATCTATTTCATGTGGTTTTTCTGTTAATGTTGATGATTAAGGCTTACAGCCAATGAAAACCCAAATGTTGTTATTTTGGAAAATTAAAGTAGGGAGGATGAAGGGTCTGAGAGATAACATATGACCTGAATAGTTATCAGGGGCTTCACCTTATGTGGTTGTGAGAGTCACAACCACTATAAAAGCATATCACGGCTGCTGCAGTCCTCACCGTAGTGCATATAGAGTAAGGAGGATGAAGGGTTAAATACAGCGCTGCTGTATTCCACGGGACATCAAAGGTTGAATATAATATTGATTTATAACTCACCATGTTTTGGGACTCCCTGGCCCCTTCCTCAGGATAAATCATTATCATATTGCCATGTTTCAGGACGTTTCAGGGAGACTTAAAATGTGTTGACTAATAAATCACAATTATTTTCACTACTTTAATTTTCTGAGATAATGAACTTTGGGTTTTCATTAACTGTAAGCCATAATCATCAACATTTACAGAAATAAACACATGAAATAGATTGCTCTGTTTGTAATGACTCTATATAATATATGTGTTTCACTTTGTGTATTGAATTACTAAAATAAATTAACTTTTTGATGATATTTTAATTCATTGAGATGCACCTGTAGCTATCATGTGATCAGTCATAGGATTTATGAATTGGGGAATATTACTACCATAAAGACATTTCAATATGGAGGATATTACTACCATAGAGACATTTTGTTCATCATCGTGCACTGTCATACTATTCCAGCAAGCATAGTGAGAGCACTCAGATATTACTTTCTACATATACTTTTCTAAATAGTCTTTTAAACGGGGGCAGATTACCATTTTGTTCTGTTCCTGCTTCACGTAGCAATTAGGGTGCGCACCTGCCTTTCTCCAATTACTTATTGACATCTGAACATACCCTTACAGAGTAAAAAAAAGTTTTGTAGACCCAGCATTGTCTTTGATGCTGTAAAATGAAACACATGGCACTGACACCATTATATAAAACAAAGTGTGACGTGTATCTGGAGCTCAGGGGATATCGTTCTTCGCTGCCATGGAGCACAAACTCTTAACTTCATCAAACAAATCCTGAACAATTAACTAGGGAAAGCTGCTTCTGTCCCCCTAGATTGTGGCCTGTGGACAGAAAAGTCTCATTGATATTCGTGTTTCATTAGCACATGTCTGTGATGAGAAGACAATAGAATTGTGAATAAATACAGACTTGGATAGAATTATTTCTTCATGTAGTTTTGGTATAATGTTTGCTTACATATGTCCAATGAAGCTATTGATAAGTAATACTAGATACAGGGTTTCCAGAAAGGCAGATTTTAGCAGATCTTTCACCAGATGTTTTAATTTAATATGCTTGTGAAACCTGACTGATAAAGAAACAAAACAGAATAAGAATCAACGCCTTCGAAATGTGGCGCTGGAATGGAATGTTATCAATACCATGGATGGCAAGAAGCAAAGATCACCAAACTATGACTTACCTACTTTGGACACCTCATACAAAGAGAGCAAGCACTGAAGAAAAGGCATTATGGTTAGAGATGAGCGAACATTGTAAATAACTTTATTGCTGCTCTAGCTTTGATCCTTCCAGACTGGAAACTGGTATTGGACCAACTGAGCAGAACACATCACTGGTAGGTGCTGAGAGGAGAGTGAAGTCTGATCTGGGTATTTGTGCAAAGACTGCTGTCACTCACAGACTAGCAGCCCTGCCCCCACCAGTGATGTTCCCTGCTCAGTTTGTCCAATTCTGGTCTCCAGACCGGAAGGATTAAAGCTAGAACAACAAAGGTATTTACAAGCCTCAGAGAGATAAGCTTATAGGAGCAGGGTAAGTAGAAGGTGTGAGGAAATGGACTCCTTCAATGTAGAACATATGATGATTTCTTATGTAACCCAGACAGTATTGTATTTTGGTTTGCAAACTTGTGATGGGCAACTTGATGTTCCTAAAGTTTTGTAGATGACTGTTGGTGTTTATTTTAGCATGGTAATGTAATTGTCACATCGCCATTGGACTCGGTGGCCGGTGTTCCTGCCTCGGCCGCTGGGAGGAGCCAGATTCCTTCGGCTGGTGGCACCGGTGACAGGAGGGCCTTGTCCTCATATGGAACTGCTCCCGCGACATCTGCCTCTGTCGCTGAGCGCCGCTGTGTTTCCCCTCTGGGTGGTGTTGGTCGCAGAGGAGTGGGCCCTGCAGAGGTGTCCGTTAGGCGCAGCCTGCGTTCTTCTGTCAGAGGTGGCGTGGGTGGAGTCAGTCGTGCATCTCCATCTGGCCTGGATCTAGGGGCGGTCCGGATGAGGTCATCGGGCTGTGAGCTCCAGCCTATGGGAGGTAACCGCGCCCTTCAAATACATTGGAGCCTGTCTTGCAGGCCGCCAGATATAGTTTTGGTTCCCCAGTGATATAGTGTATGTTTAGTTTTGTCTCTGACCTTGGCCTGGATTTCTGACTCTGCTTCTTCCTGTCGATTTTGTACCTCAGCTGTCCTCTTGGTTTTGCCCTTGACCCTTGCCTGGATTCTCGACTCTGCTACTGCCTGATGATTTTGTACCTTCGCTGCCCTCTCGGTTTTGACTCGGACTTCTGACTTTGTTTTTCGGGTCTTGATTTTTTCCCCTGGCGACCTTCCCTGCTCTGTTGCTCATAATAGGCAGCTACCCCCTGGTCTCCGCTATAATTCCAGATCCCTGTATAGGGGTTAAGGGTCTCGGGGTTTCTCGGGGTGCTGCCTTACCAGCAGCTCAGCCTCACAGCGGATGGTTGTCACAGTAATTATCTTACTTGTTTGTCATAGAAGGCCAGAGAACCTAATTATGCTAATCGTCCATTGTATATTATCCGGTGGATGTTGACTTTATGTAAATTGCCCCAGCCACCATTGTTTTAATGTCATGATTTGCAGACTGAATGTCTCCTACTAACATTCCATTGTAAGGGCTATATCAATCAGTATGTCGCTCTACCTTGCCAGGATTGCAATACTACTAAAAATATGTTAAATGAGGCTTGAGGTCCAGCCAATGATAAGACAGTGTTATTCCACCATCGTGAAGTCCCCCAATATCCTGCAATGAGGGCTGAGGATATATAAGGAGGACTGTTCACTTTGACCAGCAGTTTGGATACGGTGGCTAATCTAGGATCTTCGGATCCGATTGGCCGGCCATTACCCTGGCCTAGGCATGTCGTTGCCGACCAAGGGGATCAGAACCTGGACTATAAGACCACAAGGACTTCAGCATCGAATTATCAGATTTGGCTGTGATGACAAAGACGGCATGAGGAAACCACGAAGGTTGGGACAATCCAGTCACCTGGCTACAGACTTTGCTGTGCTGTATTCTAATCCCTGGTGAGCAAGCGGACGGGTGAGACTCTGTTGCCTGTTACATTGTGTGTGTTGCTGGGTATGTGTTATATGCTGTTAACTGTTGGGGATCCAATAAAGTCTTAGTATTGTGGTTCCCTCACCCTGTGTTGTCTGAGTAGTGTTCCGCCCACGGTTAAGGAGCTCGGGCGTTCAGTTTGGGGATGAGCCCTGGTCCACGCTGTCTTTCTAAAGGCGGCTGGGCCAGTGGACGAGAGCACCCACTGACCCCGTGTCTCCACAGAAGGTATATTAGGAAAGTGTTAGTTAGGAATTGTTAGAAAGGGGATCACATCCGAAGTGCAAAAGCTCTATTTAATTAAACTTGCTATACCTGTTTTTTTTTTAATCTCCCAGAAGTGTCAATGAAGAGAGTCATGTGTGACTGGTATCTGCGAAAACAGCGAGATGGGAACTCAAAGGTATGTCCTGCACAAAATAGACATGAATAGTCATTTAAGCCGTTTCTTGAGGATATATAATAATTGTCTGACATGGGAATACTCCTGTAAAGATATTGGTGGGGGTGTCATGTAACAACCTCTTTAGGATGATGCTTGAACTGTAACATTCTCCATTCTTAGTCCAATTATTATACTACACAATCTTAGGATATTGTGCCGATGGCGGACACAACAAACCCGTTATGTATATCTGACCTCACAGTACTTTATCTACTACATTAAACTGACTACAGACTTTGTAAACCATTTCCATTTGGCAGTAAGTCTTTTACAGCCAGCTTTCTGCCTCCTCTATAGCTTTCTTTGCCCTCAGGCTTCGCTGTCCTGAAGAATACAAAGCCTTGGTGCTGTATTTGTTTTTGTATTTTTTATTGTCTGCCAGACTATGATGATTTTAACAACTTTCTTTTTTTTTAGTCCAAAAATAGGAAAATATTTTGGCAGTTTGGATATTACAGTAAAATTTAGTTCAGCATTCATTAATATCTGCAATAATACATATGCTAAAGAAAAGTATTTCTTGACACTGAACCATGAAAATTCCCCAATGACAGCAGAGCAAACAATTACTACCAGTTAGGCTGTGGAAAGAAGAGAAGAAATTGATGGCTTTTTTAATACAGAGTGAAACCTCTTCACCTGTTTTTGCTGTAAGCTTATCGGTTGCATTATAATGAGGAGAAGCAGTGCTCTAACTTTCTCCCCTAGGAGTGCTGGTAACATTTATTCTCTATATTAATCAGAAACCTGCATAAAATCATAAAAATCCGTATATATCAGGGCTTATTATTTCTTCCTCTATCATACGCTGCTCGCAGGGCAGCCGACATAATCTGACAGTTCTGCTGTACATACTTGTAATGACCAGAGGTCCGTACTAGATCCAGTGAGTCACAGAAACAGAGACGGAGGCAGAAGCAACACAAAATACTTCCTTTTAGTTGAGGAAACAAATGGAAAATTTAGCGCAATATGCACAGACAAGTTATTTCCCTAGAAAAAGGTAAATTATTTAGATTCACCCAGCATCAAGCTAGTGGTCAGTGTGTTACCTTAATGTTCCTCCTCAGTGTGAGGAATCAACGCCAGAAATACATTTACCGTACCTAAAATCTACATAGAAAAATAAACGATCTCCACACAGCAGCAGAACAGGTGTAGATCAGATGGATGCAGTTTAGTGAGGATCACTAAAATAACACACCGATTTACAATCCTATTAACTCTAAACACACAATACATATAAACCCAGTATACATATGGTACCATACATACATACAATGGTACCATATAATCCAGTTGCAGTCCAGACCAGGCCTGGGGAAGTACCAATTGTGGCGCCCCACTGGTCAGTGCGACACAGTAGGGGTACTGCACCCACAAACGAGTCTGCAGTTATTCCTGTCACATGGGAGAGTAAGTTTGCAAGTGATCCCATCCTCAGCACCCCACACTTAACCCCAGGTAGACGGGTGGTCCCATTTCCATTGGGCAGATTAGGGAAGGAGGGAAGTCAGACAGTGGAGTTTTAGTTTGCACTGAGGTGCGAAGAAGAGGGGAGCCTCCGAGCGAGAAAAGGAGACTCCCAGGGAGGGGGCCTACAGAAGAGCTGCTCCATTCAAGCTGCAGTACCATCTTCCCGGAGGTCTGAAGCGGGGCTTGTGCCCATCACAAGAATCTGCAGGTGACGTCACAACAGACTTTTATTCTCTTTACTACCATTCCCAACCTCCCTTACCAGTTGACCACCATGGCCACGGGTCTGGGCAGGTCACCAGTGACATCCCAACCACAACAAGGCCCAGACACCCGAGTCCCCATAGGCCCCTGGGCTTGTGACAATTGCAGTCATTTCCAGTGGTCTTTGGCACCAAAAAGAAAAAAACTAACAAAACATGACTGTAATAAGCAGGGATATTGCGTTGTGTTGACTGAAGGGGGTCCTACATCTCTGTAGCTTTTGGAGGGTGAAGTGTGTTCACCTGGAGACACCACACCAAAGCCTGCAGTCTCACAGCAGGGATTCAGTCTTTTCCTCTCATAGCATGGCTAACCATCTCCTCAAATGCACTTCTCTCCTGGCAGTAGTATACTCGCTTCCTATCGGGGAATAAGTCAATTTGGTCTCCTCCTGGGGCCCAGCTGTCAAGTTCATCAGCGACCGGTCTCCGCTTTATCTGGCACAGACTTCTCCACAGCCGCTCTCCTCTCACAGCACCCCAGAAACTTGTTTACCTCTGCACAAACTGTCATAATTTCTTCCTGTCTCCATAACAACCCCCTCAGCTGACGGCCCCACCTTTTTATTCAGGAAGTAAACCTCTGCACACTCTTACATACTTATTCTTTACACATTGTGCAGGGCTTCTTATAACGATATTATTTGTACACTGTTACTGGTTTCTGTAGGGAATATCAACCTATATGATATTATAGTACAAAATCGACCTATATGGTATCGTAGTAGTAACAGGAATAGCAACAATGATGGGGGTCACAAATTGCAGTGGTGCCCTACATACCACGGAGGTAGAGCACAGGAGGTTTCTGGATGTACCCCTGTATGTGCATATTATTTGTATTCATGTATTGTGTTTATGCACTACATTTATTAATGAGCATATATATATGCATACATGTGTGCACTGCTACTGTATGTGCAATGTAGTGAGCATGTGCAGATATTTATGTGTTGTTAAATTACATTCACATTGTGCCAAACCATATTAAATGGTTGGAGGTGCCACAAACGTTTCAAGCAGGGACTACTGTGACCTAAAGGAGATCTGTCACCAACTTGTACAATGAAAACTGCAAATATTAGTGATGGGCGAAAACTAAAATATTCATGTTCAAATTATTCTTATAAAATATTTCATACTATTTTCATATTCATCGCGAATAACAATTTTAATGCAAGTCAATGGGAATTTATCTGGCAGACCCTCCCACGAGGTCTGGGGGCGATATAATGGATGTAAAGGTGCTGAAATTGTACAGCATGTAGGAGATGCTTAGATGCATCTCTGACTCACAGGTTGCTTCTGGGAAGAATGTTGTCAGAGTAGTACTCCAGTTTGCCATGCAGTCCCCTGTCTATCTGTAATAGCCAGAGCAGATCAAGTACACAGCTGCAGGCAGCAGCCCCCAGCTGTGTGCTTTATTTTGGCTGGTTATCAAAATTAAAGGCTTACCCATGATAAAATGTGAAATGTAGCAAATGAGTAAGTTCATCAAACAGGTAATAACTGAAAACCTTTTCAAATAGCTCTACCCCGATAATGTAAATAAGAAAGATTTTAGGAATAAATCACACAGGGAAAAACTGATGGAGAAAAGCACAGTCCAAGAATAATAAACACCCAGAGGCCTGGGAATGGGAATCCACAGAAAAACAAGTGCAATACTTATTAGTGCAGTGCAGCTTTTCAGAGAGTCCTGAATTGTCCAGTGAGCTGCATCTGCACAATAAACTATAGTTCAGTAAGTGCTGCCAGGGCACACAATGCCTACATGACATAGGGTTTGATGAAACAGAAGGAGAGTCAGAGAACTAAATACAGGCAGCAGAAATCAGGAGAAGCTGGAGTCCAAAGGCAGTTGCTGGAGAAGCAGGAGTGAATCAGCAGGAGGTGAAGCAGACTGGTAAAACAACAGGGAACCAGGAATTCAAACTGAATACTCAAGCATGGTTAGATGGTAAGCTGAGGTTTATAAGGGCAGAAAGGAGGATTACATGAACAAGAGTGAAGCAGCAGACACAATCTTGAAAAGGGGCAAGACACACAGAATACCAATAGAAGATCCAGAGTCCTGAAAGTATGAGTTCTTCCCTGTAAAGGATTGGAGATATGAAATTGGTTGGGGACGTTTGTAGTGTACTTTCCCATGTGGTATTATGATCTGGTATGAGTGTGGGGCGATTGCCAAGAAATACAGAGGTCCATGGTTAAATAACCTAAACAAGGGTTAAGGTTAATAGAGCTGGGGTCCGTCTGTGTAATCAGTATTGGACGGATAGTGGTGTGTCATGAAGAATTGGAAAGATATGGAAAAAATATTTCACAATATATGGTCCAGCTTACGTCTGTTGGCCAGGATTTATGGGTGTCAGGTTTTAAGGACCGTGTGAACATGTTTGGTGGTGTGGCGGATCCTGGTTGTGCAAGGTTTTACACGGCCAGGCCTGTGACGGGGGATAATTTTGGTTCAGAGGTTGATTAATTAGTCGTGTCCTTTGGTGAAAAGCCACTATTGGGGAATAGAGTCTTCTGGTACAGAAATGTAATTAGTGGGCGTAGGTCCTGCTAAGGTTAGGGGTATTACTCATTTGAAATTCATACCTCTTTCTCTGGGCTGGTGTGTTGCGGCCAGGGAAACTTGTAAGGTTGTGGGGTTTGCCTCTGGACCAGATCTATTAACTGTTTATATTTACACTCTTTATATTGTGGTGGGGTCGCCATTGTGGTGGGAGCACCAAGGTTTGTGTCAATATTTAAGCTGCTGTGTCCATTTTACTCATGACAGTCATGTACTAATTTGCACACAACAAAGGGACGGAGATTACGTTGGATACTAAATGGTAAACCACCCAAAAATCCCCTCTTGAATTGTCATGACAGAGTCTCTTTAATTGTTCAGAAACCTCCGCGCTCCCCAGAAAATGATTGTGAAATAGTTCAGTGAACAACAAGGAGAGCTGAAGTTGCTGTTTAGTTCCTTCTTTTAATGTCTGTGAAGTTCAGGATGTGATACCTAGATACCTAGAGACGATTAAAGTGGTTTTCCGGCTTCAGAAAACCCCTGTCCTCCAGCTGCAGTTTGTTTACTCCCCTCCTCAGGTCTCCAATGCCATTAATTGTCTCTGTTATTTTCAGTACTAATGTGATGTCAACAGTGCTGTAGACAATCATTGACAGCAGCGACTCTGGCAAAGTTGACAGCACAAGCAGCTCAGATCCGCCAAACATGAAGGAGGCTCATTGCTGGACCTAGGGAGGATGGGTAGAGAACAGGTTGTTCTTTTTTTTTTTTTTTTAAACAAACTGAAGCCAAAGGACTGGGTTTTTTTGAAAATGGAAACCCCTTCAAATGTCAATATTTCTGCCTTGGACTGGAGACTCATGCTATGAGAGGGACCAGCGGGGGAAGACATCTTGTTGGTCCATAGTGCACAGCACAAATATGACATTACATCACACAGACCCATCAGCAAATTCAGTACAGACCAAAAGTTTGGACACACCTTCTCATTCAAAGAGTTTTCTGTATTTTCATGACTATGAAAATTGTAGATTCACACTGAAGGCATCAAAACTATGAATTAACACATGTGGAATAATATACTTAACAAAAAAGTGTGAAACAACTGAAAATATGTCTTATGTTCTAGGTTTCTTCAAAGTAGCCACCGTTTGCTTTGATTACTGCTTTGCACACTCTTGGCATTCTCTTGATGAGCTTCAAGAGGTAGTCACCGGAAATGGTCTTCCAAGAGTCTTGAAGGAGATCCTAGAGATGCTTAGCACTTGTTGGCCCTTTTGCCTTCACTCTGTGGTACATCTCACCGAAAACCATCTCAATTGGGTTCAGGTCTGGTGACTATGAAGGCCAGGTCACCATCACATCCCCTCGATGCTTTCCGGTGGGAACCAGGCATGTAGAGTCCATCCGTTCACCTTTTCTGCATCGCACAAAGACACTGTGGTTGGAACCAAAGATCTCAAATTTAAACTCCTCAGACCAAAGCACAGATTTCCACTGGTCTAATGTCCATTCCTTGTGTTATTTTGCCCAAACAAGTCTCTTCTGCTTGTTGCCTGTCCTTAGCAGTGGTTTCTTAGCAGCTATTTTTCCATGAAGGTCTACTGCACAAAGTCTCCTCTTAACAGTTGTTGCAGAGATGTGTCTGCTGCTTGAACTCTGTGTGGCATTGACCTGGTCTCTAATCTGAGCTGCTGTTAGCCTGCGATTTCTGAGTCTGGAGACTCGGATAAACGTATCCTCCGCAACAGAGGTGACTCTTGGTCTACCTTTCCTGGGGCGGTTCTCATGTGAGCCAGTTTCTTTGTAGCAATTGATTGTTTTTGCAACTGCACTTGGGGACACTTTCAAAGTTTTCCCAATTTTTCAGACTGACTGACCTTCATTTCTTAAAGTAATGATGGTCACTCATTTTTCTTTACTCAGCTGCTTTTTTCTTGCCATAATACAAATTCTAACAGTCTATCCAGTAGGACTATCAGCTGTGTATCCACCAGACTTCTGCACAACATAACTGATAGTCCCAATAAGGCAAGAAATCCCACTTATTAAACCTGACAGGGCACACCTGTGAAGTGAAAACCATTTCCGGTGACTACCTCTTGAAGCTCATCAAGAGAATGCCAAGAGTGTGCAAAGCATTAATCAAAGCAAAAGGTGGCCACTTTGAAGAAAACTAGAATATAAGACATATTTTCAGTTGTTTCACACTTTTTTGTTAAGTATATAATTCCACATGTGTTAATTCATAGTTTTGATGCGTTCAGTGTGAATCTACAATTTTCATAGTCATGAAAATGCAGAAAACTCTATGAATGAGAAGGTGTGTCCAAATATTTGGTCTGTACTGTATAACTAGGGAAAATTTACATTTGTAAGAAGTAGAGGAACAAAAAAAAGTAAATGAAGCTGAGGATGAAGGCACACTGTCGTGCATCAAACATGGACCGTGTTTGATGCACGACAGTGATGCGAGTGATATGCGTGTTTTTGGTTGTGTGTGGTGCGAGTGTGGTGCGTGTGGTGAGTGTGCATGGCTGTATGGATGTGAGTATGCTGCGAGTGTGAGGTGTGAGTGTGTGTGTGGTGCGTGTCAGTGTGATGCTGTCCATGGTCCTGAAGCAAACTTCAGGTCCGTGAACAGCATTTTCTGGTGGCTGTCAAAGCTACTGAGTTTAAATTTGCTGGTTTGGCAGTACAGTCATCAATAATGTGTCAGCGTTGTCACAGTAGCACTGACACATCATAGTTAAAAACTCAGGTGGTAATAAAAGATTTAAGTTATAGGGCTTAATCATCTTTTTAACCCCCTCTGCAAGCTCTGCGCTGCATGTCAGCACAGAGCCTGCAGATGCGGCTAATAAAAGCCGGTGTATGAAGGGTTAATGTGCTGTTGTGTGTTGCCATCATATGTGCACAGAGTGTGTACACTCTGTGTACACATGGTGACATCCCACCCTGGCAGTAGAGGGGTTAATAGCATGAATTATCTGATCCCGGCATTTGTTGGGTTATAGTTTCATTTCATTAAAAGCCGCTCCGCTCCTGCTCTCAGGCAGGGTGCTGTCTGTCGTCCTGTAGTTAAATTGCGTACAGGACCAGAAGCAGTGCTGTAGAACTGGTGAGCTGTCCCTGGTACTTACGCCAATAGCATACGCTAAAGGTACCTCTACACGTCGCAACTATTGCCGGCGATCGGAGGCAACCGAACGTGCGCGTGCACGTTTTTCACTGTTGCCTCCGAACGCCAAAGGCGCATTACACGCCGCAATTGCGCCCTCAACCTTAGGTGATGTGTTGTCCCGGAAGTTCCCACACCAATGTGGCGCCCCTGCGTTCAGGAGGCCACAAAGGGAACTGCAGCCAGGAAGGTAGGAACGACAGTTGAACACCAACACCATCACAGCCCACACAACCCATTAGAAAGCAGCACCCAACCCGGAGCCTGGGAACTCTAGGCAGGCAAGGGGTGGTGGGTTTAGAGACAGTGGGTGGGCAAACAAGCAAGTCAGGTGACAGAGGGTAGATATAGAGCAGGGGGAGGAGAAAGGAGTCAGTAGGCCGAGGTAGGCTGAGCAGTACAGAAAGAAGCACATGTCCTGGAAGAGTGGGGTGGAAGGAGCACAGAATCTGGAGATCCAGTGTGAGCCACAGAGAGAAAGCCCATTCGGAGCCAGCACCACAGGAGTGTGAGGGACGTGAGGGACGGTGATACCGGGCCCTAGAACCACGGCTGAGATGGCAGACTGCAGGCGGAGTAGCCCTCCTATTGAACCTGAAGACACGGTTAGAGAGAGCCTGGTAGAGCCTCACCACCGAGGACTATTGGAGGCTAGGCTGACAGTAGAGTGTCTGCTCTAGAGGGGACCGTTTCCTCATCCGGCATCCCCAGACAACCGACGGGGGACCTCAGCTACACGTTAGGGTCCCAACCCCAAAGGACAGGCAGCCCAGTGGCAACCCGGAGGGCTCACAGGAGGCCAAACCACCGCCATACTGTCCGGAGTCACACACACCAAAAGTGAGAAAGAGAGAGGCAAAAGTCTGGAAAGGACAGAGAGACAGAGTGAGGGGTCATAGAAGGAACAACCTGGCTGCAGGGAGTAAAGGAACCTGGAGGGGAGAGTTATGCCCGTGTAAGGACTGTAACTTGTGACTGTGAACTGTAACTGGAGCTGTAACTGAGAGAGAACGTTGAGTAGTAAACACGGTGAACCCTGACTCCGACTCCCTCGCATGTTTCTGCCTGCACATGATTCCCTCCACACAGGTCTGCAGAAGATCCCCGCCTGGAGAGCCACAGCTTGTCAGCTTCAACGCTGAAGGAGGATTTCTGCAGCTTCAGGACAGTAAGTGCATTGCATCCAGCACAGACCTGCACCACACCCTACACAATAGACTTTATCATGACTGCCCCGGGGAACCCAGTTCTGCCCACGGAGAACTATTCCATCTTAGCTGCCATTACATCATCCCCGGAGGTTCTGCGGCAGAGGTGGCCCCACTACTGGCCACACACTGTGGGTGGCGTCACGACTGACATTATCACTTGTAAATATTCCCTTTTCACTGTCAGGCCAGGGACACGGTTCGGATCAGGATCACCCGTGACATCCCCCGTAGCAGACCCTGTCCGGTATCGAGTGCCCCGTCCCGAGGGGCTCGACACCAACATTGGGAAACATCCGGTTGACTCCTGCCACTTCACATGCCGCAATCCCCAAAGGAATGTGGGCGTACATGATCAGCGCCGCAAGAACATAGGCAAGACAGACTGGTGTATTCCGCGCCCCAGACACGCTGATTAGACAACGCAATAGCGTTAGGATTGGCCAGCCTGCGCAGGAAGGCTGGCTAATACATGACGCCATTGCAATTGTGTAGTGTGAATGGACAACTCATCAAAGATGGCGCCCTGTGAAGGGACAGCCAATAGTAACACAGTAGCCCCCACCAATCATCTCTGGGGGGGCGGTATCCAGCACGCTGTGGCTCGCCTCTGGGAAATCAGTAGGCGACGCAGATTCCATCCCTATCGCCTCTTCACACGCCGAAACCAGGGAAATTCTCCTTCAGGGTTGCCTCTGGTTTTTGAACAATGCTCTGAAACCGCAACCGGCAGCAACTTTAACAAGGGTCCCCACACCTCTGCCTCTATCCCTTAGCTGTCACTGACAGCTGTTAGATTTGAGCTGTCACTGTTTGTTTACA
This sequence comes from Allobates femoralis, assembly GCA_033576535.1. Taxonomy (NCBI): domain Eukaryota; kingdom Metazoa; phylum Chordata; class Amphibia; order Anura; family Aromobatidae; genus Allobates; species Allobates femoralis. The sequence goes on from JARQOC010000005.1 coordinate 85,963,150, forward strand.
AGCAGTGACAGTTCAAAGCCATGACGAGTTTAGCCGTCATGATGCGGGAACTGACATCTTTTCATGACGGCTAAACTTGTCATTGGTCGTAATGGGGTTAAAAATCACCATCGCATTCCACAATTACACGCCGCAATTCGTAGCAATTTCAGGGCAACGGAGACGAAACTGCGGATTGCCTCTCAGTTGCTACACCGTAGTTGCGGCGTGTAAAGGTACCTTAACAGCGTAGTGTACGCTGCTGTACACAGCATGCTGCAATTGCACTCGCATTTCCATTGCAATGCGAGTGTAAGGCGAGAAAATCGCATTGATGTGACCTGTATCATTTAAAGATACAGGTCCGAGTGCAATGTGATTATTTTCATGCATTACACTCGCGTGCGTCTTACGTCAGTGTGTTTCCAGTCTAGGCTGCACTGCTTCCTATATAAATCCACTACAGGATTTTTTTTCTATTTTAAGACAGACTTACATTACAGTTCATACAGATGTGTAAGACACGGTCTAGCACCATTCTCTTCGCACACCCTTTCCATTGTTAACAATAACTTAATAAATTGAGAACATAAGATTACAGAGGAAAACCACTGTCACAATCATATAATGTGCAAAACTTCAGATTAAGATAAAAGCTGAGAAATTTCCAAAATTAAGAAACTACCTTAATAAAGAGGTTATTACAACACTTATCGTCATGTACACATGTTTGTGTGACCACTTCCTTCATATGTATAAATAATTATGCAGCACTCATCCTATCAGTGTAGGTGCCTTCTTAAACACAAATTAATTTAAAAAATGTAAGTGTCACTCTACTGTGACTTATAGAAAATTAAATCTTCATAATAGTAAAATGAGATACTTAGCATTATGGAAATGGCCAAATCGATAATCCACCCAGTTGCCACGTTGAGGTGCATCTCATAACTGGGTCCTAATCAATTTCCATTACTCTCTGGTATCAGTGGCCAATAGAGGAAAAACCCAACAAGACATAGGCAGACAACAATGGTTAGGACCCAGTTATGAGATGCACCTCAACGTGGCAACTGGGTGGATTATTGATTTGGCCATTTCCATAATGCTAAGTATCTCACTTCACTATTCAGAAGTTTACATTTTCTATTTGTCACTGTAGAGTGCCGCTTACATTTTTTAAATCATTTCCTTCATATGAACCTATCCGAGCAAAATATAACTTGTGCTTGGGGTGTAACTAGAGTCCTATGAACCCCAGGGCAACTTTTGGACCTAGGTCCCAACACCACTACCACTAACTTGTGTAAGGCTGCTTTCACATCAGCGTTTTTGCTGAATCACGGCAGATTCGGCAGATTTACCACATCTGCCGTGTAACAGCCGACTTGTGGCAAGCCCCCATTCGTTCTCTATGTGACTTGCGACAGGTGCGGCAAGTGAGTTTTTTGCCATGATCCGACAAATCCTCAACTTGCAGCAAGTCAAAAAAATGTAGCTAAGGCCCCTTTCACATCAGCAGTAAGCACTGATCGCGGCAGTTGCGGTGAAAAGAATGCAACTGCCGCGGTTACCGCATAACGGCCGCAATTGATGTTCACCTGCGGCAAGCCCCATGCAATGTCTATGGGGCTTGTGGCAATTGCGGTATAGTTGCGGTTTTGGCACTTGGGGCAGATGCGGGCGCGAAAAAAACGCGGTCAGCCGCGGTTTTTTTTGCGGCCGCATCTGCCGCAAGTGCCGGAACCGCACTTTCCACACCTGCCGCACACTTACCGCAAGCCCCATAAACATTGCATGGGGCTTGCCGCAAGGGAACCGCAAGTGCGGTCGTTATGCGGTAACCGCAGCAGATGTGTTTTTTTCACTGCAACTGCCATAATTAGCGTTTACCGCTGATGTGAAAAGCCCCTAACCGCAGTTTTTTGACTTGCTGTAAGTGATGAATGTGCCAGATTGCGGTAAAAAACCGCACTTGCCGCACCTGCTGCAAGTCCTATACAGAATGAATGGGGGCTTGCCGGAAGTCAGCCGTTACGCGTCAGATGCAACAGATGCAGTAAATCTGCTGGATCTGCTGTGATTCAGTAAAAACATTGATGTGAAAGTAGCCTATCCGGGACAGCAGGGAGCAGCTTGCAGCAAATGTGACATACACCTTTTGTTTTTGCAATATTCAAGATGAGTGCCTATGCTATACAAGACTTTGTGAATAAACTGTTCCTATAATGTATTAAAGAGATACATTTTTAGTACAGTCCCTGTGTGGCTCCCCAGGGTCTAAGTGCCACTGTGCCTTCACTGTCTCCGGGTGGGGGTGTCATGCTGAGAGCAACAAATGGGTCTTCTCATCAGGCAAATCTCACACACACAACACCTACTGCCTCCAGGCCAGAAGGGGGAGACCAAACCCGGGTTCAGGGTGAACTCCCCTATAAATTCTGGTCTGGGCAGAGCCAGTTAGTGCAGTTCCTTGGAGGACTGTGAAAAGGACCTGGGAGTAAAAGATCAGTGCTAAGGTCATCTCAGGTGCCGCATGGTTCAGGTCCAGGGAGGACTGAGGATGACATCTTGGTGGACTAGAGGCTGTAGAGCTGGTCCCAAGATCACTTACTCAGTGCCAGGCCTAAGGCTAGCATCTGAGGAGAGTCGCAGGAACACACCTGGGGAGCCGAGCGACACCATGCTCACCCCAGAGGAAGGTGCAGAGAACGGACACCGGGTCCGAGACTGAGCAGGGTACACCGTCCTGTCAGTCAATACCAGAAGGTGGGGAACTCCAGGTTTCCCAGCCACTCCTTGCCTGGTGACACAGCAATGGAGAGAGTTCAGGAAGAGATACCCAAGATGAGGCTTAGAAGGAACTCGAGTTGCCTGTCATACCGGCACCACTCAGGAAGAGACAGGGACGGCAGCGTAGCTGATGCAGCAGCAGGACCCAACACAAAGAGTGCAGTGAGGGAGCCATAGACTTGGCCGGATGAAAAAGACCCCAAGTTGCTCTCAGCTCCGTGGACAGCTGCTCCAAATCATCAGTAAAGGACAGAGTTATCAACACAACAATGAGTCTGCCTATTATTTGTGCCCGTTGTCCTGCATCCAACACTCCAACTACCTTCCCTGCCCCGGGGAAGCTGCTTTGCCCATGGAGAGCCACTCCATCCCAGCTGCCCATCAATCATCCCGGAGGTTCTGCAGCAGAGGTGGCCCATAATAGCCACCTACCACGGGTGGCACCACAAAATTCTCCCTTGTATATAACCCCCTTTTTAAAGCTGAATCCAGGGCCACAGAACCAGGTCACGACCCCGTGACTCCCCATAGACAGCGAGAGCCCGGTTCTGAGTACCCCACTGCCCTGGGGCCCCTCACCTGCCCTGCTTCATGATGAAGCAGAGCTGTACACTACAGTTCTAGGATCTATAGATCTCTTATAAATCATTAAAATTATATCTGCTCCTTTGATCTCCATCCTCCCTCATGGGATATAACATTTCAGCCTGAGAGTTTCATGCAGGAGTACAGAACAGGAAATGTGTCTGGGGCGTGGATGATGGGAGCTGTAGGATCATCCTACATTCCAGAGAGGAGTGATGATGATGATTCATGGAAAGTTTCAGGGGACAGGAAGCTATCATGTTCCTATTTGGGAGGGAAGACCATGCAGAGCTGAATCGATCAATGTAATGAATTGCCTCTGCTCCTAGTCTCACAATAACAGTACACATTATGCATCATTATACAGCAGAGGATCGCAGAGTATATTTGTATCTGCTTGGTGACATGATTGCTATTTCATGCCTGGACCCCCTCTGTCACATAGGATGGTATATCAGGGCTGGATTGTAGTGTGAGCATGGGGCTGATGGCCACATGCCCTCTCTATACAGAAGTGTGAGGCTGCTTGGATGTAGGATGATGCTACAGCTCCAAGCATCCACCCCCCAACACACCTCCTTCTCTCTGCTCCTACATTAAGCTGCCAAGCTGAAATTTCTCTGTCCCATAAGGAGGTCAGAGCTGAGGAGTAGGTATGATTTTATCGATTTATAAGAGATCTATAGATCCTAGAACTGCAGTGTACAGCTCTCCTTCATCATGTAGAAGGGCAGGAACTGTACTAAAAAGTTTTCTCTCCTCAGAGTTCCCCTTTAAAAACTCTGCAAAGTCACTGTAAATATGACTTTTTCACTGAGGAGCCTATTCAGAGGGACCAGCGCTGCTCTGCAGTAGAGGCCCTGCCTCACTTGCCACGGCTCCCAGGAGACCTCAGGCTTGGCAACTCAATACTGTACATCTCTGTTTTGGTAAGTATGCTGAATGAAGGAAAAAAATGAAAGGCCCCTTTTCATCAACACTGGTGTTTTTTTAAGCCAGTCGTTTTGAAAAGTGTGATGGAGTAAGATGCGCCAAAAACGTGAGCCCCCTAATGAATTTAACACCCTTCACCCTCGAGTGATATGATAGTTCAGGTTTTTTTTTTAATAAATTTGCACAAAAATCTACATTTCTGTTTTTTTTCTGTCCAGATGGGTTGCAGAGTGCACATTAAAGAGGACCTGTCACCTCCTTGGTGCTTTCCAAACTGAAACCACCACTGAATGCAGCGTGTCTGCTGCATTCAGATAAGGGGTCTCCCATGTTTCTACCCCCCCGTAACCTGTAAAAAACACTTTAGAAAGTGTAGAGATAAGAAGTCCGGAGGGACTTAATTTCTCACTTCTCGCTGTTCATGGGGGTCCTCCCGATGTCGTCTGGGGCTGTGGGATGTCATGGTGGCGTGACCCAGTTCGTGATCTCCTCATCGGGTGATCAGTTAAAAAGGGGAAGTTGAAAAAGGGATAAAAGAAAAATATAAAAATAAAAAGTTTGTGTCATGACCCCACCCGTGGAATGCGGGCAGTATAGCTTTTGCTGCAGTCGGGACCTCTGAGGCTGATGGGAGCAGCAGCTCTGATGGTTCAGCTCTCCACGGGAAGAGCCGGTCCCCAGGGCAACCGTACAGTCTGTGGAGATGATTGGGGGAATGAGAGGCCAGCAGGGCTGAGCTGGCTGCTGGCAGGGTTCAGGGACACTCTCGGGCAGGCATTATTCTGTATATATACACTGCACAGTACCACTTCTCCTGTCCAGTATACTGGCTGTAATCCTCAGTATCTGTATTATTCTGTATATATACACTGCACAGTACCCCTTCTCCTGTCCTGTATACTGGGTGTAATCCGCAGTATCTGTATTATTCTGTATATATACACTGCACAGTACCCCTTCTCCTGTCCTGTATACTGGGTGTAATCCGCAGTATCTGTATTATTCTGTATATATACACTGCACAGTACCCCTTCTCCTGTCCTGTATACTGGGTGTAATCCGCAGTATCTGTATTATTCTGTATATATACACTGCACAGTACCACTTCTCCTGTCCTGTATACTGTGTGTAATCCTCAGTATCTGTATTATTCTGTATATACACTGCACAGTACCCCTTCTCCTGTCCTGTATACTTGGTGTAATTCTCAGTATTTGTATTATTCTGTATATATACACCGCACAGTACCACTGCTCCTGTCCTGTATACTGGGTGTAATCCTCAGTATCTGTATTATTCTGTATATACACTGCACAGTACCCCTTCTCCTGTCCTGTATACTTGGTGTAATTCTCAGTATCTGTATTATTCTGTATATATACTCTGCACAGTACCACTTCTCCTGTCCTGTATACTGGGTGTAATCCTCAGTATCTGTATTATTCTGTATATATACACTGCACAGTGCCACTTCTCCTGTCCTGTATACTGTGTGTAATCCTCAGTATCTGTATTATTCTGTGTATATACACTGCACAGTACCACTTCTCCTGTCCTGTATACTGAGGCTTATCCTGATCCCGGGCTGCAGGACATAGAGAGAGACCGTAGGAGTCCTAGGGGCACAGATAGTGAGCAATCCATTTGTATACCCGAATTGGCAGGAAAGCTGAAAGACTGGGGCAGAAACCAGGGTGCCAGTTCTGAGGTGGCCAGGAAGCTAAACACTCCAACCACAAATCCCCGCGAGGTGTGGGGTCTTTATGTCCCGCAACCCAAAACTCAGCGCAGCAAAGAGAATGCCGCTGTATTAGGGCTAAAGGACCAAGCAGGTTGCCCACCAAAAGCTTGTGGCCACTGGATCGTAGCTTTGCATGCGGAAGAGAAGAAAAGAGAGGCCCATGGAATGGAACACAAAAGGGGGTGATATGGACGAGCCATTCCGGCTGCTAAAAAACTACCGGAGCCGCCACTGCACTGTCTTGTAAATTGAACATCTGACGAGAAAGCAAAGTAAACTGGGTTGAAGGTCAGCACTGTGTGAGACTGTCATTTCTGTGCATGAGGAGAGGTAGACTGATTCGCTGAGGCGGTAGCAGGAGCCTGCCTGCTCTCGGGAGTGGGATACATTTTTCTAAGAAGTAAAAATGAAAGCAAAATTGGACCACATTCAGATGCCATCTGAGTGCATTCTGATTTTTTTCATGAACCCATAGTATTGAATGGCTGAGTGGCCTTTAATTCTTGGAGGCAATTTGTGCATGCTGCAAGCAGTCTGCAAAAAATTGGACATATTCACTGCCTCATTGTCAGGATTCCTCCGTGAACTGCATCTTGGATGCAAAAAGAGTTTGCTGTGTTATGTATATGGTGTGCTGAGCTTTCAGCAGTTGATTTTCAGCACAGTCCTTTCTGGTTCTTAGAGGTGCTGGATTGCTCATGTGTTCCATTTTCCCTGTGATTGCTCTGCTACTCTTCTGAGCAGCCTCTCCCAGGATCCTGCCAGCCGTACATTGAATGTAAAGTGCTGAGGGGCCTGCATTTCTGTGTCTATTTTGTTCTGTTTTCTGTTATCTGACCCCAGACTGTTGCTTTAGTTCTCTTTTGTCTGCTCCCTGTAACCTCCTGGTATTTTGATCCCTTGAATGCGATCTGAATACTCCTCTGTTGATTCCTTGAATCCTCTTCGTGCTCTCCTAGAAACCTGACCATGGATCGTTCCATGGCTACGTCAGTCTACTTCCTGCATATTATGAGCTCTCCTGGAACCTGACCCCAGATCACCTGACTTCACTGCTGCCTATACTCCTGAAAGTAGTGACGGTCTGTGCCACACCCTAGCTATCAATAGTGATTAACGTTACTCTCATTATATTGGTTTGAATGTGATCAAATTTGCAAATACGGTTATCTGCACAAACCCTTAGCCATTGGGCCTTCATGCATGAGTATGTGTTTGTCTACATCCATGTGTAGAATTCCAGATGTGGGATCCATTTAAATGGGGATATTTTGCATTATTAAAGTTATTTTCTTTTCAATAAAGAAATAATTTAACATAGTATAACCTGTTGTTGCACAGCTTTAAGTGCTTAATCACCATCTCCACTTTCAAGATTGTAAAGAGGCAACTATAGAGGTCAATGAAAACTCTTCTTCCTCTGCATGTGTCCAATTTGACACAAACACAAATGTTTTATTAATCTGACAAAAATCATCTTGTGCTGCATTGAACTCCATATTTACAGAGGTATTCTCTAGCAACTGGGCGCTGCCTTGTGCACGAGCCTGTAGTCTTAGTCTTAATTTGCACTTTCTGGGGGGTTTTGTGCAAGTAATGAATATGCAACGAGAGATGGCGGATTTGGAGATTTCATGCCTGGTGTCCCAGTGCTATTGTGCACTTGCAGATGCTGATATCATTGTTACGTTATCACATGACTGCACTGCTGACTTTCTAATTACATAGGGATCATACAATATAGACATTCTGGGAGAACTTGGCCGGTATAATGAAAGCATTGAACATATCAGGCAGCTTAATGAGACTACTTAGTTGGAGGTTTTCATAGCTCTTTACTGATATTTAGATGCAAGCAAGAAAGTCTCACTGTCTTTCTTCCATTTAGTGCAACATGAGGAGAGGAGTGAGATGACCTGGACAAGTTAGAGGACGAGAAAAACCACAACATATATCTGATCATTCAACAGTAAAAGTCAATATCCAGTAACTATCCACTACTGGAAGAAAACCTCCTCATCTATGAGCTACGGCTCAGGCCCTCCGAGGACGCTGGTCAGGCTCATAGGAGCATAGAAATTAATGGGCAATTTTCAGACCACTGTGCCGTTTGTGGATATAGGAAGGTCAAATGTCTCAACATCAAAATAAAAAACCTTCTTTGTTCTAGTCGCTGTCATTGATTTACAGCGCTTGTGAAAGTTCATAGCGCTTATGGGAAAATTTGTGACTGATACACTGTTTTCATGGAGTCCATGGCTGCCACACACTGTTATGAGGATATCTGTGACTTGTACTCAACAGAAGCACATTTGTGGTTTACTCTTTTGGTCCTGCAAAAAGAGGCTCTGAAAATGTTAGTGAGGTACCTACCTAAGGATAGCATTTTGTATTCATTTTAGATATTTATAGTTTGTAGCCACAATTCATCACCGCAATGTCACCACAATTCTGGTGTGAATCTCGTTGAAAAATCTCAATATTTCAGCACAACTTGTTACAGGGGAGCTCCCTCTATAAATTCCAGCCTTGGGGCTGGGTTAGTGAGTTCAGTTCCTAGGAGGACTGTGCAGACAACCAGTGGACTGGAGCAGTGCTAAGCTCGTCACAGGCAGTGTAGAAAGTGAAGCAAGCATGAGGGACCCCTAGGAGAGGGTTTGAGGAAGGAGAGAAGCAGGCGTGGGCATGGAGCCAGGTGCCCAGCTCACCCCAGAGCAAAGCACCAGAAATGGACACTGGAGTCCAAGGTTGTGAGGGTTCTACAGACCCAGCAGCCAAAACCAGAGGACGGGAGACTCCACGTCTCCTGGCCACAGCAAAGCACCTGGAGGCACAGCACCAGCTTAGGGACAGTTGCCAGAGGAGTGGTGCCCGGGAAGGGCTCAAGCTGCCTGCTATATGGGTGAAAGACATAAGAGCAGGAAGAGAGGGTCGCAGCTTAGCTACAGGCAGCCAGGACGAGCCAAGAAAAGCACAACAGGGAGGCCTCAGAACTTGCTTCCAGGCCACCTGGATTCCTAACACTCCTATGCAGAGTTTCTTGGTCTGAACTTGCAATTACCAGTAAAGGTAAACTAGACTACATACTGTGAATCTGTGGGTTATTCCGTGTCCTCAGTCCTGCACCCCAACGACCTACCATCACCAAGGATGCCCTGGGGAAGCCGCTTCACCCGTGGGGAGCGATACCACCTTAGCTGCGATTCCATCATCCCCATAGTTCCCGCATCACAGCGTCGGCCCTCAATAGCCGAACATCACGGGTGGCCTCATGACTCCAATCCCCAAAATCATAAACCCCAAAAATTTATTTGATACCGCCAGGGTCATGGAGCCGGTTCTCGACCCTTGTGACTCCCCAGAAGTATTAAAGCTCGGTTCCAAGTACCCCATGACCCTGGGGGTGCATCAGTTCTTTATGCCTAAAATCCCACTCCAGTCAAGGACCGTAGTAAGATTTGTTGATGAAGACCACATCCTACTTTGTCAGATGGTCCAGATTCATGAACAGATATGCACCTTCCCATGAACAAGAGCGTTTGAATCCATCACTCACTCTCATCAAGAAGAGAAAGAAAATCGGCGGTCTTGATGAATCGGGCCTAAGTATATATATTATAAAATGTGACAATAGGGGTATTCTGTCTTTTTTTTGAAAATTCCTCTTTATTATGTTCTCCAAACATATTTTCTAAACATAAAGTTGTTTAACAATGTGCAGCATTTTTATACATAGACTGATGTTCAATCAAAAGCATGTTAATATCTTCCTCATGGTTATGTTATCATCTCACCTGTATCCCCATATAATTTCATCTTACCTTTTTCCTTTTCTTTCCCCCTCCTCCTCCTCCCCCTCATGTTAAGATACATTTTTCCTGTCTTCATGAATACGAGTATCATATCCCTGAATTCTTTCTACTCCTCACCATCTTAATCATGATATTTTTAGTTGTGCCAATGTGCTTGGATGTCCCCCAACAAATGCCATTCGGAATTTATGAAAAGCAAGACCACCTGTCGAATCTCCTCTTTGGTCAGTTTAGATAATATGAATCCTCTCCATTTCTTAAAGAAACCTGTCATTTTATCTTTGTTTCGTTCTGCGTCTCTTTTTATCTATGTCTAACGCTATCTTCAGGCCCAACATCACCTCGCTCTCTCCCGATAATCTAGCTGACAGCCATTCTCTAAGGATCAATCATTCTCTTTGCTTTCATGGCGAACACATGAAATAAACCAGGGCCCCCACCTCTCCTATCCCTGCCTTCTGTGTAATGAAAAATCCAGCACATGGGATCAAATTCCATTATAGTATCACAAGCTTTGGCTGTGATTTTGTGGCGCCCCGCATGGTCAGGCATCACAGAGGGGTATTGCACCCGTAAAAGAGGTGTAACTGCCCCAGCTGCAGGAGGACCCTAGGATGGTGGGTGGGACCCATTCCCAGCACTCACACATTAGTTGAGCGGTGGGAGGTTACCCGGGAGGGAATATATTCACCTCTAGGGGGTTTAAGGAGGCCTTTTGGCTAATTGGAACGAGGTGGAAGGTTGATCCGGTCGGTTTCAAGCTGAACCGGAGGGAAGAAGAAGGGATCTTGAGGAGATCCTGAAAGACGGCGCCCGACGTGAGAAGTCCGGGCCCTAGAGAGAAAAGGAGATCCTCAGAGTGGAGCGACCATACTCCAGGGGATACTCCAGTCCACCACGGGAACGCCAGGCCCGAGGATCCGGCCAGAGTTCATTATTGCAGTCGGCAACCAGGTGCTGTGGCTTGTTTATCAGCCACAGCACCCCGCCAGATGGAGCGGTCTGCCTGCTTCCTCACCACGAGGGAGAGGACCCCCAGTACTACCTACACGGAGCTATTGGGTATAGGCCCATCCTAGGAGGGGAAGAAAGGACACGGTTCGTTGACTAAGGGTTCCACCATACCACCTGGGATCCACTTGCAGCCACCCTTAAAGTTACCTGTTGCTATAACATCTTGCTGAACTGTGAACTTTGTGTGATGCTGCTACAAGTTGACAGTAAAGTACACGGGGGAAAGTGTCTTTGCCTGTGTGTGTGTTTTCCTACATCAACTTGTTCCCTTCCAGGAACGTTGCCCCGGAGGAACAGCCCTACCTGTAGGGGGCTTTGCCATCTAAGCCGCACTACCATCTACCTCCGGTGGACTGTGGCGGCACTGGTGACCCATCACCAGGTACTACAGGTGGCGTCACGTGACAAAAACTCTTATCCCCTGTAAATACACCCTTTTTGAAGTGCCACCCAGGCCACGGGGTCAGGCGTTGCCACCCGTGACATCCCCAGAACAGCCTCCAAGCCTAATACCCGAGTACCCCAGGGCCTGGGGCTCGACAATTTTTTGAACCCCAATATAAAACTCCTAAGTTCTTTTGCATGTCCATAAACCATGCATCAGGTCTGTCTTATCAGTGTTTGGGACATTTTAATGGTCTTTCTGGGTGTTGTTCGATAGGTAGAATATTGAATCAATAAATTCTTCCATGCATTATACGGATTTGGCTATCTCTCCATTGCTCATTAAGAATGTTTATCCTCCCATCTCCTAATTATTTTGTCTTTTACGGCTTCATCTCTAAAGTATTTTGACCATGTTTTAAGCAATTTGTCCGACCCTTAAGGTAACAAGACTTCCTTGGATGATTTGTAGATTAAAGAGATGTTAATTTCCCCTGTCTGTTGACCAGTTCACTCCATTCATCTGCCCTTGTTTCATTGGAGTTATTTAAAACCCTGCTGTTCTGTTTGGGTCATAGTGACCCGTAGACAATTTTTTGTGGCCCTGTAGATATTTTTCTATAAGTTTCTAAAACTTGAGGTTACTTGACTTTTCCTCATTTGGGGGGACCTATCTATGAGTATTTTTTTTTTTTGTGTTTACTTTTAGCTACACGCCGATTTGTACACTTGTCGTGTTCGGGTCATAGTGACCCGGCATAATTTTTTCAGCTGTGAGGCCATATTTTCAGTGAAATACAGGAGTTATAACCTCAGTTGGGTCTATTTATTGCATCTACTATTGTATATCAATTTATTTATTTCCTAAATTATTTCAATGGGGTCGTACACACGATCTGCCGGGTGTATGCATTGAGATCTGTGCACCATAAAAATGGCTTTATATTGATTATTTTTGGTGCGCAGTCTATACTAAAATGTAGTGCGCATCCAGAGAGATCACTAGGTGTGCATTACACGTGTATATTCTGTGCAGAACGGACAGTGCAGAACGCGCTGTATAAGAGGGCCTTATTTTGTAAAGCTGAGCTCTAAAGGCCTCCAAATTATTTTTTTTTGCTAAGTAAGTCTGTCTTCCTGGTTATCTCCATGTTTTCAGAAGGGTGCCAAAATTATACAATGTTGGTGATGCAGTGACCGTTGATGACCAACTAGTGTCATTACGTGGTAGGTGCCCATTTCGACAGTAAATACCAAGCAAGCCGGCGAAGTACGGTCTAAAAATATGGGCATTATGTGACAGCACAAGTTATTACCTTTACAATGCACAGGTGTATACCGGAAAAACACCAGGACAAAGAGTAGAAAGAAATCAGTGGATGAGAGTTGTCCTTGATTTGACATATGGACTGAAAGGACAAAATGTCACGTGATAATTTTTTTACTTCCTACCAGCTAGGGCAAATGTTACAAAAGCGACAACTTACCATGTTGGGTACGATCCGAAATAACAAGCCTGAACTACTGAAAGGTATCTTGAGTAAAAGAAATGTACATAGTTCCATGTTCTACTTTAAGAATTGTTGCGTATGTTCCAAAAAAAAATAAACAAGTAATACTAATGAGTACGAACCACCATGATAATGCAGTAAGTACCCGGGAAGAGAAAAAACCTAACATGATCTTGGACTATAATGCAACCAAAGGTGGTGTAGAAACATTAGATCAGCTCATTAGTACATATACCTGCAAAAGAAAAACAAATCGGTGGCCTATGATTCTGGATTTGTCGGCATACAATGCTATTGTGTTGTGGAGGGAAATCAACCCGAAATGGAATACAAATAAACTCCATAAACGAAGACTCTTTATAGAAGAACTTGGATAAGCACTGGTTAGGCCGTATATTGAGGAAAGAAAGGTAACACCCAGAACGGAAGGAGCAGCAGGCCTTGTACAGAGCATCCAGCAACATGCTCAGGAAAGTGAAACCATGGCCTCCACAACCACTTCTACCCCCATCGCCTCTACCAGCGGAGCTTCAAGAATAAAAAGAAAAAGGTGCAGCTATTGCCCTCAGCTGCGCACATACTATACGTAATGTTCGTATAGTATGTGCCACTGTCCGAGGTCCTGCAGGCATTTACATTAGATCTATGGCGGAGCACTGCCCATAGATCTACTGTAAATGCCTACAGGACCTCGGACAGTGGCACATACTATACATACATTACGTATAGTGTCTGCGCACCTGACGGGAGCCACGGCTTCATTGAGAAAATTGTACAGAGCTGACAATAGCCGGCTTACTGTACAGGGGTTATTAACCCATGACATGCCGTCCTGAGTGGGCAGCATATCTCTAGGGGGGTGGGCACCCCCTAGAGACATGTTGCCCACAATTATTATTAATATTTAATCTTTTTTTACAGATTTTACAGTTTGTTCATCCCTGCGGCAGCAGGGATGAACAAACTATACGGGAACCGCATTGCTCAGGATTACACATCCTGAGCAATGCGGTTACCGCATTGCGGATGCTAGAATTGCTCCAAAAACTGCAGCCTGCATGATTTTTCACGCAGGCTGCAGATCCGGAGCTGGTAATGGGCTCCTATGAGGAGCGTTTCTTGCTCCAGTTTTGAGCTTTTTGAAAGCTCAAAACCGGATCAGGATTGAAAAAAAAACGCAAGTGTGACCCTAGCCTTAATAAACCGGGTCATCATAGTGACCCAGGAGCAATACAAGTGTATAGTACATGGGAACAGAACAGCAGGGTTAACCCTTTGTTCATCCCTGCGGCAGCAGGGATGAACAAAGCATATGGCTGCTGCAGGCATCCACATGTGCCTTGCGGCAGCCGCATGGGCTCCCCTAGGTGCCCACTATAGCAATCCTGCTGCAGTTTCCAAACCACTGCGAAAACTGCAGCCTGCATGATTTTTATTGCAGGCTGCAGATCTGCAAGCGGTACCCGGATTGCATGTAGTGCAATCCGGTTTTAATAATGGGCTCCTATGGGGAGCGGTTCCTGATCCGGTTTTGAGCTTTTTAAGAGCTCAAAACCGGATCAGGATCTGAAAATGTTAGCGCAAATGTGACCCTAGCCTTACATTGCATTGTCTAAAAGGATGTGCGGCATTGCAGCAACTGATGAGCACCCATGAAGTTGCTGGCTAGGTCATCTCTTGCTATAGCAGATAAATGTCATTTATTTTCCTAGTCTTATTTAAATAGGTTAAAAAAAATAGGCCATTACCTGATTGTGTGCACAGTATAGTTGGGCCTTTCACATTAACTGCCTGAGAGTTTGTAACTTGCAGTATTTCATAAAACAAGTGGAGGTTATGTGTTTGTAAGGTAAGCTGAGCAGACAACATCAGCTGAGCAGTCGTTTGATAAACAGTTGTGCCATATTTATGATAGGCTTAAAAATTAAATATAGTGTTTTTCTTCCTAAAACCATCATGACAGAGTTTTGCTCAGTTTTTTTCTTTCTTTATATATTTTTTTAATTTAAATGCATTATTTAATAGGTTAATAAAAAAAAACTAATTTCAATTTTTTAGTCCATTTTAGTCAGAGGAAAACTTTTGGTATTCATTAGGTCTCCAGTGTTCAGAGAGGTCCCAAGTATTATAATTTCCTTTCTATAATTTTTATACTCTTTTAAATTCTTACATATAATCTTGATATCTGGTGTCACAGCTGCCACTTGTTAATGAGGATGAATGACATTTCCAAGTAATGATCTCTGCTCCTTCCTGCAGTGGCTCGAAAAGCTTCCAAGTAGGCAGTCACACCAACAGCCATTTTTAGCAGATCTTTTTCAAGTGTTCATTTCTGTTAATGTTGATAATTATGGCTTACAGCCAATGAAAACCCAAAATTCATTATCTCACAAAATTAAAATAATTAACACTAAACACCTGCAACGGCTTACTAAGCATTTAAAATGATACCTTAGTTTGGTTCAGTAGCCTACACACTCATGGGGAAGACTGCTGACTTGAGAGATGTGTAGAATTCAGTCATTGACATATTCCACAAGGAGGGTAAGCCACAAAAGGTCATTGGTAAAGAAGCTGACTGTTCACAGAGTGCTGTATCCAAGCATATTAATGGAAAGTTGAGTGGAAGCAAAAAGTGTGGTAGAAAAAGGTGCACAAGCAACCGAGAGAACCACAGCCTTGAAAGGATTGTTAAGAAAAGGCCTTTCAAAAATTTGGGGGAGATTCACAAGGAGTGGACCCCTTCTGGAGTCAGTGCTTTAAGAGCCACCACACATAGACGTATCCTGAACATGGTCCACAACTGTCGCATTCCTTGTGTCAAGCCACTCATGGCCAATAGACAACGCAAGAAGCGTCTAACTTCGGCCAAGGAGAAAAAGATCTGGACTGCTGCTCAGTGATCCAAGGTGTTGTTTTCAGATGAAAGTAAATTTTGCATTTCATTTGGAAATCAAGGTCCCATAGTCTGGAGAAAGAGTGGAGGGGCCACAATCCAAGATGCTTGAGGTCTAGTGTGAAGTCTCCACAATCAGTGATGGTTTGGGGAGCCATGTCATCTGCTGGGGTAGGTCCATTGTGTTTTATCAAGACCAAACTCAGTGCTGCTGTCTACCAGGAGCTTTTAGGGCACTTCATGCTACCCTCTGCCGACAAGCTTTTTGGAGCTGGAGATTTCATTTTCCAACAGCGCTTGGCGGCACCTGTCCACACTGCCAAAAGTACCAATACCTGGTTTAATAGCTACATTATCACTGTGCTTGATTGGCCAGCAAACTCACCTGACCTAAACCCCATAGAGAATCTATAGGGTATTGTCAAGAAGAAGATGAGAGACACCAGATCCAACAATGCAGACGAGCTAAAGGCTGATATCAAAGCAACCTGGGCTTCCATAACACCTCAGCAGTGCCATAGGCTGATCGCCTCCATGCCACTCCGCCTTCATGCAGTAATTCATGCAAAAGGAGCCCCGACCAAGTATTCAGTGCATTTACTGTACATACTTTTCAGTAGGTGAACAATTATGAGTTATAAATCATTATTTCACTTGTCCTGGAACTCTCACTTCCAGGACAAGGATTACAATATTCAGTGTAAACTCTGAGGGTGTTCTTAAGCAACCAAATAAACCAATCAAAATAGGAGACAATACCGAAATTGAAAATCTAATGTAATTTTATTAAAACATATTAGGACAATTAAACACCTATTTAGATAAATCTTGCCCAAGCAATATTGTATTCAAGATGTAAGACCAAGTGGGAATGATATCATTGACAGGATACTTGACATGCCAATAAAAATAATAATATCAAAATGGAATGCCAAACTGTAAAACCACCACTAAAAACAGTAAAAAAAAAAAAAAAATGCTGAAATAGATTGAAATATTATTCTTATTTTATAGCCTTCAGCTCGATGTCGAGGCATGGCAACTTGGTGAATGATCTGTAGGAGGATCGATTTTGTGCAAGCCTAGATAGGTCCACCAACACCATTGCTGGTCTTCCTCTTCGTTCTTCTATTCTTCTACTATAATGTCCTTCTCCAGTGACTTTTCTCTTCGCATGATGTGTCCAAAGAAGACAAGTCATAGGATGGTGATCTTTGCTTCAAGTGATGTCTGGCTTGATTTGTTCTGAAATGGATTTGTTTGTTCTTCTTGTCATCCATGGTATTGATAACATCCTTCTCCACAGTGGCGCACCCAAGGGGGGGACCTACGTGTCTGGACACCCCCCTTGGACAACCCTGAGAAGCTGGGGGGGCCACTCAGCTTCAGGGCCGTTGGCCACGGCTATTTTCGGGTTGCGGCCGCCAGTGATTCAAGAATGCACCCGGCGGCTGAAGCCGGGTGATTTACCTCCAACTCAGCTGCTTCCGGGTCCAGAGGCGTGCTTACGTAGTTGTACGTGACATGCCTCTAACCCTCCAGAGCGGAGCATTTGAAGAGAGGCGCCATTCTGTGAAGCTGGCTGCTGGTTGTGTGGGCCGGTCCCTGCTTGCAAGCCAAGCGCCCTCCAGCAGCTGTTCATGGCTGCAGCAAGTCCTGCTTGTTATTCTGCCGGCCAGCACTGTCTGCACCTCTGTTTATGTGCTGGGCAGGCAGTGTCACTATTCACAAACCGAGCTCTGTGCGAGGCCAGTCTGCAAAGCTGTGATGTCATCCAGCCCTCCTCACATGCCTGCAGCCTGCTGGAGAAGAGATCAACGGCAGACAGGTCGGGGGAAGGTGAGAATGTCTGTTTCTCCTCTACATAAAAGTAGCCCTGATTTGTCTTTATGGCTGAGTACATGTGATGTGTGCATGGCGGTGTGTGTGCATGCCTGGGTGGATCGCTGTGTGCATGCCTGGGTGGATCGCTGTGTGCATGTGTGTGCATGGATGTGTGTGTGCATGCCTGGGTGGATCGCTGTGTGCATGGCTGTGTTCATGTGTCCATGGCTGAGTGCATTTGTGCATGACTGAGTGTGAGGCTGTGTGTGTGCATGTCTGGGTGCATGACCAGGTGCATGTGTCCATGGCTGAGTGCATTTGGGCATGACTGAGTGTGAGGCTGTGTGTGTGCATGTCTGGGTGCATGACCAGGTGCATGTGTCCATGGCTGAGTGCATTAGTGCATGACTGAACGCAGGGCTGTGTGTGTGTGCGCGCGTGTCTGGGTGCATGACCAGGTGCATGTGTCCATGGCTGAGTGCATTAGTGCATGACTGAGCGCAGGGCTGTGTGTGTGTGTGTGCGCGCGTGTCTGCGTGCATGACCAGGTGCATGTGTCCATGGCTGAGTGCATTAGTGCATGACTGAGCGCAGGGCTGTGTGTGTGTGCACGCGTGTCTGCGTGCATGACCAGGTGCATGTGTCCATGGCTGAGTGCACTAGTGCATGACTGAGCGCAGGGCTGTGTGTGTGTGTGTGTGTGTGTGTATGTGCGCGCGCGTGTCTGGGTGCATGACCAGGTGCATGTGTCCATGGCTGAGTGCATGACTGAGCGCAGGGCTGTGTGTGTGTGTGTGTGTGTGTGCGCGCGTGTCTGGGTGCATGACCAGGTGCATGTGATCATGGCTGGGTGCATGTGTCCATGGCTAAGTGCATTTGTGCATTACTGAGCACAGGGCTGTGTGGGTACATGTTTGGGTGCATGTGTTCATGGCTGGGTGCATGTGTCCATGGCTGAGTGCATTAGTGCATGACTGAGCACAGGGCTGTGTGTGTGCGGGTGCATGTGTTCATAGCCGGGTGCATGTGTTCATGGCCGGGTGCATGTGTTCATGGCCGGGTGCATGTGTCCATGGCCGGGTGCATGTGTCCATGGCCGAGTGCATTTGGGCATGACTGAGTGTGGGGCTGTGTGTGTGCATGTCTGGGTGCATGACCGTGTGTATATGTTCATGGCTGGGTTCATGTGTGCATGGCTGGGTTCATGTGTGCATGGCTGAGTGCATGTGTGCATGGCTGGGTGTATGACTGGGTGCATGGCTGGGTGCATGGCTGAGTGCATGATTAGGTGCATGTGTGCATTGCTGGGTGCACTGCGGGGTGCATGTTTATGAATATGAATATATAAAGAGGGTGCACTGATGCAGGTGCATCTCAATGAATTAGAATACCATCAAAAAGTGACTATTTCAGTAATTCAATACATAAAGTGACACACATATATTATACTAGCTGGGTGCCCGATGCACATGCATCGGGATTCTAGCAGAGCGAGTCTCTGACTCGCAATGGCCACTTCGTGGCCAATGCTTCGGACGTATCCACATGACGACACTGACTCGCAGCGTGAGCGGACTCAAAAGGGGCAAAAAAACCCATTCGTGATTATATAATAGATAGAGTCATTACACACAGAGGGATCTATTTCATGTGTTTATTCCGTTAATGTTGTTGAATGAAAACCCAAAGGTCATTATCTCAGAAATTTAAAGTAGGGAGGATGAAAGGTTAAACACTGTGCTGCCGTATTCCACCAGACATTTAAGGGTTTATATAATATTGATTTATTAGTCAAAGCGTTTCAGGGCTCCCTCCACATGACAATATTTTATTGATTTGTCCTGAGGAAGGGGCCAGGGAACCCTCTAATGCGTTCATAAATAAATCAATATTATATTCCCCCTTTGATGTCTCGTGGAATACGGCAGCGTGTTTTTTTATACCTTCATCCTCCCTACTTGAATTTTATGAGATAATGACCTTTACGTTTTCATTGGCTGTAGGCTTGTCTTTGTACTGTATGTGTACAGTTCTGTATAATGTATGTGTGCATGTCTGCATTGCGTATATAAAATTGTATGAATTTTTTTATAAAATTTGTGTATGTGGGGGGCATATCTGGGGGGTGGGCAGGGGCCACTGTCCACATGTGGTCAGAGGGAGCAGGTAAATATGTGAGGAGCTGTCGGGTGGGGGGGAGGGAAGGGAGGGTGGGGTTTGGGACTGTAGTTCAATTGTTCATGTGAAAATGGGACATGTTGTCTCAATGCATTTGTGTAATCCTGACTGGTTTAATTAATAAAAATTTATCTGATTCAAAAAAAAAAAATATGTGAGGAGACAGTATGGGGTAGAAGAGAGAGGGGACTGCTTGGGGGACAGTGTGAGTCCAGTAAGCAGTAAGCAGGACTCTGGAGTTGGTAAGCCAAACCACCGACTCCAACTCCTCAATTTCCCTTACTCTGACTCCACGACTCAGACTTCCTCATACACGGCTCATGTTTAAGTGATAAATTTATTGTACAATGGGAACATCAGGCTTTAATCATTATGTTGATACAATAATCAAGATATTTAGATAGATTCTACTGTACCCAATTCATTATATATTGTAGGAGTCGGAGTTGCTCCATTTTTCTACCAACTCCACAGTCCTGACAGCAAAGAAAGGATAGTATACCGAGGAGGGGGGGTGTGATGAGGGGCATAATATAAAGACTGGGCAGTATAGGTTTGGGGGCAGTGTGAAAGGGCCTTTTAGGAAAACAGCAGTGTGGAGGGCATGTATCAGGAGAGGGACAGTGTGGAGGGCATGTATCAGGAGAGGGACAGTGTGGAGGGCATGTACCAGGAGAGGGACAGTGTGGAGGGCATGTACCAGGAGAGGGACAGTGTGGAGGGCATGTACCAGGAGAGGGACAGTGTGGAGGGCATGTACCAGGAGAGGGACAGTGTGGAGGGCATGTACCAGGAGAGGGACTCTGTGGGGGTCCTTATATGGAAAGAGCAGTGTGGAGGGCATGTACCAGGAGAGGGACTCTGTGGGGGTCCTTATATGGAAAGAGCAGTGTGGAGGGCATGTACCAGGAGAGGGACTCTGTGGGGGTCCTTATATGGAAAGAGCTGTGTGAAGGGCATGTACCAGGAGAGGGACTCTGTGGGGGTCCTTATTTGTGCAGAGAATACATTGAGGGCAATTATTTATTCATGGGCTCAGTGTAGGGCATATAAATTTATTTAGGCAACATTATAATGACTCTCTTATTTTTAAGGGCGCTGTGTCGGGATGTGCTGCAGAAGAGCAGAGAAGATGGAAGTCTGTAAAGACATGAAGAGTCATCATGGTGTCTGCACAAGATGAAGAAATGAAAGATAATGACTAATCAGGGAAGATGTGACCTATAAGGTACCTGGATGTAAATGTTTCTTTGTGATCCTGCTGTGTCTCATCAGTGCTGTGGCTCCTGTACGGTCTGCAGTCAGATGAATGATAACAACAACTCCCAGTATCTTCTTACCATTGTTAAGGACATACTGGCAGTTGGAGATATATGCAATACAAGGGGCTGACCTGACATTACAATTGGTGTACCATGTACTGATGGTGCTCCTGGTGCTCAGATTCAAGTACAAATGGTGGTCCTAGTGATTTATGTATGTACTAATGATAATAATAATCTTTATATAGCACCAACATTTTCCGGAGCGCTTAACAAATCAGATTCATATACAAACAGTCATGAGAAACAGTTTTGGAAATCACCATAATTAAAAAGCAAAAAATAATGACAACCCTGCTTGCAAGAGCTTACAATGTACAATAAAGTGGGGGTGACACACAGTACAGGGTTTATTTACAATCCTGGTTCAGCCATTTTGAGGTTGTGGAATAGATGAGAGTGGAGTAAAGTGGCCAACAGCCGGTCTGTGTAGAGCTTTTCGGTCTGATGGAGTTAAACAGTTATGTTCAGGGAAGTTGAGGATAACCTATGTCTGAATAACTGATTAGGGAGCGTGATAGGCCGCCCTAAAAAGATGTGTTTTAGAAAAAAATGAATTACTACGCAATGTAATTCCTACCATAGAGGCACAACAAATAAGACCGTTTTCGTGCAGTATTAAGCATTAATTAGGTATTCAAATTTACAAAAATCGCTTGGCTTTTAGGGGGGCTTCGCTCCCCCAAACCCCCCGCCGGGGGCTTTGCCCCTCAGAACCCCGCTGGGGGTGACACCCCCCTTTCAGGGCCGGTGTGTGTTTCTTGGACCCCTACCTTGGGAAATTTCTGGGTGCGCCACTGCTTCTCCAGCACCAGTTTTCAAAGGCGCTGATTCTTCTTCTGTCTTGTTTCTTTATCGTCCATGTTTCCCTTCCATATCATACTACATATAAGACCAGACTATGTACAGCAGTTTCTTTGTCACCAGTGAAATGTTCCTTCATTTGAAGATCTTGTACAGTGACTTCATTGTTAATTTGCCCATAGCCTATCATCCCATTGACCTCCAGCATTGTTGCTGATTATTGAAATCAAAATAGCCCACAGAGCAAGACCCTAAAGAGCTGTTGTTAAGGCTGGGTTCACACTTGCGGACCCCTCCGCAGCGTTCTGCGGAGCGGATCCGCAATGTGAGGGCAGCCACCGCAAGCCCCTATGTTTATAATGGGAGCGCACGGTGCTGCGCTTGACTATGCATGACCGTGCGCACCCATTCACTGCCATATGTGATTTGTGCGCAGGTGTATGCTTGCGCACAAATTACACTCTCTCGTCCGCACCAGGAATGCAACATGTCGCGTTCAGGGTGCGACGAGAGTGTGTGATTTGTGCGCAGGTATACGCTGCGGAGGGGTCTGCAAGTGTGAACCCAGCCTAAGAGCTTTTTTCCCCTTTCCCTCAGGTTCTCATCTATGTTGGCGAATTGGTGGCTCAGTGGTTAGTACTGCAGTCTTGCAGTGCTTGGGTAGTCTTGGTCCAATTCCCGCCAAGTAAAACATCTGCAAAGGAGTTTGTGTGTTCTCATTGTGTTTGAATGGGTTTTCCTCTGGTTACCCTGGTTTACTCCAAAGACATACTGATAGGAAGTTTAGATTGTGAGCCCCAATGGGGACATCATTACTGATGTATGGAAAGTGCTTAGGAATTAATTGCCTATGTAAGTGAATTAATGTTACTGTGTGGGTGAATAAATCGGATGAGTGCTTCCAATTTTTTGTCTGACAGCTCTCAGACCAATGTTATTCAATGGGGCTGTGCTGCTGACAGAATATGTGAAAAAAAATTGAAACAAGATGGGATTTGACTCTGCAACCAAACCAGACTCACCCATACAAGTCTATGGATGTAAGAAAAAAGTGGATGCCATACACTTTTTATGCACACATTGCAATTCTGTAACAATGCAAACTGTAAATGGTCCTGTAGATGATTAATAATTGCTACTGTAAAAAATCAGACAAGTGAGAAAAAAATCATCCCACTTTTCTGGATAAAAATCGGACTTGTTTCTTATACTGTCCTGGCTTTACACTGTGTTTTACACCTAACAGCACCTTCCCTGGCTGATCGACAGGTCAGAATACCAGAATAATACGATCTGTGAGTCTGCCAGGGGAGGGCGCTGCTAGTTAGGTAATACAGTGGAGGCTGAGGGAACTGTAAGTGCACCCAGTGTCAGACTGAGGTGCCAATTTCTCACCAGTAAAGGTACCGTTACACGGCACGATGTTGGAGCGATGTCAGCAACAATCTCGTGATCGTGCGGTCGTTTCAGATATCGTTTTGACTTCATTGGCGAGATGTCACACGTCTAGATATCGTAGACGATACACCAATGATGTTGTGAGCAGGTATCGTTCGCACAACCCAGCGAACGATCCCTGCTCATTGCTGTGAAGGGGCGAAGTCCTAAACGACATCGTTATCGCGGTGTCACACAGTACGATATACCAGGTTGGCTGATCGTGGATCGTGTGGTTTGAGAACATGTTCTTAAACCTGCGATCACTGATCCAACAACTTATCGTAGTTAAATCTCGGTGGTACACGCAACGACATCCTAGCGATGTCGCTGGAACGACTCCAAACCTGTGACGTATCAGCGACATCGTTAATAATGTTGTGCCATGTAACGGGGCCTTTACTTTGGGGCCCACTTTAAAACTATATCATTCACAAATTCACCTGTGTCTATATACTGTAATTGCATATTTTGTTTTCCAGAAGAGCATTGAGGCTTTTAAGTCTTCTCATTACTGGCATGCCAGATCTGGTGTGTCACTCTCCACAAGGAGAAAACCTTACCCCTCAGACCACACTTAGCCTCTCATACAGCCAGATCAGATCTCATCAAGTGCAATACTCCAAAACATTGTCTGCAAAATGAGATTTTGATCAGGTATAATTCCTAAGTCATATGACAAGGCTCGTTAAAGGGTCGTTTTTGACATTTAGAATTGCTGCTTGCAATAGGTGGCTCATGGTTCAAGTCTACTTCCTCTCTGAAGAGACAATTTGCATATTTTATAAAATAAGAAATTGTGTAGTTTGTATGTGAAGGATGAGCTGCTGCCTTTTTCTGTGCATAGCGAATCAGGAATATTGTGCTCATATTGGAAGAAGGGGGCCCAAACCTGCACAGGGACATCCTGGGGGATTCACTTCCTCCCTTTGGACCAATTCGAGCCTTAGTGCATCATCTTGCCCCAATGCACTTCCAGATTAAGCTACAAAACAGGATTTCTTGCTATTGGAACAGTCTTTGGGTCATAAAGCAATCACCTGCCTTATCTTTAAAAGGGCAACAAATGGTTTGGTCAGGTACAAGTTGCTGATATGTTCCCTTTAAAAACTTGACCGTCTATTCATCAGTCTCATTCCTAACATCTACTAAAAGTATCATGATTTATACGGAGGCGATAGTTCCCCTCTACCTTACGTCGGCCAGGCACGCTAAGATGGGAACACATATAGTAATGGGTTGATAATGGCTGTTCTAGTCATAGAATCCTGTCATTGATCACATTATACAGGAGGAAAAAGCAATTATTCAAACATCTCAACCTACAGATCGGCAGAAGAATAGGAAGGATGCTACGTCCATTATCATTTTATGGAAAGTATGATACAAGTATTTCTTCCAGAGACATATTAAGAAAATGGCAATATATTTAAAGCAGATGAATGCGGGAAGTGGAATCTATAAGTTCATGTAGTAAAGACGTCCTCAGGAAGAAAGAACTTGATGTGTTTGAACTTTGTAATTGTATATGACCAGTGTCAGATTCATCAAGTTTTCCTTTGATGAAAATGTTATAAAATAAAATGTGTACAATTATTACGTAGAGCAGCTTATATATAGAGTGCTCAGCATAAATGAGTTCACCCAGTGGCGGACACAGACAGAAAAGGGCCCCTGTGCACAAGAAGTTCACGGGGCCTTTGCAGTACCATACTTCTGTCTATAATAGTGCAATGGCAGTAAGGGCCGGGGGGTACTCGGTAGCTGGACCGTCTGATTCTTTGTGAGGTCATGCTGTCAGTGACCCAGCTCTGGCCATGCAGTGAAAGGGTTATTTACCAGGGAATTTAGTAATCTTTTCACGACGCTGCCTTTGGTGTTCGGCCAATGATGGCTGACACTGCTGGTTTGGGACTCTGGTGCAGATGGTGCAGCAGCCGGGATGGTATTGCTCCCCACAGGTGGAGCAGGGCCCCAGAAACGGTATGGTAGTCTATGGGGTTGATGGTAATGGTCGTTGGGGTGCAGGACAGAGGGTGCAGGAAATAATCGGAGTACACAGAAGGGTGAAAATTCCTTTACATTTACTTGGCAGATGGTGGTGTAGTCCAGGCA
The DNA here is from genome assembly GCA_033576535.1 of Allobates femoralis. Classification (NCBI taxonomy): domain Eukaryota; kingdom Metazoa; phylum Chordata; class Amphibia; order Anura; family Aromobatidae; genus Allobates; species Allobates femoralis. The sequence goes on from JARQOC010000005.1 coordinate 85,988,478, forward strand.
CTGGTGGCCAGGTTTTGGAAGGATCTGGTCAGCCTGGAAGCATTCAGGGATCCACCTCGCCAGGTGGGTTCGGAGGCCTTCCCTTTGGGTCCCTGCTGCTTGTAGCTATGCTGCGCCCTCTTCCTGTGTGTTGATCCTAACCCATATGGCAAACAGCACAAGCCTCTCATGAATACCACATTGCTGATAGCAGCTCCGGGCTCTCAGTATGCTGTGGTGCCCCCAGATCTTCGGTGCGGCCAGGAGACTTGCAGCCTCCTGCCCTCCAGATTTGGGTGCCGGAATGTACAGTACACGTACACCCCAGGACTCTGGTGTCCTCTCTCGCGTCACTCTGGGGTGAGCTCTCTCGCAGCACAATCAACAGAGCTCTCTCCTACACGTTCTCTCCTCTCCCTTTCCTCAGATGTTCTCTCTTCTCACTCTAGTCCCTCCTCCTTGCCAGAACCAGGGTAGCTCCCCTGAACTCGGGTGCAGAACTCCTGCTTCTGGCCCAGATTCAGGTCTGTTGTTGGATGCTGGCTAGCGTGGGGACCTCCTCCTGCTTCCAGGCATGACATCACCCCCTGTGAGAGAGGCAATGTCACTGTGGCAACCGGACCACTGGGGTGCCACAATAGTAACTGTGTGCTGATTTGGAGGTTGAAATGGGCCCCTTTATCTCTTGGGCCCCTGTGCGGCTGAACAGGCTGCACCAATGATATGTCCTTCCCTGAGTACTCCCCCTTGGAAAGTAAGGTTTTAACCTATATCTCACTGAATACAATATGTTTCCAAAAATTTTAACAAGTCTAAGGATCATGGAACATTTATTAAACCTATGACATGAAAGGAAAGTTAACAATATAACTTTCAGTATAACATATTCAGTTTTACTCACATTAGTGGATGCAAAAATGAATACACCCCACATCAAAAATTACTACATCTAGTATTTTGTATGAACTTCATGATTTTTAAGGACAGCTCCAAATCTTCTAGGCATGGGATGAACAAGTGGGCAGCATATTGCCATCTATATTTTTCCATTCTTCTAAAACAGAGGTTCACAACATTTCTGACCTTGAGAGCAATATTCAGCTCTGAGAAATGGTTGTGAGCCACATCCAGTACCCATCCCCTTATAGTAGTGATACCGAGAGCCCCCATTCCTGGTAATGACAGCCAAAGCTTTTCCACAAAAATCACGCTGAGGCAGTATACCAACATCCAAGGGTTCCTACCTTACCCCCATTCAGATCTGCTCTTCTGTGCGGGGCTACTTACAAAGGTCAGCATTTGTAGACATTCTCATCATAGCTATTTTCTGGACTTGGTACTAATTCAATAAGCTGGCACACAGTCACAAGCCACATGTAGCCCCTGTGTCACAGTTTCTGGGACCCCTCTTGGCCACTGAATCACTTTCACCTTGTTCTTCTTCAGAAATGGAACAGATGTGTGTTTTAGATCATTGTCATGTTGGAAAAGTGCACATTTGCCAATGGCAAGGAGTGATAGAGGCATCTTAACACACTTGTAGCCAACTATCTGCTGAACACCTGTTGAATAGATAATTAGACTTACCTGTGATTAAGACTTTCCATGGGGTGTACTCATTTATTGGCTACAAGGTGTTGAAATAATTTGTTAGGAAAATAGCTTTCTTGTGTGTGCAAAATTAGAAATCTTATTTGCAATCAATAGCCCATATTTCTTGAAGTCTTGTATAGTATTATATCTCATCGAAAATGTTGATTCTGAAAGGACACTAAAGGTTTTCTGCTAAATCTGTTGGGGTGTGTTCTTGAATGCTCAGCACTGTATACTATACTATATAAAGACCTTGAGATTAAAGGCATCTGGCCCTGTAAAAAGTGTTTTGGGAACAGTGTGGTTAGCATTCTTCTGAGTGGACTCTAAATGGCTCATAACAATGTACAGGGTGGGCCATTTATATGGATGCACCTAAATAAAATGGGAATGGTTGGTAACATCAACCTCCTGTCTGTGGCACATGGGAGGTATATGGGAGGGGGAAAACTTTTCCACATGGGTGGTGACAATGGCGGTTATTTTGAAGTCGGCCATTTTGGATCCAACTTTATTTTGTCCAATGGGAAGAGGGTCATGTGACACATCAAACTTATTGAGAATTTCATAAGAAAAACAATGGTGTGCTTGGTTTTAACATAACTTTACAAGTTTATTACCACTCATAAAATGTGTTCAAAGTGCTGCCCATTGTGTTGGATTGTCAATGCAACCCTCTTCTCCCACTCTTGACACACTGATAGCAACACCGCAGAAGAAATGCTAGCACAGGCTTCCAGTATCCGTTGTTTCAGATGCTGCACATGTCGTATCTTCACAGCATAGACAATTGCCTTCAGATGAGCGATGGGGCAAACTTTTTTGTGAATGGTGAAGTTAACAAACAAAACCCCCGCTATTGGTCTGACACTAACCCACAGTGGATAGATCTCTCCAAGACTGCTGGAACACAAAAATTGATGGTATGGTGTGGTATATGGGGTACAAAAATAGTGGGGCCATTCTTCATCAATGGAAACCTCAATGCCACTGGATATCTGAAATTGCTACATGATTCAGATATCCAGTGGTATTGAGGTTTCCATTGATGAAGAATAGCCCACTACAGTGCCTTGTGAAAGTATTCGGCCCCCTTGAAGTTTTCAACCTTTTGCCACAGTTCAGGCTTCAAACATAAAGATATAAATTCTATTTTTTTGTGAAGAATCAAAAACAAGTGGGATACAATCGTGAAGTGGAACGACATTTATTGGCTATTTTAAACTTTTTTTTACAAGTAAAAAACTGAAAAGTGGGACGTGCAGTATTATTTGGCCCCTTTACTTTCAGTGCATCAAACTCACTGCAGAAGGTCAGTGAGGATCTCTGAATGATCCAATGTTGTCCTAAATGACTGGTAATGATAAAAATAATCCACCTGTGTGTAATCAAGTCTCCGTATAAATGCACCTGCTCTGTGATAGTCTAAGGGCCACTTTACACACACCAACTTATCTGTCCAACTTCTGACCAACTTGCTGGTTGCAGTGAAATCATGGACACATTGCTCCATTTTGTGGCTGTGTACAAGTGTAACAATGTGTCCATGATTTCACTGCAACCAGTAAGTTGGTCAGAAGTTGGACAGATAAGTTGGTGTGTGTAAAGTGGCCATCAGGGTTTTGTTTCAAGTGCAGAGAGCATCATGAAGACCAAGGAACACACCAGGCAGGTCCGAGATACTGTTGTGGTGAAGTTTAAAGTCGGATTTGGATACAAAAAGATTTCCCAAGTTTTAAACAAACTTTTATGTGAATGGTGAAGTTAACAAACAAAACCAGCGCTATTGGTCTGACACTAACCCACAGTGGATAGATCCCTCCAAGACTGCTGGAACACAAAACTTGATGGTATGATGTGGTGTATGGGGTACAAAGATACAGTGCCTTGTGAAAGTATTCGGCCCCCTTGAACTTTTCAATCTTTTGCCATATTTCAGGCTTCAAACATGAAGATATAAATTCTATTTTTTTGTGAAGAATTGGAACGAATTGGAACGAAACCATACTGATCAGCTGATATCTAGAGGTGGGAATGCTGGAAGTATATAGTGTGCAGAGTGAGAACCTCACAGCTCCATACATTGCAGTGCCCATTATTGAGAACTGCAGTACAGCTCCCGTTGAATCTAAGGGCCACTTTACACACACCAACTTCTGTGTCCAACTTCTGAACAGATCTCTGGTTGCAGTGAAATCATGGACATATTGTTCCATTTGTACACAGCCACAAAATGGAGCAATGTGTCCATGATTTCTCTGCAACCAGAGATCTGTTCAGAAGTTGGACACAGAAGTTGGTGTGTGTAAAGCGTCCCTAATATCTGCTGAAAGGAGCCAAGTGATCGCTTAGTTTCAGGGAATTTTTCATATCATATTAGTTTATATAAATCTACAGAATCTAAAAAAATAGTGTGGATTTTCCTAAACTCTGACAACACATTTATTAGCAAGCTTAGCGTTTTTTCTCTTAAATATTGGTGGAAAATAAAACCAGGTAGAATCTAGAATGCCTTTAGCCAATATTCCCATTTTCTACAAAAAAGGTATGCCTAATGTTAATAATAGTTGCAACAGTTGGAAAAGGAGGAGATACTGGCATACCTTTACCTTATATGGCTTATAAAAAAATGTATTATATAATTGCCTAATGTTCTCTGTCTGTCACGGAAATCGCACACCAACGCCAGGGCGCTGACTGGTGGCTGCCAGCTGCGGCCACCATTGAGTGAGGAGTATGCAAAACAGCCGCGCGCATTCAAAATTCGCGACAAGCTGAAACCCGGCGACAGCGGCGCTATCGCCGGATACACGTGTCCGACCGCGGCCATCATCGGGAGATCAGCGGGATCTCCCAACGGTGGCTGCAGAGCGCGCGAGACAGCCGGGAGATGACCTCTGTGCGGCAGTAGCTCTGCTGCGGCCACCTGCCGCACAGAGGTCCGCGGCGAGCCGGCGATCATCTCCCGGCTGCTTGCAGCAGTAGTGCCCCGCGCGGCATTCAAATTGCGCGCCAAGCTGTGGTACTTTTCTGATTGGTCGCCGCGGCCACGGCGACCAATCAGAGAAGTAGCGCGACTTGGCACACGGTTTGAATGCCTCATCTCTCATTGGTCGCCGCGGCCGACCAATCAGAGGAGTGGCGCGCGCCAAGGCGCCATATTTAAAATGATTTTAAAATAATTTTAAATATGGCGCCTTGGCGTGCGCCGCTCCTCTGATTGGTGCCATATTTGAAATACACTGTGTGGCTTGCCGCTCCTCTGATTGGGCGCCGCGTTCAGCAGTGACCAATCAGAATAGCGGTGCTGTTCAGCGCCGACCAATCAGATTGAGCGCTGCAGGGCGGGATGCCTATGTCAGTCCTCACTGTCACTCTTGCATTCTATTCATGAAACAGAAGGCTCAGGATGGCCAGCGCTCATTGCCTGAGCCAATCCTGAGTCCTGTTTCATGAATAGAATGCAAGAGTGACAGTAATGACTGACACAGGCATCTCGCGTGGCAGCGTTCAATCTGATTGGTCGGCGCTGAATGCCATTAAGATATAACCAACGATCTCGGTGGTTAGGGCATCTTTTTGACATTGTTGGTGAGATGCCACATGTCTACATATCTTGAACGACGCACCAACGATGTGGCGAGCAGCTATCATTCGCACAACCCAGGAACGATACTTGTTCACTGTTGTGAATAGGCAAAGTCATTAACAACTAGTGATGGGCGAATCCTAAATTACTCGGAATCGCTTGACTCTAGCGAGTCCGAGCCCAGGACTCGCTACTCGTTGCGAGTCTAGCGAGTCCAATGTTAATGAATGGGGAAGCGAGTAATAGCGAGTAGTGTGAGATTTACAACTCGCAGATGTGTGTCGGAAGCTTCAGCCTGAAGCAATCCTAGTTTTGTCATTTATTTGCATTGCTCGTTTACTTTGTAAGTAATCGCTGACTCGCACAGATAAGAGTCCTGTCTCCTCTGTGCTGGCTGCCAGCTCCAGGGTCCTAGAGCCTGCCTGCTGCCTGATGTAGCAGTGCTGAGATTGTTCTCAGTCAGCTCATTCACTGTGTACAGACATGAATGTCTGTGCACAGAGATGATGTAGCAGAGCTGAGATTGTTCTCAGTCTGCTCATTCCCTGTGCATAGAGATCTATATCTATACACAGGGGATGTAGCAGAGAGGACATCGCGTTTTGGACTGCGTCGGACGGAAGAGGATTTTTTTAATTAAAGATGGAGTCCCTAATGGCTTTTTTTTTTATTTCTAATAAAAAATTTTCTTTGTGTTGTGTTTTTTTTAAAACAATTTAATAGAAATTCATGGCGGTCATGTCTAATATTGGCGTGACCACCATAAATTTCGGGCTTAGGGCCAGCTGATAATACAAAGCTGGCCCTAACCTCTTTATTACCCAGCGTGCCACCGCTACCAGGGCCGCTGGAAGAGCGGGGTTCAGCGTCAGAAGATGGCGCTTCAATGAACGCGCCATCTTCTGGGGCGGCTGCGGGCTGCAATTTGCAGCGGGGGGTGCCCAGAAAGCTTGGGCATCCCTGCGCTGCGGATTCCAGCCCCCAGCTGCTTAGCTGTACCTGGCTAGACATAGAAATTGCGCGGAGCCCCACGCATTTTTTTTAAATTATTTCATGAAATTCTGAGATTCTGACTCTGAGACTCTGACTCTGAAATTCATTAAATAATTTAAAAAAAATGCGTGGGGCTCCGCGCAATTTCTATGTCTAGCCAGGTACAGCTAAGCAGCTGGGGGCTGGAATCCGCAGTGCAGGGATGCCCAAGCTTTCTGGGCACCCCCCGCTGCAAATTGCAGCCCGCAGCCGCCCCAGAAGATGGCGCGTTCATTGAAGCGCCATCCTCTGGCGCTGAACCCCGCTCTTCCAGCGGCCCCGGTGGCGGTAGCACGCTGGGTAATAAAGGGGTTAATACCAGCTTTGTTATACAAGCTGGTATTAAGCCCGAGATTCTTAATGTCAGGCCACGTTTGACCCAGCCACTAAGAATCTCCAATAAAGGGTTAAAAAAACACAGAGAAAATTTTTTATTTGAAATAAAAAAAAAAGCCATTAGGGACTCCATCTTTAATTAAAAAAATCCTCTTCCGTCCGACGTAGTCCAAAACGCGATGTTCTCTCTGCTACATGCACAGGGAATGAGCAGACTGAGAATAATCTCAGCACTGCTACATCATCTCTGTGAGCAGGCAGGTTCTAGGACCCTGGAGCTGCACAGAGAAGACAGCTGGACTCGGCTCGCAAAGAAACAGCAGTTACTTTGCGAGTCTCCCTGCTATCACTGGCACAGTAGCCAGTGATGACTCGCACGAGTCCAATGCAAACAATGGCAATCCTAGTTTTGTCAGCGTTTCTGACAAAACTAGGATTGATATTGATTTGCATTGGACTCGTGCGAGTAATCACTGGGAAACTCGCCGAGTACCGAGTCCTGCGAGTCCCTTACTACTCGCCGAGTAACGAGTCCTAGCGAGTAGATTCGCCCATCCCTATTAACAACATCGTTATTGCGGTGTCACACACCACGATGCAGCAGGTTGGCTGATCGAGGATCGTCTGATTTGAGAACATGTTCTCAAATCTGCGATCAATGATCCAATGATTTATTGTAGTCGTATCTCGGTGTTACACGCAACGACGTCCTAACAATGTCATTTCAACGACTCCAAACCCGTGACGTTTCAGCGATATTGTTCACGATCTCGTACCGTGGAACGGGGCCTACCGTATATACATAGCTCTGATCACACTGCACTGTATAATAAACTCTGGAGGCAGATTCTCAGGTAGATCTATGTCCTGTCCATAGACTGTAGACTTCTTAGCAATAAGACATCAAACTGCAGATGCCAAGGTATCACTTTATTCATATTTTGACCTACTTGTCCATATAGACGACCCTTCACAACATACCTTGTACATGTACCGCGCAAATCGGATGCAAGTGTATGGAGCGGGGAGGCAGAAGTCGGCAGTGATTGGTTGTGGGGCTTACATGCCGTCACAATGTCACATGAGCCCCGAAACTGCAATTACCAACAACGCTGGAATGGCGGTATCACAGGGGTGAATACAGGGTCTTTTATTTTACCTGGGGGTGAGAAATGGAATCAGGGGTTGTCCTAGTAGTGGATAACCCTTTTAACTATTTTTTAAATATTAGTTCCACTTCAGATTTCGAAGTGTTGTGTAAGGTCCAGAGTTTAATGACCCACACCCTGCTTATCCCACAAACACTTTATTAAGCAGTTACCATTTACTTTTTGCAATTTATCAATATTTTATTTTTTTATCAGCATTATATGAATGATTTATTATAGTATAATCTTCACGATGTAGTAATCAGTAACCTATTGGGAGATTTGTCCTCACCTCGGCATGTTCACTGTGAGACCATACCAATTCATTCAATGCTGTATTCTTTACTATTTACTATCAAACAGAACCGAATCAGATTATTTGGTGCAAACATGGGCAACAATAAGGCTTGTGTTGTAAATCACTGATATGTACAGTAGCCGAGCCTGTTCTATACCTGTAACTTCGTTATGTGCTTGCATAATGATTGATGACTTGATCTACAGAGTGTGAAATTTATTTTATAAGTCTGGGAATGTTCTGGTGCATTTGTTCATTAGCATATATTACATTCCTGGATCTTATGGCTTGAAACAAAACTTACAGCATATCAACCTAAATATCCCTATAATGGGCATGACTGCGGTACTTTATTATCTATCACAAATGAATAGCACTGTTCTATTAGTTAGCACATTATTTTAATAGAGTAAAAAATGTTTGTACCGTGTTAGCCAGTAGATAGAAAAATACTAAAATCTGAGTCCTCAGTGGTTGTTACCTTTTAATGGATAACTGAAAAGACGGGACAAAAAATCAGAACTGGGATGAACTCTCATCACCATACAATTACAGAGGACCTGTCACCAAACCTGGCATGGTGATATAATTACAGCACTGGATACAGCATGTCTGCTGCATCCAGGCAAGGGGTCCCCCAGCACTTGAGCAGCCCTGTATCCCGAGATAATACACTTAGAAAACTTACATCCTGCAGCCATTAAGGAGGTGGCTAGAGGCTGCAGCCAAAGGGCAGATTCACACCACCTGCATGTGTAATCTGCCCACCGCTGCCAATCATTGTCTCCCTCTTCTGCAGCATCACACAGAGTTTTTGTTTTTTTTCCCCAGAAATGGCCTTTAGCCCCGACCCCTGCAGTGATGTCACCGCCTTTCCCCGCCCTGCTCCATGGTTAACATGGAGCAGGGCGGGGAAAGGTGGTGATGTCAGAGCAGGAGGCCAGCCGCCCCGCCTCCTGCTCTGACATCACCACCTTTCCCCGCCCTGCTCCATGTTAACCATAGAGCAGGGAGGGTATAAGCGGTGACATCACCGCAGGGGGCGGGGCTAAACAGCCATTTCTGGGGGGGGAAACTCTGTGTTATAATGCTGAAAAGGGAGACAATGGTTGGCAGCGGTGGGCAGATTACACATGCAGGGGGTGTGAATCTGCCCTTTGGCTGCAGCCTCTAGCCACCTCCTTTATGGCTGCACAATGTAAGTGGCTCTGCAGTGTTAGTTGGTGTTGCTGTTTGCATTAGACGATGTGGTTTTACCACTCCCCCAGCCTTTACATAGTCCCAGGACCCATCACCTGATATCGCTGATAGAGTCAATATTCTGTTCTGACCATGATCTGTGTGGCTGCTGAGTGCAGTTCGTAGGCTGGCTTCACACTGCGGGTTAAATCCGATCCGCGCCCGGACCGGTCTTTGGCCCCATAGCATCCGGTTTCTATCTGTCCGGGACAATCCGGGAGAATTCAGTATTCTCCCACGGACACAAAAACGCTGCTTGCAGCGTTATTGCATCCGAGAGGAGAATATCTCCTCTAATTGGCAACTCCCGGATTGCCCCGGATTGCCCAGGATTCGCCCGGATCCTCCCGGATCCGGGGCAATCCAGCTCTCCTTAACATGGGAGCCTATGGGGCCGGGTTGCACCGGTCCAGGAGGTTCTGGGAACCGGACCCCTGCGGCTGCACCCCGCTGTTGTTTCTGCACCGCGGCTAGCTCCCTGCCAGCCGTGGTCCTGATTCATCAGTGGCTGCAGTTGCGTGCGGGTGCACACCGGACCGGAGGGTCAGTCAGGTTCATCTTGCACTGAGTTTTTGTGATGTAACTTCTAGCGTCAAGCCAGTCAGAAGTGATTGGCCAGATCGCTACCAGCCATCTGATTGGCTGTCAGACTCACAGGTCCCTCTCGTATATCAGATGTCTTCTTTTCCGGTCCCGGTGCAGGCTTCAGATGGGTGAGTGTTTTTTTTTTATTTAGTTTTTTATTTAACAACATTTATTAAATTTTAGTGCACTTTAAGTACTCACCCGGCCCATTCATTAACATTGGACTCGCTACGAGTACTGAGTATTGGGACCTACTCGTTGCGAGTACAGCGAGTCTGATTAGTTCTGTACTCACTAATCCCTAGTATATGCTCATTTTGTTTTTTTTCTCTTGTGTTTTGCATTTTTGGATATGGCTATTGTGTTCAAATATTCAGTCTAACTTAGTTCTACTGAGAAGATTTAAATGTTTATCCAAACTGTCCATAGCTATCACTCGCTTTCTTTAGCTGTCATATACTTAACAGATAACGTTTCTCCTTCTAGACCTGGTACATACAACACATCTTTTACTGTTATGGGTAACTTTTAACAATTTTTACTGGCACACATGAGAACTCCATATCTATGACCTTCTGGAGGTAATTTTGTTCCATCAACAAGAAAATGTATTTCCTTGTTATTTAAGTCACTTTCTGGGAAAAAGCTTCTATCACTTGTCCTGAGACTTCTTGAGTTGATGCCGAAACCATGTAATATGTGATTATTTAATTTAATATACCATTTTAATTATATTTGCATAGATGAAACATTATAGCTTTAACGTCTTGTTTAACCCCTTTTGGAAGTTTCTGTATCTTACAGTATTTAAGTTTCTACATTTGCGGCTTCAGAAACATGTGCCATTTTCCTTGGCTTGTGACCTTGTACCCTTCACTTTAAAGGGGTTGTCCACTACTTGGACCACACCATTGCATTCCCTATGTTCACCAGCAATAAAAATAAAAACACTTATACTCACCTCCTCTACCGGCATGGTGTCAGCAGTGTCAGAACTTGTCTTCCGTTCCCGGGGCTCACATGACATTCTGATGACACATGAGCTCTGCACCTAGTCAGTATCAGTTTGTCTGTCACTGCCTTCAAAAGCTCAAAGTAATCAAGAGGAAGTGAGATGTAGCCACTGCTCTCACACTCAATTAATTACTTAACTGTGTGAAGGATGTGACTGAGAAGCTGACCAAAACTGGGTGTAGGACTCAAGTATCATCAGAATGTCATTTGAGCCCCGGTATCGTGAGTTCTGCCACCAATGGAACCGTGCTGGCAGCAGAGGTGAGTATAACTGTGTCTATTCTTATGGAGGTGCACATGGAGAATGAGAAAGGGTAGTCCAAGAAGTAGATAGCCCAATCCCAGTGTCACCTTCAGTGGAGTCCTGTGCAAGTTCCTTCCTTCTCTAGTACTTATCTACTAGCATGGCCTATACAAATTCAAGTTTCAGGTCTTTCTCAGGCATGCCCCTAGTGCAATAATCTGTGCACTGTCTGTGTCAGATATACTGCAAAGCAAGATGGCTGCAACATGGCTGTCTTTTATATCTTCTCCCAGTGATCCTAATTATTCGGTTACTTTCTGCATTGTAATTCTGTGCTTCTGCATATAAGGATTCTTTGCATATCCTTTGCATTTGGTTCTGTTTTCTTAGCAGAAGTAAAACATCCATATGCTTTTAGCAGTGTTGTGTTCTGATGTGTTAAGTGGATCAGATGGTCATCCTCCACTAATAGGCTTATCTTATAATGGCCCTTGTCCTTCTGTTTCTCTTTGTCTCATTCTTGATTACTAATCTGTAGCCTTTCTGCAGTAATACCCTCTCAGAGTCATCTCTGGACAATAAAGCCCCCGTCACACATAGCGACATCGCTAGCGAGATCGCTGATACGTCACAGGTTTTGTGATGTAACAGCGATCTCCCCAGCGATGTTGCTATGTGTGACATGTAGCAGCGACCAGGCCCCTGCTGTTAGGTCGCTGACCACTGTCCATGGTTCATCGCTGCCTAGATACCTGCTGTTTATCATAATTACCAGTGTCCTCCCTGCTTAGCGCAGCCTGTAAGCAGGGAGGACGCTGCTAATTATGATATACACCGGGTATCTAGGCAGCTGCCTAGATACCGGCTGTTTTTCATAGTTACCAGCGTCCTCCCGCTTCCAGCGATGTGGAGGTGGCTTCCTGGTCACTGAGGAGATCTGCCTGTTTGACAGCTCCCCAGCGACCAGGTAGCGACGCTCCAGCGATCCCGGCCAGGTCGTTATCGCAGTCGGGATCGCTGGAGCGTCGCTCAGTGTGACGGGGCCTTTACACTTCCACTTTAAACTCCCAGATATTAATTGTTATTTGTTTTGGCCATAGTTTAACCTATGAGCTGCTGGTCATTTATTCTTTGCCCTTTCTGACTTTTTGACCGCTTATAAGACTGGTTTCACAATACCGTTTTTCGGTATCTGTGTGATCCCAGCTTGATCTGGATGCACCCTTACCCATTTTCGGCCTTATTAACATTCAATGGGGCCGCAGGAACCTGTGGGTGCATCCCGTTCTGTACGGTTCCCCCTGATCCGGGTGTTCACAAGACTAAAATCGCATTTTATAGATATTTTGTTGTCCATTTTAAAACTGTGAACACCTGGATCCTGAGCACTACGGGTTCAATTTTAATGTGACTTTGTCTGTTGGAATCCGGACACCGGATCAGGGTTTTTGTACTGAGCATGCCCAGAACCTAGTTGTAAATGACACACCCACTAGTGGGTGTGTCATTTACATCCGGATCCAGCTAAAAAAGGTAATCAACCGGAAGTAACGGGATGCACCTGCACTGGTATTATCACTGATCTGTGAGACGGATCAGTGATAATACCGGTGAGGGTGAATCCAGTTGCATCCCATTTTACAATTGCAGGGAAACATGCATCCCCCGGATTCCAAAAATCAGTAGTGAGAAACCAGCCTAAATCAATTCTTTCAAGGGCAGGGTAGCTATAAAACAGCACTTTTGGCTTAGTTTTTTAGCACTGTGTACTCTGGGTGGGATAAACATCATACTAATTTTATCGTTTGGGTCATAACACACAAAGTGATACCAAATACTGTATGTATACCTAATATGCGTTTTTAACAAGATTATCCAGTATTTCTTTATATATATTTTGTGTCATCAAATGCTAAGAGCCTTATTTTTTGCATTGATAGAGCCGTATGAAAATCTGTTTTTTGAAGAACGTACTGTAGCTTTTATAGATATCATTATTTGGGTTCATGTAACTTTTTGATTGATTTTTATTAATTTTTTTATGATGTGAACATAAAATAGCAAGTCTGTCTTTACTTCTTATTCATTGCTAATTTATTAATAATAAATAGATTTTCACTTTTTTCTGCGTTGCTCCTGTCCTACAGTGCCATCTTGTGATTGGAACTTCTGACTGGCTTGAAGCCAGAAGTTACATCACAAAAACTCAGTGCAAGACTATGAGAGCCAGAATGAGGTCAGAACGATGCTCTCATAGACTTGTATTGAGTTGTGACTTCTGGCATGCTTCATAAACACTGGAGGAGCCAGCAGGTCATAAATCACAGAAGATCAATCAATAGGAGCAATGGAGAAAACAGATGAAGATGCTGAAGAGTGAATAAAAGACATGGGGCAAGGGATTTGGCTTGAGGCTGGAGTCACCATAGCATCGCATTACTATTACAATGCCCAGACTGGCTGCAGCTCTCCTAACCCAAGCAAGTAAGCTGCATTAGAAATACATGAAGCTGTCATGCTCAGATCAGGAGAGCTTGCAGCTAGTCTGGGCATTTTGATGCCATCTTTGTCCGAGTCATGCACTTGTGTGACTTCAGCCTTAAAGCATCACTCCAGCGGTAAAATGTAAAACAACAATGCTTGAGTGGTGCATTAAGGGTACCTTTACACGCGGCAACTTTTCTAGGAATTTCACTGGCAACTTAGTGGTTGCAGTGAAATCATGGACACATTGTTCTATCTTGTTGCTGTTTACAAATGTAACAATGTGTCCATGATTTCCCTGCAACCAATAAGTTGCCAGTGAAATTCCTAGAAAAGTTGCCGCGTGTAAAGGTACCTTTAGAGTTATCTAATCTAGTTTTTGTCTGCTCAGTGATCAGCTGATCAACTCAGGTCTCACTTCTAGAAATTCATTATAATGACCACTTTAGAGGAAATATATTACATACTGGCAATGTTTTTGAATAGCTAACTGGTGTAATATGGCAACTGGCTACATGGTGAATGTATCACAGAGATGGTTATCCTCTGGGATGTAAACCTGAATGTCTACTCTGGGACCTGTAGTTTCATCTGTATTGTTTAGGCATTAAATGGGCCAGATTTACAGATAGCTGGAGAGATGGGTGGACCTGACTATCCCTATACCTCCATAGGTGTATCTCCTAAGTTTTAAAGGATTCTGTTTGTTTGACACATGGTTCTGTGTTGGTGGTAGCAGGCCTCCAAAGTGTGGCTCTGAGTAAGCTGAGCTGAGCTCTAATCCACTGCGGAAGGCTCCTATTTTGTTTATTCTGTGCCGCTTTATGACGTTTTAATAAACCAGTTGGACTTTAAATTGAATTTGTTCCTGTCGCTACTTTGTGGATGTGCATGATACCGTAGTAAGTAACTCCATCACTTATAGTGAGTGAACTGTCACACTATTTATTACATGGATGAATCAGGTCTGACAGTGTGAGTCTTAATTAATGCCTAATCCTCTCTTTTCTAACCACAAAATACTCTTATAGGGCAGATTGAAAGTGCCTTTCCTATTCCATTAATCATGTTTCTGTATACATTCTCATGATTTTCTTTAGAGCTTACAGCCCTGTCCATATAAGCGTATTATTCGAACAATACTGAGGGACAGATGAAGAAGCCACCAAGCTTTTCCTCTGGTAGATGTCAGTATTTACCTTTATCGGCTTCGGATGGCTTTATTGAATTGCTAATGTGTGGGGATATTAAGCAGTAAGTGGTATGCTATTACAAAATGGAACTGCACATTATACAACTGGTTTACTGTTCTTTTAGTCTCAAAATGTTCATTAAACATAATAGCATCATAAATAAATGATGCAGTATATTTTCTACTTTATTCAAGTAAATAAGATATTGTGTACTAGGACACTGGAAAAGGGAAATAAATTAAGATAATGAGCTAAAGGAAAGTACACAACCACAGTACAATACTTATAGAAAATGTGCTGAGGCAGCATCTCCTGGTTACACGCTGACATGGGCCGTGGTATGTAGGGGGATGCTTTGGGGGGCAGGTATAGGGTCAGGTAGGCTCTCCCAAGCTGAAATAGATACGGTACTTCTTTCTGTGGATCTCTGATAATAGTGCTATCATTCAGTAAAGAGGAAATCACTACTCACTTGTGCGTTGCAATACTGCGTTGCTCTGGCACCAAGAAGTGGATCATTCAGTGAAGCAGCTCCACATTGGTACTCAATCCACAGAGTAAGACTCATCAGAGGGGCCATGGTCCAGAAATCAGATGGCATTCACCAAACAAGCTTCTCTTTATTCTTTATTTTTATATCCACAGTGAGACAGGCATAGACGGGAGGGGGAGCGGGATCACAAGGACAACTGCGCCTGGTTCGCACCCAGCTAGGATAATAGTGAGCTTATTTGTCCACCTTTCCATCCCAGTTATATTTGTGTCAGTCTGTATTTCTACATTTTTGCTTTAAATTGCTGCAAAAAAGTTGGGTAAGGCTGGCTTCACACTGGCGTTTGTGCCTGCATGCGCAGGGCATGCAGACGCAGACACAGCCCATACTGGTGTGAACGAAGCAGGGGAATCTCTGCATGCGTTCACATTAGTATGCAGCCCGCCAGCCAATCAACTGTCTCGGGGGCGGCCGGGAGGAGGAGATCAGCAGCAGAGATCTCCTCCTCCCGGCCACAGCTGATCTCCCGCCGGTGTCATCGCGGGAGATTTGAAGAAACAGCTGATCTGACAGCTGTTTAAATCGCCCGCGCCGACACCGAATAGGTGATATCGTTGCAGGAGATAAGAAACAGCTGATCGCTGCTTCAAATCTCCTGCACCAACCTCACCTATTCGGCGTCGGCGCGGGAGATTTAAACAGCTGTCAGATCAGCTGTTTCTCCCCACCAACACCGGCGGGAGATCAGTGGAGGCTCTAGCTAATCTCCCGGTGGCCGCCGCTGATTACAGGGAGAGATTTCAATGAGATCTGCAGCGCTCTCCTGCACTGTCATGCGGAGGACACTGCGGATCCATTGCCTTCAATGCATGGTTTGTGCGCTTGCAGGCGCTTGCAGATAAAACAAGTGCCCATGAACGCACAAAAAATGCAACATGCTGCGTTTGGAGGGCGCTCGGAGGATGCACAAATTGTGCGCATCCGAACACAATCGCAACCGAACGCAGTCAAACGCAGGCACATTTGTTCCCATGTTAAACATAGGAACGCATGTGCCCAAGCGTTTGGCTGCGTTCGGTGCGCTACGCTCACAAACGCTAATGTGAAGCCAGCCTAAGACCAAGAGTCGTTACATTGTTGTTATATTATAGGTTTACAACTATGGCAATACAACACTAGGGGAGTTTGTGTTGGCTAATAAGTGAAAATGGTGGTAGACCCCTACACATTAAAAAAGTAACTGGAGACAATTAATCAAAGGTTTTACACCAGAAAACTGGCATAAGAGTTTGGAAAAGTCATCATTTTTTTGCGCAACTTTGAGTTTCAAAATCAGTTTGCAACGTTTGACATTTTTACACCAGGTTCAATTAGCTCTGTCAAAACGGTGAAACAGGGGGCATCCCCACTATCATATTCATCAAAAATGCTATGTCTGGACTGGAGTAGGTAAACAATGTTTGTGCCGTGTTAGCCAGTGGATAGAAAAAATATTAGAATCTGAGAGTCCTCATTGGTTGATACCTTTTAATGGCTAACTGAGAAAGAAGAGACAGGCCAACAACTCAGAACTAGGATGAACTCTCATCGCCATTCAATAAAGGAAAGAAGGACAGATTTACCTGTGCCTAAACACTTTTGTAGACCTGATCACACAATATTGGATATGAAAATACTAGTTCTGAAAGGTAACTTCAGATTACAGAGAATCAGGAGAGTGTGGGAATATAAACTGATGATGAACTTTAATGGTACCTTTACACGCTGCTACCGAGGGTAGCAACAGGTAGGCACCGCACGTGCACGCGCGCGTTTTCAACAGTTGCTAACGGTACCTGATGCCGCAAATACACGCCGCCACAAGGTGCTCCACAGAAGGTACTTTCGTTCCCCGGAAGTGCCGACAGGTGCCGCAGGTTACCTTCTGTGGAGCACCTTCCCTGATTTACACGCCGCTACCACAAGGGAATATGGGCGTACATATTGTGCGCCGTAACTACATAGGCGTGACAGAGTTGTGTATTACGAGACGCTCGTACGGTGATTGGACAATGCAATAACATCATGATTGGCCAGCCAGCGCAGGGAGGCTGGCTAATACATGACGCTATAGCAAATTTGTATTGTGACTGGTCAGCTCGTTAAATATGGCGCCCTGTGCAGGGACAGCCAATGGGTACACAGTAGCCCCCACCAATGATAGCTGATGGGGCGTGGTATACATGACGCTATAGCAAATTTGTATTGTGACTGGTCAGCTCGTTAAATATGGCGCCCTGTGCAGGGACAGCCAATGGGTACACAGCAGTCCCCACCAATGATAGCTGATGGGGCGTGGTATACATGACGCTGTGGCACGCCCCAGGTAACTCAAATACCGTGCCTGTGCCCCGATTACATGCCGCTACCATAGGGATTGTGCATGCTTGTTTTTTAGCACGGCTGAAACACAGGTATCCAAAGAGACAGGAAGGAACAACCTGAATTACACGCCGCCACTTCGCGGTGTTTTGAAGGTAAAAGGTACAATTGTCTCCAATACCTGCCGGTTTCTACCTTTCGGTGGCGACGTGTAAAGGTACCATTACACATTTAAAGCAGGAATGAATGTCTCACATGGATTTATGTCTTTCTACATTCATTAAAGAATTTTCAGGTCTCCGACCAACCACTAATCAAAGGAGAGTAAAACTATCTGTGCCTCTTATTTCAGACTTTGATTTTACTTCCCCAGATGCTCTCACCCCCTCTCAAGACTGGCCACTATTCTCTGCTTCAAATCAACTTTCGTATTTACTGCATTATCCCACCCTGTATTTGTATGTATATATATGTGTTTCTTCAGAATTTGTGTCATTATTAGCCTGATGAAGAGGCCTTAGAGTCTCGAAAGCTTGCTTTGCTTTTTCTTACTATCCTTTCAGTTAGCCATTAAAAGGTATCAACCACTGAGGACTCTCAGATTGTAATATTTTTCTGGACTGGAGTAGCGTTTCTGGCCACACATGGAGGCGCACACTGCTGAGACGAAGCGCTAAATTCACTCAGTAGCATGCACATTTTAATGAATTTGGCACCCTGTACTTTAGAAAGACTGGCACAGCATGAGAATGTGCTAACACCAGTCTTGATGAATCGGCCTTGCTGTGTGTGTTTTTCTGCTGGGAAGAAAGAAGTTGTCTGCTTCCCACAGTCCAGTCCTAGACCAACAACAGACAATAAATACATGTGCTTAAATCTGGACAGATTCCCCTATGACAATATGCTTCACCCCGTCCCTTCTTCAGTACTGTCAGTATTCCTTTGGTTTGCGGATGAGGTCTCAGTTGTGATCATTGGAAATTACCTTTTTTTTTTCTTCAATGAATAAAATAAATATTTAATATGTATTTTAAGAGAACATCAAAGATTTACAGCCAACAGTCAACTTAAGCATGAATGATTGGATTCACTCATATCCCATTCTAGTGCAACTAATTCCAATAATACAACACGGTGAATACTATACTACTATATTAATAAGCTTTTAAAACTTTTTTTTTAAATAGTTATCTATATAAAAATTTAAGATTCAAAAATTGAATGTGACCTTTTTTTTTATTATTTCTCCTTCCAAACAATTATTACAGTAGATCTTCTATTTTGCAAATTGATTTTTCATGGGGTTTTGTTCCTCATGTCAGAGACTGCCAATTCCATCTCCGTTTCTGGATACATTTCTATCATCAAACATCTACATCATGCATTTTCTATAGGGTAATTCAATTATTGGTGGGGTTCAGAGGCTTTGAGCCCATGTTTAGTCTGAAAAGAGAGCGGCACTGTGTCTTTGCCACAAGCTCATCTGGTAAGATGTATTCTCTAAGCCGCAGGTCTGGATGAGCAGTTTGGCCAAAGACATGGAGCCTGGATACAAGTCTTGCCTGTTGACATGTGGATCAGCGAGGACTAGAACAGTATATGTGTATGTGTGGCGCCCCTGCGGCTAGGCGCCACAGTGTGGTATTGCATTTATTATTTATGTGTAATATTATTGTAAGTTGCTAGGTTAGGATTTAAATCTTATGGAGTCTATTTTTACACTCACTTAGGACCGCACCACTCAGAATAGGGGGAACTGGTAATATAGCAGGTTCCACAGGGTGGGGGCGGAGCTTAGGATAGAGTTAGAGTGACAGTTGACAGTTTACCTCGGACGGTGCTGGGAAGGCAGGCAGAGTGGTCAGGTCTGGCAGCCCAGCTGAGTGGAGGGTACCCCATCTTTATGTGGGGACCCAGGGCAGAAGGCAACGGGCCAGGGCTGGTAGGAGCCAGCTGGTCATGTTGAGGGGACACCGGTGACACGGACAACCGAGGTAGCCAGGAGTTCATCCCTGACTGCAAAGCTGGCGAGCTGTAGGCTCAACAGAACTGGGTTGCTGACAGCGCCACAAAGGTACCTCTCCCCTCAGAACTGAAAACCGGTTCAGGACACTAGAAGAAACTAAAAGGGACAGACATATACTGCGGTACTGGAAAGGAGCCTCTTTACTCTTTGTCTGGGTTGCCTTATCCAGACCGGCTAGTGGACACACCTTATCTTCTAGATACAGACCGTAGGACTGGCGGGGGAGCTCTGCAAGGGTGGTGAAAGACTGAAAGAACTAGAGTCAGAAAGAAAGTAGTAAACCCTGAAAGACAGAGAGAGGACATCTAGAGACTCCATAAGAGAAACCCTGAGCTGGCAACAACACCCTAAAGCAACTGTGAAGTAAATAGAAAAATTCCGCACAGACCGGGTATTCTGATTTAAAACTCCAATTCTTTATTCATCCATACGAATAAAACACAAGTTCTGGGGTACACAAGCCCCCCTCCCACGCCTTACACGTTTCGGTTAGAGCACCTTAATCATAGGCATACACAGCAGTGTCTGCACAACACATATATAGGAAACTTTACATGTACACACCCCCTACCATCACCCATGTGCAATCATTTAACAATTATTCCAGAATCAAAGAGTTAACTTTTTCAGAGAGCAGGTCAAAGTTCCAAATATTTTTGCAGGACAAAACCAAATCTAATATAACCAATAACATTTACAGGCTGGCCTTATATCTCTTACTACTGACTGAGTACTATATTCTATCAGGTTCGTTTTTACAGAACCTTCCTTTAGATCCATAATTAAATATACGTATGTCTTACTCTACTCAGTCAGAGTAATTACAAACAATAGTCAACCAGACCAGTATTTAACAGATCATATATTAGTTTGCTAGTACATATAAGATGGAGCATAGTTATACAGTAATATTCATATAACTATAAATATGATTGAACATGACTGTATATGAATGTAAATATGAGAGATAGCTATGGTTTTTAAATCTCACAATGTTTTGCATGGGTATTTTCACACCCCTTATTCATTATTCCCATCAGTCATTATTCTTATAGGTGATGCCTGAGTAAATCTACCTAAAATACAAAAGATATAATAAAGTTTTTATAAAGTTTTTATAATAATGTTTTTGTGGCGGGGTAGGGGTTATTTATTCAGATATTAAACAACTAATGGACAGCTTATCACATTACACTCGCTTGCCCCAATTCATATACAGTCATGTTCAATCATATTTATAGTTATATGAATATTACTGTATAACTATGTTCCATCTTATATGTACTAGCAAACTAATATATGATCTGTTAAATACTGGTCTGGTTGACTATTGTTTGTAATTACTCTGACTGAGTAGAGTAAGACATATGTATATTTAATTATGGATAAAGGAAGGTTCTGTAAAAACGAACCTGATAGAATATAGTACTCAGTCAGTAGTAAGAGATATAAGGCCAACCTGTAAATGTTATTGGTTATATTAGATTTGGTTTTGTCCTGCAAAAATATTTTGGAACTTTGACCTGCTCTCTGAAAAAGTTAACTCTTTGATTCTGGAATAATTGTTAAATGATTGCACATGGGTGATGGTAGGGGGTGTGTACATGTAAAGTTTCCTATATATGTGTTGTGCAGACACTGCTGTGTATGCCTATGATTAAGGTGCTCTAACCGAAACGCGTAAGGCGTGGGAGGGGGGCTTGTGTACCCCAGAACTTGTGTTTTATTCGTATGGATGAATAAAGAATTGGAGTTTTAAATCAGAATACCCGGTCTGTGCGGAATTTTTCTATTTACTTCACGGCTAATCTGGATACCAGCTTGGATTCCAGCACAAACAGCCTAGGAAGGCCATGGTGAGCTATGCACTCTAAAGCAACTGTACCGTGTTTTGTTATGCCATCAACCGGTACCAGAGTAAAACAGAGTTAAACTGGAAATGGTTTCTGTTATTCTTCCTGCCGCAGCCCGGAGGGCTTAACATCATCAACATCATCAGCAGAAGGGGTAAGAACTGCACCACCATTACCATCACTGTCCTCCCTCATCGTCTCACCACAAAAGCTGCCCAGAGGTAAAGCTCCATCTGTGGGGAGCTGCACCACACTTAGCTGCCTCATCCATCACCTCAGTGGCCGGCTGGCAGCGCCGGTGCCATCTTACCGGACTCTACAGGTGGCGTCACGTTCCCCTGTAAATAACCCCTTTAACCCCCACCGTTTACCATCAACATCTGGTATAATTGATCGCCAGGGCACGGCACCTGTGGTCCCGACCATCCGTGACTCCCCACACAGTAGCCCCGGTGTCCGAGTCCCTCACCCACCCTAGCTCTGGTTGAATCATATGCAGGATAGACAAGCAGAGCAGGAAGCACCAGGTGAAGCAGAGCTGTATGTGAGGATACAAAGAGAGTAACAGATATCAAGACACTTATGAACTAACAGAAAGATAACAGTGATGTAATGCAACTGGGACTTACTTGTAGAGATGTAGTTACACACAAGAGTAATAAATCAACAGGCAATCCAATAAATCGCTTGCAGAGTTATGGTTTATAACACAGATTTATGCAAACACTACTGTCAAACTTGCTGAGATAGGTGCTGTTTACACACAAATATCAGGATTCGCAGGATATTGCAACGCCAAACTATTTTGCAATGCTGCATTACCTTGATTACTGAGGCTTAAGTGTGAACAGCGATGAGAGCAGTTACAAAAAGTCGATAATCTTGGGATATGTTATGTGGCACATGGCCATAGTTCAGGAGAACCGGTCACTACATGGAATAACATACATGGGTATACAATAAAAGTACTCTTCTCCCAGGAAGGCATATACTGGACTCTTTTCTCCAGATTTAAAGCTATTTATTATAATCTTTAGGATTATCTATTCAGGGATTTATTTCCCCACCTTTGAGAAGATACATCTGCAGAGCGCAACTGTTGTGATGAAGGCCATAATTCTGTCTGAAACATGTAGAAGCAAAAAGTTGCCTTTTTTCCTGCACCAATAAAACACTTGTTTTTGCATTCAACACGAGGGTGCATGTGATTAAATCTTCTTGGTTCACTTGAGGAAGTGAGACATTGACGATATGCAGCGGCTCTGAAGGTATGACCTGAGCCACTCAAACCCTCGCACCCAGCCAGGTCCACCACACCACCACACACAATATCCTCCCCCTTGTGGGGAAGGATGGGACATCGGAGGACCAAGCCTCAACCACGACCACCCCCTCAGGCCACCCTCACAGCTGCACACATCTATATATTACATATACTGTATCTACTTTTCATTTTGTGGAATGTTTTTGATTAGCTCTGTGTAAACTTCGTAGCTTCTCAGTAGTCTTCCCGGGATTACTTTTATTGTAATGCAAATTTGCTCATAAGAATTTTAATTTTTAAAGCAAGTGAATAAAATATGAGACCATGTGGCGGTTGCTCTCTTATGCCCAGAAAGATTCCGGCACTTGCTTTTATAAATGCTTTTTACTTATCAGGCGACCTACATTCAAATCTCTAAAGTAAATAATGTTCTTTCTGACAAGCCGAGCATCAAATAAAATATGCAGCACGTCGGAGCGTGCACGGCCACCGTATAAAATAATTGTGGAAAAACATGAAATACACTTAAATGCAATAAACAATCTGTAGGAAAGCAATGTCTAGTGTTGTGATAGGAGTCCATTGTCTGGTAATGAGCAATTCAGGGCTGAATATCAATTTTCCTGCTTTCAGATGGCCCCTTTCACATCAGCGTTTTTTTTTAAATCGCGGCAGATGCGGTGAAAAAAACGCATCTGCCGCGATTACCGCATAACCGCGACACTTGCGGCAAGCCCCATAGAATGTCTATGCGGGCTTGCGGCAGGTGCGGCAAGTGCGGTATCAGCACTTGCGGCAGGTGCGGCCGCAAAAAAAACGCGGCTGACCGCGTTTTTTTCGCGGCCGCACCTGCCGAAAGTGCCAAAACCGCACTTGCCGCACCTGCCGCAAGCCCGCATAGACATTGTATGGGGCTTGCCGCAACCGCGCCGCAACCGTGCCGCAAGTGTAGCCGGTATGCGGTAATCGCGGCAGATGCGGTTTTTTCACCGCATCTGCCGCGATTTGAAAAAAACGCTAGTGTAAAAGCACCCTAAGGCTACGTATGATGGTATGCACCAGCCCCAGGGTCTCGTTTGATGCGTGCACCAGCCCCAATGTCTCCTGTGTTATATGCACCAGCCCTATTGTCACATGTGAAGTATATACTGCAGCCTCAAGGTCTCCTCTGAAGTATATTCTCCAGCCCCATGTGTCCTGTGATGCATGCTCCAGACCCGAATGACTACTGTGAAGTGTGCACCAACCCCAATTTCTCCTGTAATATATGCACCAGCCACAATGTCTCCTGGGATGCGTGCATCAGTCCCAATGTCTCTTGTGAAGTATATAGTCCGGCTCCAATGTCTCCTATAAAGTATATACTCCAGTCCCAATGTCTCTTTTGAAGTATATTTCCTCCAACCCCAATGTCTCCTGTGATATATGCATCAGCCTCAATGTCTCCTGTGCAGTAAATACCCCAGCTCCAATGTCTCCTGTGAAGTATATACTCCAGCCTCAATGTCTCCTGTGCAGTAAATACCCCAGCCCCAATGTCTGCTGTACAGTATATACCCCAGCCTCAATGTATCCTGTGAAACAGGCGTGGACATATCACTGGTGCACAGGGGTCAAATATATAAATGGGACCACTATCTCCAAAGCAGATGAAATTGTGCCTTATGAAGAGCTATTGGACTGCAAAGTGCCAATATATTTTTCTCTAGGAATGTGAGAAAATTGTGCAATAAGGTCTTATCTTCATATGAAAAGGGTAATGCAGATGATATATCAGAATCTGCTCATCTGGTCCAGTTGTGTATACCCACGCGCGAGGGGTCAGCTGCTGCAGGATCCACACATCCACGGGTCACCGCAGCGCAAGAAATGCTCTGTAGGACGATATGTTGCACGATCTGCGCTGCTGCCAAGGAAACACCAGGACACCGGAGTATCTGGAAATATAGCTTTATTCCTCCAATCAGACGCGTTTCGGAGCTAAACCCAGCTCTTTCCTCAGGGACTAATCCAGGTTTAGTCCCTGAGGAAGGAGCTGGGTTTAGCTCTGAAACGCGTTGGATTGGAGGAATAAAGCTATATTTCCAGATACTCTGGTGTCCTGGTGTTTTCTTGGCAGCAGCACGGATCGTGCAACACATCGTCCTACAGAGCAATATATTTTTCTGGCACAGGGGACCTCTTCTGTCTGTGTCTGTCAGTGCTGTGAAGTACATACTCCAGCCCGAATGTCTCCTGTAATGTGCACCTCAGCCCAAAATGTCTTCTTTGATGTATGTCCCCCAGCCTGTGTCTTCTATATACTCAAGCTCCAGTGTCTCGTGTGATGTATATGCTTTAGTCTAAGTGTTTCCTATGTGATGTTTATGTTCTAGTCCCAGTGTCTCCATTGTGATGTATATGCACCAGTCCCACATAAGCAGTGATGAATTTCCCACTTTGATGAGACATACCATATATCTTACTGCTGCAAGTTCTTCACAAAACATATATGATCTAGTACCAGCGTCTGGTGTGATGTATATACTTCAACACCAGTGTCTTCTGAGAAGTATATGCTCCAACCCTGTGTTTTCTATATGATATATATGCACCGTGAATTGTAGGGTATCTACACAATATAAAATCAAAATAAATAAACAATTGAACTCAAAAGTAAATATATATTGGCTTAGGTATGGTAATCACAGAAATATGGCATATTTGTATTAGACTGTGAGCCCTCGTGGAAAGGGTCCCTGCCCCTCCTGTACCTGTATGTCCTGATCGCCTAGATTTAGTGTACTTGTTCTTGTCTCCCTCATCCTCATGTAAAGCGCCATGGAACCTAATGGCGCTATATAAATAAATAATAATAATAATAATAATGATGTGTGCACCAGGTAAGGTATATATAAAATTATGCAAATCCACTATATATACAGGAAGCACATGAGAGACTCAATAGTGAAAAATAGCATTGATATCAATAAAGTTTAAAGTGTACATGAGGGAATCAATAGTTCAAATTGTAGCCATATCAATAAAGTGCAAAGTCCACATGAGGGAATCAATACTGAAATATTACATCCATATCAATAAAGTGCAAAGTGCTTCAGAGTGCAAACCTGTAATAAGGTATACCAAATACTGCTGAATGCAAAACATTTATAGTGAAGCCTGCATAATGGAGTAAATTACCTTATAGAGACACCCACCCCAAGGTGAGTTTCGGTATGTCCTTCATAAGTACTTGCCCATGGTCTCTGGAAGAAGCTATTATACTACTGTTCATTTGGATGGATGCCTGAGAGATGGAGACACATTTAGAGGCATTTCAGTGGCATCTTCCTCTCTACCAGTTGACACTGGTGAATCTATGAAAATTGGTACTTGCCGAGACTTCAAAAGTGGAACTGAACTTGGAGAATGCGTTTGTTGATTCAGGTTCTACCTTGAATCTAATTGATCATGACTTCATTGTGTGGCGCCCCGCAACGAGTGCGTCACAAGAGGGTATTGCAGCCATAAATGCAGCCGCAATATTCTCTGACACGGCAGTGATCTGGTTAACTTAGAAATCCAACCCTGCATGCATCACCTAGAACAGAGGGCCAATCCTAGGTCTTGGTGGGTGGAGTGTTAAGGAAGAGTAGGAGAACAGACCCTTAGTCTAGAGACAGAACAAAGAAGAAGGGATCTAGAACTTGACCTGAGCAGTCTAGAACTTGGAGAGGAGCGGGGGCTCCGCACCCCGTGCAGCCCCCGGGCCGTCACCGGTCGGGTGTCAGCACCTGAGGCCTTACCAACCGGGATTGGGCATCGTAACCACGGGTTCCCAAAAGACTCCCGTGCCCACAACTCACAGCCGGTTCACTGGTACCGAAGCTGGCAGCAGTTCACCTCTGCTACGCGAACCAGAAGCGTGGAGGAGCAGCTTCACAGGAGCACCCCACCACCAGCCAACTTCCAGTCGTCTAACCAGCGGTGTACCACTGAGGGATCCAAGGCTCCCCAAAACATCCAGAACGTACATCATGGATAGGGCATTGAAGCAGCCTCCCCGTACCCCACCTGGTGTTCCTGGGCGACACTGGCAATCACTTAGTTAGAATGGAGGAACACTGCGGATTTCTAAGGGACACCACTGCTGAGTCCACCCGGTCTACTACCCGTAATCTGTATACCATGTATTGCCTGCTGGTTACAGTAAAGACCCGTTGCAGAGACTTTCTGTGTCCGTGCTTCCTTATGAACTGTCCATCCGCACTACGAGGTAACCGCAGCTGCCGCACAACATCTTAAGCAGCTCCAGCCTCCGGGGATCACCGCTCAGCCTGTGGGGAGCGTTCCATCTTGCTGCTGTCCATCCCCCAGAGGTTCCGCAGCGTCGGTAGTCCTTACCGAAACTACTCATAGGTGGCGTCACGAATAAATTAAAAACCCCTTTAATCTGTTCCACCAAGACGTCTTCAACCCTTTTGATCTGCACTACACCGGGCCCCACTACCGGCAGGCGCGGTCCACCCGTGACAAGGAGGAAGGAAGCATCGCCTGTCTAAACCGGAGTCCCGGCCACGGTGAGTCAATTGTAGATAATGATTATGATGTCTCCTCTCGCACCCATTCAAGTTTCTGCTATTGATAATTCTCCTACTTCACAAAGTCACATTGCTATGAAGGTAGGAGGATTACACACAGAATCCATTTGATTTATGGTTCTACCTTCTCTACCTGCAAAGGTAGTGCTAGGCCTGCCATTGTTATTTAAACACAATCCAGTCATCAAGAGGTTAGGTCATTGAATGACTCCTGCTTTGTTAGGTGTCTCTTGAGATCCTTGGCTCCCGTAACTCGTCTCCTCGGATCTACGAATGTTAAGGCTGATGTTTTGTCTCATAGTATTGTCCCAGAATTGACGGTTAAAGAGCCAGTCAGGGTTCTTGGTGAAGGGGTGGTGCTGGGTGCTCTAAGAGCAGATCTCAGACAGCATATACAGTGTGCATCGGTATATTTACCTATAAACAAATTCAATGTACCACTCTCTTTGCGCTAAGATCTGGTATAAGAAATGCATGGTTCCGTTTCAGCAAGCATCCAGATTTATTTGTCATTTGGAGGTCTCTGTTTCTAGATTTTTTCGGTGGCATAATGCTTTTATGGATACTGAAGAGTATGTCTGTAATTGCAGAGCCTGTGCCAGGGCCAAGATCTCTCTTCAAGTTCCAGGGAGTTTACTCTCACCTAGCAAAGTTATGTTCCATGACCTGCTACTCACTTCAGCATAAACTTTGTCACTAATCTGCCTATCTTGGAGGGGCAGAGACTTAGTTCCCGATTAATTAAAACCAGAAAGGAGGTAAAAGGGGATCTTTTGGTTGCCAGTGGCTGTGGTGAATCGTGACCTGAACCTGGCAGCTCCACAGCGCCTCCTGTTAAACCCAGGTCAGTCAGAGAACTGCCTGAGGATAAAGAAGGGCCGCAGCTGCCTTGCCTGTGCTGGTTTATTAAGGCACCTCTCAGTGAGTGTGGTATATGTCTTCTAGCCCGCAGCCAGAAGCACATATAATCTCCTCCACCCCGTCACTGCCAGAGGCCCTGAATAACCCCAAGCACAAATGCCTCCACCAGCTTCTCGTTTAATATAAGTCCGGTCCGTGGTCGGGCTTATATTGGGTCAGAAACCAACCCAGGTAGCGTATTATGAGCACACGGACGTGGGAATCGTGATCAAAATAAAAATAAGCCATTAAAACAGAGAATATTGCCAAAGTGTAAAATCAGTAATGCAGGAGCCACTTTCTGTATGATTATGAAATTAACAGAGCTCAGATCAATCATCTCCTGCCATAGACTCAAGACATCAAGACAAACTCTCAGTATCTGCTTTATCCTGTGTCTCAGTAATGATTAATAGCTTGAGTTCTCTGATTACTATTTCTTTCAATCCAAAATCAAAATAGTCAGGTGACATGAAATTAAACCGCCAGAAAAATCAGCTGTGACCTATGAAGACATAGAACTAATATGACTGCTGGAATTGTCCCGTGGGATCCCATACCAACAATGTTTGAGGAGATTCATTCCTATAAATTGTTAGATAGGGTTGTCATTGAACGGTGTTACTTCCAGTGTGGATAGTCATGTCCTCCGGCCGCCCATTCATGAGGTGGCTCCCAAAGATGACATCGAACCTGGTGATTTATTTAACAGCTAATCGTCCTACCTTTGGTTACTTTTTAGTTAATATTTTGCTTTACTGGGTCTTTGTTTTCAATGCAATTGGAAGGATATTTTGCATTTTTCCTGTTTCTGACCTTGGCCTTGTTACTTGAATACTCTCCTGCTTTGATCCTTGGATTCTTTCCTTGAATTCTTTGATCCTTGGATTCTTTCCTTGAATTCTTTGATCCTTGGATCTATCATTGGATTCTTTGATCCTTGGATATCTCTCCTTGGATACTATCTTCTGATATTACCTCTGGTCATGACTTCTGGTTATTTCTGACAATGCTACTGTCCGGCCTCTTATATACTACGCTTAGCAGTTGTGGTCTTACTCCAGGTCCTGATTTCTTGCTTCTCCTTACTAAGGTCCTATCTTAACTCTAGAATGTTACACCTGGTATTGGTTCTCCTGCTCCTCATGTGCACCGTGCTCCAGACTACACTTCCGTCTTTTCCCTCAGCCTGTCATTTCCAGACTGTATTCCTAGTGATAATGATGTTCGCTTGTGGTTGCCCAAATCTAAGCACGTGACTGAGAAATCTTGAGGCCATGTCACCTTCCTGCATCATACCTGTAGACAACTATAACAGTTTTGTTAGGAGAATACTGAGTGAGTAACATTTTGTGATCTGAAACCATAACTCGGACCTCATCACCAATCTGGAGAAAGCCTCTAAATCAACTTTGCAGAGTCCCCCAATTTGTTTTCATGTCCTGTCCAGCACTTTTTCATCATTGTCCACTCCACCACCCACTCATCTTGCTTCCACTATCAACACCATCCCTAACCTCGGAAAATGACCCACTTTGCAATGTTGTTGTAGGAGACACTAATAAGACCCTCAGTTCATAACTCAAGGAAAGAGGTGATGATGTAACCAAAGCTCTTCAGATGAGATAAGACAAAATCTTCTTTTTGTGAGGCTACAGAACAAGCTCACTTCAAAGAGAAGTACTTCAGATTTAAGAAGGTCTTTTATTAAAGGACCTACCTGGATGACCTCCAGACAATGTGTCCTTTCTTTGCTGCTACATATTTATACCGCTGTGACTTCACCCTTATGATTGACCTTAACCATCACTTGCATGGAGTTATATTAATATATAGGGATGTAGCAATACAAGCTGGTGTCTGATTTACGTTGGTAGGACAGGAGAGATCGCTGCTAACTCTGCTGGTCTACAACGTGCTGCTAATAACACACACTTGTACTGAATATGGAAAATGCTTAGCAACTGTCTAAAGTGCCTGGCAACTGATGGAAGACAAGGTATTGTGAAACCTGTACAGAACAGAATTACACTTCACTGTTTGATACGAATAGTAAAGGTCAGGGCTACTGAGAATTGTTTTTAATAACAGGCCTCCTAACATTGAAAGATTAGAAGGAGGGACATATAGTGTGGTGCTGATAGTGGGCCACAAGTTTTAATTTATGCTAAGTCACTGCCCTAATCTTGTCAAGACCTTTATATGCTCCTACACAGAAATATTGCTCCTAGTAAAGTCCATCTGGGATCCCAAACAGTATATTAAAGTATGACTTCTGCCCCCATATAGCATGATGCCCCCAAAGTACAGTACGTTCTCCTACATACAGTAGCTTACCCCACAGTACATTTTCACCCTAAACAGTATTAAGCCCCCATAGTTCCTTTCACACACTATGAAGTATCCAAGCTCACACACACAAAGGATGATACTCACACAACTCCTCACACAATGTATGATGCCCCCACAACATGGTATAGTAACCCACACTGCTCTGCTACATCAACACACAATTCTGCTACATCAACACTCACAGTTCTGCTACATCAACACTCATAGTTCTGCTACTTTAACATGCACAAAAGCTCTGCGATATCAACCCATACAAACACCTTGCCTGTGTGTCCTGCTTTTTACTTTTGCTGCTAAGTCACTTGATCTGAGAATATCACATTACCTGGCAGGACCTGCTGTCTCTTTATAGACTGAATGCCAAACTTAAAGTATAAATATCATTTCATTGAAAAAAAACCTCCACAATACTGCACTGTTTGTTAATGATGGGTCACATAGAAGCTAAGATAATGCTTTTTTGTGCCATATTTAATTATTTTCTCTTATTTCCCTGTGCTCTTTTAAATGCTGCATTTTATGGCTGTGTGGGCATGGCCAGCATTTGCTAACACTGTGTGGGCATGGCCAGCATCTGCTAACACTGTGTGGGCATGGACAGTATCTACCAGCACTGTGGGGTGCGGACAACATCTGCCAGCACTGTGGGGCGTGGCCAACATCTGCCAGCACTGTGTGTGTATTTCCACAGATCCTAACAATAGGTGGGACATATAAACAGTAAGCGGTTTTGGAATAGCAGTGCATATCTTCATTATTTTTCACGTTCGGTTTAAGATTATAATTCCTGAAGAAGATATTGTATACACATACTTCAGCAGATTCCATCAAGACCCTCTCTTGTTAAGGTAATAAGAAATTTAACGGATTAATTTACTTTTTCGGCAATAAGAAATGGTAAATTTGTCCTATTGTTTTTCAATAAATTATTGATATGTCAAATTTCTAATTTTCTTTTATATTGAAATCCATAACTTTTTCCTTTGAACATTGATATGTCCACAAATATTAAAAAACATTTTACAGGGTGTTCTTATTTTTCCACATGACTTTGCCTACAGACATAACTAAGAGTTCTCATGAATGCACACTGTAACTTAAAAAGGACCCATACACTAGATGTGCTAGATATGTTATACTGCTTGAACCACCATTAGGAATATTAATGCATCAGAAAGTAAAAGAAAAAAATTCCCTTAATGCATAATATCTCAACAAATATTCAGGATTCTCCTGGAATCCTACAAATGGTAAAGATCAAACAGCTCAAAATTCATGAAATGTGCACAGTCAGGTTTACAGTTTTTACAGATATTTTAGGGGATAACGTGGAAGGCAATATTTCTTTTGGCGATGGGAAGACTCGCTGTACACCAAGAACAAGACAAAGACACCAACAAAATTCCTCCATCACACCAAGCAGAAGAAGTGGTTGGAGACAAAGCCAATGAATACTCATGTATCAGTAGCATCGGAAAAGTGGCACGCAAATCCATGTGTGCCTTGGCAGTAGTCTGACTCCAGTCCCTGCTGGAGTAAGATTTATGATGTAGTTAACACCGCTCATCATTAATTCGCCAAGCGGTGGTCACCATGCCCCCTGTACCGCCCCAGCTCTGCCCACGTTTTCGGATTTTGGGAAAGTTGTGTCAAATTAATTAGACTTTACAAAGCTTTTTACTCCAGAACACTGACATAAAAGCTATGATGAATCATTACAAAATTGTTCCTTTGAAAAAAAGACTTGTATTTGTAACAACACATTGAAATATACCCACCCCAAATCAAAAATGTTTGAAGAAAAAGAAAAGCCTAAAAATATCTTCTCATACATTATAAATTAGAAACAAAAATACGTACCATTTTTTTATACTACAAAGACATAAATCTAAATAATGGAAAAAATACTAAAGAATAATGACTTCAGGCAAGGTTTTTAAAGGTTAGTTGAAAAGTGACACATGAACTTATGCAGATGTGTATTTTCTAGTTATGGCAGTAGCTATAATAGGCTATTATGTAATGCATTTGTATGTCACATTTTTAATATCATTGCCCCTGGTCTTAAAAGCACATAGGGTCCTAGAACAGACACATGAGCAAGGAACTTATATAGCTCAAAGACAATAATTTCTACAGATTGAAAGTCTATTTGGCTAAACGTAAAGCACCACTCAAGCATTTTTTCCCTTTCAGTAGTTCTTGAGTGATATCTTACATCTAAGTCCCCTGACGCCTGTCTTATACTTAGCCTTCGATGGCTTTACCATTTTTCGGCTTTGCTCCGGTCCAGCAGCGCCACCTTCTGCCCTTAACTGCTTAATGGCCGTAAGACAAAAGTTACATCACAAGCTCCCAATGCATTTCTATGAGAGGAAGAACAAGGCTCTAATAGAGTTGTATTCATTTTTGATCTCCAGTGTGCTCCTTGAAACACTGAAGCTGCCAACAGGTCACAAATCACCAGAGAATGATTGGAGAAACGGTGATAGAAGGTCAAGGTGACGGAGGAAGTGTATGAGACGGGGCAGGAGACTTAGTCAAAGCACCACTCCAGCGATAAACGTTATAAAAACACTGGAGTGGTGTTTCACAGATGATAACATACATTACCCTCTATTTAAAAAAAATCCCAGAGTCCCAAGGATCCAGCAGACGACAGCTTAGATGCAACCAATGCAAAGGGTCCAGGAAGCTTACAATGTCAGGCTTGCAAAGCAGCGTCTTACTTTGACCACATGCCCTCCAATTATTCAGCAGTCTCTGCCATCTTGCACTCTGTGTCGCGCTCCACAACAGGACACTCCACTGTAGACTCTGATGGGCACCCTTCCATAGCCTGTATAATGTATTGTTCCTTGGATCTCTCCTCTCCTGGGGGGTTAAATGTGCACATTTTGTTTGACAGTTGGTCCTCTAATAGGAATGGATAACAGATGGTCCTCTGGTAGGTATATTGAAACTCTGTCCAAAAATGGCAAGTCCTGAATAGAGATGAGCGAACACCACGGTGTTTGAATTTGTTTGCTAAATATAGAGTGTTCGTCGAATAAGTCGATGAACATTCAACGAATTTTCCAAACACCATTGAAATCAATGAAAGGCAAAATCTAAAGGTCCCTAAAGCTGCCAAACTGCTCATATTACTGCCAGACCACAGGAAAAAGGACAGCAATCTACCTGCAGTACGAATAGTGTCATGGTATAGCATGGGTGCATGAGACACGGTCTGTGCTGGCCTGCACACTCTTCAAAATCAGTTCAAAATAGGAGGTGGCTCAAATTCACTTTAATTTCAGAGGTGGGTGAAACTCAGCTTGAATTGAGAGATGGATGAGTCACAGGCGAAAAGTTGCAGCAGTTTTTTACATTAAGTATAAGGAGGAGAAGGAGTAAATGGTGGATGAGAAACAGGTGTAGGCATGTTTCTCAGGGAGCCCTGCTCCAGTCATGCATCAAATAGCATGGAGACCCTAACAAGAGTCCTCACAATTCAAAAAAAAGTGTCACACCACAGCAAAGTGGTATGCATCTTATAGATTTTGTATTGGGCTATAATGGCAGCAAGGCGGAAGGCCTGAGCCTAGCATTTCAAGGTTGATTATATAGGAAGTGGTCAACAACTGCCAGGAGCAGGTATTATGCTAAGAAAGCTCTGCTGCAGTAATGCACCAGACAGCAAAGAGATCGTAACAAGAGTCCCCATTTTTCAAAAAATTAGGCATGGCCCCAACTAAAGTGGCAACACTTGCCCCAGCACACTGAAAAGTACACCAGAGCTTAGTCTTCCCATTCTGACACTGGGCTACAAAGGTCCTTGGAAATCCATGACACGTTCATCTTGATAAACGTTAGGCAATCTACACTGTTGGTGGACAGCTGGATGCGCTTATGTGGAGACCACTGGAACGGGGTACTCGGTACTGGACCGGGGGTAGCACTGGGGATGATCATGGCAGTCTTGGTCCGGACCGTGTCCCGAGCCCACAAGTAATGGGGGGGTATATTTACATGGGAGCTTGTCGTGACGCCACCCACGGGTTGTGGTCAATGAGGGGACCACCGCTGCAGGGTACTTCTGTCAGGAGGATGTCAGGAGTGATGGATGCTGCAGCAAGGTGGATGAGCCCACCGCAGGTCGGGGCAGCTCCTGACAGGGTACAAAGATGTAATAAAGAGTCCTGTTGTAGGGAATCACACACGGGAGACTAAAGCAGGGTTCACTGGGTTTACTTGCAAGTTCTGAGTGCAATTTAACAGTTTACGGTACAGTTCACACAATTAACTCCAGACACTCTGAACCCTCTGCAGCCAGGCTTCCTCTCTGAGACCCTTCACTTTCTCTGGTGTTCCTTTCAGGATTTCCTATCCTCAGTTCATCCCTGTGGGCTGTATGGGGGCAGCTCGGTCCCTTTTCTGACTTCCCCCTGTGTGTGTGGGTGGCAGGCCAGGTCCTATTTGCTGCTGATCCTCCAGCCCGTGTGTTGGGTGACAAGACTTGGAATCTATGTCTCCCCGACGATGTGTTAGTGTCCCGGCATATAGCTACAGTCACCCAGAGCCGACACTCTCATCACAGCCTAGCCTTGGGTGTCCCTATCTTGCAAGGGATTACCGGGCTCTCTCCGACCCATGTGACTACCTCAGTACGTCCAGGGAACCTGTGCAGCCTGTAATCGGTCAACACTGCCGTACTCCTTGGGCCCAGTGGCACCAGTCCGGTCTCTGTCCTTCATTTCCCTTGGGCTGCAGGCTATGGAGCGAGCTTTCTCTCCATGGAACGGTGTCTCTGTGGATTCTGCACCTCCATGTAGCCCTATCCCATCGGTAAAGTGTCTCTCTACTGGTCTTGGCTTCTCGGCACCCACTGGTCTACTAACCTACCTGACCTACATTCCCACCCACTTCCCTCTAAACCTTGTCACCCCTTTGTCCGCTTAGAGTCCTGGGCTCCGGGTTGGGTACTGTGTCTTGTGGGTGTGTGTTTTGGAGGTGTTCCTAAAGAACTGTCTCCTATCTGCCTGGCTGCAGTTCCTCTTGTGGCCTCCTGGTCGCAAGGGTGCCACACTTATCTGTCAGGACACCACCACCAGTGCTGAAGACACGTCCTGAGAGAATGCTGGCTGCTGGGAACAACAAAATCTCCAAGGTATGAGTACCGAGCTCAGGCCACTTTTCCAGTTTGAAAGCCCAAAATGAACAAGGCTCCAGTTCCACAGTCATGGTATCGATATTGAGATGTTGATCTTCCTGCACCATACTCTAGGCATTCCCTATGTGTCAGACTTGCCTTTTCTTCTGACGTTACAAAAAAATAGTGTAACAAAACTGTCAAACGACTCCCAGAAATTCCTGGTAACAGGGACAATGCTGCTGGTAACATTTCTCTGGTGACAACTGGACGTTCCCTGGCTTAGAAGTTTAGAATTGCAATGTTCACTCTGTCCACCATTTCTGCTTTAAGGAAAAGCAGTCCTCAGATTGTCTAAAAGTTTATTTTGCAAGACAAAAAGGGGGGAGGGGGTGGGAGCGCATGTGACGAAAGTTTTGAAGTGGATTTAGGCCCAGGGCTGTGTAGCCACTCACCAGAGGTGGTTGTGCAACCCTGCACAACTGCGGTCTTACGCCTGTGAATCCACCTCCGCCTGGAGGTATAGTGGAGGCACCGAAAGTTGCTCCGGGAGCTCCAGCTCCTGTCGCGATCAATGACCGGAATGATGTCACCACAGGTCCTACAACGGTGACCGTGTTGTATTGCTAGGTCATGGAACTCAGGATCTAGGATTAATGGTATCTCTTGTCCAGAGCTGCTCTTGCCAGGTGTGCACAAGTGCAAGAAGCTGAGAGTAAAAAGATCCCTGGTCTGTGGAGCGCTAGGGCTAGAGATAAATGGCACTAGGGTTATTTTAGAAAAGGTTTCTTTATTAACCTCTTACAGGCCACTACGCGTTTCTGCAGCAGAGCGCTGCCTTCATCAGGTGTTGCATCACCTGATGAAGGCAGCGCTCTGCTGCAGAAACGCGTAGT
Organism: Allobates femoralis; assembly: GCA_033576535.1. Taxonomy (NCBI): domain Eukaryota; kingdom Metazoa; phylum Chordata; class Amphibia; order Anura; family Aromobatidae; genus Allobates; species Allobates femoralis. The sequence continues at coordinate 86,025,068 of JARQOC010000005.1, forward strand.
GGCCTGTAAGAGGTTAATAAAGAAACCTTTTCTAAAATAACCCTAGTGCCATTTATCTCTAGCCCTAGCGCTCCACAGACCAGGGATTTTTTTACTCTAAAAGTTTATTTTGATACTGCTGCATGCGTGTGTCCCTTTCCAGGGCAGGAAGCATTTGACCAGATTTAAATTTGTACCAGGGAACCAAGAGTTGGCAACCCAGTAGTCTGCATTACTTTGTATCTTAACAATCTGCGGATCATGTTGCAGGTAGTGCAACAACAAGGCATGCATGTGTCTTGCGCATCACGGAGGCTCAAATCCTTGTTGTGTTGGTGGCGGTGGGGTAGCATTCACGCTTGGTTCCTCCGCCCTCTCCCGCAAACCTTGCACAATAGAAATGACTCAAATCTCCCTCATCTGCTGAGTCTTCCATCAACATTGCCTCTTCCTCTTCCATTTCTTCCGTGCCTCCTGCACCTTTTTCAAGTGTTTGGCTGCTACCGTGAACTCTCGTCGATCCTTCTCCTTCACCCTCCAATGCCACCCGCCTCTGTGCTGACAACAGTCTGAAACTTTCAGAACTTGTTATCGGTTCTGCATATGCCTCCTCCAGTACTTCGTCCTCTTCCTCTTGGACCACCACCTGACTCTGCATACTGGTCAAAGTGTGCTCCAGCATGTAGATGACCAGAATAGTCATGCAATCAGCATGGCATCTTCAGCGCTAAACATTTTAGTTGCCATTTCAAAACAGTGCAGAAGGGTGCGGAGGTCCTTAATCTGTGACCACTCCAGTAGTGTGATTTGCCCCACCTCAGGAAAGCATTGGCCCAGGCTATACATAATGACATACTGCACCAGGGCTCATTTCTGCTGCCACAGTCGCTGCAACATGTGCATAGTGGAATTCATTTGTGTCAGCATGTCGCATATCAGACAGTTAACCGGCAGGCTGAAAGACCTCTGTAGTGATGCAAATCATTGAGCTGTGGGATGTGAATGGCAGAAGTGAGCACACAGCTACTGTGCACTGTGTAGCAGTGCATCTAGGCCGGAATAGTGGGCTAGAAATTACTGGACGACCAGGTTCACGACATAATCCATGCAAGGCACGTGTGTCACCTTGCCCCGGCGTAGAGCTGCACTCAGGTTTGCAGCATTGTCACACATGGCTTTGCCTGGCTGCAGGTTCAGGGGAGACAGCCATTGATGAAACTCAGTCTCCAAAGCTGACCACAACTCCTCAGCTGTGTGACTCCCATTTCCCAGGCATTTTAACATAAAGACAGCCTGATGCTGTTCAGCCCTGTTGGCAGTGTAGTAAGGTCTGCTTGATTCCTTCTGCACAGTTGGAACATGTGTCACATTCCTAGAGAGGTTTTGGGGGCAGGTGGAGGCCATAGAGGAAGTGGAGGAGGCGGAATCAGTGGAGGAACTACTACTGACAGAGGTTTTACTCCCAGACCTTGAAGATGGCAAGAATTTTTCATTTCAGCAGCCCCTTCCCCCACAGCCACCAAAGTCACCCAGTGCTATGTCAGCAACATGTAACGACCCTGGCCATGCTTACTCGTCCAGGTGTCTGTCGTGAAATGCACCCTGTCACGCACAGAGTTTCTCAAGGATGCAGTGATGTTGTCTGCAACATGCTGGTGGAGCACAGGCAGAGCTTTCTTCAAGATGTAGTGGTGACTGGGCATCTGGTACTGGGGCACTGTGATGGCCATGAGCTTTCAAAAACCCTCGGTATCAACCAGGCAGAAAGGCTGTATTTCCATGGCCAATATATGGGAGAGGGTGACATTTAACCTCTTAGCTTTGACATGGCTAGGACCACATTTGCTGGACCAAGGCTGCTGTGCTGAGAAAGGGTGGAGTAGGGTATACCAGACAAATTGCTGGAGTCTGAGAGAGGAGCAGGCAGAGAGGTTATGTTGCCTTCATGAAGAAGTGGTTCTCTCGACGTCTCACAAAGCTCAACACCAGCAGGCGTCTCCACTTCCAAAACAGTTGACAAGCTGTCAATCACACTGGCTGTTACGGTAACAGTAAATGGAATCTGGAGCCTCATCATCACCCTCTGTGTTGTCACACTCCTCGCCCTCAGAGCCATCCTCTTCCTGACCGCAAACTCAGATAGGCGTCCACCTCAGGTATCTTAGTCTCATCATCATTACCAGCCTCTTTGTCTACAAAAACAGGGGTTAAACTTTGATAATGAGGCTCTACATTATGCCCGGACCCTTGTTTGTCCGACCCTAGAACTGGTGCACAAAGATTTTGCGCATCGGAGCAGATCATTTCTTCCTCCCGAGTAAGTGAAGCTTTGGAGCTGACCTCTGATTCCCAGGCTATAGTATGAGTGAGCAGCTCTGCAGACTCGGTCATCTGTGTTGACCCACAGTCAGTAGGTCAGCTGGAGACTTGTGACACCTGTGAGGACTGCACTGTGTGTCTTGTGAAAGTTGAGGTGGAGGAGAAGTTACTTGATGGAGTGCTTGACATCCATTGTTGCACCTGCTCTTTCTGGGCCTCATCTACAGGTCAAACCCATGTGCTGCTGCCTAAGAAAGGGATTATAACAGACTGTCCGGTAAAAGATGTTGACATATTTCACACCACTATTTTTGCGATCCGGGGCTATCCGGTGTGAACCAGAAAGCCCCAGATCCGATTTTGGCCCAATAGTATTCCTATAGGGCCAGATGGCAGTGATTTGCCATTTGGTTCCCTGCTCTCAGGGAGGATTCGGCAGAATTAGTTTTTTTTCCCCGGACACAAAATCGCAGCTTGCAGCGTTTTAGTGTCTGGGGCAAAAATCTGACAAAATCAGATCCTGCTGGATCCTCCTGGATCCGGTGCGATCCGGCACCCCCTAACATGGGAGGCTATGGGCGCCAGATTGCACCGGATCTGCCAAGAAATTGGATTTGGATGCCTCTTGCTGAAGGTCAGCGGCGATCGGCCCTGAACTTCAGCACCTGGAGAGCTCCCAGCACAAATTTCAAAACTGCGGCTAGCTCCCCGCAAGCCACGATCCTGAAATTTCAAGACTGGACCGTGGCAGCAGCCTCACACTGCCTATTCCGGCAGAAAACAGGACTGGAGGGCATATTTTTCTCTTCTGTCAGGAGCTGTCAGGCTGTGTTTGTTGCATCCAGGAAAACACCGAACACAGCCTGACAGCAGAAAAACGTGGTGCGGAGCCGGCCTGAAAGGCAGTGTTTGTTGAGCAGAGCTTTCCGTTGTTTTACCACCAACCCATGGACACCAATCATTTTCCCCTTACCACCACACCTATTCCCCTTTTCCCATGACCACAGCTTTTACCACTCATATTTGATGGTAACAGATTTGCAATACAGTTGGTGCAGGCCTACAAAATTTGGGGATGTGTATGCAGCTGACCAGATTGGCAAAGAAATGGTGCTAGGCCAAAAATGTGGTTGATGCTTGGATGGGCCACTAAAATTGTTTTGGCACAGGTTTCACAACCACCACTGAACCAGAGGGGATTTTGCAAAACCCCTAAGAAATGTTTGGTGTCTGGAGGGTGTAGGCACTGGGCAGAAGTGTCACAAAATGCCTGTCAGTACAGGGTTAGTGAAGATGACCAGACACAGACCACTGTACCACAGGTAGCTTGCCACACACTGCTACTAAGCCGTAAGATAAATGTGCTGCCTGGAGGATGTGGGCACTGGGCAGAAGTGGCACAAAATGCTTGTCAGCACAGGGTTGGTGCAGATGATCAGACACAGACCATTGTAACACACCTGTCTTACCAAAAACACTGGAACTAAGCCCTAACAAAGGTTTGGTGCCTGGAGAATGTGGGCACTGGGCAGAAGTGGCACAAAATGCCTGTTAGCACAGGACTGGTGCAAAATGACCAGACACAGACCACTGTACCACAGGTGGCTTCCCAAAAACACTGATACTAAGCCCTAAAAAGGGCTGTTTTAGGAAGGAGTCACTAAATCTACTTGCGTTTACCAATAGAAATCTATGGGTGCGTTAAAACAATCAAATGCTTGCGTTTCATTGCCTTCATGCAGCTGCAAAACGCATTTAATTCAAATGCAATGCTAAATGTGATCTGAACCTAGCCTTAAAGATTTCTAATATTTCATAAAATACTCTTGTCTTCTTGCTTATAAACACACAGGTACGATACTTTATCTTATTTAGTTCTAGGCATACATTTGCATGTATAACTCTAAAACATGAAGATAAATTGTAGGTAATTGTGTGTCTCTTTATATAACACTTCCTAAATATGAATGACATAACCCACGCAAATAATCTGGGACCATTTACAACTTCTGGGATTCCACTGTGTGTTCCAGTTTTAGAAACTTGACCCCCTATCATTCTAGGAAGAAACCAGATCAGTGTTCTAGGAAGGCTTTAAGCATGTGCGTATGGAATATTACTTTAACAATTTCATGAGAAGAGACATTTCCCCAGTGTCTTTGAGATGTGACCATGATTTTTGGCCAAGCTGACCTCACTCATGACTATGCGTGAAGTAGTGTGGAGTCGCCTTCTTGACCATTTATGAACAGTTACAAAATTATTCACTTAGGAATTGGCTTTTTTTCCCCTAAGGTTCCCTAATCATAGGATGATTGTACTGTATCTCGCTGCTGGGATCCTCAGCTATTAGCTGTAATCTGTGATGGAACCGCACAGCAAGTGTACAGTTCTCCTACAGCACACCCGCAGGTTAAATAGAGTATTACATGGTGCTCAGTCGAATACATCTGTGAAACACATAGGCATTCTGTAAATATGAGTTTATTGCTTAGTAGACTATAGAGAAAAAAAGTATACTCGATATTATTTTCATTGAAGAAAAAGATCCATCACGTTTGGATATGGTGATAATTCTTTCAGCCTTTTAACTGTGAGTGCCGGAGGTGCCTTGAGAAAACAAGGGTGTACGGTGCTGGTGTGAGTGCCGGAGGTGCCTTGAGAAAACAAGGGTGTACGGTGCTGGTGTGAGTGCCGGAGGTGCCTTGAGAAAACAAGGGTGTACGGTGCTGGTGTGAGTGCCGGAGGTGCCTTGAGAAAACAAGGGTGTACGGTGCTGGTGTGAGTGCCGGAGGTGCCTTGAGAAAACAAGGGTGTACGGTGCTGGTGTGAGTGCCGGAGGTGCCTTGAGAAAACAAGGGTGTACGGCACATCCACGGTTTTAAGTCTCCATTATTTTATTTAGCGAATGTAAAATATATGATCCCACATAAAGAAACAAACTAATGCGTTCGATATTGTTTATGAAGTATGAAAATAACAATCCATACAAACAGATAGTAAAATCCTTTAATTGTGACATTATGGAAATCCCGTTTCCGAACCCATACAAACAATACCCAGTGGTGGCACTGGCATGAAAAAAGAAGTTTCTGATTACTATTACACTGGTCAACAGCATTTTTGGTGCCAAAGATATTTCATTGAATTTAGGGTAACTTTGGGGTGCTGATTCTGAATATGTCATCAGTTTTGCCAGATTGGCTCAAGTTTTTGAGATTTTTCGTAAAATGTGTAAAAAAAAAAAAAGACGTAATTTGCTACACGCGCATTAACTTTATTGATATTGTCATGAATACAATAAATTTAACAAAGTAAATGTTGATTTTAGTTTATTTTAACTAGTTTTAGAAAGTAATCTTCAAAAATGAACAAGACATGAAAGATAGACATTTAATCGCTGGAAAAGCGCTTTTTATATGATTTTCTTCTATTTGAGCTATTGGGGCAGTCACGCTGTAGATTCCAGCAGTAATCAGCCATCATATGTCTGTCCCATCTGCCTTGGTACCTTTCCTCCATCACCATAATATCCTGATGAAATCTCTCCCCTTGTTCTTCGCTAAAATCTCCAAGGTTTTCTGGAAATCTGTCCAAGTGACTGTGAAGATAATGCAATTTAATGCTCATGTGTACACCCAGATTTCTAAATCTCAATAGCATGTTTTGTACCAGTTCTTCATAATTGTCTGCCTTTTGATTTCCCAAGAAGTTCTTCACTACCAACACAAAACTACACCATGCAGCAGCTTCAATGTCATTCATTTCCTTAGGAAAATTTGAATCTTTAATGAGTTTCCGAATTTGAGGACCATCAAAGATTCCTGCCTTCAGTTTTTCGCTACTAAGACCAGGGAAAGATCTGCAGATGTACATGAAGCAATTACCATCTTTGTCTAATGCCTTGACGAACTGCTTCATTAATCCTAACTTTATGTGAAGTGGTGGTAGAATGATTTTTTCCCTGTCCACCAAAGGTTCGTTCACTATGTTTGATGCTCCTACTGTCAAGGTGTCCCTTGGAGGCCAATTCAGTTTCTCCCAGTGCTGATGTTTTGCTCTACTATCCCACATGCAGATGAAGCAAGGATACTTTGTGTATCCACTTTGCTGTCCAAGTAAAAAGTTGACCATTTTTAAATCAACACATATCAGCCACGAATGTTCATGGTAGCACAGTTTCTCCAAGACCATTTTGACATTTTGGTATTGTTCTGCAAGTTTAGTTGAGTGAGCTACTGGAAGAGATGCACACTGATTGCCATTGTTCAACAAAACACATTTCAAACTCCTTTTAGAACTATCTATGAAAAGCCTCCAGTCTACAGGACGATATACTTGTAAACCCATTTGCAGCATCAGGCCAGGAATATCCTTACAATATACAAGTAGGTCATCTTCACAGAAAAATGGAAGAAGTGCTTCTTCTCTGGTCCTGTAAGATGTAATTTTAGTTCCAGGCGTCAGACAATTTTTTTCACTTAGCCTTGAAGCTAAAAGTTCGGATGCACTTTTTGAGAGGTTGAGGTCTCTTATTAGATCGTTGAGCTCTCCTTGGGTAAATTGCGTAGGTGTTCTGAAACTTCCTTCATATTCTAGTTCACTTCCAGAACTAATGCTTAGCTCCATACCCTGCATTTCATCATCATCATCAGGTGGGGGAAGGTCAGGTAACATGGTAAACACAGGTACAGGCACATCTTCACAATGAGGGACAGGCCTTCTTGCAGATTCCATGTTAGGATACTCCCATTTTCGTTTCTTATGCTTATTGAATCCTTGTACTTGCACTGCACAGAAATAACAGTCATCATGATGATTTTTTTGCTCTCTCCACACCATTGGAACACCAAATTTGAAGCTTGTTCTTTGTCCTTTGCTCCATTTTCGTAATAATTCGATACATGCTTTGCACACTATGTGTGGTGCCCAAAACTTGTCTTGGTCCCCAAGCATAACCCCAAAATAGGCAAAATACACTTTTTTAACGAAGTCTGTTATGTTTCTTCTATGTTTTGGCAGTGTATATTCACCACAAATGTAACAGAATGAGTCTGGATCGTTAAGACAACTTCTTCTTGATGAGTTCATGCTTTTCACTGAACAACAGACAACAAACATAAAGTTAGTGCAAAAATCAAGCTATGAACAAACTTTTAGAACACTAATTAACACAAAACTATATTGAGAACTGCTCAGTTCAAGTACTAATCCAAAGAAATTAATGAGATGATGCGTCGCATTTACCAACAAGTGCTATAAATAAGATACCAAAAATCTCAAAAACTTGAGCCAATCTGGCAAAACTGATAGCATATTCAGAATCAGCACCCCAAAAATACCCCAAATTCATTAAAATATTTTGGACACCAGAAAAAAAAATTTTTTTTGTTGACCTGTGTTATCATTATGAGCTCTAATTATTTACTGACAGTTGGTAGTTGTTCCCTGCAATAGCAAGGAATGCTAAAGAGCATGCCCTGTACTAAGTGTTAGGTTACATGTACACATCAGAGTGATGCACCTCGTGCTGGCCATTTTTTTCTCTATCAGCACATAGAGTTTAATTGATCCATAAACACATCCAGTTTAAAAATGGATCCATGTCTCAGGTTAGTGATACTCGGAGCATATCCTATTCTTATCCATTTTGTGGATCAGATTCGCCCATTAAAGGGAATCTGTCAGGATGATTTCAGAACCCCAAACTATTTATATGCTCATTCACCTCCTTCAGAGACAAGTCCAGATATATTTATACAAGACCAGTTTGTTTCTCCTTTATGGGGAAATTAATATGCAAATGAGGCTGAAGAACTATGGTAGATTTTATCGATTTTGATTATTTTATACGAATCACCCATAAAATTTAAAGGGAATCTCACCCCCCAAAAAAACTATTTACATTCTTTTAAAGACAAGTCTACAAATGCATGGCCAATCTGTTCTCTGTTATTAAAAAAATGAAGGTATTAATTGATATGCAAATGAGAGTGAAGATCTACGTTTAGATCTAAAGCCACGGTCACTCCAGCTCTATTCCCAGCACAGTGCCGCCTCATCATGCAAGACTCAGAACCTTTATGTTACTTTAGGCAAAGAAGCCATTAGTCAAGCAGGAGGAGGGGGCACTGGGTGGGGAATAGAGCTGGAGTGACGGAGGCTTCGGATCTACAAATACTTCTTTAGCCTCATATGCATATCAATTAAAAGGTTGATTTTTTAACAACAGAGAACAAACTGGTCATATATTGTCAAACTTATCTTTGAAAAAGCTACATGCATATAAAAAGTGTGGGAAGGTGAAATCCTGCTGATTCCCTTTAAACTGTATGGGGATCTGTATACAGTGGTTATCACTCAGAAGATATAATTAATTACTACTTAGGTGTTTCATTTGTGTTTCATCCATTTCCCACTGATTCTTTGTTAAGAGTCAATGGCTAAGTAACAGTTCACACAGTCTATCTGCTTCAGTTATTAAAAACGGATGAGGAAAAAAATGGACATCACATCAGGCAAAATGGACGACACATGAGAGAAAAACGATACATTATAAATTAATATAAAGATAGCTACAGATGTGTTCATGTAGCCCAAATACACCTTTAGAGAAAAGAACTAGGACATACATTATATTCTATAGCTGAGTTGTGACAACAAAACATTTAGGGACTCAGAGGGTCTATGCATCTTGTGCTTTCCTAACTGATTTATTGCTAAATCTGGATGAGGAGGAGACAGACAGGGAAATAACACAGCAACTTCATGCCTGCTGCCTCACTCCTTTGCAGCAGTCAGCTTTCCAGAAAACCTCCTTCATCATAGGAAGTAAGGACAGGAATATTCAATCTCCAGCAAAGCATGCTGGAACCATGTGACTATATAAAGGGGATGGGAGTAATCACAGAATAGCCACACCTAGTAAAAAACTAGGGAGTCTGCTAGAAAACTGACATTAACTCCAGAACTGCCAAAGGAAAGAAACACATTTGAAATGGTGATCCCCTACAAATACCGGTGCTGTGGGGGGGTTAGCCAGTTTAGTACGGAGCAGTACTGAGGAAGACGACCTGGTGAACAGTGCCACACTAGACCCGTACCAGAGACCGCCTTAGCTAGTGTCAGGAACCCGAGAGTGAGGGTCGAAGGCAAGGCGAGGAAATAACAAAGTAGAGAGCAGATTGGGGACAGAGGAGCTATACCGGCTCACCGAAGTCCGAGTCTGCTAAGGAGCAGCTAGCCCAGCAGAAAACACCGGTTCTCTGAGGAGATTCTAGTCTCCCGGACCCATGTAACAGCAACCAACCCGAGGGCCAGGACCTGCAGAAATCCCAATAGGTAGCGGCAATCCAGAGAAGGTTCTCACTAACTACTACAGGAGGGAAAGATGTACAGAAGGCCAGACCAGGTTCTAAGCAGGTCAGGGCTTCAAGACAAAGTAGAACAGGAATGAGGAGGCCTTATAACTCACTCACTGTGGAAATCTCCAAGTGCTTTCAACACCACCTGGAGTGTACCCTGGACAGTGCTGGTTTGTCATCAGTAAAGGTACGGAGAGCTACTTCCAGTGTGTGTGTCTGTTACAACCCTGATCCTGTCCCGTCCAGAGACTGTAAATACCACCCGCCTGCAGAGCCACAACCCTGTACCCACGCTCCATTCCATCATCACTACCCTGGGGGCCCCGCTCTGCCTATGGGGAGCCACAATACCAAGCTGCCCATACATCACCCCCGGAGGTCTGCTGCAGCGCTGGTGCCTTCACCAGACTCCGTAGGTGGCGCTACAACATCTCCAATCAAAATCCCTGTAATGAATTCCCCCTTTTCAAAAGCAACTGCAAGGCACGGTCTCGGGCACTGGCCACCAGTTACATCCCTGTAACCAACGCCCGATATCCGAGTTATCCTTGCTTGCAGGTGAAACACATACCTGGAACTCTACAGATGGATCCAAGGCAGGCTGGGGGCGTGCATTTCAATTTCAATATCCCGGACATCGGGGCATGATAAACACTGCAGGAGGCATCGAAAGGGACCCAAAGAGGACGCCCAGTGGGCTATTAATGGTAGGCCCCTCTTCATTATAATACTAATCAGTAAGTTATAAAAACATTTTATACAACAGTCACAAAGCACATTTAGGAGAGAGAAGGAATAGTTAGTATTGTAATAGGAAGGTGCAGGGACAGGTAGTGATAGCCTGGGGTGGTTTATCTAGGTGACAGGTTCACTTTAAAGATCCTGATGACATCACAGGTCATGTGCACTAAGGAGCCAATGACTGAATGTAGGATTGCATTTAAGAGGAGCCCCACAGCTCCACACCATTCCACACCTAGCACTGCAATTCCTGCTCTTCTCCTAGTACCCAGTCACCATCAGACAGGAGTTAAAAAAAAGAAATTGTCTTGGTTCCCTGACAGGAGAAAGGTGCTTACAGCAGATCAGGTAGGTAGTTACCACCTGTGTAGCCCAATAGTGTAAAAATAAATTTAGCAGACAATAAAAAGGGAAAAGAAAAATAAATAAAGTTGTTCATGACGTGATGTCACTGGCGCTGCTGGAATCTCCGGGGTGATGTGCGGCAGCAAGATGTCGTAGCCCTCTACAGATACGGCTGAGTGCCCGGGGTGTTGGAAGTAGCAATGTTGGAAAAGGGCAGCGCAGTCACTGAGGAGCAAAGCAGGTAAATCACAGTTCTCTGAGAAGAAGCACAGACATGTTGCTCACTATAAACAGGTACTTTACTCCGGTAATCTGCAGGTTTACAGGGTAATGCAGTTCTTTCAGCTAAGGTAGTGGACCGGGTGGTTCTGGTAGTGAGCAGTGTCCCTCCGAAGCTCCACTGGTGTTCCTACTCTATCACTTTCTCTGTCCTTTTCTGTGGTGCCCTGCACAATCACACTTCTTGAACCAGGCCCGTGCGGTGATATGGAAACCCTTTATCTCTCCAAAGGTGAACCCAACCCAGTCTAGCGCTTCCGGTGGAGACCGTGCTTGGTGTAGGGCAGTTGGATCGTGCTCCTAGAAAGACATCGACCATGGCGGTAATTTGTAGCTCAGGGATGTACCTCTGATCCATGTCGGAGCCGGTACCCGCTTCAGACTGGGCCAGGGTATTTAGTTACCCTCTATCTGCCCCTTTCTCTTCTGGTTGAGGTGCCCTCCCCGTTACTTCTCCTCTTTACTACTCTCTTCTCAACTCCTCTTCTGCTCTACTGTTCTTCTGCTCTTTCTATCTCTTACCACTATTCCTACTTTCCCCACTCACTATATAACCTAGCTCTCCTCCCAACAGGACCGGTTACCCTAGTAACGGGCGTCTGATTGGTCCCCTATCACTAGGTGTGTGTGTGTGTTGCTGGAGCTTCAGGCTTCTACTATTCCTTACCAGAACAAAGCATACTGCACCTTCTGTTAGGGGTGCAGTACCCTTTTGTAGCGCGCTATCGGGGCGCTACAACACCTTTAAGGTTTTTCCCAGAGCCAAGCATCAGCTGTATCATGTTTGTGCCAGGGAGCAGCTGTTATTATAGATATTGAGGACAGGGACATGATGGATGGGTCAACTATTTTTTTCTGTATTGTTTGCATCACAAAATGGTTATAGTTTTCATTTTGGAAGTTTTTGACTTTTGGGCTTTGACTGAGAGAATACAAAATCCAAATCTGAAATACAGAAAGGCTATAACACATAGAGAAAGTACACTCAGTATTTATAGAGGAGTTGAGGAACAGATGGCGCAGTTAATATAATAAATGATTCAATTATGCTCGCAGCATCACGCCAGTGGAATAATAGACTGAGGTGTGTTATTATATCACCAGCCTTTATAACTTAAATGTCAGCTTGAATGAAAATGCATCTATGTACAGTAAGTGCGATATGTTACCTCTCTATACATATATACAGTCACGGCCAAAAGTGTTTGCACCCTTGAAATTGTTCAAGAAAATGAAGTATTTCTTTCAGAAAATGATTGCAATTATACATTTTATTATACACGTTTTTTTCCTTTGTGTGTATCGAAACAATATGAAAACTAAAATGCAAATTGGACATAGCTTCAAAGAAATCTCCAAAAATGGGTCGAACAAAATTGTTGGCACCCTGAACTTAATATTTGATTGCACACTTTGGAATAAATAACTGTAATCAATTGATTCCTATAACCATCAACAAGCTTCTTATGGGGACGTCACACGCGTCAATATCGCCTGCAATATCGCTGCTGCACATGACGTTGCAGCGATATTGACGTGTGTGACAAGGCGCATCAACCAGCGATAAATCGCTGGTTGATGGTCACCAGGTTTTAGAATCTGCTCTAAAACCTGGCGATGGTCGCCAGGTGGACACGCAGCATCGATCAGCCAGCTCCCAGCGCCTCCCAGCAAGCGCTGGGAGCTGGTATCCATGGTAAACAGCGGGTACCTAACCACCGGGAACAAGCGATCAGCCAGCTCCCAGCGCCTCTCAGCAAGTGCTGGGAGCTGGTATCCATGGTAAACAGCGGGTAACTAAGCACCACACAGCGCTTAGTTACCCGCTTGTTTACATGGTTACCAGCATTCTCGCTGGTACTGATCACTGGTGAATCTGCCTGTGTGACAGTTCACCAGCGATCAGCCTTCAATGTCGCCAGCGATGAGATTTCTGGCGACATTGACGCGTGTGACGTCCCCATTACACCTCTCGACTGGAATTTTGGACTACTTCTCTTTTGTAAAATGCTCTTTTCATATTGAAAGGGCACCATCTCCCAACAGCAATTTTAAGATCTCTCCACATGTGTTAAATGGGATTAGATCCAGATAGGACAGCTTGAATTTCTTTGGAACTTGATTTTGGCTACTTATCAACCATAAGAACTATCCTGTGTGAAAACCTTTCATCAATTTTTCTCAGCTGTCCATCTCCAGGGAGATTAGCTACAGTGCCATGGGTTGTAAACATCTTAATTATGTTGTGCGCAATAGTCAAAGGAACATCAAGATTTCTGGGGATTGATTTGAAAGCTTGAGATCGTTAGATTTTTTATATTTTTCAACAATTTTGCTTCTCAAATCCTCAGACAGTTCTCTTCTTCACTTACTGTTCTCTATGCCCATTGTGGCGCACACAGACACACAATGTAAAGATTGAGTCATCTTTTATCTGGAAGTTTTAAGGAGATTCTGCTTAGGCTTATATCCCTAGTCATCCACAGTTTATGCACAGTATTATATCTAATGGCACATTTAGACGATCCGATAATCATTAAACATTCATCAATCCCAATAATGAGTCTATGAAAACGTGTCGGCAATTGCCCAGCAAACGAATAAAAACTCTCATTTGTTGAGTGGATAATTTATGCCCCATGAAAAAATAATCATTATTGGCAACACATATCTTCTGTTTACATAAGGCAATGTTGCCAATAACATCTACTCTATTGGGAAAGAACGATTGTACTAGTAATACACTTCATTGTTTGTTAGCCTGTGCAAACAGTCCATTAATGGGCACCAAATAACTGAAATATTATCTCTTGCTGATTATTGCTGGTCTTCAATCAGCTTGTGTACATATTTGTGCAATGCTGTATTTGGGGCTCCACTTTTAATTTTGTCTAGAGCAAAAATTTATCTAAAACCGTCCCTGCCTGCAAATACCAATGATGCATCATTTTCATATCAGCAATACAAGGCCATCTCTAACTAAAATGTGTGGCATGCTATCAACTAGTACAGACCTCTATGAATCATAAGGTATCAGATAGCAGCAGCAATATTGGTTGCATTTTTTCCCTGTGACTAGTCAGGATTCTTAAATATCCTAATGCAGAGGTCCCCAAACTTTCTAATCTTGAGACCACATCCAGCTCGGAGAGGTGGTCAATAGTCACATTCAGCTTTGAGAGAGGGTCGTGAGCCACATTCAGCACTTATGGTACCTTTACACGCCGCTACAACATGGTGGAAACAACCGGGTGCTTCACGTGCACGAGCACGTAACAACGGTTGCAAACGGTACCCGCATCGCCTTTACACACCGCTATAAGGTGCACTACAGAAGGTTGAATCTATCTCTGGATGCACCGCCGGGTGCCACAAGTTACCTTGTGTAGAGTACCTTACCTCATTTACACGCCGTAACAGAAGGTAATATGGGAGGACCTGGTGCAGCAGGGACAACACATAGGCGTGCCAGAATTGTGGATTACGAGACGCTCGTACGATGATTGGACAATGCAATAGCATCATGATTGGCCAGCCAGCGCAGGAGGCTGACTAATACATGACGCTCCAGCAATTGTGTCGTGTGACTGGTCAGCTCCTTAAATATGCCGCCCTATGCAGCGTCTACCAATCGTAACACAGGAGCTTCCTCCAATGATCGCTGAAGGGGGCCGGTTTCCCGGAACCTGTGTCATGCCCCAGGTAGATAGCAAGGTGTCGAAACAACCCTCCTGTTCCTTATTTACCCGCCGATACAGGCCGCTACCATCGGGTTGAAATCAACCTGTTTTAGAGCGCTGCTCTGAAACAGGTGCCGCAAGTGACGGGTGGAAACAACCGTCTTTACACGCCGCTACCTCGGGTTGATTTGGCGGTGCAAGATACATTTCTCTCATCTACCCGGTTGTTTCCACCATGTTGTAGCGGCGTGTAAAGGTACCATTAGAGATTGTCGCAAGCCACATTTAAGCTCAGAGAGAGGATCGTGAGCCACATCCAGCTAAGAGAGAGGGTCGTAAGACATTAAGGTCTGAGAGATGGTCACAAGCCATATTAAGTTCAGGGAGGGGATCGTGAGCCACATCTAGCTCTGAGAGAGGGTCATGAGATATTAAGTTCTGAGAGATGGTTGCAAGCCATATTAAGCTCAGAGAGAGGGTTGCGAGCTA
The DNA here is from genome assembly GCA_033576535.1 of Allobates femoralis. Lineage (NCBI taxonomy): Eukaryota > Metazoa > Chordata > Amphibia > Anura > Aromobatidae > Allobates > Allobates femoralis. Next base: position 86,040,264 of record JARQOC010000005.1, read on the forward strand.
CATTAAGCTCAGTGAGTGGGTCACGAGCCACAATTAGCTTCCCCCTCACAGTAGTGACCCCAAAAGCCCCTATTACCAGTACAATGACCCCAATAGCCTTTCCACAGAAATCACACCAAGGCAGTACATCAAGATCAAGGGGCTCCTACTGTACAATCATTTAGTATTGTACTTCTGTGAGAGGTCACTCACAAAAGTAATCATCTGGAGACCTACTATTCATAGCTAAAAAATATGGGGGGAACAAGAGGCGCAATAGTGCCCTATCACTAGTGACACTAATGTATGTGGTGGGTATGAATTCACTCACCTAGCACAGTTGTGAGACCCACAACTGGTGTAAAAGCATTTAGCATTAAATGCAGCTGCTGCAGGACTTTCACCTTCCACATGCACGTGGGAACCATCCAGAAGTTACTTCAGGGGAAATGGTGTATCAGTGTCCGCGCTGCTGAAATCCAAAGAAAACGATCCGGAAACCATATGTAGGTTGCATCAATCATCCATTTATTCCTTTTCCTACGCGTTTCGGCACTGTCCTAGTGCCTTCCTCAGGGATAACCCTGAGGAAGGCACTAGGACAGTGCCGAAACGCGTAGGAAAAGGAATAAATGGATTATTGATGCAACCTACATATGGTTTCCGGATCGTTTTCTTTGGATTTCAGCAGCGCGGAAACTGATACACCATTTCCCCTGAAGTAACTACTATTCATAGCTGTTTGCTAGACCTGGTGCTTATGCACCAAGCTGGAAGACAGTCGCGAGCCACACATCATGACCTTACAAGCTACAGGTTGAAGACCCCTGCCTGATGAATTCTTTTAAACCATTGCTGCCTTATATTATGGGGTTGACATAAATATTCCTCCAGGCCAAGTGCGTTCCCAAAAAAAGCTTGTTGATACAGGGATTATTTATTTTCTGTATAATCTTTATCTCTCCAATACATGCAATGCGTTTCGACAAGAAGTTGTCTTCCTCAGGTATATTATCAGAATGTTTTTAGATCATGACTGCCTCTTATAGGAAGCAAAAACACGTCAGTTTTGGGTGGAGGCCATGTTCAGCAGAAAAAACAGGCACACCCATTCACTTAAACATCAGTGATGCTATAAAATCCTACTTATCAATGTATAAATATCTAAAAATCATCATTAAAATGTGAAATATACTAGTTTGTAATACCCATGTTAAGTGCATTATTATATATAAAATTAATATCAAAAACACAAATAAAAAACACATGCATAAAAAAGACTTGAAAACCACACTCAAAACACTATAATATAATTTTTTGTATATAAAATGGCCGCGTCACAACCCATGTGACCGTTAGCCGCATGCTGATTGGCTGAACTGCAAGGTCCTTTTCCCCATCTTCTCCCGGCGGTCTCGGAGGTCCTGTAACAGCCGGAGGTCTTCGGTACCGGTCCCGGTACATAAGGTACAGGAGTACAGGAGGTGAGTATTAATGTTTATTGTTTTTAACCCCTTAGATTAACTTTTAGGGTACTTTTGTAGTGTATCTGTATAGATACACTGCAAAAGTACAGGTTACTATTCGGACTCGCAACGAGTACCGAGTCTCGGACCCGGACTCGTTAGAGTCCAGCGATTCCGAGTATTTCAGGATTCGCCCATCCCTACTCACTATCAGAGGTACCTTCCGAGCTCAGGGCAAGCCAGGGACCCCAGCATCAGGGTCAGATTAGTCTCTCCTGACCCCCTTTGCCCATCACACCATCAAGTTAACTGATTCCCTCACCACCCAAGTGTGACAATGGGTGTGCCTGTTTTTTTGCTGAACATCAAGGAAAGAAAGGGTTACTGGCTAAGAGTGCTGGGGTGCACAAATAAGGAGATTACTGAAGGGTTAACATGTTTATTTACCACAACGCGTTTCCACAACGGATTGTTGTCTTCCTCAGGTAGATTTTCATTAAATGGTGAGAATGGACACAATAGACAGTATCAAGAGTTAACAATTAATTATGTCACTCTATTAACCCCGTCCATCCCATATATCCAGAGGTATGGAAGCACACAGTGGAGATCATTGATAAAAATAAAATTAAGTGGTATATAAAACATACAATAATCACATATATCACGTACATTAAAAATAAACTAAACACAAGAAGCATAATTCTGTGTAAAGCCATACAAGTGTGCTATAAAATGTATGTGTGTTTAAACCACCACATATATTAAAATGCATTCACATTCCAAGAACAGCATGCATGCATATTAATATATGTGGTTTATATCAGCACCCATTTCTGCCATTTCTCTACTGCTTTTGCTGCGCTTACAGTGCTGCAAAAGCACTTGAATTTGCCAAGTCACCAACTCATTTGCGACTTGCCCATGCGGTGGAACTCAACCTATCATATGTTGGCAAGGATTGGTAAGCAGCAGAGGGCAGTAGCTGAATACCAGCTTCAACATGCTCGTCAGACTGACAGCCACCACACATAACAACTGTTTAGTGGGTGTAGTTCACATACATTTGTGAGGTTCTTGAGAACTTTGAGTATGGCACCAATCTTGTGAGCGGTGATCAGGCTATTATCAGCGTAACCATCCCGCTGCTTTGTCTTTTAAAACAATCACTGCATAATCTCAAAGAGGAAGCTTTGAATGTCCAGCCTGTTTGTATGGAGCCAGATTTCCTAATGAGTGATACTACCCAGCCCAGCCAATTTTCTGAGACAACATTGGGAGATGAGGTGGAAGATGAGGAGGATGAGGAGGATGAGGAGGGAGGGGACTTGTTTTTCTGTGCCACCAAGGGGATTCCTAATGCTACAGAGGGGACACCCAACCCAAGCTTCATGTCTGTCCAGCCTGGATGGGCTGGAGAGGAGTTGGTGGAGGAGGTGAGTGAGCGTGAAGAGAGGATGGCTACTGTTCCTATTGTTGGAGACATAGAAGATTTGCCTCTTTGCAGTTGGCCCACATGGCACAGTTCATGTGTAAATGTTTGTGGTAAGACGCTCGCGTGATACACATTTTATCCAGAAACCTATACTGGTTGGCCACCTTTCACGATCCAGGGTACAAGGAGAAATTTCCTTCTCTCCTTTAGTCACTCAACAATTTTACAATGGAATCCTTCTATAGGGTCATTGTAGATTAGTTGCTGAAACCATTACCCTCAGACAATGATGGTGGCAGAGATACTGGCTCTTTTCAACACCAAGAGATAATGAGAAGAGACACGAACACCAGTTCCAATAGAGGTGGGGGAAAAACGCACAAATTGGGCAATTTTCAATAAACCAGCATAACAGCAAGGGCTATATGTGCCTGTAACAATGCCAAGGAGGGAAAAGTTGCAGAACATGGTCAGGGGGTGCTTAAGTGACCATATATGAAACCTTTATTGGGTGTCCATGCCTTGGAGGTGTTGGCCTGCCCGGCAGCTAGTGTGATGTCAGAGTGTGTTTTCAGTTCCACTGGGTCTATCAACACTGATAGGCCTACACAAATCTCAATGTAAGATGCAGACAGGCTTACTCTGATTAAATTCAACAAGGACTGGAAATCTCCACAGTTTGTAATCCCTCCAGATGACAGCAAGCCAACCTAAATTCACTAAAAATGCTGATTCATGCTACTGCTTTTAACGTCAGTCCCTTCTCATAAAAACCCCCTTCCTTCCTTCGTCAACTATGACTTAGCCCACGGGCTAATTTTTACAAACCCTATGCACACTGTGCAGTGGACAAACTGGGACACTATTCCTACTCCAGCCTAACTAGTATTTGTGATTTGAGGTCCTTGGAATGGTGAATTCCTGCATCAACCATGACTCAGCCTATAGGGCTAATTTTTACAAACCCTATGCTCATTATGCAGTGGATAAATCTGGAATGTACAGTGGTCCTACAAAACTAATATTTGTCATTGGAGGCCCTTGTCACAGGTTGTCCCACATTGTGACTGAGATGGGGATACATATTCAATATAAATGTACTATCAGTCACCCTATTTGGCAAAACAATGACTGGGATGTACCACATTGTGTCATGCGCTTAGATTGCGCTGACATTGCTGGATGCTGCTGTGTGTTTTTCTTTAAGAGCTGCAGGAGGTATAGCTGTGAAGATCTTTGCCTCCTGTGTTGTGCTCCAGAGCTGCACTCAGTAATATGTTCAGCTGCTGTTTGAGGGGATGATGTGTGACTCACCTGGAATCCTCTCCCCTTGGCTTTAAATAGCCTTCCCTCTCCTCTGACAGATGCTGCTAATAGAGTTATTTGCTCTAGGTCTTGGTGCTGTGCTGTTGTATACCTACTGGGCTGAAGTCTTTCCTTGGGAGTAGCTGTGATCCTGGATCTATGGGTGGAGGTAGGGGCCCTCAGCCTAGGGCTGTTAAGGAGCCTGAAATGCTATAATATGCAAACATTGCATATATTAAATGGAAATTGCATTACTGCTATAAAAACTATGTTAAAAAATGAAGTACTTAGTGCTGAACTTGGCTAATTGATGCAAGTCCAACAACTTGGCGCTGTTATAGCATATTATATACGGTATTATAGCATTTCAGAGTGCAATTATAATTGATGTCACATTACATGGACGCCCCACTTACATCTTTTATGCACACATCATTTTTACTTTGCAGCATTTTTACACACCTAAAACTGTTGTACATTACTGTATGTGGCCCAGGAAAACTGATGTAGAACTGATATATACCTTTATATAGTCACAGTATAGTGGTAATATCAGTAGTAGTACAATGATTTTTGTTAGTGATCATTATTGTGGTGTCATTTATTACTGTATATGCTATATATAAGTGCACAACAACTAGGCAAGTCTACATTCAAATGGCAGAACCACATTTCAGTGCCAGTCTTGTACTTGATGATACTGTAACTAAAGGTGAACCACTCCTTAAAGTTTCTCTAGTCTTATTACTTCATATTTTCCTTTCACAGACGCAGCCCTCAGTATTAGCCATTACTGAAATATTTTAGCACAGGAGTCCATATGGCAAATGGTAGAAGCTGCTCCCTGTCCTGGAGACCTGTAGGACACAAAACATCACTGTCTAGTGATCAATGATGCATTTACTGCAAGTCTGCAAGGTACGAGTTAGCGCAGCAGAGAATACTGGAGGGCCAGGGAGACTTCAGTCTCCTGGCATACACTTGTAGCACAACAATTAATAGAGCCAGGGACTCGGAGGAGCATTAGTGCCCCACAGAAGGTTCTCACAGCCTGCTATACAAGTGAGGGACACAGGAGTGGTCAGGGCCAGGATTCAGTTAGGCCAAGACCTAAGCGCACACATACAGAAATAAGGAGGCCTCACAACTAATCGGATGTTGAAATCCTGAACTGCCATTCGACCACCTGGAACGTACCCTGGACGATACCTTACCCTACCATCAGTAGGAGATATGGAAACAAAGCCCCAGCGTCACGAGACACTTTTTTTTTTTATTTTTCCCCTTTTTCAGCGACCGCCAGAGCCACGGAACCGGGCACAGGCCACCCGTGACATCCCCCAGTAAATCAACGCCTGGAACGGGGTTCCCCACGGCCCTGGGGTGGGTCAGCTTTTTGCGTCACGAACAGGATCCCATGCCCAGTTACACCGGGTACTGTGTGCCGTGTATTGACTGTGTGTTCAACTGTTAAAATCAGGCCGCAACTACTGTGCCACAGAGCGGGAAGAAAGGGGGCATAAAGACATGCTCTGCCGAGAATTGACGAAGCGCAGCGGCCCAATCGTGAAAGACCTGAAGCGCTCAACTCCCTGCCTGAGGAGCCGCCGACTGCTTTTTCTGCTGTAAGAGACTGACTAAAGTTAACTAGGGGAGCGAGGATGGATGCACAGAGGGGTGACGATGCAACAGTTCCTATCCCAAATCTTGCTCGCCATGAAACATCAGCCGGGGCCTCAACTGGCGGAGCAGCCGCAGCACCTGGAGGTGTGGCACCAGTGGCGTAACTAGAGTCTGGTGGGCCCCGGTGCGAAATTCAGACCGGGGCCGCCCCCCCCCACCCACGGGCACACGTTGGTCGGATGTATGGGCCCCATGTAACGTTCTAAGTTCTATAAAGACTCACAAATTGACCCGTCTATGTATTAATGTCCCTCATCCTGCTATATATGGTCATCCTACTGGAATATGGAGCTAATCCTTTTAAATATGTCTCCCATCCTGCTATATATGGTCTCCCTCCGGGAATATGGCCCTTATCGTGGTATATATGTCCCCCGTCCTGGTATATACAGTCTTCCTCCTCCCGCCACGATAGTCCTCTAATTATTATAATGTATCCCCATATTCCTCCATATATTACAATAGACCCCCATAGTCCTCCATGTATTATAATGCATCCCATAGTCCCCCATTCATAAGGTAGCCCCAATAGTCATCCAATTATTATAATGCACCCCTACTATCCTACATATAGTAGCATCATAGTCCTCTGTATAGTATAATACAGCCTCACAGCCCTCCATATAGTATAATATAGCATCATTGCCCCTCCATATAGTATAATACAGCCTCACAGCCCTCCATATAGTATAATATAGCCTCATTGCCCCTCCATATAGTATAATACAGCCTCACAGCCCTCCATATAATATAACGTAGCCTCACAGCCCTCTATACAGTATAATGCAGGCTCAGTTGTCCATGTAGTGCAGCCTCTATAGTACAGCCTTATATATGCAGCCTCATAGCTCTCCATATAGTGCAGCCTTATATATGCAGCCTCATAGCATCCTCTTTGCCCGCTCTCCTGTGCCCCTCGCTCTCCTCCTCCTCCTCTGTCCCCCCACTCTCCACCTTCTCCTGTGCCCCTTGCTCCCCTACTCTTCTGTCCCCTGCTCTCATCCTCTTCCTGAGTCCCTCAATCTCATCCTCCTCTGTCCCCCGCTCTCATCTTCCTCCTCTGTGCCCCGCTCTCATCCTCCTCCTCTGTCCACCCGCTCTCATCCTCTTCCTCTGTTCCCCGCTCTCATCCTCTTCCTGTGTCTCCTGCTCCCCTACTCCTCTCTCCCCCGCTTTCATCTTCCTCCTCTGTCCACCCGCTCCTGTTCCTGTGTCCCCTGCTGTCCTTTTCCTCTGTCCCCTGCTCTCATCCTCTTCCTCTGTCCCCCGCTCTAATCCTCCTCCTCTGTCCCCCACTCTCATCCTCCTCCTCTGTCTGTCCCCTGCTATCATCCTCTTCCTGTGTCCCCTGCTCTTCTCCTCCTCTGTCCCCCACTCTCATCCTCCTCCTCTGCTCTCATCCTCCTCCTCTGTACCCCGCTCTCATCCTCTTCCTGTATCCCCTGCTCTCCCACTCTTTTGTCCCCCACTCTTATCCTCCTCCTCTGTTCCCTGCTCTCATCCTCCTCTTCTGTCCACCAGCTCTCATCCTCTTCCTGTGTCCCCTGCTCTCCCCCTCTTCTGTCCCCCAGCTCTCATCCTCCTCCTCTGTCCACCAGCTCTCATCCTCCTCCTCTGTCCACCAGCTCTCATCCTCTTCCTGTGTCCCCTGCTCTCCCCCTCCTCTGTACCCCGCTCTTATCCTCCTCCGTCCACCAGCTCTCATCCTCTTCCTGTGTCCCCTGCTCTCCCCCTCTTCTGTCCCCCAGCTCTCATCCTCCTCCTCTGTCCACCAGCTCTCATCCTCCTCCTCTGTCCACCAGCTCTCATCCTCCTCCTCTGTCCACCAGCTCTCATCCTCCTCTTCTGTCCACCAGCTCTCATCCTCTTCCTCTGTCCACCAGCTCTCATCCTCCTCCTCTGTCCACCAGCTCTCATCCTCCTCCTCTGTCCACCAGCTCTCATCCTCCTCCTCTGTCCACCAGCTCTCATCCTCCTCTTCTGTCCACCAGCTCTCATCCTCTTCCTGTGTCCCCTGCTCTCCCCCTCCTCTGTGCCCCGCTCTTATCCTCCTCCTCCTCTGTGCCCCGCTATCATCCTCCTCCTCTGTCCACCAGCTCTCCTCCTCTTCCTGTGTCCCCTGCTCTCCTCCTCCTCTGTGGCCCGCTCTTATCCTCCTCCTCTGTGCCCCGCTCTTATGCTCCTCCTCTGTGCCCCGCTCTTATCCTCCTCCTCTGTCCACCAGCTCTCATCCTCTTCCTGTGTCCCCTGCTCTCCCCCTCCTCTGTCCCCCGCTCTTATCCTCCTCCTCCTCTGTGCCCCGCTCTCATCCTCCTCCTCTGTCCACCAGCTCTCATCCTCTTCCTGTGTCCCCTGCTCTCCCCCTCCTCTGTGCCCCGCTCTTATCCTCCTCCGTCCACCAGCTCTCATCCTCTTCCTGTGTCCCCTGCTCTCCCCCTCCTCTGTCCCCCGCTCTTATCCTCCTCCTCTGTGCCCCGCTCTCATCCTCCTCTTCTGTCCACCAGCTCTCATCCTCCTCTTCTGTCCACCAGCTCTCATCCTCTTCCTGTGTCCCCTGCTCTCCCGCTCCTCTGTCCCCCGCTCTTATCCTCCTCCTCTGTGCCCTGCTCTTATCCTCCTCCTCTGTGCCCCGCTCTTATCCTCCTCCTCTGTCCACCAGCTCTCATCCTCCTCCTCTGTCCACCAGCTCTCATCCTCCTCCTCTGTCCACCAGCTCTCATTCTCTTCCTGTGTCACCTGCTCTTCCCCTCCTCTGTCCCCCGCTCTTATCCTCCTGCTCCTCTGTCCCCCGCTCTTATCCTCCTCCTCCTCTGTGCCCCGCTCTCATCCTCCTCCTCTGTCCACCAGCTCTCATCCTCTTCCTGTGTCCCCTGCTCTCCCCCTCCTCTGTGCCCTGCTCTTATCCTCCTCCTCTGTGCCCCGCTCTCATCCTCTTCTGTCCACCAGCTCTCATTCTCTTGTGTCCCCTGCTCTCCCCCGCTTTCCTCCTCTCACCCGTGTCTTGTTCTCCGCTCTCTTCTTTCCTTCTCTGTTCGGCAGCAGCTGGGGGGCGTGTCCTCACTTCCTGGATAATGAGCGGCCAGGACCTGATGCTCGGCCGCCGGGCGGGAGACTGAGGAGGAGGTGGGTGACAGCTTCCCAGGGGCAAAGGGCAGATTTTCGGCTGCTTGACAGTGCGGGCTGTGCTGCGGCCGGCGCTGGCATTGATGGGCGCAGGGCGCTCGGCACAGCGGGCGCAGGGGGCGGCTGGAGATGCGGGCCCCCTATAGGCCCGGGCCCCGTCGCAGCGGCGACCCCTGCGACCGTGAATGTTACGCCACTGTGTGGCACCAATCATGCCAATCTCCCTGCCGTATGTCCCGGGAGCGGCGTGGTTACCGCAGTATGATGGAAAACTCAATACCTTGGCTGCGTTCAAGAAAAAGATTTGCAATGTACTTGATATGTATGCAATGACTGGCAAGAAGAGAGTGTCTGTTGTAATAGGACAATTAACAGGTGCAGCAGAACTTGAGGTTGAGCCCTGGTCAGATGCAGATCGAGAATCAGTAAATAAAATCTTTGACAATCTGAAAATTGCTTTTGAGAACCGCACCGAGGCTGAATTGAGAATGAGGTTCTAGAACTGCAGACAAAGGGCGCATGACAGTATTAGAGACGCAAGACACTGACCCGGCTGTTAGCTTAGTCAAGGAACTGATAATCCAAGAAGGTTCACGTCTTAGCCTAGATGCTCCACCAGAGGTGCAACACCTGTGGAAAGAGAGAAGCAGGTTGTTCATCTACCAGAGTAGGCTGTGTCGACGTTTCATCAATCCTAGGAACCACAAGATGGTGTGGCAGAGAGAGGTCCAAATGGTGTTGGAAGCATACCACAATGGTGCAGGACACTTTGGCTGGAAGAAGCTTGAGGTACTGTTACCTGAGAGATTCTATTGGGTTGGCATGAGGAGCACCATATAGACATTGTGTAGAAACCATGCAACTTAAGAAGAAAAGACCGTGACAGCCAATGAGCACCACTACAGCCAATTGTCACCAAACAGCCTCTAGAACTCGTAGCCCTGGACCATATGAAGCTGATGTCCAGCAGGTCAGGCTATACGTATGCCCTCACGATGGTGGACCACTATTCCAGATTCCTAGTGGTAGCCCCGGTAAAAGACCTAACAGCGAAAACTGCAGCGAAAACCTTTCAATCCTACTTCTGTAGACCACACGGGTATCCAGAGCAGGTATTGACGGTCCAAGGTCCTGCATTTGAAGCTGAAATATTCCAGGAGTTTTGCAACTTATATGGTTGCAAAAAGATCCGTACCACGCCTTACCATCCACAAACCAATGGCATGTGCGAAAAGATGAACAATGTGGTTATAGACCTGTTAAAAATATTGCCCTTGGAAGAAAGAAATATGTGGCCGGAAAAGCTACCTGACTTAGTGGACATGTACAACAACATACCTGTAAGCTCCACCAATTGCACACCAGCGTACTTAATGCGAGCAAGACCCAGAAAATTAGCAGTTGATCTTGATATGGGAATTGTTATACCAGAAACCAGTTCACCTGTTGCTGATTAGGACTCAAACCGCAAAGAACAGTATAAGAAAGTACAAGAGTGCATGGAGAAAAGTCTAAATCAAATTACAGAGAAACAAGAAAAAGATTACAAGAAAAATGCAAGGCATACGACCTAGCTGCAGCAGGGGTACCAGCCCTAGTTTGATCTGGATATCTTCAGGACCAGCCGAGAAACTGGAGGTCACTGGGCTGCATGTACAGTGACTACCAAGGTGGACTCTCACAAGGCTAATGGTCAAGAGGACTTGCAAAGCAGTCTCTCAGAGGACCGTAGTCACCTACCTACTGGGACTTGTAACCACAGGACACTAGGAGGACAGGGAGTAGCAGTGTCTTAGAGAGAAGAGGGCAGTGAGGAATGCCATATTCCCTGTGTCTCAGCAGATTGAACCCAGACTACTTGTGAGCTGGCCAGGCTGTAATTCTGGTGAATACAGTACCCCGGCTGGGTTGTGTCTGCACTGAACTTCAGTAAAGGTGACCAGTAAGAACTGCAAGAATCCTATGTCTGTCTACACTTTACTGCGCCTCTTTGCACCCCTGCACTTTCAGCTACTACAACCACTACCATCACTACTTCACCTTCACTACACCCCAGGGGCCAGCTCTGTCTGAGGGGAGTACTCCAACTAGCTGCTCATACACCTATTTCCTGGGGACTACTATATGGAGCACTGGTCATCACTGACCAGAAACCTCAAATGGTGTCACAACAAGCTTTCCCCCTTTAAATTCCCGTTTAACATGTCCATTCAGAGTCACAGCCTCTGGGGACGCCACTGTGAACTGTTGACTGTTGCCCCAGACTGTCGGCCCTTGCGAATGTGACACATACATAGCAAAAATCTGGTGACATATACCCTTTAGGCTTTAAATAGCAATCAGAAAGTAGCAATATTCTACTGTTGCTATGTCTATGTCTAAATCCTTGTTTTTGCTTCTTTTTCCCCCTAATTTATCTGTGTAAAAATGTGCAGTTTACAATGGTATATAATATTCACCTGTCATATACTGGTATGTATTTCTACTAGTAGTGTGACAGACAGTAAGTCACTGCATACACTGTATAATTCCCATAAATAAGTACTTTTATAACTATTCCATCCCCCTCCCTTCTGCATAGCGCAATCTGTTATTATGATCAAAAGTGATCATCAGTGACCTACTTGCGGAAGTCAAACCAGCGTGAGATGACAGTCTGTTTAGATAAAATCGCTGATTCCTTCAAGACCCAAAAAAACTGTCTGAGTTTCTTATTTATGTTTTCTTTTTTTCTCCTTAACAAGGAATAATCTGTTGAATATTAAAGCCTCTTGGCTACAACTGAGTGACACCTTACTTCTGGAATTAGAGTACTAAATCACAAAGTTTGGGATAAGAAGAGGACTAGACACAAGCCATGCTACGAGAGTCATTCTAGGTCAAATAAGAAAATCTTTCATCCAAAGTAGCCACACAATGTAATAGTGGTTGAAGAGTGGAATAATACCTTTTTGGGTTTTTTTTTTTAATTCCTGCTCACCCTTGTTGAGATATCAGCAATTAAATGTTTGGTACCTAAAGAGTTATTATTATTTTTATAGCACCATTAATTCCATGGCGCTGTACATAAGTAGGTGTTACATACAAACAAGTTATAAACTTGGATAAACTGGTACAGAGGGGAGAGGACCCTGTTCTTGCGAACTTACATTATCCAAGATAATGGGGAGGAGACAGAAGGTCCGGGGTGCGGCAGCTCTGGTGGTGGTGAAACAGCAGATCCAGTGGTGGTAAGGCGGCAGCTCTGGTGGTGGTGAGATGGTTGAATGGTTATTGTAGGTTGTAAGCTTTCCTGAAGAGATGGGTTTTCAGGTTCTGCCTGAAGGATCCGAGCGAGGTGGATAATCGGACGTGTTGGGGCGCAGAGTTCCAGAGGATGGGGGATATTCTGGAGAAATCTTGGAGGCGGTTGTGTGAGGAACGAATACGTGTGGAGGAGAGATGGAGGTCTTGGGAGGATCGAAGATTACGTGAGGGAAGATATTGGGAGATTAGTTCGGAGATATAGGGAGAGGACAGGTTATGGATGGCTTTGTAGGTCAGTGTTAGTAGCTTGAACTGGAGCTTGCCATTTATTATAATAGATAGATCGGGTAGGAAAGATACATGAGATGGAAGAAAGAAGATGAGTTCGGTTTTGTCTACATTGAGTTTTAGGAAGCGAGAGGTGAAGAAGGAGGACATGGCTGATAGACACTGTGGGATTCTGAACAGCAGAGAGGTGACGTCTGGGCCAGAGAGGTAGATCTGAGTGTCATCCACGTGCAGGTGGTACTGGAAGCCATGGGACTTTGAGTTGTCCTCGGCCATATATAGATAGAAAAAAGTAGGGGCCCCAGGACAGAGCCTTGAGGCACTCCAACAGAGAGAGGGCGGGATGAGGAAGTAGTGTGGGAATGGAAAACGCTAAATGTGCGGTTGGAAAGGTATGAGGCGATCTAGGATAGGGCAAGGTCAGTGATACCAATGGAAGAGAGGATCTGTAGTAGGAGGGAGTGGTCGACTGTGTCGAAGGCAGAGGACAGGTCTAGAAGGAGGAGGATGGAGAAATGTCTGCTAACTTTGGCTGTGAGTAAGTCATTAGTAATTTTGGTCAGGGCAGTTTTGGTGGAGCGGTGGGGGCGGAAGCCAGATTGGAGGTTGTCAAGGAGAGAGTTTGACGAGAAGTGAGAGGAATGTTGAGCAAGGACATGCTGCTCGAGAAGTGTTAAAGAGTGTTAAAGAGTTAAGGAGCATCTGTCACTAGGATCAATTCTCCTAAGCCGTCTATATGGCCATGTAGGTCATAGAAAGTTGAATAAAATTATACCTATATATCTGCAATCTCTGATGTCTTATTCCAGAGAAATCCACATTTTTCTTAAAGAGAATCTGTCAGGTCCCCAGTGCATCCAGAACCTGGTCAACATCTCAAATCCCTTTTGATAGTTCCAGCATGTTACAACATACATAAACGGATCTTTAGAAAAAGTATTTCTAAAGATCATTTATGATGCGAATTACGGCTTTGACTAGTCGAGGGGGCGTTAGTTCCCCCAATTAGTCAGCCCACATAGCATGTTTTTCTGACCCAGTGGGTATGAAATATGCTATGCATAGAATCATCATAGCTTGCGCTTCAGTAACACTTACCATTCAGCGTCTTTGAATGATCGAAAGTCCTATCCTTCCGATCATGTGCACTACGCCTCTCTGAAGCCAGGTTGCATGCACCCAGCACTGTCCCTTCCCCACCTGGCAGGAACTAAACCATAACTCAGTAGTGAACGGTCAACATACCTCTGCTGTGACTCTGCCCCCATTAAACAAGTCAAGTCCTATCCTCCTCACCTCTATCTGCTATGAAAAAGTTATGAATTAGTACAAAAACCTAAACACTCCACCTCTAGAATTTTATGTTTGTGCAAAACATACAACTACATAAGGGCGGGTGGACATCTGGTCCTGGATCCGCGGAGGAGATGACAATCTTGCCTAACCCTCTACTTATTGGGTACTTTCCCCAACTCTGCCAACAACTTCCGACCCAATACCATAGCTGCTTCTGTGTACATGCAATTCTATGTATTAACCCCTTCTTTGCCTTCAGCTTAAGGGCCTTCTCTAACTGCCTCCGTAGCGGCCCTATCTGATGATGCATTTGTCACAATATCTATCAAATAAGATTAAGTTCTCTGATAGTACATCACAGATAAGGAGAAGGGAACGAGGCCATTGTAGACATATTACAGCAACTGTGGATATTTGCTAATAGCAATGTACCATCTTTGCCTTGGGGTGATAAACCAGTTCTGTTCTTGTGCACCCTGCCTCAAAATGAGGTGTGCAATGAATCTTTAAAAAAAATCCCGATAGTTTGTACATCTCATGCTGGTTTCACACTGATGTTTCTTCTTCAGTCAGCATCAGGCGAAATCCTGATGCCTTCTCATCAGGCATGTGTCCCTATACTTAACATGGGGATGCATTGACATCAGGTAGCATCAGTATTTAGCCGGATGCAGACATGTGCGGCATCTCTTCCTCACTCCCGGCCGCATAATGTTGCGATTTGGGGTCACTTGAAAAATCCTGATGCATCCAGATGCGGCGCAGTGGTGTTTATGAGGCTGCATCTGTGGCACCCCAGGAGTCCGGTTGCCACATTCGCATTGCATCCTCACAGGGGGTGATGTCATGCTTGGAAGCAAGAAGGGGTCCCCACATTAGGTAACACCAGCATCCAACACTTGTCCTGACTCTAGGCCTGAATGGGGAGCTCTAAACCCAGTATCAGGGGAGCTTCCCTATAAATTCTGGCCTGGAGGTGGTGTTAGACAGTTTAGTACAGTCTGAGACAGAGGTCAACAGAGACGTCTTAGGGCCTGAAGCCACCGAGAGGCTCATCCCGGGGTGATGGACAGCTAGTGCAAGGTAAGAGGAAAGAGAAGTCGAGGAAAGCCTGCGGAGGGGAGCTGTGACCAAGCCCACCCTAGAGCGGAGCACTAGAAACAGGACACCGGAGTCCTTGGTTGCCTGGGTACTGAAGACCCAGCTGCTAAATCTGGAAGGCAGGAGATTGCACATCTCCTGGCCACACCAGACACCCAGCGGCACAGCAGCATACTAGAGCCCGGAGCCGCCACAAAGAAGCGACACCTGTAAAAGGCTCGAGTCGCCTGCCTTTTGGGTGAGAAACCAACCAGCAGGAAGAGGGCCGCAGCATAGACTTAGGCAGCAGGGACCCAAAAGAGACAGCGCATAAGGAAGGCCTCCGAACTCGCCCGGCGAGGTGGATCCCCAATTGCTTTCAGGCTGTCCGGACCTCCGTTACCACCTGTTGCCAGTGTCCCGGTCTGCACCATTGACTGCCAAGTAAAAGGTAAAGGAAACTACAATCCCTGTGTCCTCCGGTCATTTCTTGCGCCCTCAGTCCGGCACCCCATTGTCCCCATGCACCCCATGCTCTTCATAAACTGTTTCAATTGCCCTGGGGCTCCACCTCTGGTGAGCAGAACCATCCGGGATGCATCACCATCTGCCCCAGCGATCCCCTTAAGCAGCGTCAGCCATTCATTGCCAAACACCACAGGTGGCGTCACGACTAAACCCCATATAAACAATCCCTATTTACGGCACGGCCAGGGCTACAGAATTGGGTCACAGCCTTGTGACCTCCCCAAAGAACTGTCCGGCCCAGTTCCGAGTACCCCATGGCCTTAGTGGGCGTGTCACATTCAGCTGCTGGAAAGTGTGGACAAGTTGGATCGAGATTTCATACTGAGCATGCCGAGTTGTCTGAGCACGCTCATTAGCCTCGAGAAGCTCTCTCTCCGGACCAACATTCCTATACTAACTGATTGGACAAAATACGCCGCGGTGCATCCGTTGCATGCGTTTTGCAGATAAAGGTGTCTTCGGCCTAATGAGGCCGAGACACCAGTGTGAAACCAGCCTAACTTCATGGTGTTATTACATGACGTACCATACCCTTTATAGTAAATGGTTGAAGTACATTTTGTGCCTAATAGACTGTACAGCCTCAGTAATCACTTACACTTCATATTGTCACTGTCAAGTCATTACAGATCCCTGTGATTCTGTGACATGATTTTCTGTCATTTTCTACTTGTTTAAGAGCTGTAACAATGAATGAACCTCTTCTTCTATATAAAGCTTTCAGAAACTCAGCATATGTTTAAGAGAAAAGGTGAGAAGTGAGTTTTATTTATAAGAACATCCAAGACAATGAGCTATGTGTCTGCAGCTGGCAGAACACCCACAGCCTGAGCTGGAGAGTTAGACTGCAATCACTCCGAACAATCTTGTATCTGGGTAGATTGAGCAGAACAGCGGGCAGAGCTCTGGAGCGCAGCTAAAAGCGGCTTTCCTGCAGGTCTTTGTCTCATACAACATACAAGTACAATTATACTGTGCGTTCCGCTCAGCATGGCGCGGCATAAAACTGCTTCATATCCCAGAGGGGCGATGTTTGTCCTGATTATCCTTATTAATAGCAAAATTACTGAACTTTTAGCAGTTATTATAGCGTTAAACTCAACGAACTATAAATAATAAATAGTAAGAAGAAGTTAGCTACCATTAGACACTTTATAATCTCAGAACTGTGAAGACCAATGTCTCAGAGAGAATGTAGTACATGGCCCAGTGAAAGAATGCAGTATATGGCCCAGAAGAGAGAATGTAGTATATGGCCCAGAAGAGAGAATGTAGTATATGGCCCAGAAGAGAGAATGTAGTATATGGCCCAGAAGAGAGAATGTAGTATATGGCCCAGAAGAGAGAATGTAGTATATGGCCCAGAAGAGAGAATGTAGTACATGGCTCAAAAGAGAGAATGTAGTATATGGCCCAGAAGAGAGAATGTAGTATATGGCTCAGAAGAGAGAATGTAGTATATGGCCCAGAAGAGAGAATGTAGTATATGGCCCAGAAGAGAGAATGTAGTATATGGCCCAGAAGAGAGAATGTAGTATATGGCCCAGAAGAGAGAATGTAGTATATGGCCCAGAAGAGAGAATGTAGTATATGGCCCAGAAGAGAGAATGTAGTATATGGCCCAGAAGAGAGAATGTAGTATATGGCCCAGAAGAGAGAATGTAGTATATGGCCCAGAAGAGAGAATGTAGTATATGGCCCAGAAGAGAGAATGTAGTATATGGCTCAGAAGAGAGAATGTAGTATATGGCCCAGAAGAGAGAATGTAGTATATGGCTCAGAAGAGAGAATGTAGTATATGGCCCAGAAGAGAGAATGTAGTATATGGCCCAGAAGAGAGAATGTAGTATATGGCCCAGAAGAGAGAATGTAGTATATGGCTCAGAAGAGAGAATGTAGTATATGGCTTAGTAGAGAGAATTCAGTATATGGCCCAGAAGAGAGAATGTAGTATATGGTTCAGTAGAGAGAATTCAGTATATGGCCCAGAAGAGAGAATTCAGTATATGGCCTAGAAGAGAGAATGTAGTATATGGCTCAGAAGAGAGAATGTAGTATATGGCCCAGAAGAGAGAATGTAGTATATGGCCCAGAAGAGAGAATGTAGTATATGGCTCAGAAGAGAGAATGTAGTATATGGCTCAGTAGAGGGAATTCAGTATATGGCCCAGAAGAGAGAATGTAGTATATGGCTTTGTAGAGAGAATTCAGTATATGGCCTAGAAGACAGAATGTAGTATATGGCTCAGAAGAGAGAATGTAGCATATGGCTCAGTAGAGAGAATGTAGTATATGGCCCAGAAGAGAGAATGTAGTATATGGCCCAGAATAGAGAATGTAGTATATGGCTCAGAAGAGAGAATGTAGTATATGGCTCAGTAGAGATAATTCAATATATGGCCCAGAAGAGAGAATGCAGTATATGGCTCAGAAGAGAGAATTCAGTATATGGCCCAGTAAGGAGAATGTAATATATGGCTCAGTAGGGAGAATGTAGTATATGGCTCAGTAGAGAGATGTAGTATATGGCTCAGAAGAGAGAATGTAAAATATGGTTTAGTAGAGAGAATGTAGTATATGGCTTAGTAGAGAGATCTAGTATATGGCTCAGTAGGGAGAATGTAGTATATGGCTCAGTAGGGAGAATGTAGTATATGGCTCAGTAGAGAGAATGTAGTATATGGCTTAGTAGAGAGAATTCAGTATATGGCTCAGTAGGGAGAATGTAATATATGGCTTTGTAGGGATAATGTAGTATATGGCTCAGTAGGGAGAATGTAGTATATGGCTTAGTAGAGAGAATGTAGTAAATGGCTCAGTTGGTAGAATGTAGTATATGGCTCAGTAGAGAGATGTAGTATATGGCTCAGTAGGGAGAAGGTAATATATGGCTTAGTAGGGAGAATGTAGTATATGGCTTAGTAGGGAGAATGTAGTATATGGCTCAGTAGAGAGATGTAGTATATGGCTCAGTAGGGAGAATGTAATATATGGCTTAGTAGAGAGAATGTAGTGTATGGCTTAGTAGAGAGACTGTAGTATATGGCCCAGTAGAGAGAATGTAGTATATGGCCCAGTAGAGAGAATGTAGTATATGGCTCAGTAGAGAGAGTGTAGTATATGGCTTAGTAGAGAGTATGCAGTAAATGGTTTTATAGAAGAATTACTGTATATGAGATATGCTTAAACATCCAGTAATGCAGTCAGGGACTTTGTTTTCCAAGACAAAGTACACTCCATTCAGAGGATAAAATGGAATGAGATTGATTTGGCTCAGCAGTAAGAAATTGGAAGCAACCTAAATTCTAATTTAAGAGCACAGCGTCCCTATTGGATATACAGGAGAGAGTGAAGTATAGTTGCATAGGGAAAAGGAGATATAAGGCATTGGTAGAGCACCTGTAAAACAGACATGTAATTGCTGGAGCGATGAGCGGATGCTACAAATGTTACAGATTTTTACAGTACAGTTTAATGCCAGTCAATGATGACAACTTCACTGTGATTAGAGATTGGGAAATCTTTTGAAATTCACTCGTTAGCTATGGGTAGGGTCACATTACAGACATGAATTGCATTCACCGCATCCGGATCCGGATGCGGTGAACGCAATGCCGATCACACACATTTTGTGACCAAAATGTGTGCTGAATACCGCACTGCGGTAACCGGATGGCTCAGGATGTGTAATCCTGAGCCATCCGGTAACTGCATAGGTTGCGGATCCCGGCTATTGCCGGGATCAGCAAACTGTCCTATGAGTATTAAATAGTTAAAATAACTAACCAAAGTAATGTTTCAGGTCTATAGGGGGGTCTTAGACCCCCCTATAGACCGGCCGCCCACTCCGGTGGGCTGCTACTACAATATCCCCGATGGCACGGGCTCCTTGGAGCTCCGTGCAAGTTCCCACAACTCCCGCCCCCCGTATCTGTACAGAGGGGGGCCTGCACCCCTCTGTTAGAATTATCCCTAAATGTGGCATACACAGATTAGTTATAGTAATAAAGGTCGATAGTTACGTCATTCTTCATAGTTCTTCAGCATCCATCTATGGGCGGGGCTTTGTTCTTCTGCCGCCGCCCATGGAATGATGATGGCCGCCTCCTGTGGCCTTCTCCCTGTCTTTTCAGGGTGGCCGCGTCATGAAAGGGGCGGGGCTATGGTCGCGTCATACCGTAGCCCCGCCCCTTTCATGACGCGGCCCCCATGTTAAAAAACGCATGCCCTAATAGCCAAAAAGCATGTGTGACTGTCCCATGCGTTTTTGGAGCATATCCAAAAACGCATGCGTTTTTTAATAAGGGGCCTTATGGAAAACGCATGCAAAAACGCATGTACAATTAGTGCCATTCAAAAACGCATGCGTTTCCCATAGGAGCCCATGTTAAAAAAACGCATGCGTTTCCGGAAACGCATGCGTTTTTTTTACATGGGCTCCTATGGGAAACGCATGCGTTTTTGAATGGCTCTAAAAGTTACTAATTGTACATGCGTTTTTGCATGCGTTTCCCATAGGAATCCATGTTATAAAAACGCATGCGTTTTCTACAAAAACGCATGCGTTTTTCAAAACGCTCAAAAAAATACTACAAGCACTATTTTTATGTGCAGATTCAAAAACGCAGCCAAAAACGCAGGGAGCCATCACACACCTTACAAAACTCATGCTGACATGAAAAAAAGCATGAGTTTTGTTAAATCACTTAAAAAAACGCATGGCAACTGTGACCACAGCCTTAACGCAATCAAACACTGGCTTTCCATTACGTTAATGCAGCTATAAAACGCATGCGTCCAGATGTAATGCTAAACGCAATGTGAACCTAGCCTAACATCCCAGCATATAGTAGCATTCATACACAGATATTTAGAAAAACTATTCCTAAAGACTATTTGGGAGACGCTAATTGTGGCTTTGAATAGTTGAGGGGGCGTTAGAACCCCTGACTAGTCGGTCCATTTAGCACGTTATCAGCCCCTTGTAGGCGTGATAACATGATTTACACAGCCATCGTCATCTGCATCTTTATACAAAATTGCGCGTGCACATGGCTGTGTACCTCTCAGCATTGAGAGTCTCTGACGCTTCAGAGAGGCTCACTGCGCATGAGTGGAAGTTGATGCATTTCCGCTCATGTGCACTACTCCTTCCGAACATGCAATGTGAGCCTTTCTGAAGCTGGTACGCATACACCCGGCTTCAGGAACGCTAATGTTGAGAGGTGCAAAGTCACATACATGCACATGCAGCTTTGTATGTGGATACAGATGATGCTGTACAAAGCATGTCATCATGCCCACAGGGGTGTGATACATGCTCAATCGGTCAACTAGTAAGGGAGCTAACGCCCCCTCGACTAGTCAGGGCCCTAAATAGCATCTCATAAACGGTCTTTAAAAATTCTTTTTCTGAAGATCTGTTTATGCTACTACATATTGGGACCCTTTAGGGAGGGATTATAGATATGTGTCCAGAACTGTTCATAGTTCTCAGTGCCCAGGAGACGCGACAGGTTCCCTTTAATGCAAAAACAGCCTTAGTAATGTCCAAATGACTTTAACATATATGGGTAAGGTTATATGTGGTAACCAACAGCCTATTTAATAACACATTTCACTATCAGATTTTTTTTGTCTTTTTTTAAATGTAAAATTGGTTAAAAAATCATCCCTAATTGGCGGCATATGACCGCAGAGTCGGTGTTTATACAAAGGAATTGTACGCAAAAATAAGCCATAGCTTTTTTGAAAGTTAGCCACCAAAAATAATCCCTATTTCAGGAGTAGCAACAGGTTTGCTGTCTTTGTAAATGATGAAGCTATAGCTTTTTAAAGGGCGGTCCACTACTTGGAAAACCCGTTCTCCATCCCTACATTTTTTCCCCCAACAAAATAACAAAACTTAATATTCATCTCCGGTGCGTTTGAGCAGTGTTGGCTTGCCTCTCTCAGGGATCACATGACATTGTTATGTCATGTGGTCCCTGCAGCAAATCAATGCTGGCATAATTCTCCTTCCTTTTGACAAATCAAGACATCCGGAAGAAGTGACTGAGCAGCCATTTACATAAAAAACCTAAGTTAAATGCAAATAAGCAAATACTCTGCATTACCTAAATAAATACAGGGTGGGCCATATATAGGGTGGATCATTTATATGGCTACACCTAAATAAAATGGGAACGGTTGGTGATATTAACTTCTTGTATGTGGCACATTAGTATATGGAAGGGTGTACTAATGTGCCACAAACAGGAAGTTAATATCACCAACCGTTCCCATTTCATTAAGGTGTATTCTTATAAATGGCCCACCCTGTAGTAATAGTACAAGTAAATAACATAGGGTACTTAGTTGACACATGTTGGTTGTAAAAGCCATCCCACCGGGACAAAGTACTTTCAATCAGGATGGTCCTTACTCTAGTGACTCACCTCGCAATGTGCCAGCAGACCTCAAAATACATGGGGGCAGAGCAGGGTCCAGGACTGGCTGTTTAACACCTGCCTGTAAAAAGCTACAGTTGAAACCAGAAGATTACATAAACTATATGAAAACACACATATGCATGTTTTTCTCACAATCTGACATGAAATCAGAATAAACCTTTCCCATTTTAGGATTTTAGGCCAGTTAGGATTACCATAATTATTAATATTTGCCAAATGCCAGAATAATGAGAGAATGTTTTAAGGCATTGTTAAACTTTCTGCAAAGTCACAAGTTTGCATACACTAAAGGCCCCGTTAGACGGTACGAGATGGTGAACGATATCGCTCAAACGTCACGGGTTTGGAGTCGTTCAAACTACATCGTTAGGACGTTGTTGCGTGTAACACCGAGATATGACTACGATAAATCGTTGATTGCAGATTTGAGAACGTGTTCTCAAATCAAACGATCTTCGATCAGCCAACCTGGTGCATCGTTCTGTGTGACACCGCGATAACGATGTCATTAATGACTTCACCTATTCACAACAGTGAACAAGTATCGTTCGCTGGATTGTGCGAATGATAGCTGCTCACTACATTGTTGGTGCGTCGTCCATGATATCTAGACGTGTGACATCTCCCCAACGATGTCAAAAAGATTTCCTAACGACAACGCGCCCATGAGATCGTTGGTGATATCTTAACAACATTGAAGCATGTAAAGGTACCTTAAGATTACTATGCCATTAAACAATTTGGGACAGCCCATATGATGACGTCATGTGTTTGGAAGCTTCCAATATGTTTTTTGGCAACATCTGTGTTAATTAGAGACACATTTGTGGATGTATTTTAATGCACACCTTAAACACCCTGCTTCTTTGTGTAGCATCATGGGAATGTCAAAAGAAATCAGCCAAGATATCAGAAAGAGAATTCTTGAAATACACAAGTCTGGTTCATCCTTGTGTGAAATGTCCAGTTACCAGAAGGTACGTCATTCACCTGAACAAATGATGATATGCAAGTACAAACAAGATGGGAATAGTCAGCCATCATGCTGCTCAGGAAGGAGACGGGTTCTGTGTCCCAGAATTGAACATGCTTTGGTCTGATATGAGCACATCAACCCAAGAACAAAAGCAAAACACTTTGTGAAGAGGATGGGAGAAGTGGGTAAGATTGTGTCATTATCTTCAGTAAAACGAGTACTGTATCAACATGGGCTGAAAGGCCACTCTGCCAGGAAGAAGTCATCATTACTCCAAAAGAAACCAGATTAATTTTTGCAAATGCACACAGGAGCAAACACCTGCATTTTAGAGACATGACCTATTGTCTGACAAAATAATAATTGAACTGTTTGACCATAATGGCCATCGTTACGTTTGGAAGCTTGGAAGCCTAAAGGTCCTGTCACACGCGTCAATGTCGTCAGCGATCTGATCGCTGACGACATTGACGGCTGATTGCTGGTGAGCTGTCACACAGACAGACTCACCAGCGATCAATTGACCAGAGACATCATGGAAACGATTTAAATATCGTTTCCACGATGTCCTGCTCCCGCTGCCAGCCTGCTGGAAGCGGGAGCAGCCTGGTCTCCAAGGTACACTGCGGGTAACTAGGCAGCGCGCGCTGCCTAGATACCCGACGTGTACCTTAGTTACCAGCCTCCTCCGCTCACCGGGTGAGCGGAGGAGGCTGGTAACTAAGGTACACGTCGGGTATCTAGGCAGCGCGCGCTGCCTAGTTACCCGCAGTGTACCTTGGATACCAGCTCCCAGCGCTTGTGACAAGCGCTGGGAGCTGGAATATCGCTCGCTCCCGGTGTCACACGCAGCGATGCTGCGTGTCCACCGGGCGACAATCGCCAGGTTTTAGGACTGATTCTAAAACCTGGCGATCATCAACCAGCGATTTATCGCTGGTTGATGCAGTATGTCACACGCGTCAATATCGCTGCAACGTCACGTGCAGCCGATATCGTGCAGGCGATATTGACGCGTGTGACAGGCCCTTAAGAACACCATCGCAACTGTGAAACATGGTGGTGGCAGCATCACATTGTGGGTTTGTTTTGCTGCAGGAGGAATTGGTGAACTTCACAAAATAGATGGCATCATGAGGAAAGAAGATTATGTGGCAATACTGAAGCAACATCTCAAGACATCAGCCAGGAAGTTAAAGCTTGGGTGAAAATGGGTTTTCCAAATGGACAATGACACAAAGAATACTGTCAAACTGGTTACAAAGTGGCTTAAGGATAACATAGTCAATATTTTGGAGTGGCCATCACAGTGACGTGATCTCAGTCCTATTGAAAATGTATGGGCATACCTGAAAAGGCAGGTGCGAGCAAGGCCGACAAACATGGCTCAGTTACTCCAGTTCTGTCAAGAGGAATGGGCCCAAATTCCTACCAACTATTGTGAAAATCTTGTGGTAGGATATCCAAACTGTTTCACCAAAGTCATACAGTTTAAGGGCAACGGTACCAAATCTTAATGAACTGTATGTAAACTTGTGACTTCGCAGAAAGTAATCAAAATGCCATAAAGTATTCTCTCATTATTCTGGCATTTGGCAAATATTAATAATTATGGTAATCCTAATTGACCTAAAATGGGAAAGTTTAATTCTGATTTAATGTCAGATAGTGAGTAAAACAAGCACTTGTGTCTTTTTATATAGTGTATGTAAACCTCTGGTTACAACTGTAAGCATATGCAAGAAAAATATATGTTGTAGAGTTATGTCCAAGACATAACTTTACACTCATGGGCCTCAGCTGAAAACATGTGACAGTCAACTGCTATGTGCCATTTATAATGCTGGCATCTTAGATATTTCATTAAGCTTCTTCGTCTAAACTCGGACCACTAGATACTACCGCTACCTCTGCACGTCTATAATGAACCTCACTTACTCTTTATCCTATCACGTAATGCTCTCCTTCACTCCTGCACTAGGATTTTTTACACTGGATCTACAGAGATGAGCTACATGTTCCCAATGTTTGATCAGAAGAGGCCTCGTGTTGCTAAGACAAATTAGGCAAATATCTTCATTAATTTGGTTGTCATTGCTCTGATTACTTGGTGTCAATAAATAGCCTTAAAGCAAAGTAAGATCCTATATCATATAAATCATTCATTGCATTTTATTTGAGGGTTGAAAGGAGGAAGTTATCCAAGATGATGAATAGTAACAAATAAATTACAACATAATTGTCAGTAACATCTCTGGCAATCACTGAGCCAAGCTGAAAATACGCACGGCTGCCAAATTGGGACATTATTTTTTTGTATGTGGAATTTCAATGGTTTTCTCATGCTGATATAATAATTGGCAGAGCCGACCATGGCACTCAGCTTCTTCCTTTGTCCTCAGGGACACATTTTTATGTTAAAAAATATAAGGGAACATAATGTGTAACCATTTCTTGACAGAGTGTTCAAAATTACAGTTTTACTCGGCAGTTCTTTTATAGGAGTTCTGTATTTTCAAATTACTAAGATGATCAAAGGTAGTAATAGAGAAAAGTAAAAAGTAAAGGAAGTACATTGTTAATGTGCCTCATGTTCAACTTTGATTGATTTTTTACTATTTCGGCACCATCCATGGCTAAAAAATGTAAAGTCTTGTTCCTGGACTAAATTAAGCATTTAGCACTTAGTCCGTGGTGGTCACTGAATCGGGCAAAATCTAGAACATAGGGCCAAGTGCACACGCTGAGTATTTGATGAGTTTTTTACCTCAGGATTTGTAGACAAAACCAGCAGTGGGTGATAAACACAGAAGTGGTGACGTGTTTCTATTAGACTTTTCCTCTGATTCCTCCACTCCTGGTTTTATCTACAAATCCTGAGGTAAAAAACTCATCAAATACTGAACGTGTGCACGTGGCCTAACAAGTTCAATGTTTAGTTGCTTATGTTGCACATTGTATCTTTCACTGCTGTGGGAAACAATGACAGTTTTCCAGCTAGTTTTCATAGTTTTTATTACTTTCCTTTACCCTTTATGTATCCAGATGGGATGAAAACAATAGAAATATCATATTTAAATATGGTGGGCGTTCATATCTTAATTTTTATAATGTCACCATGTTATTTAGTCCAATCTTCATCACTGACTGTGTGGTGTTCTGGTTCCGACATGACTGCTGGAGGAGGAGCATGTTGCCCACACCCATCAATCAGTGACCTCCATTAGATAACACTGCACAAAGTAAAGGAAACTAGTTCATGCAATCCCATAGTAATAATAATAATAATATTATTCTTTATTTATCTAGTGCCAACATATATCACAGCGAAATACAGAGGTTCATATTCAAACAATCATAAGGAACAGTTATCAGAAAATACAATACAATACATAAAACAATACAATACAAAGCATAATACAATAACACTGGTCAACAGCATTTTTGGTGCCAAAGATATTTCATTGAATTTAGGGTAACTTTGGGGTGCTGATTCTGAATATGTCATCAGTTTTGCCAGATTGGCTCAAGTTTTTGAGATTTTTCGTAAAATGTGTAAAAAAAAAAGACGTTTTTTGCTACACGCGCATTAACTTTATTGATATTGTCATGAATACAATAAATTTAACAAAGTAAATGTTGATTTTAGTTTATTTTAACTAGTTTTAGAAAGTAATCTTCAAAAATGAACAAGACATGAAAGATAGACATTTAATCGCTGGAAAAGCGCTTTTTATATGATTTCCTTCTATGTGAGCTATTGGGGCAGTCACGCTGTAGATTCCAGCAGTAATCAGCCATCATATGTCTGTCCCATCTGCCTTGGTACCTTTCCTCCATCACCATAATATCCTGATGAAATCTCTCCCCTTGTTCTTCGCTAAAATCTCCAAGGTTTTCTGGAAATCTGTCCAAGTGACTGTGAAGATAATGCAATTTAATGCTCATGTGTACACCCAGATTTCTAAATCTCAATAGCATGTTTTGTACCAGTTCTTCATAATTGTCTGCCTTTTGATTTCCCAAGAAGTTCTTCACTACCAACACAAAACTACACCATGCAGCAGCTTCAATGTCATTCATTTCCTTAGGAAAATTTGAATCTTTAATGAGTTTCCGAATTTGAGGACCATCAAAGATTCCTGCCTTCAGTTTTTCGCTACTAAGACCAGGGAAAGATCTACAGATGTACATGAAGCAATTACCATCTTTGTCTAATGCCTTGACGAACTGCTTCATTAATCCTAACTTTATGTGAAGTGGTGGTAGAATGATTTTTTCCCTGTCCACCAAAGGTTCGTTCACTATGTTTGATGCTCCCACTGTCAAGGTGTCCCTTGGAGGCCAATTCAGTTTCTCCCAGTGCTGATGTTTTGCTCTACTATCCCACATGCAGATGAAGCAAGGATACTTTGTGTATCCACTTTGCTGTCCAAGTAAAAAGTTGACCATTTTTAAATCAACACATATCAGCCACGAATGTTCATGGTAGCACAGTTTCTCCAAGACCATTTTGACATTTTGGTATTGTTCTGCAAGTTTAGTTGAGTGAGCTACTGGAAGAGATGCACACTGATTGCCATTGTTCAACAAAACACATTTCAAACTCCTTTTAGAACTATCTATGAAAAGCCTCCAGTCTACAGGACGATATACTTGTAAACCCATTTGCAGCATCAGGCCAGGAATATCCTTACAATATACAAGTAGGTCATCTTCACAGAAAAATGGAAGAAGTGCTTCTTCTCTGGTCCTGTAAGATGTAATTTTAGTTCCAGGCGTCAGACAATTTTTTTCACTTAGCCTTGAAGCTAAAAGTTCGGATGCACTTTTTGAGAGGTTGAGGTCTCTTATTAGATCGTTGAGCTCTCCTTGGGTAAATTGCGTAGGTGTTCTGAAACTTCCTTCATATTCTAGTTCACTTCCAGAACTAATGCTTAGCTCCATACCCTGCATTTCATCATCATCATCAGGTGGGGGAAGGTCAGGTAACATGGTAAACACAGGTACAGGCACATCTTCACAATGAGGGACAGGCCTTCTTGCAGATTCCATGTTAGGATACTCCCATTTTCGTTTCTTATGCTTATTGAATCCTTGTACTTGCACTGCACAGAAATAACAGTCA
This sequence comes from Allobates femoralis, assembly GCA_033576535.1. NCBI lineage: Eukaryota > Metazoa > Chordata > Amphibia > Anura > Aromobatidae > Allobates > Allobates femoralis. The sequence goes on from JARQOC010000005.1 coordinate 86,068,249, forward strand.
TCATGATGATTTTTTTCTCTCTCTCACACCATTGGAACACCAAATTTGAAGCTTGTTCTTTGTCCTTTGCTCCATTTTCGTAATAATTCGATACATGCTTTGCACACTATGTGTGGTGCCCAAAACGTGTCTTGGTCCCCAAGCATAACCCCAAAATAGGCAAAATACACTTTTTTAACGAAGTCTGTTATGTTTCTTCTATGTTTTGTCAGTGTATATTCACCACAAATGTAACAGAATGAGTCTGGATCGTTAAGACAACTTCTTCTTGATGAGTTCATGCTTTTCACTGGAAAACAGACAACAACATAAAGTTAGTGCAAAAATCAAGCTATGAACAAACTTTTAGAACACTAATTAACACAAAACTATATTGAGAACTGCTCAGTTCAAGTACTAATCCAAAGAAATTAATGAGATGATGCGTCGCATTTACCAACAAGTGCTATAAATAAGATACCAAAAATCTCAAAAACTTGAGCCAATCTGGCAAAACTGATAGCATATTCAGAATCAGCACCCCAAAAATACCCCAAATTCATTAAAATATTTTGGGCACCAGAAAAAATTATAATTAAAGCAAAATAATGACAGCTCTGCTCATAAGAGCTTACAATCTAACAATGGGGTGGGGGTGTACATAGTACAGCTGTTTATTTACAATGATGGTATAGTCACTTGAGGAGATGGGGAACAGATAGGAGCAGCATAAGTGGCCACCAACCATTATTTGTGATGCATGTGAGACTGGTGGAGTGGATAGGCTATGTTTAAGGGACTTAGACTAGGGATCATGATAGGCCACCCTAAAAAGATATGTTTTTAGGGATTGCCTAAAACTATGTAAGTTGTGGAGAGACCTAATTTCTTAGTGTAGACCAGGGGTCTCAAACTCGGCTGGGTTGGTGGGCCGCACATAGAAAAACATTTATATCGGGGGGGAGGGGGGGGGGCGCTTCCCATGTAGGACTAAGTGATATTTTTAGTAATACCAGAATTTTTTGCTTAATGTAGTAAAGTACAAATCCTGATCCCCTTCTTGTAGTAATGTCTCCATCCTGTAGTAATGTCCTTTTTCTACTGATGTTCCCCCATCCTGATCCCATTTTCTACTGATGTTCCCCATCCTGATCCCTTTTTCTATTGATGACCCCCCCCATCCTGATCCCCTTTTCTACTGATGACCCCTATCCTGATCCCCTTTTCTAGTGATGTCCCCCATCCTGGTCCCATATTTTTGTGATGTTCCCCATCCTGATCCCTTTTTCTAGTGATGTCCTCCATCCTGATCCCCTTTTCTACTGATGTTCACCATCCTGATTCCCTTTTCTAGCGATGTCCCCCATCCTGATCCCATATTTTTGTGATGTCCCCCATCCTGATCCCCTTTTGTAGTGACTCCCCATCTTGGTCCCCTTCAGTAGTGATGTCCCCCATCCTGAACCCCTTTTCTAGTGATGTCCCCATCCTAATCCCCTTTTCTAGTGATTTCCCATCCAGATCTCCTTTTTTAGTAATGTCCCCATGCAGATACACTTTAGTAGTGATGTCCCCATCCTGATCCCCCTTAGTAGTGATGCCCCCTATCCTGGACCCCTTTTGTAGTGAGGTCCTGCATCCTGGTCCCCTTTTGTACTGATGTCCCCATCCTGATCCCCCTTTCTAGGTATGTCCTGCATCCAGATCTACCTTTATAGTGATGCCCCCCATCCTGTTTTACCCTCTTTTTACACACTCACATACACACTCATTCACACTCACACACACCCTTACACACACACACATACTCTCTCACACACACACACACACACACACTCACACATCCACACATCCTCATACACACACTCACACTCTCATACACACTGAAACTCACACACACCTCATACACACTTTCTTATACACACATCCTCACTCACATACTCACACCCTCACACACACACTCACCCTCACACACACACCCTCTCACACACACTCACTCTTGTCTCACTTTAATGATGCATCGTTCCAGTGCAGGGGGCCACCGTGATCCCCGCTGTGCTGACTTCCGGCCTCCGCTGTGCTATGACTTCCTCCAGCCGCCGCTCAGACAAGCTCTGTTGCTCAGCAAGATCAATGCAATCTGCCAGCTAGAGGGACGTCATATTTCGCCATCAGCTGCGGGTCTCTCATTGGCTGGCAGCTTGCATTGATCTTGCTAATTGGCAGAGCTTGTTAGTGCCGCGGACGGAAGTCATCACACAGCGGGGACTGCAGCGGCCCTCTGCACTGGGGTGATGCATCATTAAGTTGTCCAAGGTGCCACGGGCCGCATAGTGTGGCATCAGGGGCCACATGTGGCCCTCGGGCAGTGTGTTTGAGACCCCAGGGGTAGGCCATTCCAGAGTATTGGTGCAGCAGAAAGGTTTGGATTAAGGCAGAAGTGAGACGAAAGTCACTTCAAGAGCAAAGAGAATGGGTGGGGTGATAGACAGAGATGAGAGTAGAGAGGTAGGGTGGTGCTGCACTGTGAAGAGTTTTGTGGATGAGAACAAGCAGTTTGAATTGGATCCTATAGAGTATAGACAGCCAGTGCAATGACTGGCATAGAGCAGAAGCGTCTGAGTCTGTTCCTGATCCCATCCTGTGGAGATTAAGAAGACTGCTAGTGTGTGCAGGTGCCAGAGAGAGACCAGCCAGGAGATTGTTGTTACAGGGTGTTTATTCATAACACATTTTGGTGGTATTGCCCGCCTTCTTCAGGTTATACATACAATTATGGGTGGTGGTTATTTATAAGGGAAGCATTAACAGGGAGATCCTGGTTGTATGGGCGGTACAATCAGGAAGGGTTAGTGTTAATCTATCCCCCCTATCCTACTAGACCACCGGGTAGTACCATTGGAGTTTTCTGATCCCATCCTGTGTCTCAGAACCAGTCCTGCCTGTGCCCCCATACCTGTTTTGTGACCCTGACTGTTCCTGAACCAGAATTTGACTTGCCTATGCCTAAATCTGAACCCGTCCTGAGAACAATTCCTGCTTGTGCACCTGAACCTGTCCTGTGATCCGGTTCATGAACCCGTCCTGTGTACCAGTCCTGCTTGTGTGCCCAAACCTGTTTGGAGATAATGTTCCTATATACGACCCGAGTACCAGACCTTCCTATATCTCAGTACCCGTCCTGCCTCCAATTCTGTATCTGTGACACTAACCCAAGGGGTCAGCTGCTCCAGTGCCAGGGACAGCCTTGGAGTGGTACCTAGTGGATATCTGCAGCTCAAGCCTAAGCTCATCATCAGATGTTCTAGTGAAGACCAGGTGGTGGCTTAGTCACGCCCCTCCAGGCTAAGCCTGGCCCATGGAGCAGTGGGTTAACACCCACCAGCCTGACAATGTTATTTAACGGAGGCAGCTGATGAATGGGTTTGGTCACTTGCCCTTTCATCAACAGCCATATTGGGACTAGAAAGCTATATGGTTAATAATGAAGATTAGGCTAAATAATGAGGCAGAACTATACAAACTAGAGAATTCGTATATTGGAGACTTTATGTTATGTTTCCAGCATAGTTGGAAAACGAATGATAAAGCTCCATCTGGAGTTGGTGAAAATCAATTCATACAACCCAGTCCATTGGCAATGACAGTAATCTGTGCCCATGGGATGGGAGTCATTAAAGCCGCCCCTTAACTGATGCCATCCCTGGTTCTTCTTTTAATTAGGCGCAACGTTACATGTTTGTCACGCCACAATGATGACGTCCACCTAAGATGGCTAATCAAAATAAGAGTGCTGGATGATGTCAAGTAGGGATGGGCGAGTCTACTCGCTAGGACTCGTTACTCGGCGAGTAGTAAGGGACTCGCAGGACTCGGTACTCTGCGAGTTTCTCAGCGATTACTCGCACAGCAACGAGTCCAATGCAAATCAATATCAATCATAGTTTTGTCAGAGACTCTGACAAAACTAGGATTGCCATTGACTTGCATTGGTCTGATTACTGTGGGAGTAATCGCTGGGAAACTCGCAACTGCTGTTACTTTGCGAGCCGAGTCCAGCTGTCTGCTGTTTGCAGGCTGCCGCAGCTCCAGGGTCCTAGAGCCCGCCTGCTGCCTGATGTAGCAGAGCTGAGATTGTTCTCAGTCTGCTCATTCCCTGTGCATAGACATCTATATCTATGCACAGGGGATGTAGCAGAGAGGACATCGCGTTTTGGACTACGTCGGACGGAAGAGGATTTTTTTAATTAAAGATGGAGTCCCTAATGGCTTTTTTTTTTAATTTCTAATAAAAAATTTTCTCTATGTTGTGTTTTTTTAACCCTTTATTGGAGATTCTTAGTGGCCGGGTCAAACGTGGCCTCACATTAAGAATCTCGGGCTTAATACCAGCTTGTATAACAAAGCTGGTATTAACCCCTTTATTACCCAGAGACTCTGACAAAACTAGGATTGGCATTGACTTGCATTGGACTCGTTTACTGTGCAAGTAATCACTGGGAAACTCGCACAGTAAGGAGTCCGGCTGTCTGCTCTGTACAGGCTGCCGCAGCTCCAGGGTCCTAGAGCCCGCCTGCTCTTCCTGTGTGTAGCAGAGCTGAGATTGTTCTCAGTCTGCTCATCCCTGTGCATAGACATCTATATCTATGCACAGGGATGAGCAGAGAGGACATCGCGTTTTGGACTACGTCGGATGGAAGAGGATTTTTTTAATGAAAGATGGAGTCCCTAATGGCTTTTTTTTTAATTTCTAATAACATTTTTTCTCTGTGTTGTGTTTTTTTTAAAACAATTTAATAGAAATTCATGGCGGTCATGTCTAATATTGGCGTGACCGCCATAAATTTTGGGCTTAGGGCCAGCTGATAATACAAAGCTGGCCCTAACCTCTTTATTACCCAGCGTGCCACCGCCACCAGGGCCGCTGGAAGAGCGGGGTTCAGCGCCAGAGGATGGCACTTCAATGAACGCGCCATCTTCTGGGGCGGCTGCGGGCTGCAATTTGCAGCAGGGGGTGCCCAGAAACCTTGGGCATCCCTGCGCTGCGGATTCCAGCCCCCAGCTGCTTAGCTGTACCTGGCTAGACATAGAAATTGCGCGGAGCCCCACGAATTTTTTTTTAATTATTTCATGAAATTCATGAAATAATTAAAAATAGGGCTCCCCTATATTCTTGTGTCCGGCCAGGTACAAATAGGCACCTGGGGGTTGGGGGCAGCCCGTCGCTGCCTGCTGGATCCGGCTGGTTCCAGAAAGACGGCAAAGCCCACGTGAAATTTTTTTCTGACAAATCCATAAAACAATGTAAATAAAAGGGACTGCATCTTTATTAACCCTGGACCATGGGCGAGGGGTTAATAAAGATGCAGTCCCTTTTTTAGGATTGTTTTATTGATTTTTCAGAAAAAAAATTACATGGGCTTCGCCGTATTTCTGGAACCAGCCGGATCCAGCAGGCAGCGACGGGCTGCCCCCAACCCCCAGGTGTCTATTTGCACCTGGCCGGACACATGAAATAATAAAAAAAAAATGCGTGGGGCTCCGCGCAATTTCTATGTCTAGCCAGGTACAGCTAAGCAGCTGGGGGCTGGAATCCGCAGCGCAGGGATGCCCAAGCTTTCTGGGCACACCCCGCTGCAAATTGCAGCCCCAGCCGCCCCAGAAGATGGCGCGTTCATTGAAGTGCCATCCTCTGGCGCTGAACCCCGCTCTTCCAGCGGCCCTGGTGGCGGTGGCACGCTGGGTAATAAAGAGGTTAGGGCCAGCTTTGTATTATCAGCTGGCCCTAAGCCCAAAATTTATGGCGGTCACGCCAATATTAGACATGACCGCCATGAATTTCTATTAAATTGTTTTAAAAAAAAACACAACACAGAGAAAAAATTTTATTAGAAATAAAAAAAAAAGCCATTAGGGACTCCATCTTTCATTAAAAAAATCCTCTTCCATCCGACGTAGTCCAAAACGCGATGTCCTCTCTGCTCATCCCTGTGCATAGATATAGATGTCTATGCACAGGGATGAGCAGACTGAGAACAATCTCAGCTCTGCTACACACAGGAAGAGCAGGCGGGCTCTAGGACCCTGGAGCTGCGGCAGCCTGTACAGAGCAGACAGCCGGACTCCTTACTGTGCGAGTTTCCCAGTGATTACTTGCACAGTAAACGAGTCCAATGCAAGTCAATGCCAATCCTAGTTTTGTCAGAGTCTCTGACAAAACTAGGATTGCTTCAGGCTGAAGCTTCCGAGACACATCTGTGATTTGTAAATCGCACACTACTCGCTATTACTCGCTTCCCCATTCATTAACATTGGACTCGCTAGACTCGCAACGAGTAGCGAGTCCCGGGCTCGGACTCGCTAGAGTCAAGCGATTCCGAGTAATTTAGGACTCGCCCATCACTAATGTCAAGTATAGGGCAGATTACATGACTCTAGGGGCCAGAGATTTACTTTTTTGGCTGATGGACTGGATAGGGCAAATTGATTTGCAGCCTTCTTACTACCTAGCGCTTATTTATTGATATTCATTATTCATGGTAGTTTAAGAGTTATACATTAGTACTTATTATCCTTTTAAGTAAATTAAACTGAATATTTTATATTTAACTATATGCTATTTTTTAATTACCTAGGTGGTAGTTTGAAATAATCCATTTTTTATAGTCATACCAGTTATATACATGTATCAGCCATTGCATTAAAGCCAGTGGCAGATTAAAGGTTACCTAAGATTTTGCATGAATTGTCCTGTTATAGAGGCGTGTGCACTCATGTGGTGGATTAGCATTTCCGCCTGATGAGCTGTGCACTTCAGAACAGTTTTGAGCAATCAGTATGGAACTCAGGATCCGGACACCCACTGTTCTGCAACATGCTTTAATCTGTATGATGTATGTAAATTTATGTCAAATAATAGGTACCCTGTAAGGGCAAATCCAATTATCCCATTACAGTAGAACATGCCATGCATGAGATATATGACTTATCAGTCAATTCATGAAGTTGAAGTGGTAGAAGGAGGAAAATGGGAAATTGTAAGGAGTGGGATCAGAGCGACTTTAGTAAATTGTAATGTCTGGAGCAAAGGTCCACAACTGTTTTGACCTAGGGAGCCACATCCAGCTCTTAAAGACAGTTGCAAACCACATCCAGCTTCCACACTCTCAAAATAGTGACACCCAGAGCCCCGATTATCAGTAAAATGACAGCAAAATCTTGTTAACAGAAATCACACAGAGGCAGTAGACCAAGAGCCATGGTTTCCTATCTTACCCCCATTCACATCTGCTCTTCAGTGTGGGGCTACTCACAAAAGTCACCATCTGGAGACTGGCTCTTCATATATGTTTGCTAGATCTGGTACTAATGCACCAAGCTGGAAGACAGTCACGAGCCACACATCACAGGCCCATGAGGCACATGTGGCTCTTGAGCTACAGGTTGGGGACCCATGGTCTAGAGTATTCTCCAAAATGACAAATATGGGTCATATGAAGAACCAATAAAATATTGTACAAGTGGTTTTATGTATTGATGATCAGTATAAATTGACACAGATTAACAGATTATTACAGGCATATATGATCTTTATTTGGGAAAGGAGTCAGTAAAAATGTCACCAACAACTTATTAAAGTCTTTCATAAAATGAGAAACTTCCCTTTTCCTAGTTCCCACTTACATTTGATGCAGCATAATTACAGTCTATAAATTATTTGGATAGTTTTTCCACCCACCTGTTTTCTTGTTTGTTCACCTGGTGTCTATTTAATATATTAATAAACTCATCAATTTATAGCATGGATTTGGTATTTTGGTGACTTCTTTTAACTAAGAGTAATCATATTAAGGGGTCCGTTTTGTAGTTTAGCTAAAATTATAATGTTTCTCCAAAGATACTCTGGATATTTAGGTTTTACAATAAAGCTGATCTTACCTGTCTTTTGATGTAGTGATCAGGAGCGTAACTACATTAGGAGCAGGGATTGCAATCACTCCCGGACCCTGGAGCCTAGGGGGCCCCAAAAGTCCTTTTGGCCTATAGAAAAAGACAAATGCTAATTAAGATTTGCAATAATTGGGGGCCCCAATGGAGCTTTCACATCGGGGGTCATGAGTTTCAAGTTACTCCACTTGTAGTGATCTGTCAGGATACACATACAGTTTACTTATTCCTTACATGTTATGATGATAGGATGAAACAAATGAAACCATTACGAGAATCAGACCCTGTAATGCTGTATGGACAAGGGCTGTGCATCTTTTGAGTGACCCTGTGGGTTCATGTCAAGGGAATTAATATGGCAGCTAATGATAGATATCACCTTCAAAGAAACACGCAACATTATGACCAACTAGTGAGCTGTCAATAACAAGTTAGGATCTAGGAGCAAAGCATCAGCGGCTGATAAAACATGTAAGAATATGAGACTACAAATCTGTAGACAAATGACTGAGAGACCATTTATACTGGCCAATAATTGGGAACAATCACTACTAGGAATGCTCATATTCCAATAATCTGGATTATTGTCTGCATAGTCTTCCAATCTACCAATGAATGAGCAAATCACTTCTTTATCCCATTAAGTTATTTTTAAGCTTGATGAAAATATTCGTACTATGTAAACAGGAGATGTACTGCCGAGAACAAAGATAACTTAGGCGCACATAACGATTATATTAACGATCATCTTTCAGGCAAGGAAGTGCAGTCTTATTGTCTTAACAGGCTTTAAACTGACCGCCAATCAGTTTACATGGAGCTGATGCAGTCATTTAACAGCCTACAACCTGCAATGACCACAGTGCCACCTCACCACCACTGGGTCCCAGTGCTCCACCACCACTGGACCTGGCGCTCCTCTATCACTGGACCTGGCGCTCCACCACCATCGGACCTGGCACTCATCACCAATGGACCTGGCCACTCCACCACCATTGGACCTGGCGCTCCACCACCACTGGACCTGAGCTCCACCACCACTTGAGCTGGCGCTTCACCACCACTGGACCTGGCGCTCCACCACCATCGGACCTGGTGTTCCACCACCACCAGAGCCGACCCAACCTACTGTCTCTCTCCCCATTGCCCTGTAGAATGTAAGCCCACAAAGGCAGGGTCCTCTCTCCCCTCTGTATCGGTCTGTCACTGATAGTTTGTTCATTGTATTTGTAACTTGTTTGTATGTATCCCTTTCTCATGTACAGCACCATGGAATCAGTGGTGCTCTATAAATAAACAATAGTAATAATAATTTAACTGTTGCGATCTGTCATTGAATGAAGGCTAAGGGTGCACTCACATCTGTGTATATGAAGTCACCTAGATTCTCAGCCAGGAAAAGTAGCAGTGTCCTGTCTCTTTTTCCTCATCTAGCTATGGTAGCGTATGTCATGCAAGTGTGCATTTTTTTCTCGCCTAGCATTCATATGTCATGCCAGTGCTGGACAAGTCTGCTTTTTTTCTAGGCGAAAAAAAAATGCACACTTGCCTGACATACAAATGATAGGTGAGAAAAAAGCGCTGGACACTCTGCTACTTTTCCCAGCTGAGAATCCAGTCTAGTTTATATACACAACAAGAAAACAACAAATGAGCAAATACCCTAGAAATGAAAAAAGTAAAAATGCTATCATGCAAAAAACATGATCTAATGATATAGATATGATCATATAAATGTGTAAGCTGTCCCACCAGTGACAAGGTGACCCTATGGGTACAGTTGCTGCCCAACAGTAGTACTAATACCTTGCCATCTCTTGGTGACGTGAAGTGACAAGGACAGGATCAAGGACAGGATTTGCATTATAGCATTTTTACTTTTTCATTTTTAGGGTATTTGCTCATTTGTTGTTTTTTGTTGTGTTTTCTATTATGAAGCCAGTGTAAACTCGCACCACTGCAGAGTATCACCTTAGTTCCAGCCCAGGTTTTATTTATTCATGTTTTGTCCTGCAATCATAAGTGTGGCCTACCTCTGAGCTACACATGATATGTGTGGCGTCCCATGACATGGTGTGCTCTGTTGTTGCCTGGTCCCGCTTGATCCTGTCCTTGTCACTTCATGTCACCCACAGATGGCAAGGTATTAGTACTACTATTAGGCAGGGACTGTCTCGATAGGGTCACCTTTTCGCTGGTGGGACAGCTTATGCGTTTATATGATCATATCTATGTCACTAAGTACCCTGATTACGGTATGTTTTTTGCACTATAGCATTTTTACTTTTTTTCATTTTTAGAGTACTAGCCCATTTGCTGTTTTTTATTGTGTTTTCCATTTTGAGGCCAGTGTTAAGTCGCGCCACTACAGAGTATCACCTTAGTTCCTGCCCTGGTTTTATTTATTCTAGTTTATATAGGCAGATGTGAAGGCTCCCTAAAGGTGCATTTACATTGGCTGCTATTTGGGAATCATCAGCATCTGCAAGATGCTGAAGTGCAAAAAGTTGGCTGGTCTAATAGGGGCAACTCATACCTTGATGAATGAGCAAGCCATTTTTTTTATGGTTGAAATTATTTTTAAGCTAATTTAAAGGGATCCTGTCAGCTTCTTAATGCCCCCCAAGCAATCATTATGTGTCCCTGCAGCTTATTAGTACTTTCCTAAGCATCCCTGTCTGAGCTTAAAGTGTAGTGTAGTGTTATAGTTGATAAAAAGCATTTTATAACTTACAATTTTGCAAGTAAATGAGGCAGTGATTAGTCTTTAGGGGTATTGTTTTTGTGCACATGACCTCCATGGCCCCTGTGGGTATGACAACCTAATGTACAAGCTCTTCATTCCCCTCTCTCATGGCTGGCCATCTGTCTTTCCTGTCCTGCACATTGCGCTTTTCTTTTGGGTGTAGTTGATCAACTTCATCATGTGCAGTGTGCATGTTCTGTAGCCGGCAAGCGCGCGGCGTGCTGCTATGATATACTCCCAAAAGAAGAACGCAACGCGCAGGACACTAGATACAGTCGGTTAGGCGGAAGAGAGAGAGGGGGAGAAAGCACTTGTACATTAGCATATCATGCCCACCGGGGCATGATAACCATGGAAAGAACACTGCCATGGGCACAAAAACAATGCCCCTTAGTCACTGCCTCATTTACATGCAAAACTGTAAAAGTACGGTAGCTGATAGGTTCCCTTTACAAGATCATCATTCTCTGCAGCACATGGTACTGTGTATAAAAAAAAATAGATGTGCTGTCTAGAACAATGATATTGTATGCACACAGAACAATCATTCTAATGATCTTTGAATACATAGAATATCTTGTTCTTGGTAGCATTTCTCCTATTCTCTAAAATTTCGGTTAGGCTGAAGGCACACTGGTGCAAGACTCGCGCGAGTGTAATGCGAGGAAAAATCGCATTGCACTCGGACCTGTATCTTTAAATGATACAGGTCACATCAATGCAATTTTCTCGCATTACACTCGCAATGCGATGGAAATGCGAGTGCAATGGAAGCATGCACGCAATTTCCATGCGCGAGTGGCCATTAAAAGTATATGGGTGTGAGTCAAACTCGCACCCATACAGCACACTGTGCGATATTAGCACGAGTGTGCTGTTATGATCGCTTCAAACTCGTTGGCTGTCAATTTACCGCTTTCCCAGTACAGTAATCAATAATGTTCCTGCGCTGTCACAGCAGCACTGAAACATTATTGTTTAAAAACTCAGTTAGAAAACTAAATAATAAAGTGATGTGTGTTAATAATCATTTTAAACCCCTCTGCAGGCTCTGCGCTACATGTCGGCATAGAGCCTGCAGATATCAGATCAATTGTACACAGAATGTGTTCACTCTGTGTAGACAGTGACAACACTCCCTGGCAGTGCAGGGGTTAACACCTTTATTTTAGTGATCCCGGCAATTGTCAGGTCATTTTACATTACTGTGAAGGCGCTCTGCTCCTGCACTGAGCTGTCCATGGTATTGAAGCTCTAGCGTGATATTACTGTAATACCACGCTGGAGCTTCAGCACCAGGGACAGCGGCTGCCATGGTATGCTTTTTGAGTATGCAATTTGCGTAGTGTACCATCAGCATACGCAAAAGTGGTACCATGGCAGCCATGGTCCCTGGTGCTGAAGCTCCAGCGTGGTATTACAGTAATATCACGCTAGAGCTTCAGGACCACGGACAGCTCAGTGCAGGAGCAGGGCGGCTTCTCAGTAATGTAAAATGACCCGACAATTGCTGGGATCAGTAAAATAAAGGTGTTAACCCCTGCACTGCCAGGTTGTGTTGTCACTATGTCTAACCAGAGTGTACACACTCTGTGTACACATGATGGCAGTACACTAACTGCATTTTAACCCTTCTAACACTGGCTTGTAATAGCCGCATTTTCAGGCACAATGCCGTCATGTAGCACAGAGCCTGCAGAGGGGGTTAAAATGATTATTAACACACAGCACTTTATTATTTAGATTTCTAACTGAGTTTTTAAACAATAATGTTTCAGCACTGCTGTGACAACGCAGGAACATTATTGATTACTGTACAGGGAAAGCGGTAAATTCAAACTTGCTGGCTTTAAAGGGCACCTGTCACCTCCAGAATGCCTCCTAAGCTACCAAAACATGTCCCTGCAGCATCCCATCCCTAATCTCACACTTCTTTTGTCTCTTAAAAGCATCCTGTGAAAGTGCATAAAAACGTTTTAATACTTACTCATTAGTGATTATAATTAGCAGGGGCTATATTCTTTAGCCCTTAGGGCGTGTTGTTTTGCAGGCTCCAGGATCCTCCCTCTCTCTGTCTGTGTGCTTTGCTTGTGCAGGCATTGCCCTCCCCCCTCTCTATCACTCACAGAATGCAAATCATTAGTCCTGCTTTCAGCTGCACATCACAGACAGAGAGACCTCTCGGTGGATCATTCAGGGCGTGATAATGAGCACCTAGGGAGAGCTTAGAGTTTCACAGGGGACGCCCTGTGAGACTTATTCAGAACCAAGAAGTCTCAGATTTGTAAGTGTATAGTGTTGATTATTCCAATGTTACAGAGCGCTTTTTTTTACAGAAAAGGACCACTAATAATGATCTGTCATGGTGCAGGGACAGGTATTAATAGGGTTGAAGGTGATTTGGAGGGGTCAGGTTCCCTTTAACAGCCAGCGAGTTTAAATTCACCGCAAATGCTGTCTGCATTCCTTCAGGACCACGGACAGCATCACACTCACACGCAGCATACACACACTCACACACACACAAATCACTCATTACACTCGCATCACTGTCGTGCATCAAACACGCTCCGTGTTTGATGCTCCACAATGTGCCTCCAGCCTTAGTAGCACATCCCCAGTTCTGTGTGCATGACATTGCTCTCTACCTGTCTAAATAGGCTATTAAACACTGCTGATCGACTACACAATAGCAAACCAATATTGACTCAATCATTTATGATCATAAGGTACACATAATAAAGCTATTATTACAGTCTTGATGCTCTTTCTAATGTAATGAGTTCAATGTGTAAATAAAAAATAAGCTAATATACGCCATAGGCAAGAGTAATGAGCAGCTCAATTAATTTTGTACAATGTTATAAGTATGAATGGACACATGGAATTTCCAAAAATAACATGGCCTGATAGTGCTTTTAGCTCATCAGAGCTGTCTGGATTGAGTTTGATCTGACAGTTCTCCAGCACGCATGGCTAACACTTCACGTTTAGTTTTCATATCACTTATGCAGGTGCTGACATCTCAAGACTATCAAACAATAGATAGCTGTAACTGAAACACATTTTCACTTGTGGATATACTGACTGCTGATTGTTTGTAGCATCACTTATATCTACAGTAGCTGCAAAATCAGGCAGCCAGGTCTGAGGGCCAAAACGAAATTTTAAAGAGGACCTGGCATCACTCTGGGTCCTGAGATGTCTGGATTAAAAAAATTGTATGTCCACACGGTAATATCTGTCTTTGGCCAGCTTCACACCACGGTTGTGGTGTATCAGGTTCTGTCCGGTGTTTTGCAGGAAACACCGGACAGAACCTGACAGCCTTGGATAGAACAGAATCGAAGAGCAAATATGCCCTCCGGTCCTGTTTTCTGCCGGAGTCGGCAGATCGCAGGGTTCAGGAGCTGTCCCTGTTGAAATGTCAGGATCGCGGCTAGCGGGAGCTGGCCACAGTCCTGAAATGTGAGCGGGGAGCTCTCCATGGTGCTGAAGTTCAGCGCCAGCCGGCGCCGAGCCTCAGCACCTAGCATCCGGGAGCCATATCAAATTTCATGTCGGATCAGGAGTGATCTGGCGCCATAGACTCCCATGCTAGGGGGCACCGGAATGCGCCGGATCCGGAAGGATCCGATTTGTGCAGATTTTTGCCCTGGACACAAAAACGCTGCAAGCTACATTTTTGTGTCCGGAAGAAAAATCCAGATTCTCCCGGACAGATGGAAACCGGATGGCAAATAGCTGCCATCCGGCTCCATCCGGCCCCATAGGAATACTACGGGGCTGAAATCTGATCCGGGGCTGTCTGGTTCACAACGGACAGCCCCGGATCAGCTAAACTGTGGTGTGAAGCCGACCTTTGTCCTAAGGAACTCAAAGTCCATGTTCAGGATCTTGTAACACATATTATATCATCCAAATCTCTATAGTCTCTCTCTATATATGTTTTTTGATCTGTGACTGCCTGTGTTCATCGTCAACACTGTCGCCCCCTAGTTTCCAGTATCTATATGTAGTGCACATAATTAACTTTCTTGGGATGATGTGGTTATCCCACCATGCCCGTTCCCATGACTAGCTGCCATGTGGGATGTGAGTATTTTCGGCTCATGATGCAGTTAGAATAATGTTTGGTTCTTCTGGAAGTAGGAGCATCTTCTGAAATGTATATAGGACATCTTTTATCGGTATGATGCTGCTGCTGATGATGGTTGATCGCTCATTTGTTTTTTACTGTTCTTAGTCATATCTCCTATTGAGTAAATTATGGGCTTTTACTGTTTCCGTGTAGCATTTATATTGATTTTTGCACCATTGTTGTTTAAAGTGAACCTGTCAGTAGGTTTTGCTCATATAAACTGCGGCCACCACCAGTAAGCCTTTATAAATAGCAATTTAAAATGCTGTATACAAGTCCCCAGGCCGATCTTTATAACATAAAAAAGAGCTTTTATCATACTCACCTAGGGGGCGGGGACGTCCAAGTTGGTGTCGCTGGTCTTGATATGCCGCCTCCTCTTGATATGGCACCACACATCCTCCATTGCGCTTCTGCTCACATGCACTACTTCAGAGAAAAATATTGTAGTGCACATGTGCAGGCATTGTTTGACCTTTCCACGCGCATGCAGATTACAGTACTTTGCTCTGCCCTAGGCAGGACAGAGAAAAATGCCAGTTCGCAGGAGCTCAATGGAGGAAACTGTCATTGATGTAGAACACGTCGTTCACATGATGCAGAGAAAGAAGATGCATTTGCAAACAGAGAGGAGACGCCTGATCAAAATAAGGCTAGGGTTGCAGTTAAAAGACACAATGCGGTAACCGCATCCATTACCGGATGCGGTTTTACCATGTGCCTTCTTACTATCTTTTGATAGTAAAATTGCAACCCTCATTCCGCTTGTGGATGCATTAACGCATCCGGTTTTGGAATGTGGGTTTTTGCAATTTTCAAAACCGCCACCGGTATGTACCTTGCGGTACCGGATCCGGTCCCATAGGCGTCCATGTTAATAAAAACGCATCTGGATTTGCAACCGCTCCGAAAAATGCAGCCTGCATGATTTTTCCCACAGGCTGCAAAACCGGATGCCGTAACCAGATTGCAAATAGTGCAATCCGGCTTTTCTATTGAAGCCTATGGGTTGTGGATCCAGATGCGATTTTCAGCATTTTTAACCGCAGATGTGACCCTAGCTTTCGTGACACTTTTCAGACTGGACCACCCTATAGGTGAGTATAATAAAAGGTATTTTTTATGTTATACCAATCAAACTGGGGACTTATATATAGTATTCCAGAATTCTGTATATAAGGGCTAACTAGCATAGACTGCAACTTATTGGGATAAACCTGATGATATTTTCATTTCAATTCTCCTCTTTTACCCCTATTTGGAACTACTTTGTGATTTAAGTTTTTTTTTATTGGATTGTCCATTGTAACCGTAGAATTTGATTTCTTGCTCTCTTGATGTCTCCATTCTTTGGGACATCTTAACTCTTATTTTTGTCATCTAATGAAGACCTATATTCTTGATGTGCAGTATTTTTCCATAGACCACGTGTCAACAACATTAGATATGAATATTTTGCATGGAGACTGTTGTTACATCCTTAGTGTCGTTTCAATGTTGCCTCTATTGTCTACCAGTGTCAAACAATTTAGAGGGCACATCTCCATCTCATGTCAAATGGTGCCGTCACACAGCACGACCTGGCCAGCGATGTCGGAAGCGATGCGCGGGTGCCCGCTCGGTTCCGACATCGCTGGCCAGCTGTCACACAGCATCGCTGCGGCCGGCGACAACGCAGCGATGCGGGCGGTGACATCGCTCGCTGGGCTGGGCTTAGCCCAGCAAGTGATCCGCAGCAACGCTGCGGTATAGGCTGGATCGCCGCCGACATCGCTCTGGCGATGTCACACGGCGCGATCCAGCCTTATCGCAGGTCGCAGGTTGACAGGTTTACGGCTCTTCCTGTAAACCTGTCAACCTGCGACCGGCGATAAAATGCGGTCGCACCGCTCATTTACACAGCGCGACGTCGCTAGCAACATCGCTGATACGTCACTTTTTCGGCGATGTCGCTAGCGACGTCGCCAGGTGTGAAGCCACCAATAGAGTTGTCAGTCTATTCATACATTTCTAAGGCCCCTTTCACACTGGTGTTTTTGAAAAAATGAGGCAGATGCGGCAGATTTACCGCATTTGCCGCCTAACTTGCAGCGCACTTATGGCAAGCCCCATGCATTGTCTATGGGGCTTGCGGTCACGTGTGGGAGGTCCGTTTCGGCCGGTTGCGGCAGATGCAACACTTGCGGTCGCAAAAAGAAAATTGCAGTCAGCAGCGTTTTTTTCGTGGCTGTATCTGCCACAACCGCACTTGCCGCACCTGACCGCAAGCCCCATTGGGCTTGCCACAAGTGTGCCGAAAGTATGGCCATTAGGCGGCAAATGCGGTAAATCTGCTGCATCTGCCGCATTTTTTCAAAAACCCCAGTGTGAAAGGGACCTAAGATGAATAACAAGAAATGCACAGAGCAAAAAAGATGCTCCAGAATTGTTTTATTTTTGGGAATATTAAAATAGGCATATTAAAAAAAGGTAGCAGATCTAACTCTGTCAACATAGCCATTCTTAATAGCTGGTTATGGCTTTGCTATTCTCATGTGTTTAGGAACTGTTTCTTAAATAAATAAAGATCTAATTAAAAGCAAGGTTTTTCCTGGCAATAGTTGTTTGCTTTTTGACAATGAACATTGGACCTGCAGCATTCAACTATAATCTCTGATACCGCTAATGCCCTCTGACCAAACATTTCTAGTCCCGCAGCCCTGTCGGGGAAATGTATATTAGTCACCAATTATTGAAATGAATGGTAAAATACATGGATGGGCCGGTCTTCCATAGGATGACACAGTGTTCCTTTTTAGTAAGCATCCCCTTGGTTCATATTGGGGGTTTCATACACTTGCACAGGCTTGGTCTTGATAAAACAACTCCTTCATTTCAAGACTTGGGAAAACATGGCAGTGTTCATAGACGTGGTCATGTGCTACACCATCCTTCCTTTGGCTGTTGTGATCTTAAATTTATCAACATGAGCTCTCAACTTGAACTTATTCTGATGTAATATTGGGTTCAAGACACAAAAAAAGGATTTTGAAAGAATTTTAGTATTAATTTGTAGTGCAGATGGTGAGGCCGTCCAGACATAAATTTATCTGCTGAGATTCCAGTAGACATAATTTGAGACACCTCACACTAGATTATGACAATGGAGAAGCTAAAAAAGAGTGAAGATGAAGAATGCTGCACACTTACAGAAAGTTCACATTTGTCAACTAAAAACCTTCATGAAAAGGTATCACAAATACATGATGGTGACATTGGTGTAATGGTGTGGAAACTTATTGACATATTACAAAGATCATTAATTAGTTGTTTGATGAAATAACACACTAGTATAGACAGATTATTTAACACTTTAATTATATTTGGGTTTTTTATTTGCAGGCAAGTTGGACCTTTTGATGACAGGTCCATGATTACTCCTGTATGGAGAAACTAGTCGCCTGCATTGCTCAGGTGTGATTTTGGCCCATTCTTCCACACAATCACTCTTCACATCCTGAATGTTCCATGGGCTCCTCCTGATGGCCACTTTACGCGTCCCAACATCGTTTCGATGTTGGATACAATGGCACGGAAGCGCGCATTTTTTGGGCAGAATTCCAAGATCGCATAGGAGATGTCACACAGGGAGATATCAGCAGGCAACGCAATTGCGATGTATACGCCTTCTCGTACGAGCGACCCAGGAACGACCATTTAACATGGGAGTGAATAGGGGAAGTTGCTCTCCAAGTCATTGTTGGGCTGTCACACAGCACGATCCTGCCAGATCGTCCATCCAATATCGGGCAGTTGGAGAGCAGGCTCATTTCTTCCCCGATATCGTTTTGGCATCGTTCTTGCATCGAATTGGACATTTACACCATACAACGCACGAACGATATCGGGGCCAACGCACGAACCACGTGACTTTCTATCGGAGTTGGACGCCGATATCGGGGCATGTAAAGTGGCCATAAGGCTTCTGAGCTCCACAAATTTTCTATTGGATTCAAGTCCAGTGATTGGCTCGGCCATTCTGGCAGCCTTATTTTGTTTGTCTTTTCTTTATCCTGAAAACACAGCACCACACCATGATGTTCCCATCTACAAACATCACAGTTGGTATGGTGTTTTTTGTGGTGATATGCAGTGTCTTATGGTCTCCAAACAGGGTGTGTATTATGGTAACCAAAGAGTTCAATTTTGGTCTCGTCTGACCAGACTATATTCTCCGAGTATCTCAAAAGCTTGTCTAAATGTTGTTGAACAAACTGTAAACCCTCTTAAACCTGCTTTTGGTTCAGCAATGGAGATTTGCGTGTTGAATGCGCATACAGGCCATGGTGATTGAATGCAAATTGTGTTGTTATCTTTGAAACAATTTTACCTGCTGAATCCAGGTCTTTCTGTAGCTCTGTACAGGTGGTTCCATTACAATTAATGATAGATTTCGGCTAGTGTAATGACTTTCCATGGCTTTGTGCACCTTTCTGTCACGAGGTGGTTATAACAGATAAGCATGTGGGATAGCAAGATGACTATGATGGACTAAAGTAATCAGGTAGCTAGTGTGACCCTTATACTTGGGATCCCTAGCTGACCCTGTTCCCAGAATTAGGCTAGGGTCATACTTGGCATGCGTTTTTTAAGATGTTTTTTGGCACCCTGCGTTTTTACCTGCGTTTTTGCTGATAGGTGTGGGGGACCCTTGAAACACATACAAAAATGCATGCAAAAATGCAGGCAAAAAACGCATGTACCATTTAGTGCCATATAAAAATGCATGCATTTCCCATAGGGCCCCATGTTAATAAAAATGCATGCATTTTTTGAAAAGGCACCAAAAAATACTGCTTTTTCCAAAAAATCATGCATCATGCAGTATTTTTTGGTGTTGAGCCAAAAACGCACCCAAAAACGCATGGTACATTCAGACATGCGTTTTTGCTATTGGGGCATGCGTTTTTTGCATGGGGGCCTATGGGTCCGTTTTTCCATGCGACAAATGACAAGTGTGAAAGTCTGCAAGTGTGGCCCTAGCCTTACCTGTGAATGTGAGAATGTCTGGACCGACACCCTTGCCCTGCTCCTTACCAGCTCATGGTTATTACCCCCTCATCTCCATCTAGAGACCAGGATAAGAACAGCAACACACCACAACGATAGCAATCTCCAAAAAGTACAGCTTTAGGATTGCTTCAGCCAGAACTGCGCTCAGTGTCCACACAGCTCACGGCCATGCAGAGAATGAACTCTATTAGCCACATCAGGTTATGAGTCATGGGACTATTTAAAGACTTGGGGAGTGGTCAAACCACATCACCTGATACAAATAGTGACCCGTCCAGGCCGGGGTAC
Source organism: Allobates femoralis (assembly GCA_033576535.1). NCBI lineage: Eukaryota > Metazoa > Chordata > Amphibia > Anura > Aromobatidae > Allobates > Allobates femoralis. Next base: position 86,088,402 of record JARQOC010000005.1, read on the forward strand.
TCAGAGCTCGGGCTGGTGTCAGGGGAACGCTATCACGGGTGGCTGCACTCGAGTCCGTGGCTCTGGGGTCGGTGACTTCTTAAATACAGTTTTTTTTTGTTAGAATGGTTCGTGACGCCACCTGTAGTACCTGGTGAGACATAACCAGCGCTGCTGCAGTCCTCGAGAGGGCATTGATATTGCAGCAAGGGTGGTAAAGCATCCTACAGGTGAAGCTGGGCCTCCGGGGCAGTGTCAAGTGGGCAGTTCGGAGTAGGGGTTTGGGCCAAGGTAATGGATAATGAAACAGTCGCTACGGAGCACAGGAACAGGGAGGAATAACACACACACCACTGAGTGTCTCTTTACCTTTTACTGGTGAAACTGCAAGTAATACGTCCAGAGCACTGTCGGGTGACCAGATGCACAGTTGAACTGCCACAGAGAGTGGTTATGAGGCCTCCTTAAGTTCTCTCTCCTGTTGTTGAAGCCCTGCCCGTGTATAACCTGGCTGGCCTCCTCACTTCTCTCTCTCTCCTCCTGTGCAGTCTGCGGGTTACACTCGATGATCACCGTTGCCCTCTCCTCACTACGGTGTCTGGCTCCCTTAATGTTGAGTATGCAGGGGGACCGAGTGACTGAAGTCTCTATGGGGTGTCAGGCAGTGGCGTAACTTGGGCCAAGGGGCCCCGATGCGAAAGCTTCAATGGGGCCCCCAATTTTTGCAAATCTTTAATAATATTAGTCTTTTTCTATGGGCCAAAGGGACTTTTGGGGCCCCCCTAGGCTGCAGGGCCCAGGTGTGATCGCAAACCCCTGCATCTATTGTAGTTACGCCCCTGGTGTCAGGGTTTTCTGCTGGCTTGAAGCACTGCTGCAGGTGCGGACCCCCGAAGTCCGGTGTTTAATTGGGCGAACCTCTACTGACTCCTCTACTTCCACTGTTCTCTGTACTCCTCGCCTTCTGATCCCACTTCTGGGCCTGGCTGGACGGCAGAAGGGCTACTCTGGTTCGGGCCTAGCACGGCACCACACACCAGGATGTCTTCACAGCTCTCCTAGCATCTGCACACTCAGTCTAACTCCTCCTCCAGCACCAGTATTTATAGGGGATCTTGCCTAAAATCAGCAAGTTGGGCTCCCCCTACTGTGCTGGGGTGGAAGGTGTTGTTTGTAGGTGGAAATTCAGCTGCGCACTAGGGAAGCTTGTGGTTACCTGTGGGAGCAGGGCGCCACAATATCAACACCAAGTAATACTGCAGAGCCACCGCTAGTGATGTTAACAAAAGGTACAAAAGAAAATGAACTCCAATCAAACTACTGCGGAGCAGTTTACAGAGACTGCAGAGCAATTTACATCTGACACTCTCTCTCATGTCTTCAATACTGTTTCCCTGTGACATTTCTCATTATTAGTTATTACTCAATTTACCTATGTTGTGACTTCTTTGTCTGTTTAGATTGGATGGGTTGCTACTGATGTCTGGTGAGAAATGTGTGGCACCCCAGAGTCCGGGTACCACAATGGGATTGCCTCCTTCAGTGGGTGATGTCATGCTAGGAACCAAGAAGGGGTATCCACACCAGGTAAACCCACAGCATGCAACACCTTTCCTGACTCCAGACCTGAAGGGGGAGCTCTGAACCTGGGTTCAGGGAAGCTGCTCTATAAACTCTGGCCTGGGGGTGGGGTTAGGCAGTTCAAGTCATAAGAGGACTGTGACGACGAACTATGGACTGGAGCACTGCCAGGCTCGTCCCAGACAGAGCAGAGAGGGAAAGGGCAGCAAGCATGAGGGACCCATAGGAGAGGGTCTGAGGAAGGAGAGAAGAAGGCCGGCTCACACCAGAGCAGAGCACCAGAAACAGACACCAGAGTCCGAGGTTGTGCGGGTACTACTGACCCAGCAGCCAAAACCGGAGGACTAGAGTGGTAGGCTCCTCTCCGCCTGTACTTCCTCCCCTTCCTCTTGGACCATGACCTGACTCCGAATACTGGTTAAAGTGTGCTCCAGCATGTAGATGACCAGAATAGTCATGCTGATAATGGCATCGTCAGTAGCCATTTCAAAACTCTGCAGAGATCTGAGATCACTCCAGCAGTGTGTTTTGCCCCACCTCTGGATTGTGTTGGCCCAGGCTATACATCATAACATACTGCACCACGGCTTCCACAGTCGCTGCAACATGTACAGAGTGGAATTCCATCGTGTCGGCACATCGCATTTCAGGCAGTGAATCTGTGGAGCCCCAGGCGGGACTAGGGTACTCGGTACCGGACCGGTCGGTAGCTGGGGATGTCACGGGTGGCTTGGTCCGGGCCATGTCCCTGGGCCCTCACAATAAAAGGGGGATTATTTACAAAGGGATTGTCACGGGTGACGCCACCCACTTGGTGGCGCCAGTAATGGGGGCCGCCGCTGCTGCAGAACCTCCGGGGGTGATGTGAGGGCAGCGAAGATGGTATAGTTCCAGTGGGGGGAACTGTATCCCCCGGGGCAGTAAGGGTTAAAGTCTATTGGGGTTATAGATGGTGGAGAAGGGTTGGAGGACACACACTCACGTTTGGTAGACACTGCAATTTCCTTCTTCTGGTGCTGCAGAGCTGACAGGCTGGATCTGTAGGGAGGAATTGTCTCTGTGCTGAATCTGGAGCAAAGGTCGCAATCACTACACAGACTCCAAAGTTGTTTTCCAAGGCTTTACTGCTGATATTATTGCAGGCTATAGTCCACGGAGTCTGTAATGGGGGCTGAGCTCTCTCCCCACACCCTGTCCGGGTCGTTGGCTTCCTTGTGCTCCACTGTGTGTGCGTCCTGAGCTGCTGCTTCAAGCTAAGCTGCTGGGATTCCTCACGTCTCTCTCTGTTTGCTGCTGGTACCACTTGGCTAGGCAACTTGGGTCCTCTATGCTGTGCTGACCCCTCCGTGTTGCTTCACTCTGGTACTAGGGGGCATCTAGAGATCCCACTGTTCCTGGATTCACTGTGCTGTGGGTGCCAGACACAGTACCGGATCCGGTGTCCGTCTCTCTGTGCGTACATCTGGGGCAAGTGATGGTGTCACTCTAGCTCCCAGATGTGTTCCTCTGTCTTTCGTTCTCCTTGTCCCTCTGACCCTTGCTAGGTCTGCACTGAGCTAACTCTGCTCTCAATAAGCTCTTCACAGCACTACACCGTGCTGTACGGTCTGAGCTTTTCCTCATGGGCAAGAGTATCTAAGGGAGCACGTGGTGCTCCCCCTATTGCCCAGAGGTGGTAGTGTTTGTCAGTGTGTAGTGGGGGAGAGAACCCATGTGATGTTATTGTGGCACATTAACCCATGGGGTGCCACATTCCCCCTTAGTTAAATACAGTACTCCGGGACTGTAGAAAAACAAGTAAACAACAATTAAACACAATTAATATTGACATAGACTTAAAATGAAAAAGTACAAAAATCACTAGAATGTGAAAAAGAGTTCGAAAGTCAAAAAGCAGTCTTTCCGGGGGTTTAGTCTATTACCTCCGGGCTGATGAATATATACAAAAGAGTTCTTACCACAACCAGTCCGTGGTATATATGGTCCATGAGTAAATAAGAAAAGTTTAAAGTTCATACAGGATAGTCTCTGTAGGTACTGGGCTTTTTAACGTTGCAATAACTATGTACATTTGTCCACTGAATTCAACTTATATTCAAACAATATATTTACATTATACATTTAATTCTGTATTTTATTCTTTGTACCTAGCTGGTATCTGACCTTGGGTACTACGCTCTGATCTGCGCAATGTTGGTGGAGTTAGTATGAAAGTGTGAGTGGACGTGTACCTATTTGGGGTGCATGGTGTTATGGCAGATGGAGGTCTGACTGCAGGACTGGCAAGTTCACTGGGACCAGGAATCTGTTCTTCCTCTTCAGATTCTACTTCCAGTTCTTCAAGTCTTGGGTCTTCTTCAGGTAACACGGGTTCTGGTAACACAGGTTCTGGTAACACAGGTCTGGTTTTAGGTCCATCATTGAAGGGAATGCAATCATTGGTACGACAACTGCTCCATGGTAATTTGGCCATGTTTTAGGAAAATCTCCTAGTACCGTGTGGAATACTTCTTCTTTTTCTTGGATAGATTGGACCTGTATGGGTTCTATGACTTCAGGTGTCTTCAGGGTTTCAGGACACAATTTTAGCTGATCACGAGATACGACTTGTGAAGTTCTCCCTTCATCTCTGCTTATCACATAGGTTTTAACATTGTCTAGGTTAGATGGTAAGACTGTGTATGGGACGGCTTCCCACTGATTATCCAGTTTGTTTGTACGTCTCTTCCTCTTGAGAACTTGATCACCTTCCTGTAATGGCATTGCTTGAGCATGTCTGTTAAAGGTCTTCTCTTGTCTTGCTCTTGCTTGTTGTAGGTTTCTCTCTACACATTCTTGCACTTGGTGATACTGCTTCTGACGTTTGATATCCCAATCTGTTTCTTCTAATTCTGTATCTGGTTTTTCAATTCCCATTTCTAGATCAATTGGTAATTTACCGGGTCTTGCACGCATAAGGTAAGCTGGAGTGCAGTTTGTGGAACTCACAGGGACATGGTTGTATAAGTCTACCAAATCAGGTAATTTATCGGGCCACTGGTTTCTTTCTGATTCTGGTAAGGTCTTTAACAGTTCAATTACGATATGATTCATTTTCTCGCATAGACCATTTGTTTGGGGATGATACGTTGTTGTGCGAATCTTCTTACAACCGTACATATTGCAGAATTCCTTGAATAGTTCTGATTCAAAAGCTGGACCTTGGTCTGCAAGGACTTGTTCTGGGTAACCATGTGGTCTACAGAAATGCGTCTGGAATGCTTTTGCTGCCGTCTTCGCTGTCAAGTCTTTGACGGGTACCACCACTAAGAAGCGTGAGTAATGGTCCACGAAGGTTAAGGCACAGACATAGCCTGACCGGCTTGGTGACAACTTGACGTGATCTAACGCGACTAGCTCAAGTGGTTGCTTGGTTATTATTGGTTGAAGTGGAGCTTTCTGTAGATCTTTCCTTCTGAGGTTGCATGTGGCACATCTTCTGCACCATAGTTCAATGGATTTTCTCATGCCAACCCAATAGAATCTGTCTCTTAGGATTGCTTCTAACTTCTTCCATCCGAAATGACCTGCACCGTCATGATAAGCTTCTAAGACCATCTGGGTGTCTCGCTTGGGCACGATTATCTGCCAGACCAGTTAATGCTTCTTGGGATTGGTAAATCGTCTACAGAGCTTCCCTTGATTCATAAACAACTTGCCTCTGTCTTTCCATAGCTGTATAGCTTCAGCTGGGGCATTCTGATCAGGGTGTGCATGTTGTTGCGTAAGCAGTTCTTTCACTAGCTTCACGGCTGGATCAGTATCTTGGGTTTCGGCCCATTCGTAGTGTCTTAACGGGTTAAGATTTACTTCCTGTTTCGTTTGGTAGATGCCGGGTCGATAATCTTCTACCCTTGAACGATGAAAGGCCGGTAGTTCAATCTCTTCCAACTCTTCCGGTTCCTCTTCCACGTCTTTCAGGTGCGGCATCCGGGATAAGGCATCTGCGTTCCCATTCATGCGGCTGGCCCGATATTTGATGACAAAGTTGTAGTTAGATAGCCGGGCTATCCATCGCTGCTCCAGAGCACCTAATTTCGCTGTGTCCAGATGAGTCAACGGGTTGTTATCCGTGTAGATGGTGAATTCTGTACCTGCCAAGTAATGTTTAAAGCGTTCGGTTACAGCCCAGACTACTGCCAGTAGCTCTAACTTGAAGGAGCTGTAGTTCTCGGGATTTCGTTCTGTAGGCCGGAGCTTCCTGCTTGCAAAGGCAATAACTCTTTCTTTGCCTCCTTGCTTCTGCGACAATACTGCTCCCAGTCCCACGTTGCTGGCATCCGTGTAAAGATTGAATGGTTGATGGTAATCAGGGTATGCCAGGATCTCTTCTCCCGTCAGCACACTTTTTAGCTTATTGAAGGAATCTTCCCTTTCCTCATCCCACCATGTCAGGGAATTACAGTTTGAAGTCTTCTTTGATCGTCCTACCAGAATGTCCTGCAGGGGAGCCGCTAGCTTCTTGAATCCTCGGATAAATCTTCTATAATAGCCTACCAGGCCCAGGAATTGCCTCACTTCTTTTACGTTCGTAGGTCTTGGCCAATCCCTTATTACTGTGACTTTATCAGGATCCGGTGCTACTCCCTCTGAACTCACGACATGTCCCAGGTACTGTACCTTTGGTTTGAGAAGGTGACACTTGGATGGCTTGATTTTCATGCCATATTTCGATGAAGCTTCAAACACTTCTACCAGGTCTTGTAGATGTTGCTCGTACGTCTTCGAGTAGACTATGACGTCATCTAGGTACAGGAGGACAGTTTCAAAGTTCTTGTGCCCGAGGCAGCTCTCCATCAGACGTTGGAAGGTCCCGGGTGCGTTGCAGAGTCCGAACGGCATACAATTGAACTCACAGAGGCCCATCGGCGTAGTAAACGCTGTCTTCTCCTTGTCGGCCTCGGCCACAGGAACCTGCCAGTACCCACTAGTCAGATCAAGGGTGGAAAAGTAGTTAGCAGATTTTAATGCAGCTAATGACTCCTCAATCCTAGGTAATGGGTATGCGTCCTTATGTGTAATGCGGTTAATCTGCCGGTAATCTACGCACATTCTCATGGTCCCATCCTTCTTTTTGACTAACACTAGAGGTGCTGCCCAGGGGCTACAACTGTCTCTTATTACCCCTGCAGATTTCATTTCTCTGAGCATGTCTTTGGTGGTTTGGTAGTGAGCTGGTGGTAAGGGTCTATACCTCTCTTTTATAGGTTGATGGTTACCTGTGGGTATAGTGTGCTCTACCCCTTTGATCTGCCCAAAGTCTAACGGGTGTTTGCTGAATATCTGCTCATATTCTTTCACTACCCGGTGTACTCCATGCTTGTGACGGGGAGGTGTAGAACTGGTGCCTACATGCAACTTTTGGCACCAATCCTCCAGCTTCTCCTCTGAGCCACTGTCATCCGCCTGACATGACGGGTTCAAGGGCTCGGCAGCTGTGATGTTGTTGTTATCAACCGTATACAACTTAGCCATGGTAGCATACTTTGGTAATGTGACCTCATCTTCTCCGCAGTTCAATAGGCGTAATGGCACTCTTCCCCTGTGTACGTCAACCACTCCCCTAGCAGTGAGTATGCTCGGTCTACTGTCTGAGTACACGGGTTCTACCAGGGCTTGATAGTCTTGCCCCTTGATGCCTATTGCGGCTCTACACCATACCAACATTTCAGTTTTGGGAGGAATCACAATGGGTATTGGGTCACTTACTCTTACACTGCCGATCTCACCTCCGGAGATTTCTACCTGTTGCTTCAACATCAGGGCTTTGATCTCTTTGTCCAGTTCCGGCAGTCTCGGCGATTTGCTGCAAAACACTTAACACTTCGGAAAAACATTTCTCAATTACATTCATTCCCACCACCATCACGGGTTCACGGTCTCGCCGGTTGACATCTACGATTATAATACCCTGGTTCTGCAATTCTACCTTCCCAACCTGAATATTCATTTCTCTAAATCCAACCTTTGGTATTATCAATCCATTACCAGCCCATATATCAAAATTAAAGTCATCTGGCGCATTAGTAATGTCTGAATCAGCCCAGTACCTTTTATATAGAACATGTGGGATGGATGTTATTTGGGATCCGGTATCCAGCAAGGCACTGAAGGGAATGCCATCCAACACAATAGGGATCACCGGCTTTCCTCCCACGAATTTGTCATACCAGGCTGAGGGGCCTTGATCGTTCATTCCTGGGAAGCGGCCCGCCTGCCCAGGGAATCGTCGTTTAAAGGACACTCTCGAGCAAAATGACCTGATTTCTGGCAACGGCGGCAAATGGGCTGTCCATCTGGTTGGTAGCGATCGCTGGGTCGTCCTCTTGCTGCTGGGTATCTTCTGGGCCTCATCCACGGAACATCCTCTCTGCTGGTCGCCAACTCGATCTTGGGTGCAGGTTTTGACTCTCGCAGTTCCTTGATGACCTTGGCCATGGAGATCACGGTGTCTGTCAGGGCATCTAGCTTTTGGTTGATGGCTGCATTTGAGATATATTCCCCCGCCTCAGCAGCAGCTGCTGACATAGCAGATGTCGCTGGCGTTGCCGCCTGATGAGGTGCTGCTGCAGTGTCAAGCAAAGATGTTAATTCTCTTGGCTCTTCCAGCTGCTGTAGACAGATAGCTCTATCCTTCAGCTCAGTAAATGTCATGTCAGGGTTCTGCAGCAGTACCATGCTTAACTGTCCTCGATGGGAAGGGGAATGGAGGCCCTCAATAAATTGGTCAAATAGCATTTTATCAGCTCTCGGGGCTAAAGCAGGTTCTGCCAGCTTAAGGGCTTTGAGTGCTTCCTGCAGGTTCAAGGCAAAGTCTCTGGCACTCTGTTTAGGTTTCTGGTGGCATGCAAAGAACCTTATCTTAGCCCGGGTATCAACAGCAGATTCAAACGTTGCTTTCAGTCTGGCTGCTAGATGCTCTACAGTGTCCTTATCTGTGTCCAGCCAGGACGCCACCTCACGCCGTGCATTGCCCGTTAACTGTCCCATTATCATTCCTACACGCTGGGCTTCAGTGAGGGGATACATCACATAATACTCTTTAATCTTTTGCATAAAGTCAGTTAAGGTATTAGGCTCACCGGAGTATTGGGGCAGCCACATTGCCCCCGGAGTATACGGCATCAGGAATGGCATTATGGATGCTGTTCCTTGCGCCGCTGCACCGCCGGACGCTACTGGCTGACCCGGCGCTGCAGCTCCATCGGCTACTCCGCCGCCGTCTTGTGCATCGGACTGCGACATCTTGGGCCCCCTTAGTTAATATCCGCCCTCCGTCTTCCGCTTCCGTCCGGATGTCTGTGGGAGGTTCCGGGGCGCAGCAGGAATCTCCTTCTGCGCTGGATGTCGTCAGCACCAGGGGAGGAGGCTGGGTTCGCGCCAATGCAGGGTACCACCCCCTTTCTTTCCCACGCGCCGCGCGCTCCAAAATGGCGGATTTTCAGAAATACAGTTCAGATGGCGCACAGGGTCCAATTCTATTGGACCGGGTAGATCCTGTTTGTGACGCCAGGTTGTGGAGCCCCAGGCGGGACTAGGGTACTTGCTGTATGGTCTGAGCTTTTCCTCATGGGCAAGAGTATCTAAGGGAGCACGTGGTGCTCCCCCTATTGCCCAGAGGTGGTAGTGTTTGTCAGTGTGTAGTGGGGGAGAGAACCCATGTGATGTTATTGTGGCACATTAACCCATGGGGTGCCACAAATCAGCAGGCCGAAAGACTTCTATAGCGATGCAAGTCATTGAGCTGCGGGATGCGAACAGCGGAAGTGAGCACACAGCAACTGTGCCCTTTGCAGAAGTGCATCTAGGCCGGGATAGTGGGCTAGAAATTGCTGGACGACCAGGTTCAAGACGTGAGTCATAAAAGGCACTTGTATCACCTTGCCCCGGCAAAGAGCCACAGCCAGGTTTGCAGCATTGTCGCACACGGTCTTTCCGATCTCCAAAGCTGACCACAACTCTTCAGCTCTTTGACTCACATTTTAAATAAAAAACCGCCTGATGGAATTGAGCCCTGCTGCCAGCATAGTAAGTAGGTGTTCTGGATTCCTTCTGCGCAGTTTGAACGTATGTCACATTACCAGACAGGCTTTGGGCGCAGGTGGAGGACCTAGAAGAGGTAGAGGAGGCAGAAGCAGTGGAGGGACGTCTACATACAGAGGTTTGGCGCACAACCCGTGGGGAGGGGAAGACTTGTACAGCAACCCTTTCTCCTGATAGTCACCCAGTGCCCAGTCAGTGACATGTAACGCCCCTGTCCATGCTTTCTCATGCAGGTATCTGTGGTGAAATGCACCCTGTCACACACAGAGTTTCTCAAGGAAGTGGTGATTTTGTATGCAACAAGCGTTGTGGTGCAGGCACGGCTTTCTTCGCAAAGTAGTGGCAACTGAGCATCTGGTACTGGGGCACTGCAACGGCCATAAGTTCTTGAAAATACCATAAGTTCCACTAGCCGGAAAGACAGCATTTCCGTAGCCAACAGCTTGCAGATGGTAAAATTCAACCTCTTAGCTTTGGAATGGGTAGGAGGAAATGGTCTTTTATTTGTCCACATCTGAGGGACCGAGGGCTGGATGCTCTGCTGAGACAGAGTTGAGTAGGGTGTCCAAGACAAACTGCTGGACTGCGAGGGAGATGCAGGCGGACATATTATGTCGTATTCATAAAAAGGTGGTGCTCTCAATGTCTGACAGCGCTCAATATCACTAGGTGTTTCCACTTCCAAAAACAGCTGACGACCTGTCAATCACACTGGCTGTTATGGGTAAAAAGGTGCAAGTACTGCGGCCAAAAGCATGTGTAACAGCTGTCCCCACAGTCACAGAGGAAGAAGAAGCCTCAGATGCACTTGATGGTGCAGACGGTGGTTGGCTAGGCCGAATTGTAGCACTGTGACTTATGCTTCATGTCCATGTGACGGTTTATGCATGAAGTACTCAAACTATTGATTTTTTGGCCTCTACTCAGATTTAGTTTACAAATTTTGCAGATAACATCAGTTGAGTCATCCTTTATGATCTGAAAAAAAGCCCAGGCTAGGCAAAGCTTAGCACTTATGTGACCTGCAGAGCCATGACGGTTTCTGCAGAGAGGCACAGTTGTGGCTGAGGACGCAGTTGTTGACGTGCTTCCAGGACTCCGTCTCTGTCCAGGAAGCCGCAACCTAACCTCACTCTCATCCTCCTCAACCTCTTCTGCTGAGCTCATAAACTGCTTGCCTGTAGGTTGACAGTAAGGCTAGGGTCAGACCTGCCAATCCATCAGAAACTTAGTTTATGGCCGGAGCAGGGCATTGCGTTACTGGCATGTAACGCTATTTGCTCCCTGTCTATTGATCCCTATGGCAACCTATAGCTTCACGCTGCCGGCAGCTCCACACGCCAGCCCCGGATATGCGCTTTTGCAGAGCACACAGGAAACGCGGTCTGCAGCGTTTTCCTGTGCGCTCTGCCATAGCGCATATCCGGGGCTTGTGTGTGGAGGTGTCGGTGGCGCGAAGCTTCAGGTTGTCATAGGGATCAATAGACAGGTGGCACATAGCACTACATGCCAGTAATGCTATACACTCAGCCTGAGAATGTCTACGTTTTAAGCGCATCCGGTAGGCTGAGGGATGACGCAAGTCAGACCCTAGCCTAAGTGGAATCTCCAACCTCATCATCACCCTGTGTGTTCTCACACTCGCCGTCCTCAGAGCCAATCTCTTCCTGCCCTGAGCGCAAAGTCAAGTTGTTGTTCCAATCAGGTATCTGAGTCTCATCATCATCTGCCTCATTGTCTCCACCAACAGGCGTTATACTTTGGGAATGAGGGTCTACATTATGTTTGGACGCTTCTTCATCTGGGCCTGGATCTAACTCACAAAGATTTTGGGCATTGGTGCAGATCATTTCCTCATCTTGACTCAGTGAAGCTTTTGAGCAGACTTCTGTTTCCCAGGCTATAGTATAAGTGAACAGCTCTGCAGACTCACCCATCTGTGTTAACCCATAGTCAGTAGGGCGGCTGGAGACTTGTGAGCTGTGAGAAAGCAAGTGCGATCGGGGTGACACCTCTGAAGACTGGAGTGATTGTGATGTTGAAGTTGAGGTGGAGGAGAGCCCACTTGATGGAGCGCTTGATATCCTTTGCAGCACCTGCTCTTTTTGAGCCTCATCTACAAGTTTTAACAATGTTCTGCTGCGTAAGAAAGGGATGATAGCAGATCGTCCACAAACAGAAGTCGACATTTTAGTTTGGCTTAAAGACGGTATTTGTTCAGCAGATGTTTCTGTTACGCTAGGGTCACACTTGTGTTTTGACCCTAGCCTAATGGATTGTGCTTAAAACTTAGTACTTTTCCCAGAAGCGCATAGCATTAACGCTATGCGCTGCGGGAGAATGCTGCCCCTAGTTACCCGATATTTACCTTCCTAACCAGGCACACACAAAGCTTCTGGGAGTGTGCTTTACAACAGCGCACAGGAAAAATCTGCAACTTTTCCTGTGCACTCTGCTAAAGCGCACTACCTGCAGCTTTCTGTCTGCCTGATTGGGAAGGTAAATATCGGGTAACTAGGGCCAGCGTTCTCCCGCAGCACATAGTGTTAATGCTATGCGCTCCTGGGAAAAGTTCTAAACAATCTGTTAGGCTAGGGTCAAAATGCAAGTGTGACCCTAGCCTTACTTTAGCACCCACCCCATGGACACAAAGATTTTTACCCTTTCCAACACGCCTATTTCCCGTTCCACCATCAGCAGACCTTTTACCACTCATATTTGAGGGTAACTATTTGACAACTCTGTTGTTATTGGCACACAAAAATATGGAAGTAAAACTAGCAGAGCTGAGTGGCCAAACAGGGGTACTAGCCTAAATAAATTTTGGTAAGTAGGTTTGGGCAGATGCAATACAAAAGTGTTTTCTGCGCTGTGTGGCATTAGATTTCAACAGAACACTGGGCCACGGCTACCTAGACAAACAGTGGTACTACCCTAAATAGATTTTGGTAAGTAGGTTTTGGCAGATGCAATACAAAAGGGTTTTTTGTGCTGTGTGGCAGTAGTTTTCAACAGAATACTGGACCACAGCTACCTAGCGAAACAGTTATACTAACCTAAATAGACTTTGGTAAGTAGGTTTGGGCAGATGGAATACAAAAGGGTTTTCTGCCCTGTGTGGCGGTAGATTTCAACAGAACACTGGAACACAGATACCTATCCAAACACTGCTACTAGCCAAAGAGGATTAGCCTGGCTAGGATGCAGTAAAAAAAGGCTTACAAACACAGGAGGTGTAGCTTTCTTCACAACAGTGCTAAACCCCATCCTGGCACACACTGCTATTAGCCAAAAAGGATTAGCTTGGCTAGATGCAGTAAAACAAGGCTTACAAACACAGGAGGTGTAGCTTCCTTTACAACAGTGCTACACCCCTGCCTGGCACACACTACTACTAGCTGAAATTGATATACTTGGCTAGATGCAGTAAAAAAAAAGGCTAGAAAACACAGGAGGTGTCATTTTCTTCACAACAGTGCTACACTCCGCCTGCCACACACTGTTACTAGCCAAAAAGGATTTACTTGCCTAAATGCAGTAAAAAAAAAGGCTTGTGAACACAGGAGGCAGAGCTATCTTCACAACAGTGTTACATCCCTGCCTGCTGCACACTGCTACTAGACAAAAATGATTTACTTGGCTAGATGCAGTAAAAAAAAGACTAGTAAACACAGAAAGTGTATCTTTCTTTATAAAAGTGCTACACTCCTGCCTGGCACACACTTCTACTAGCCAAAAAGGATTTGCTTGGCTAAGGCTGCCTTCAGACTTGCAGATGTATCTGCAGCGTTTTGCAGATGCATCTGCAAGCATCTGCATGCAGACTGCGGCCCCTATGTTTATAATGGAGCGCACGGCGGTCTGCAGATGCTTGCAGACCGCCGTGCGCTCTCATTGCCCGCCATTAGTGATCTGTGCGCAGGCGGATGCCTGCGTACAGATAACACACTCTTGCCCGCACCAGGGACGCAACATCTCGCGTCCCTGGTGCGGACGAGAGTGTGTGATCGGTACGCAGGCATCCGCCTGCGCACAGATCACTAATGGCGGGCAATGAGAGTGCACGGCGGTCTGCAAGCATCTGCAGACTGCCGTGGCCTCCATTATAAACATAGAGGCCGCGGTCTGCATGCAGATGCTTGCAGATGCATCTGCAAAACGCTGCAGATGCATCTGCAAGTCTGAAGGCAGCCTTAATGCAGTAAAAAAAAAAGGCTTATAAACACAGGAGGTGTTGCTTTCTTCACAACAGTGCTACACCCCTGCCTGGCACACACGTCTACTAGCCAAAAAGGATTTTCTTGGCTAGATTTGGCCAGATGCTGTAAAAAACGCTGGCAAAGCACAGGATCTATGTCGATTTCAACACAGCACTGGAACAGACCTGCCTGGTAAACAGTTCTTTTAAGCCCTAAAAAGGGCTGTTCTCGGAAGGAGTCCCTAAACCTACTAAGTATCTCTCTATCTAACTTGGAATGGAATTGCTATCTAACTATCTTTCTCTGTAGTGCCCACAGCAGCAGCGGTGACAGCGTCTGACACAGAGCTCCAACACCGAGAAAATGTCGAGGAGGCAAAATGGCTGGTTCTTATATGGCATTGACATGTGACATACCCAGCCAATTACACATGCCCTTGTGTGCAAAAAGTGCACTTTGCTCTATTCGTGCTGATAGGCTGAAAGACCAGACCACCAACACTAAGTGCGGGAAGGAAAATAAAATGTTGATCTGCATTATTTGACCACAGACCTCTCCAAAGGCCCCCCCCTCCCACCCACTATTTACAAGACTTTGAAACTCATAATAACGTTGAACAAAAGCATTACTGTGAAAAGTCAGTAACGCTTTTGGTCAAGAAACAGTTATCGAACACAACCTCGAATTATTGAATTTTTAGGAAATCGTTTGCATCCGTCAAACGACTCGAACATAGCCCAAAACAGGTTCAACTTGAAATTGGCAAACATGTTCAATTGAACATCGCTCATATCTATGCATAAGATGAAAACAAACTATTAACTAAGCAGTTTATCGAGGGGTTCCGGTCTCATACCCACTGGACACAGCTATGTATACTGGCCCTACAAAACCAGGGGTAACAGTTTGTAGAGTCTGTTCTTTGTCCTCCACTGTGACCAGGGAAGAGTGCACCACCTCTGGGTACTATAAAGTCCATGTCAGGGACTTTGTACACTTTAAAGACCGGGCCATTCGAGTGCTGCGAGAACCAACTACCAGTAGCACAGCGCCCTGACAGCGACTGGCTCTAACGTACTACCCAGAGGTGTACACAGTGGAGGCCAAATTACAGACTCTAGAAACTGTTACCCTTGATGACTTACGATTGCAGGTTCAGAAGCTAACCAAGCATATGGCTGAAATAACAAAGACTGTACAGTCCATGCAGGGACCCAAACCATCGGAAAAGATACAGTTGGCCTCCAGCCCTGATGATGTCCCATGGCTACACCAGAGGAGGAATCCATCGACCAGAGGACGAGCCAGCGATTGCTATGATTCTTGAGGACAACCCATTTGCCGCTGCTGCAATGAAGCAGGCCACGTAGCAAGATTTTTTATTTTAAACGAGAAACCCCTGGGGTAGTGGGCCACCCCCAGGAAAGAGATGACCTGGCCTACATACCGTATATACTCGTGTATAAGCCGAGTTTTTCAGCCCAAAAATTGGGCTGAAAAGTCCCCCCCTCGGCTAATACACGAGTCACTATACAGGGTGAGTGGGGTGGGGGCTGTGTCGGGCTGGGGAGGCAGGAGGAGGCGGTGGGGATACTGTATATTGAGTGGCCCCGTCACGTGGGGCCGCTCATTACATATGCACTGCATCCCCCTGTCAATCAGCGCCAGGGGGAGCAGTGCATATCTGTAGATAATGCCCCCCAAACTGCTGGCACACGTCATCCCCTGTTGTAAGCTCCCCCCTGCTGAATACTTATCATCCCTGGTCTTCAGCAGCACCTCCTCTGTGCTCCGGTCCTCTGTGCTCCGGTCCTCTGTGCTCCGGTCCTCCGTGGTCCCGTCCTCTGTGCTCCATTCCCCGGCTGTATCATGTGACCGGCAGGGTCGCAGAAGCGATGACGTCATCGCTTCTGCGACGCGCGGGGACCCCGGATGCAGCCGTGGAACGGAGCACAGAGGACGAGACCAAGGTGGACCGGAGCACAGAGGACCGGAGCACAGAGGACCGGAGCACAGAGGAGGTGCTGCTGAAGACCAGGGATGGTAAGTATTCAGCAGGGGGGGCCTTACAACAGGGGAGGACGTGTGTCAGCATTTGTGTGGGGATGCTGTATATAGGGGCTGCAATACCACTGGGGCTGCAATACTACTGGGGCTGCTGTATATAGGGGCTGCTGTATACACCACTGGGGCTGCAATACCACTGGGGCTGCTGTATATAGGGGCTGCGATACCACTGGGGCTGCTGTATATAGGGGCTGCAATACCACTGGGGCTGCTGTATATAGGGGCTGCTGTATACACCACTGGGGCTGCAATACCACTGGGGCTGCTGTATACACCACTGGGGCTGCAATACCACTGGGGCTGCTGTATATAGGGGCTGCAATACCACTGGAGCTGCAATACCACTGGGGCTGCTGTATATAGGGGCTGCTGTATACACCACTGGGGCTGCAATACCACTGGGGCTGCTGTATATAGGGGCTGCAATACCACTGGGGCTGCTGTATATACCACTGGGGGCTGCTGTATATACCAATGGGGCTGCTGTATATACCACTGGGAGCTGCTGTATATACCACTGGGGGCTGCTGTATATCATACTGCTGGGGCCTGTATACCACTGCTTGGGGCTGTATACCTGTGCTGGGGTCCACCCTCGGCTTATACGCGAGTCAATAGATTTTCCCAGGTTTTGGGGGCAAAAGTAGGGGGGGTCGGCTTATACACGGGTCGGCTTATACACGAGTATATACGGTAACTGGTGCGACAGGTATGTGGGAGGATGACCAGTCCTGCCTGTCATGATGTATGGCATCGCCATGAATGCTTTATTGGACACTGGTTCACAGGTGACAACGATGCCTTATATCCTTTATAAATGGTACTGGGCCGACTCCGACCTCACCTGTCACCCAGATGAAAGTTTTACCATATATGCCGGCAATCACCAACCTCTGCCACAAGTGAGGTTCAAAGAGGTGACCATTAAGGTGGAGCGTGCAGAACTAAATGCCCAAGGAATAATAATTGTTGATGTTGACCGGCAGGTATGTAACCCAATGATTACTGTAGACACTGATGTAATTGAGAATTGTCTAGAAGAAATTATTGCTTTGTTAAAACAGGTTGCCGAAATTGCCAACGCTAGGCAGCAGAGAGTCCTGCAGAAAGCGATAAAAGGCCCTGATGTAGAGGCAGCAGGTGGAGCTGTCTGGTGGAGAAGTCGGTAATGTAAGAGTAAGTGACACTTTCCCCATTGCAATACCCCCGAGAAATGAAATGTTAATCTGGTGTCGGGCAGCAATAGGCCTTAGGGGTCAAGATTATCAGGCCCTGGTAGAACCTGTGTACTCAGATAGTAGTCGATGTCCCCAAGGGGATGGTACCTTGAATTGTGGAGAAGAAGAGGTCAAACTACCTCGATTTCCTACCTGCTAAGCTGTTCACTGTCAATAACAATGCAATAAAGGCAGTGGAACCTTTGATTCCGTCCAACCAGGCGGAGAACAACGGCTCCAAGGGGCAGCTGGAGGACTGTTGTCAGAAGCTACATGTAGGCACTGACTGCACCCCTTAACACCAAAGCATGGAGTTTACCGGGTCGTCCAAGAATATAAATGGGTCTTTAGTAAACATCCTTTAGACTTTGGGCAGGTAAAAGGGGTACAACATCACATCCCTACTGGACACCATCCGCCCATTAAAGAGAGGTACCGGACTGTACCGCCAGCTTACCATCAATCTGCCAAAGAGATGTTATGGGAAATGAAGGAGGCTGGGGTGATCCGAGATGCATGCTGTTTAGACTCTGCAATGCACAGGAACATTCCAGAGGTTGACAGAGTGTTGCATGGTGCATAGAAACTTTGAAACCATGTTATTGTACCTGGATGACGTAATCATCTACTCAAAGACATGTGAAGACTATCTGAAGCACCTGGATGAAGTGTTTGAGGCATTGATCAATTTTGGCCTGAAAGTGAAGCCGTCCAAGTGCCACTAACTGAAGCCCAGGGTACAGTACCTATGACACGTGAAAGTATGGCACAAGACCCTGATAAAGTCACTGAAAATCAGGGACTAGCTGAGGCCCACTAGCATCAAAGAAGTACGACAGTTCCTGGGACTAGAGAAAAGTTGGGATTGAAGAGGTGTATCACGGTCCACGCTGCTATACCCAAAGAAACACTCACATGGAAGGCAGGATTTCAAAAGCTTCCTCAAGGTGCCAGGTTGTGCATTGAAACACGTTGGCATAAAGGAAAGAAACTGCTTTTGATATCCTGCCTTCCATGTGAGTGTTTCTTTGGGTATAGCAGCGCGGACCGTGATACACCTCTTCAATCCCAACTTTTCTCTGGACGTTTTCCACGTGCGAGTGGTCCGTGGAGGTCCTGCAGCAGCTTGCTTGTTTGATGCCCTTCAAACCAATTGTGGGTTCCACAACTGAACCAGGTGAGTGGATCCATAGCACCACCTTCACACTTTAGTGTCGATAGGGATAGGGCACTATTGCGCCTCTTGTCCCCCACCCCTCTTGTATTTACACAGTTCCTGGGACTGGTAGGTTACTACCAGAGGTTTATAAATGGCTTCACCAAGATAGTAGCGCCATTGCAAGACCTCCTGGTAGGCCAATCCAAGAAGGCCAAGAACCCGAGTCCTCCATTTGAATGGGACAGCAGAGTAGAAGACCCCTTCACCCAGTTGAAGTGGGCACTTACGGGGGATGAGATCCTGGCCTACCCTGACTATGGCCAACCATTTGTGCTTTGCACAGATGCAGGCAATGTGGGAATGGGAGCCGTGTTATCCTAGGTGCAGAGAGGCAAGGAGAGTGATTGCCTATGCCAGCAGGAAGCTCCATCCTACAGAAAGGAACCCTGACAACTATAGCTCCTTCAAGCTAGAGTTCCTTGCCATAGTCTGTGCTGTAACTGAACGCTTTAAACATTACCTGGTTTCAGTGAAGTTTATCAATACGGACAATAATCCATTAACCCAATAAGAAACTGCGACGTTAGGTGTACTGGAACAGCGATGGATGATGCAATGTTCCAATGGTGTGAGAGACAAGTGGACTGTCATGCAAAAAGCCACGTTCAACCCTTTCTCCCACCACGGTTAGGCAGAGTCGCAAGATAGCATCCCAGCCATCCGCTTAGTCAAGGTGCTGACACAAGCAGACTCACACCCTGACCCAGATGCTCCGCAAGAGGCACAACAGTTGTGGAGAAAAAAGAGCAAATTATTCATCTACGTGGGTTATCTGTGCAGGCGACACATCAATGCACGAACCCATGAACTGGTCAGGCAGATAGTGGTCCCGAAGAGAGATGTCCAGATGGTCGTGGAATCATACCACGATGGGGCAGGGCATTTCGGGTGGAAGAAGCTGGAAGTTCTTCTGCGTGAACGATTCTACTTGGTTGGCATGAGGGAGGCCATCGAGAAATGGTGTTGAGACTGTGGACCGTGCAACCTGCAGAGGAAGGATCATGACATCCAGAGAGCTCCTCTACAGCCTATTGTCTCGAGGCAACCACTTGAACTCATAGCCTTGGACCATGTGAAGCTGATTCCGAGCCAATCGGTCTACATCTATGTCCTCACCGTCGTAGATCACTATTCCCGTTCCTTGGTAGTAGTACTGGTGAAAGACCTAACAGCAAAGACAGCAGCTAGAGCAGGGGTGGGGAACCTCAGGCCCTAGGGCTGCATGCAGTCCTCGATGACTCTTTTGTGGTCCCCAGGCAGATTACTGAGAACCGCAGTGCTCAGGCTGGCAGACGCATTTTGCCAACTGTCTGCCCTTTAAATACAGCTCTCCAGTCATCTCTATGCCAATGCTCCCAGCCTCTCTTGTGATTTCTAGAGCTCTGGAAAAGCAGTTGAGAAGCAACATGATCAATATCACTCATGCCAAAGAGAAGCAGCTCCAGCCACCACAGTAGAGGTGAGTTGATTGTTTAACCAAATATAGCAGGTAATTTTCAAATTGATAATTTTGTATGGCCCCCGAAAGATTGTAGAAAATTTTAAACGGCCCTGCAGAAGAATGGTTCCCTGCCCATGGGCTAGAGCCTTTCAAGCCCATTTCTGCGGACCCCATGGCTATCCTGATCTTATGGATCGAGGTCCAGCGTTTGAAGCCAAGGAGTTTCAGGAGTTTGCAACTTTTACAGCTACGAAAATAAGAATGACGCCGAACTATCCACCGACCAATGGCATGTGCGAAAAGATGAATCAGTTAGTGATAGACCTGTTGAAGGCACTGCCACTGGAAGAAAGAAGTATGTGGCCAGAGAAGTTGCCAGATTTAGTGGACTTACAAAATCATAGTCCTTTGAACTCCACCAACTGTACTCCTGCCTACCTGATGAGGGAGTCGAGCCCACTGGGACGAGGGTACTTGGTACCGGACCATGTCTGCTATTGGGGAAGTCACGGGTGGTCCTGGTCCGGACCGTGTCCTGGGCCCTGGCAAATAAAAGAGTGTGTTTACAGGGGAGAATAGTCTATCGTGACGCCACCCAGTATATGCGGCCAGTAAGGGGGCCGCCGCTGCTGCAGAACCTCCGGGGATGATGTAGTGGCAGCATAGATGGTATAGTTCCAGTGGGTAGAACTGTATTCCCCGGAGCAGTGATGGTATAGTCTATAATGGATATGGGTAGTGGAGACAGGGTTAAAGAACACACACTCACGTTTTGTAGTAAAAGGTGCAATTCTCCTTTTCTCCTGATGCTGCAGCTTCTTCTAACGAGTGTGCAGAGCTGGCAGGCTTGTAGCTCTGCAGGTGGGATCTCTCTGCTGCTGGATGTAGGGCAAAGGTTGCAATCAATACACAGACTCACAGTTTTGCTGTTTTCCAAAGCTTTACTGTGGATGTTGTTGCAGATTATAGTCCACGGAGTCTGTAATGGGGCTAGGCTCTCTTCCCACCCTGTCCAGGTCATCAGCTTCCTCGTGCTGCGCTGTGTGTGTGTCCTGAGCTGCTGCTTCTAGCTGAGCTGCTGGGACTCCTCACTCTCTCTCTGTGTTCTGCTGGTACCACTTGGCTAGGCAACTTGAGTCCTCTGTGCTGTGCTGACCCCACCGTGTTGCTTTGCACTGGTACTGTGGGCATCTAGAAACCCCACTGCTCCTGGATTCACCGTGCTGTGTGTCAGTCACAGTACCGGATCCGGTGTCCATTCTGTGCGCTTCTCTGGGGCGAGTAATGGTTGCTCTCAAGCTCCCAGACGTGTTCCTCAGTCTGTAGTTCTCCTGTTCCTCAGACCCTCACTAGGTCTGGAATCTGTGAGCAGACTGCAGAGAAGCTTAGCACAGCCTCTCTCTGTCATGCAGTCTCTCCCTCAGTTCTCCAGGAACTGAACTAACTTACTTCCTCATGAGCTGGAGTATTTAAGAGAGCAGGTTGTGCTCCCCCTCCTGGTCCAGAGGTGCTAGTGTTTGTCAGTGTGTTGTGGGGAGGGAACCCATGTGATGTTATTGTGGCACATTAACCCATGGGGTGCCACATTCCCCCTTAGTTAAATACAGTACTCCGGGACTGTGGGAAAAAAACAAGTAAACAAACAATTAAACACAATTAATATTGACAGAGACTTAAAAGTAAAAAGTACAAAAATCACTAAAATGTGAAAAAGAGTCCAAAAAGTCAAAAAGCAGTCTTTCCGGGGGTTTAGTCTATTGCCTCTGGGCTGATAAATATATTCACAAAAGAGTTCTTGCCACAACCAGTCCGTGGTATATATGGTCCATAAGTAAATAAGAAGAAAAGTTCAAAGTTCATGCAAGATAGTCTCTGTAGGTACTGGGCTTGTTAAATGTTGCTACAACTATATACATTTGTCCACGGGCATTTCTGCTTAGGAGGCCTGGATTCGCTACACCACCCCCAGGCACTTTCTTTCCCTAACTTAATATACATAGGGGTCAATCCAGTTCCTCCACCCTCTTGGACACAGTCTACCAGGTTCAATTTACATTTACTTTACATTTAAACAAACATATTTACATTACACATTTAATGACATTTTACTCTCTGTACCTAACTGGTAACTGCCCTTGGGTACTACGCTCTGATCTGCATAAAACGGGTATACTGCTTGCACGTGGGCTACTAGTATTAGTGGGTATGTACCTACGTGTTGTACTTGGTACTGAGGCAGATGATGATCTGACTGCAGGACTGGCAAGTTCACTAGGGCCAGGAATTTGTTCTTCCTCTTCAGATTCTACTTCCAGTTCTTCAAGTCTTGGGTCTTCTTCTGGTAACACGGGTTCTGGTAACAGGTTCTGTGTTGGTTCCACCATTGAGGGAATGCGATCATTGGTACGACAACTGCTCCATGGTAATTTGACCATGTTTTAGGGAAATCTCCTAGTACCGTGTGGAATACTTCTTGTTTTTGTTTAATAGGTTGAACCTGTATGGATTCTGTTACTTCAGGTGTCTTCAGGGTTTCAGGACACAATTTTAGCTGATCACGAGATACGACTGCCGAAGTTCTTCCTTCGTCTTTACTTATCAAACAGGTTTTTACATTGTCTAGGTTAGATGGTAAGACTGTGTATGGGACGGTTTCCCACTGATTATCCAGTTTGTTTGAGCGTCTCTTTCTCTTGAGAACTTGATCACCTTCTTGTAATGGCATTGCTTGAGCATGTTTGTTAAAGGTCTTCTCTTGTCTTGCTCTAGCTTGCTGTAAGTTTCTTTCTACACACTCTTGCACTTGTTGATACTGTTTCTGACGTTTGGTATCCCAATCTGTTTCTTCTTCTACTTCTGTATCTGTATCTCATTGCTGGCCACCTTAGAAGTCTCCAGTGCTTTCTCTCAATCCATTTTCTGGTGCTTTTTGAAGTGTGTTTTGGGTCATTGTCCTGCTGGAAGACCCATGACCTCTGAGGGAGACCCAGCTTTCTCACACTGGACTCTACATTATGCTGCAAAATTTGTTGGTAGTCTTCAGACTTCATAATGCCATGCACACGGTCAAGCAGTCCAGTGCCAGAGGCAGCAAAGCAACCCCAAAACATCAGGGAACCTCCACCATGTTTGACTGCAGGGACCGTGTTCTTTTCTTTGAATGCCTTTTTTTTCTCTCTGTAAACTCTATGTTGATGCCTTTGCCCAAAAAGAGGGAACATTCTTCCAAAACGTTTTAGGCTTTCTCAGATAAGTTCTAGTAACCCCTGTATGTGCCCAAACTGACCCCTCATACCTGAAATATTTATTATGTCCAGAGCTGTCGTCCTACTGAGACCGGGAGGATGCTGTTTAGACCAGGTGGATGCTGTCCTCGCTGCCCCAACAGGCTGTTAAACCCACCCTGCAGTTTTCAAATTTCCCACCCATGCTCTGGCCGGAGCGGTGAGTGACAGCTGCACTCTTGCCGGCGCAGTGGAGCAGGTGTCCGCGGTGCATTGAACAGGCCGGTGTCTCGTGAGACTTCACAAATCTCCCAAGATGTCGGCAATGTGCACGGACTGCACAGGCGCAAGTGCGCCTATCTGTGCTGACGTCTCATGAGATTTGTGAAGTCTTGTGAGACATTGGCCTGTTCAATGGACCGCAGACACCCGCTGCACTGTGGCAACGCAAGTGCGTCTGTCACTCAAGTGCCGGCCAGAAGAGGGGATGGAATCTTGAAAACTGCAGGGCGGGTTTAGCAGCCTTGAGGGGCAGCGAGGACAGCATCCACTCAGTCTAAACAGCATCCTCCCGGTCTCAGTAGGAGGCCAACTCTGGACATAATAAAAGTTCATATTTCAGGTAGGAGAGGTCAGTCTGGGCACATACAGGGGTTACTAGAACCCCATTACATCATATGTAAGACGGTGGGCATAGTTTAAAATGCCCAAAGGGGTTGACAGTTTCCCTTTAAGGGGACTACTGCTGCATGTTTGTTATAGGCTATCTCTTGCCTTTCTCTTGCTAGAGATATATATATATATATGTCCCTGCTGTGTACTGTGTAATGGTTGTGTCTGAGTATACAGGGACATGGTCTGATCATACCACATCTCCTAGGCAGGGGAGCATGCAAGAGAAAATACAGACATTCAGCACGGTATCATAGATAGTTCTTTTTTTTATGTAAAACATTTCCATGTCTATTATTAAAAAATGTTTTATCTCAAAGAAAGAATTATTTGCAATCCCATGCTTTAATGTCTGTGCTCTCTTTATATATTGAAGTTTTAACGCCATATGGGCTTCAGAAAAATGGTAGGTCACTGAAAATGTCACGTGGTGTAAAAACAGACAAAAGGGTGAGGTAGCAGGATGGCAGTGAAATGCAAAAGGCAATCAAGGGAACTAGTCTTACCTTTGGACTGGAGGTCCCTGCTGACCCTGTTCCCAGAATCACCCCTAAAGGTGAGGATGTCTGAGCCGCCAACCTTGCCCTTGGTCCTATCCAGTCCCCGGATAACAACCCATCATCTCCACCACCGTTCCCTCCACCGAGGGAAGGAACAGCAACTCCCAGCAGATAAATCTTACTAAGTGGTATGTTTCAGGAAGGCTTCTGTTACTCAGAACTACATCTTCACAGCTCAAGGTCAGACCAGAGACTAAACTCTATCAATGACATCTGCTAGTGGGAATGTGGCGCCCCGCAACGAGTGCGTCACAAGGGAGTATTGCAGCCGCAATATTCTCTGACAAAGCAGTGAAATAGTTAACTCTGAGATCCAACCCTACATGCAACACCTAAAACAGAGGGCCAATCCTAGGTCCTGGTGGGTGGAGTGTTAGGGAAGTGTAGGAGAACACACAATAATCTAGAGAGTTCGGAAAAGGATCTAAAACCTGACAAGAGCAGACTAGAGCTTGGAGAGGAGCGGGGGCTCCGCACCCCGTGCGGGCCCCTGGGCCGTCACCGGTCAGGTGTCAGCACCTGAGGCCTTAACCACCGGGATTGGGCATATCTACACGGGTTCCCAAAAGACTCCCGTGCCCACAACTCACAGCCGGTTCACTGGTACCGAAGCTGGCAGCAGTTCACCTCTGCTACGCGAACCAGAAGAGTGGAGGAGCAGCTTCACAGGAGCACCCCACCACCAGCCAGTTTCCAGTCGTCTAACCAGCGGTGTACCCACTGAGGGATCCAAGGCTCCCCAAAACATCCAGGACGTATATCATGGATAGGGCATTGAAGCAGCCTCCCCGTACCCGACCTGGTATTCCTGGGCGACGCTGGCAATTAAGTAGGTAGAATGGAGGAACACTTGCGGATCTCTGAGGGACACTATCACTGCTGAGTCCACCCGGTCTACTACTCAACCATTGTATACCATGTACTGCCTACTGGTTACAGTAAAGACCCGTTGCAGAGACTACCTGTGTCCGTGCTTCCTTATGAACTATCCGTCCGCACACTAAGGTAACCGCAGCTGCCGCACAACATCTTGAGCAGCTCCAGCCCCCGGGGATCACCGCTCAGCCTGTGGGGAGCGTAACATCTTGCTGCTGTCCATCCCCCGGGGGTTCCGCAGCGTCGGTAGCCCTTACCGAAAATACTCATAGGTGGCGTCACGAATAAAACAAATTAAACCCCTTTTAATCTGTTCCCTCAAGACGTCTTCACTTTTGATCTGCACTGCACCGGGCCCCACTACCGGCAGGCGCGGTCCACCCGTGACAAGGAAGGAGAAGAATCGCCTGTATCAACCGGAGTCAGCCGGCCGCGGTGAGTCAGAAAATGGCGTCACGAACAGGATACGAGCAGGCCCGTTACCCAACGGGTATATTGTGCTTAAACTGGACTTTATTGTCTACAATTTGGACTTTGTTCGTCCCTAAAAGAACTTTCCCGCCTTTTCACCATTGGGTCAAGATGGCGCCCAAGATGGCGTTCCCGCCACAAGAAGCCGCCACGTGAAGCCCAGGAGTGAGTCAACCCCCCCCTCATTGTGGGAGGGCTAAAGACAAAAGGCGCCAAATTCTTTGTCCGCCCTGATTGCTCGAATCAACCATGGGGGCGGACCCTAAAGACTTTTCCCACCATTGGACTACAAAAGCCCACAGGAAATGGGAGTGTCACAGACACACAGACAGAATTCTTCACCAGCTCGACCAGAACGTTTACCGGTTGAACGGGTGTGGTTTCCTCCAAGGAAGAAAATGTCCAGCGTGAGACTCCAAGACCTAATGCGGGAGGTCGAGGCGGAGGCCAGAGCAGCCCTAGGCCAACCGGGTCCGGATCCTGCCCTTACCATAGACGGCAGCCCTGACTTCTGGCTAGAGGCTCTACAAGACCTCCGGGTGCGGTTACTAGAGACTGTGGAATGGACGATTCGCAGTTGGAGCGCGACCCTAGGCAGACGACTACACCATGCGATGCAGCAGAGCCGACCGGGTACCGCTACTCCAAGCCCAGACGACGTCACCAGCTTATCGACCGTCTCACCGTCGCCTACCACCTGCCCAGCTTCGTCACCGGAGCCAATAGACTGTATCATTCCGGTGAGGACCACAGCTCAAACCGTTCCAGCGGTCAACACCGCAGCCGATCCCGTTCTTGAGCCGGAGCTCATAACACGCTCCATGGAAGAACTCGATCTTTACCAGGTTCCCACCGAGGAACCCGCGACGTGTTTCACCACTACAGAGACTGTCGCCTGTTTTATCCCCGTACCGGAGGCTTCCCTTGCCATTGCCGAGGCCTACCTGGTAACCGGGATTGAAACACCTTTACCTGCGGAAACAGATGAAGAGGCAGGCAGCCTGGAAGCCCTGCAGGACGTCCCTACAGAAGGATCCGCAGCACCACCGCCCTGTTGTACAACGGAACAAGCTTCAACATCTCCAGCCAACGAGCAGCCTGATGTGGTCATCGAGGAAGAGGTCGGAGAGGATGACGACGAGATCCACAGCACCGCTGAGGATTTCGACACCGGGTTCGCTTGGGGAGACAACAAGGAACTTCCTACCGGGCATACAGCTCGGGTACACTGGTCGGGTGCAATGCCGACACCTTCCCCTGTGCCGTTCCACCGGGTTCCGATACAGACAGCCCGCCAAGTTCAAGCTTCCCGCCAAACCACCAGCTCCATTACTCATCTCTACACCCCGAGCCGTAACGACGGAGAAGTACGCCAGCGACGACGAGAGGAGTGGCAAGCCCGAGAACGCGCCAATATGCAGGCCCGTGCCGAGGCCCGCCGCCAGCCGCCGCTGCCTGATGAACTCCGCCGTGAAGGTAGAATTTCCACCTTTAATTTAAATACCGGGTGGGGGTTCGCTTGGGAGGTGGGTTTGAATGAGGAGGTGTTTGTGGGGCGCCGGGACGTTGAGTCAAACTTGCCAAGAGGACATCCCGATCGCGACCTATACCGGGGCGATATTATCACCTACGAGCGCTACGCTTGTGCAGATGGGTGGTTCGCTATCCGGGTGCGCCATCACCCTCAGAGCCAGTGACTTTAAAAACTTGAACTTCCTCAATGACTCTGTTCCCGTTATTCACTGACTGTGTGATCTCGCGGCTACCGCCTGGACTCTAGTTAAAGGACAGCCGACCGCACGCCGGGTCCGCACAAAGTGATTACCTGTTTCTTTGCTTATGTCACCAAAGCATATCTTTACCTGTTTTTATTTTAATAAAAGTGTGTCATATATGTTATATAAAAATACAAAAACCTCTGTAATGTGAGTAGTTGACGCTTGGGGACAAGCTTATTTAACCAAGGGGGAGTGTGGCGCCCCGCAACGAGTGCGTCACAAGGGAGTATTGCAGCCGCAATATTCTCTGACAAAGCAGTGAAATAGTTAACTCTGAGATCCAACCCTACATGCAACACCTAGAACAGAGGGCCAATCCTAGGTCCTGGTGGGTGGAGTGTTAGGGAAGTGTAGGAGAACACACAATAATCTAGAGAGTTCGGAAAAGGATCTAAAACCTGACAAGAGCAGACTAGAGTTTGGAGAGGAGCGGGGGCTCCGCACCCCGTGCGGGCCCCTGGGCCGTCACCGGTCGGGTGTCAGCACCTGAGGCCTTAACCACCGGGATTGGGCATATCTACATGGGTTCCCAAAAGACTCCCGTGCCCACAACTCACAGCCGGTTCACTGGTACCGAAGCTGGCAGCAGTTCACCTCTGCTACGCGAACCAGAAGAGTGGAGGAGCAGCTTCACAGGAGCACCCCACCACCAGCCAGTTTCCAGTCATCTAACCAGCGGTGTACCCACTGAGGGATCCAAGGCTCCCCAAAACATCCAGGACGTATATCATGGATAGGGCATTGAAGCAGCCTCCCCGTACCCGACCTGGTATTCCTGGGCGACGCTGGCAATCAAGTAGGTAGAATGGAGGAACACTTGCGGATCTCTGAGGGACACTATCACTGCTGAGTCCACCCGGTCTACTACTCAACCATTGTATACCATGTACTGCCTACTGGTTACAGTAAAGACCCGTTGCAGAGACTACCTGTGTCCGTGCTTCCTTATGAACTATCCGTCCGCACACTAAGGTAACCGCAGCTGCCGCACAACATCTTGAGCAGCTCCAGCCCCCGGGGATCACCGCTCAGCCTGTGGGGAGCGTAACATCTTGCTGCTGTCCATCCCCCGGGGGTTCCGCAGCGTCGGTAGCCCTTACCGAAAATACTCATAGGTGGCGTCACGAATAAAACAAATTAAACCCCTTTTAATCTGTTCCCTCAAGACGTCTTCACTTTTGATCTGCACTGCACCGGGCCCCACTACCGGCAGGCGCGGTCCACCCGTGACAAGGAAGGAGAAGAATCGCCTGTATCAACCGGAGTCAGCCGGCCGCGGTGAGTCAGGAACAGGAATTATTTAAGGGCTAGGGGCATAGATAACTGCATCATTTGAAAAACACAGCAAAGCTCACCTGAATCTGAGGAGCCAAAGACAGCTAATACCATGGAGAATTGCAAACCCATATTCATGTGTCGTACATATAATCGTCCAAAAACACTGGAACGCATCGTAAACAATCAACAACCACTAATTCAGTAACTAAATTTAAATGATGCCAATACTTTTCCAATAAATTTTATTTAGAGCAAAAGAGTACAAATAATAGTGACAGACAATATAGAACCTTCAAAGAAGAGTTTGTGGTGAAGTGGAACACCTGAAGGGGGACAAGTTAATGTATACGTCTCAGTACAGCAGGTAAAAACTGTTTTTAAGAAACTTTTCCATGGGACACTTAGTGGAAGTCACCACTGTCCTCCCTTACTCCTTCCAGGACTTCACATAGGCCTGGCGTCAACATAAAGTGTAGGTCGCAGTTTACCCTATTCTCCAGTAAGTGCATAACCACCTCCGCTGGAGACATAGAAGCAGGCCTAACACAGCAGAGGCAGAAGCACTCAGGTGCTTATCCTCAAAGGACTTTAGCAGCTGAGTAACGGGTTTAGAGCTATGTGGGCAGACCCTAATAAAATTATTAGCTTGACCACAATAGAAACAAGATTCCCCCCAACCTGATGAACTGCAAATGGACTAGGACAAGAAGTTACATTCTCCAACTGCTTAGGTAAATCAAATCCCACAAATGGAACCTTCTCAGCAGGGATAGCGACCAGGGGCAAGGTTGGTTCATGTCTTTCTCTAAGGGGTGTGTCAAACCTGATAGCAAAGGACATTGCAGCCTTCAATGACTCCGTAGCAGCGTACTGAGTCATAGAGTCTTGCAGCCTATCTGACAAACTCAGACAGAACTGACTTCTAAGTGGAGGGTCATTCCATTGTGTGTCAGTGGTCCATCGTCTGAACTCTGAGCAATACTCCTCGGCCAGCCACACTCTCTGACTGAGCTTACGAAGTTCATACTCAGCCAAGGAGATGCCATCAGGGTTACCATACACCATGGCAAGAGTCACAAAGAGCTTATCCATTGACCGCAAAAATAGAGAATCAGTCTGAAGAGAGAGGCCAGGTCTGGGGTTCCCCCTTAAAGGGAACCAACCAGCAGGATTTAGTGTTGTAAAGTGAAGCCAGTGCCTTACAGACACTGTGATACTGAGTGCAATCATAAGTTTACTTCTATGATTACATGTATGATTGCAGAGAAAAGTGTTATCAAAGATCGGGAAATATGTGCAGCATATGAGGGGCTGGGTTTCTTTTTATTACTCCCCTGTGTGCTCTAAGCCAAACCCTTCTCTCTCTCCCTCCCTGCCCTCTCAGTCCCTCCCTGTCACTATATAGCAGGCACATTATGTCTGACGTGCATAATTATATAGAAAAGGACTGGCATCACCTTATGTCTAGGTGCAAGCAAGAAAAAAACTGACATTTAAAGTGAAAATCTGCTGCAACACTAGACTATATATGTATAAGAAATAGTATAATGGCTGAATGTGAATAGCAGGGCTCTCTGCACAGCTAATAAAGATATGGGGAAAAAAGACATGGCACAAACTGCTTGTGAATCTAAAGAAACTTGAGAAAACTTAGCTTTAGCAGTGGCCACAGCGAAAGTGCCCGATAACCACATCAAGGTCTTTCTCATTTTATCGGGTCCTAACCGTGTACCTTGACATGGTTATCGGGCACTTTCGTAGTAGCCACTGCTAAAGCTAGGTTTTCTCAAGTTTCTTTGGATTCAAAAGCAGTTTCTGCCATGTCTTTTTTTTCCCCATGTCTTTATTAGCTGTGCAGAGAGCCCTGCTATTCACATTCAGCCATTTGCCAGGGTCACACATACCAATTCGCTTTTTGAGGCTTTAGAAAACTGGATCTGGTAAATTTAGGGTTGCCAATAGTGTCTCCTGAGCTCCTGGCCATTTTTTGGACTTAGTCATTTTTTCACCAAAAATGCATATGCGTTAACGCATGGTGCTTATATGTACCATGCATTAACGCATACCTTCCCCTTAGGGCACCATGTTAAAAAAACACATTCGTTTATTTCCTGCACAAAAAACACTGCATGCAGCGTTTTTTTGAGTCCAGAAACCGGATTACAGTTTTTGAAAAACGCAACCACACTTAAGCACCTTGCGTTAACGCATATGCGTTTTTGGGCTTAGAAAAAAAATTACAAAAATGATCCCAAAAATGGATCCAAGGCAAAAACGGATGCCATGTGTGACCCTGGCCATTATGCTATTTCCTATACATATATAGTCTAGTGTTGCAGCAGATTTTCACTTTAAATGTCAGTTTTTTTCTTGCTTGCACCTAGACATAAAGTGATGCAAGTCCTTTTCTATATAATTATATTACTAATATTTGACTGAGCTCCCTTCCCCCGTCCAGTAGTCATGTTTGGTGTCTATTTTGTTGTAGTCATGTCCAGGACAACCCCTCAAAGCTGATTTTATTTGTATCTAGAGTCATGAAAACCCACACATACAGCATTATACCGCAAGAGAGGCACATGGTTAGGACCCGATAAAATGAGAAAGACCTTGACGTGTTTATCGGGCACTTTCACAGTGGCCACTGCTAAAGCTACGTTTTCTCAAGTTTCTTTAGTTTCACAAGCAGTTTCTGCCATGCCTTTTTTTCCCCATGTCTTTGTGCAGAGAGCCCTGCTATTCACATTCAGCCATTATGCTATTTCCTATACATATATAGTCTAGTGTTGCAGCAGATTTTCACTTTAAATGACATCGTGTATAGTGATAGCACAATGTCAGGCTCCTATGTGCCCCAGATCATCACTCCCTTCCACCCTGCATTTTCTGTGTGCATTCAGGCTTCTCCCTGCTTATCAGGAGATAGCCTGGTTACTGGAAGGCAGGAGAAGACCTTGCACTTTCCAGAGAAGAAACCACTCCCCAGTCTCTGCGCATCCCTTGTATCATCTCTTCACAGACTGCGGTCACAAGCAGAAGGACAGATCGACACTATTATGATCACAGATCACAGATTTGTCCCGCTGCTTGTGACTGCGTTCTGTGAGGAGAGGAGATAGGGGACGTGCAGAGACGGGGACGTGCAGAGACTTGGGAGGTGTGGTCTTTTCTGGAGTGGGTCTTCTCCAGTGTGTCAGGAAACAGATCGAGAAGGAGCAGCAGAGATGCTGGAGGGTATGGGGTCCTCTCTGGAGGAGGTGGGATGAAGTGATGAGCTGGGGCATACAGGAGGTGCCTGGTAGAGTGACAGGGAGAGGGGAGTCAGAGAGGGAGGGGGGAGGGTTTGGCTTAGAATAGATAGGGGACTAATACAAAGAAACCCAGCCCCACATAGTGACACTGTGCTGTACACTCCATTCGTCTGCTGCACAGATTTCCCGATATTTGATAAATCTTTTCTCTGCAGTCATACATGTAATCATTGAAGTAAAGGTATGATTGCAATCAGTATCCCAGAGCCTGTGAGGCATTAACTTCACTTTATAGCCCTAAATCCTGCTGGTTGGCTCCTTTTAAGAAGGGAGAGTATAATCCCCACATGCCGTTCCTCACTCCCTGAAGAATGAGGGGATAGCCTGAAATATAATTTACAGACCTTTCTAAACACTATAAACTTATCTCTCCCTCACGAAAATCTGTCAGGGAGAGATATATTGGGTTCTGGTACAGTCAGGGCATGTGCCGGGCCAGATACCCAATAACGTATTGTAGCCGCTGCACCACCTGGTTATGCATACTAGAAATCTCCTCAGAGAATTCCTGCACCAGGTGTGCAAAATCTCATATTAAAGCCATATGGGCTTCAGAAAAATGGTAGGTTGGTGAAAATGGCACGCGGTGGAATAACGGACAAAAGGGTTAGATAGCAGGATGGCAGTGAAGGCCAAAAGGCGAACAGGGGAACTAGTCTGACCCTTAGACTGGTGCTAATGGAGTCAATGTGTACTTTGTTTTGCACCGTTTTCTGGAGTATACATTTACACACCTGAGCGCAGTCTGCTACATTCGGTTATATGCCTGCAGGAAACATATACTCTCAAAATAGACAGAGCACACGTTAACTCCGTTTGCACCATTGAAGTCAATGAGTCAGTCGGCACATACGTCTGAAGCCCGTTTTCAGACATAAGCTCCGATGAGACCTCTGAACGTGCAGCAGAACGCAATGTAAAAGCAGCCTTATCCTCTCCCGTCCCTTCATAGAGATGGAGGAACATTCTGTATTTTATAATTTGCACTATGTAACTATTTAACTATCACATAGCCGATGCTTGATCTGTTCCGTTAGGAATCTTCTGCACCGAGATGGCCACATGATCTTTGTTATGATCTTTCTTTCTCATACAGATTCATTATTGTTTGCAGCACATTTCTGTTAACATAGAATGATGCGCTACTGACAAATGAGGTGTTTAATATCTGCATAAAAGATCAAACAAAAAGTGAAGAGAGCTTGTTATTTGATCATTGGAAATGTTTACACAGACAATGGTTGGGAAAAAGTCTTCTTATGCAAAAAAGCTTAAAGGCGTATTCCCTTCTCTAAGATCCTATCCCAATATGTAGTAGGTGTAATTATAATAATATTAGCAAATCCCTCCAATTAGAAATGTAGTATAGTTGTCCTGATATAGCCGTGTTACCTCATGTGCAAGACATTACAGCTTAGGTATCCATCGTTACGACCATGAGCTATTAGCTAACTAACTAGCCATCACCATACCCGTGGATACCTAAGCTGTAATGTCTTGCACATGAGGTAACATGGCTATATCAGGACAACTATACTACATTTCTAATTGGAGGGATTTGCTATTATTATTACTACACCTACCACATATTGGGATAGGATCTTGGAGATGGGAGCAACCCTTTAAAGCGTAATCGTTGTTTCAATTTTTATTTAATAATAATGTAGAGCAAGTGATTATAATGAACTTTCAAATATACTTCATAAGTGAAATCTGGAAGACAAACTTTCAAAAATCTTCCAAAAGATGTCCCCACTAGGCTGTTTCTAAACCTGACATATGCTCGTTGCTAAGGCACGTCAGACGCTTCAATTTAATGAATGATGTTGTTAGCGATCACATGCATGCGCAATCGCTAACAAAATTGTTCAGATCGTTGGTGAGCAGTCACACAGGCAGACTCGCCAGCGATCTGGACCAGTGAGCAAGCTGGTATCCAAAGTAAACAGCGGGTAACTAAGGACCGCGCGGTGCTTAGTTACCCACTGTTTACCCAGGTTACCAGCTCCCAGTGCTTGTTGTGAGGCCCTGGGAACTCGCTGATCGCTGGTCTCCCACTGTCACACGCAGCGATGCTGCGTGTCCAGCGGGTGACCATCGATAGATTTGTCAACATGTTCACAAATCTGCGATCAACGATCAACGACTGATCGTTGATCATTGACAGGTGTCACATGCTTCAATATCGTTCAGGACATCGCTGCAACGTCACCAAAATGGTCACTTTGCAACAATATCGTGAACGATATTGAAGCGTATGACAGGGCCTTTAGAAAGATCCATCTTCAGCTCTACACAGTCTAAACAGGGTTAAACAGTGTTCACAGCTGATAAGTGTATCATTTTACCTCAGGCAAATGGACTTCTAGGCTGTGAGTAGACACAGATCACAGCTTAGGCTGCCTTCACACTTGCAGATGCCTCCGCAGCGTTCTGCGGAGGACATCTGCAAGCCTCTGCATGCAGACCGCAGCCCTATCCTTTATAATGGTCCGCACGGTGTCTGCAGATGCTTGCAGACCACCGTGCGCTCCCATTGCCCTCCAAGAGTGATCTGTGCGCATGCGGAGGCATGCGCACAGATCACACACTCTCGTCCGCACTGGGAACGCGACGGTTTTTAAATCCCAGTGGGCCATAAAATTACAGTAAGCGCTAGATCTCCCATTTTATATTTCAGGTTTAGAAACAGCCTAGTGGGAGCATCTTCTGAAAGGTTGTTTGAAGGGTTTTCTTCTAAATTTCACTATGAAGTATACTTGAAAGTTTATTATAAGAGTCAGTAAAGAGGAGAAGTAACGGGAGGGCACCTCAACCTAGTAACCCAGACAGAGAGGGGTGGATAGAGGGTAACTGAATACCCTGACCCAGTCCGAAACGGGGTACCGACTCCGAAGTGGTACAGAGGACAATCCCTGAGCCACAAACACGGGCGTGGTCGAAAGCTTCATAGGAGCATGATCCAGCCCGACCTACGTACGGTCCCCACCAGAGGCACAAAACCGGGTTGAGCACCCCTTAGAGAGAGAAGGGATCCTCATATCACCCGACAGGCCTTGTAGTAAGCGGGATTCATGCAGGACAGCGCGAGGAAGAAGGAGTGCGCAGAGGAAGTAAAGAGGAAGAGATTGAGAAGGAACATCCTTGGAGCTTCAGAGGGACATTGTCTACTGCCAGGACCACCCGGTCCACCACCCTATCTGTAACAACTGCATACCCTGTAAGCTGCAGATTACTGGAGTAAAGTAAACATGCAGAGTGAGTAAGCGTCTGTGTTTCTTCCTGGTGAACGGAGGTAATTCTGCACTGCGAAGTAGAGACTGCGCAGCCCCATTCCTACCGTGCTACTCTATTCCACCATCAAACCTATACAGCCCCGGGGACACTGCTCTACCTGTAGGGAGCTATAACATCTTGCTGCCGCCCATCACCCAGGAGGCCCCAGCAGCGCCGGTGCCATCACTGGATCTACAGGTGGCGTCACGACTTCTATAAACATTTATCCCTGTAAATACCCCTTTTTATTGTCACCGCAAGGGCACAGACTCGGGCACCGACCACCCGTGACATCTACCGCACCCGAACGCCCGAGATCCGAGTACCCCAGACCCTTGTGGGCCAGACATTTACACTTTAAGGTGCAATAAAACAGAACATTACCAGTAGTTACATTTAAGTCCCCACTGTTAGCGGCTTCTCACATATACCTCTTTCCCTTCAACATACTGTAGTGGTTTTTTTTTTTTTTTTTCCAAACCTTGAACCGAATCTCAAAGTGTTCAAAGTTGCATGAAGCCGCAAATTTCAGGAAATTCAACTTGAACTTGTTCCTCTGTGGATCAACCCACTCATTTGTATTCAGATGCTAAAGGGGTAAAATACAATGCAGAAGCCAACACATGGAAAGAGAATACTGAGACAGCATGAGAGTAAGGAACCCAAGCCAGTAGCTGTATGTAGCTCTGAGGCTAACGAGCTGGTATATTAGTATTTTGAGCTGTAATATATTTTTGGGTTTATGTAACTGCAGGCTTGGAAGCATTTCTCTGTGGAAAGATTATGGCAAAATAAATTCAACTATGTTGACAGTTGTTTTGTCATATCTCCTTGTGATAAAGTTAGTCAGCGCCTGCACAGAATGTGAGAACTGACATGTTATTCTGCATCGTGACTCACTGAAAATAAGTAGTTACAAATTAATTTTTCAGCTACAAGATAACTGAATCCCCAAAATGCTGTAAATTTATAATATAATGATTAATTCATTTGTCATTGCCTAACCCTATTGGGGTACTTTGGGTCCACCCAAAGCCCTCCCCTCCATCTATACAGAGCATGTACATGCCCTCTTTTAATTGCCTATAATCTTTGCTGATATAATTTTACATGCAGGACATATCAATAAAGGATTCTGTGACTGCAGATTTCATATCAGATATGTTTCCATCATTGGAGCTTCTGGTGGCCTTGACTGGCCTTATCTATGTGATGATTCTTAGAGTGAGTAAAGGGGGATTACACCTTACATTGTAGGAGGAGGCCTCATGGTATTTTTCCAAACCTCTTAGTTTATTATTAGTATTATTATTATAGCGCCATTTAATTCATGGCACTTTATATGTAAAAAGGAGAATATGTAGACAGGTACAATAATCATGAACAGTGCAAGGCACAGACAGGTACAGGAAAAGAGAGGACCCTGCCCATGAGGGCTCACAGTCTACAAGGGATGGGTGAGGATACAATAGGTAAGGATAAAACTGGTTATATAGAGGTGTTAGTGGACTGATGGTAACTGCAGGTTGTAGGCTTGATGGAAGAGGTGGATCTTCAGGTTCCTTTTGAAGTTTGCCATGGTTGGTGAGAGTCTGATGTGTTGGGACAGAGAGTTATAGAGTATAGGTGATGCACAGAAGAAATCTTGTATGCAATTGTGGAAAGAAGAGATAAGAGTTGAATAGAGAAGGAGTTAGGAGGTTGCGAGTAGGTAAGTACCAGGAGACCATGTCACAGATGTATGGAGGAGACAAGTTGAGGATGGCTTTGTATGTCATGGTTAGGGTTTTGAACTAGAGTCTCTGGGCAATAGGAAGCCAGTGAAGAGATTGTCAGAGAGGGAGACAGGTGGATTAGTCGGGCAGCAGAGTTTAGGATCGATTGAGGGGTGCAAGAGTGTTAAAATTGAGGCCAGAAATCAGGAGGTTGCAATAATCGAGGTGAGAGGGCATGCACTAGTGTTTTGCAGTTTCTGGGTCAAGGAATGTACGGATCTTAGAAATATTTTTGATTTGGAGTCGGCAGGTGGTGGCAAAGGCTTGGATCCGTGATTTCTAGGTATTATCAGTTCCAGGCCCATACAACACTTTTGTAACGTAACTCAATTTGATACTTCAAAGGAAATGTTAGTTGGGGCAGGCTTCATGAACAGCCAATAAATAAATCCTAACATATTCTGTGAACTTATTTCAATTGTTATTTCAGATCTAAAGCTGATTGATCAAGCTTAATATTGTAAAAGGATATTTAAAACTATCCACATACAATATGTTAGTACACGTCTATATGGCAATTTCAGCTCTAGACAGTTACGAACAAACTAATCAATTAGGGGGAAACTCGACTAAGGAAAAAAGGCTCAGGCAGTCTAAGTAGGGGTCTATATTCCCTTAATGAAAAAGATAGTGAAACTAGAAAAGAAATTTCAGCTCACCCCTGTCGTGTCATATGTCCTCTTTCAATTATTCCGATCCCAGTGCTGGGAAACGCCCTGGTCTGGGCAGTAATGGAAGAAAAATCCAGCAAACTCAAACAGCAGGAGTGAAGTAACAACATTCAGTATATTTCATCCAAGTAGAATACATAACAGAATGTGGTGGTCCCAGGGCAACACTGGAACGCAATCCTACGTGTTTCAGTCATGACTAATTTTTGAAAATTGCGGCAGATGCGGTGAAAA
The DNA here is from genome assembly GCA_033576535.1 of Allobates femoralis. NCBI lineage: Eukaryota > Metazoa > Chordata > Amphibia > Anura > Aromobatidae > Allobates > Allobates femoralis. The sequence goes on from JARQOC010000005.1 coordinate 86,126,313, forward strand.
AACCGCATCTGCCGCAATTGCCACATAACCGATACACTTGCGGCGCGGATGCGGTAATCCCCATAGAAAGTATAGGGGGACTTGCGGCAGGTGCGGCAAGTGCGGTTTTGCACTTGCGGAAGGTGCGGCAGCGAAAAAAACCGCGGTCAGCCGCGGTTTTTTTTCGCTTCCGCACCTGCCGCAAGTGCAAAACCGCACTTGCCGCACCTGCCGCAAGTCCCCCTATACTTTCTATGGGGATTACCGCATCCGCGCCGCAAGTGTATCAGTTATGCGGCAATTGCGGCAGATGCGGTTTTTTCACCGCATCTGCCGCAATTTTCAAAAAACGCTGATGTGAAAGGGCCCTAAGACATCGTATAGCTGAAACGCATAGCATTGCATTCCAGTGTTTGCCCTGAGACCACCACATTCTGTTATGTATTCTACTTGGATGAAATATACTGAATGTTGTTACTTCACTCCTGCTGTTTGAGTTTGTTGGATTTTTCTTCTCTCTCATAATGAAAAAGATAGTGTCACAAGACATGGGCAGATTGCTGAGGTTATTAATCTATTGGTTGAGTCAGATATTTCTATATTTGGACCTTAGAATTCTTCCCACAAAATGAAAAAAATCAGCCTCATAAATGTTTTTTGTCTTTCTCTGGAAAAACGCTTAACGTTATTGATATTAAGGTAAACTACAATGTAGTTCGGCCTTTATCAGCCTTATTAGTTGCTGCGTCTTGCCAGACAAAAGATCAGGAGTTGCATTTCTTCCCCAGAATTCATCGTAGGCATACGAGTCTCCAGATACTACGTGTTTCATCCCTAGGAAAGTATAGTCTGCTAACAGCTTTAATAACTCCTTTCTTCAGACCCGAATTTTTAATGATAGGCAGCTTTGGGTAACAGTCCTATCCTTCCTTTCCTGGCCTGGTTTTCTTTAGATCCTACAGTTAATCCAGGGGTTGATCCTTGAGCGCTACTGGTTGGAGAAGTCCAGATGGAAGACTTATTCTCTAATGAAGACCCCAGTCAGGGAATGAAATATGTTGTCTTGGCTTTATACCTCCAACATCATGACTGTTTGTAGTTTTTAACAACTATTGTTATAGTTTAACAATAAAAAACTCATTTTGTCTGCATCCCGCTGGATTTCATCTGGAAATCCAAACCTGTAGAGCCTAAGGGCCACATCAAATGGTTCAATTTCCTGAACGATATTGTTAGCGATCACATGCATGCGCGATCGCTAACAATATCGTTCACATCGTTGGTGAGCTGTCACACAGGCAGACTCACCAGCGATGTGGACGATCAAGAACGCTGGTAACCATGGTAAACATCGGGTTACTAGGTGCCGCACGTCGCTTAGTAACCCGATGTTTACCATGGATACGAGCTCCCAGCATAGGCTGCGAGGCGCTGGAAGCTCGTTCATCTTTGCACTGCCAGTGTCACACGCAGCAATGCTGCGTGTCCACCGACCAACGATAGATTTCACAAATCTGCAATCAATCAAGCGATTTTTCAAAGAAAAATCGCTTGATTACACGCAGAGACGCACAAACGATATCGCTTAAGCGATCAAAAAAGCAGGTCGCCTAAACGATATCATTCAGGAAATTGATGCGTGTGACGTGGCCCTAAAGCTCAGTATTTTTCTCTGGACTCCTTATTAATGGTATAAGAATCTGTTACTGTGGACAGCTAGGCTCCAGTTGGTACTATTGGTGTAAGGTAACACATACTTTTCTTTATTTTTTCCAGTGGTTGGTAATATGCCACAGGTATAGATAGGGAAGCAAATGTCTAGTTAGCGCTCAGCCAAGCAAGGGTTCATATGTGTTCTGTGCCTGGATGTACACCCTCAATTAAGAACTGAAGAATCCCTATTTGAACTGAACGTCTGTGTTACTGTCTGTGACTGCATTTGTTCCCATTTTGCCTGCTGCTACCAAGCTAATATTCTACACCAGAAAATCAGTGATAAAAATCTGATGACTAAATAGAGGATTTACAGCTGTGTAAATCCTTACAATATCATAAATGAGCTAAACTGCAAATGTAGTCACTAAATATAATTAATATAATGGGGCACCAGTCCATCGACACCCAGAAAAGATCATATTTAAAGGCAATCTATCAGCACGTTTTTGCTATCTGATCTGAGAGCAGCATGATGTAGGGGAAGAGAGACTGATTAGAGGGATGGGTCATTTATTAGGCTGTGTGTTGTAGTTACAACACAATCAGTGTTTTATCAGCAGGAGAGTATCACTGCTTGCACATGCACAACAGTCAGGCTAATCTGATTGGCAGCTGGCTGACAATGCACAAAATGCACTGATATCTGAATGATTGGTGTGTGCGGAGTTATACAAAGTCTAGAAATCGTAAGCCCCCATCACACATAACGAGATCGTTAGCGAGATCGTTGTAATGTCACAGGTTTTGTGACGTAACAGCGATCTCGCTAACGATCTCTCTACGTGTGACACTTAGCAGCGATCAGGCCACTGCTGTGAGATCGCTGATAGTTACAAAGTGCTCTGGGTCAATTTTAGGTCGCTGATCTCCCACTGGGAACGCTGCATTGCTGTGTTTGAAAGGGACCAACGATCTCAATACTACGCCCAAGAGTGACAATTCCCAACGACCTCTGTATCATTCCGGATCGTTGATGAAGTCGCTGGTGAGATCTGGCTGTTTGATATCTCACCAGCGACCCCAAAGTGACGCACCAGCGATCCCTACAAGTCGTATCGCTGTCGGGATCGCTGGTGCGTTGCTACGTGTGACGGGACCTTAAGTGTCACATGTTGACTGCTCTACAGTCCATGTGAAAAGCTCTGCTTATGTTTAAATGGGAGTAAATTTCCTTTGGCACATTCAGTGTTAATACTAGAAGCTGGTTATCTATGGGTTCAGTTCTTCAGGTGAGGGAGTATGTCAGGTTAAGCTGCTATCTACGCCCCTAGGCATTAAATAGTTCCCTCTTCCACCAGCAGATGTTACTGATAGAGTTTTAGTCTCTGCAAAGACCTGAGCTGAGAGGACATTTGTGTACTTTGTGCCAAAGCCTTCTTGCTGTATTTGCCTGGAGTTTTCCATATCTTGTGGGAGTTGCTGTGCTTCCCAGTCCGTAGGTGGAGGTGAGGGGGTCTAAGTGTAGGGCTTATCAGGCGCAAAGAGCAAGGGTGGAGGCACAGACATCCTCACCTTCAGCGGTAATTCTGGTAACAGTGAGCCTGGGACCCCCAGTCTAATGGTCAGACTAGTTCCCCCTTTCGCCTTTTCCCCTTTTACCATCTTGCTTCCTTACTCCCTTGACCATTATACCACCCCGTGACACTTAGCTCTGCTACATTTACATAAAAAAACAGTGTTTCTATGAAAACTGCACCAATCAGCCCAGTAAGTGACGTATCACTGGAATCATGATTTCTTGCCCTGCTGTTCTAAGATCATATAGCAAAAACCTGATAACAGACTCCCTTCAAACATTTCAGTTTAGTACAGATGAATGTAAATTTAGAGAAACAACACTCAGAGGTTTGCGGTAGCAATTTTTTATTACGGTATTGAAAAATACATATATAATCTCCTTTTCTTCATGTTAAGTGCAGAGTAAGCACCAATAAAACTTTCATTTATATTCTGTGATATACAGCTAAAATATATACACTCCAATTAAAATCTATATTTTTTTTATGCAACAAATAGATAAGATTTTAAAACACACAAGTTCACATTAAGTTAAAAATAGCAGTGTGCGTACTTCAAGTTTTCTTGTTAAGACATGTTCTTTATTCTTACGGGCAAAGCAAACACCCTCCCCTCCCCGCCATGTTAGTGCAACATTATTTATGGAAGAAAATCAGTAGTGGCTACTGTTGGTTAAGCTGTAAGCAACATTTCACATTATAGATGATTTGCCTATGTCTCTCGACTTTCACATTTCATTAATCAGATCCTAATACTCACTAAGGGATTAGAGATTTCTTATAGAGAAATAACTGCTACCAGTGCGCCGCCAGAGATAATGAAACATAGGAGTGGAGTCCCAAGTGTGATCTGGATGGTCCTGGTCCTAGTGGAAGGAGGCTCTAACTTCTCGGCCCTTCAGTGGCTGTGGTGGGCGAAAGTTGTCAACCATGTGGCAGGGGGAGTCATGCTCGTCATTGAAGTAAAGGCCCCGCAGTCTTGACAGCTAAAATAAACAAATAGTTGTGTTAATACTTTGCAAAGATCAACCAAAGTGTCAGAAAAGTGCTTGATTCAGCATGCGGGGTCCTGCAACCTAATTGCAGATTGAAAAGAAAAGGGTTTTCCTCAGCACTCTAAAGCATAGAAATGTAACATAGTGGAACCTTGGATTAAGAGCAGAATGGGTTCCAGGAATGTGCTTGTAATCCAAATCACTTGTATGTCAAAGCAAATTTTCCCATAAGCAATAATTGAAATGCAGACGATTCGTTCAACAACCCAACAATATCTACTGTATTCATATGAAATTATTACAGTTCTGCAATTAATTGCAGTTCTGTTATATACAGTATACATATGTACAGAAAGGTAATCAGTTACAGTACCTAAAGTTGGTTTAGTAGCGGCGTCACACTATAGTATCAAGTATTGAGGGCTCCATGTCCAGAACACGGGGAATAGGCAAAGGCCGGAACCCGGAAGTAAGGAAAAGACCGCGATTGATGGTTTATACGCCTGCGCTAGAAGCGGTGAATATTACTAGTACTGTACTGTATCTGCACAGTTCTGTAGGGGAGAGGGGAGAGCTCACATTTTGCTCTTATTCCAAATCTTGCTCTTTTATCAAGTTACAATTTATTAACAATGTTAGCTTGCCTTGCAAAACGCTCTCAAACCAAGTTACTTGTAATCCAAGGTTCCACTGTATTTCAATTACAGGCTGATATAAAAGATTGTAAATATAAATATTGCAAACTCATATTCTATAACTCTTACAATGTAAACCTCAATATTATGCATACAGTATACAGTATAATGAGCTATGGTGATTATTAAATAAATTATAATAATGCCAAGATAAGGAGTGTGAATTTACTTACAATTTTTTTCTTCAGGGCATTAGAAAGCTTTTTGTCTGACCCTACAACATCCTATCATCGTTTTGTGTCGTTTCCTCCCATCAAGGGCGTACATAGAAATCTTGGGGCCTCATAGTAAAGGTGCAAACTGGGGCCATCTGTCACGAGTTTGTCTCATCCTGGGGAGACCTCTGGCAAGTCTGGAACCAGAAGGTCACAATGCCTTATTGACCGAAGGACATCAACTGGTATTTAAATGTATTTGCTTTTGGCACTGCAGGGAATAAGGACTCTTTCTTTGCTAGGTGTTTCTAGTAGCCTTTATCTTCAAGTGTACATCTTTTGTGGTCACTCCCCTCCGCTATAATTAGTCACATGTCTTGCCATCTGACATCGGTTATAGAATCCATCTCTATGCTGTCCACTTCGGAAAGTCTGTCTCTAGAAGAAGCTATGGAGTCATGTTTTATGCTTTATCCTTCCCCTGTGTTGTATAATTTGTAGTGCAGAGTCTAGCGTACTTACCAGTCACCACACTAGCCAGGGTGAGTTCAGGGTAAGTAAGGGTTTAGGCACATGATGGTGACAGGGGAAAGGGCCCAAACAGGAATGCTAGGGTGTGCAGGGCACAGACACAGGTGAGTGGTAAAAAGGTGACCCCTTTCCTGACTCCCTATCACCAAGGCCTTTCTTCTATTCCACCCTGTTGTCTTTTCTGAGTTTCGCTGCACCAATAATTGGCTCAGGAGTACCCTTAAATAAACCTACTGGGTTCCCTTGATTGAGTATCAGGGACCCATCGGATGTGACAATGTCCTTTAGGCCAATCCAACCACATAGATGCTAGGGTCTTTGTTCACCCCAATACCTGAGAGACTAAACAGCTTGTACCAGAGCTACCTCCAATCATGGCATATACTCCACTACTTCCCAAAATGCTTATTACAAATTATGCAAACAGTCATATTATGTGTCTGTGCAGCTTGCTCTGGATGGCTACTGGATAAAGAAGAGACTTGCTGAACTCCAGGAAGAGTTGGCGAATCTCCTGAGCATTGGCAAGGCCTTCTTATCGGGTTTCTTATACGTGAAGCTGGGATTCTAAGTCATCAGAGTCCCAGTGTCAAATCACAAGTTCATGGGATGTGAACATGGTGTGGAGGGCTAGAGGAGATGGGACCTGGCAAAGGGCAAGTCCTACGTGCAAACACTTTTAACAGATACCCTTTGATGAAAGTTGGTAAGTTGCCATAGCTTAAAGTAGTCTGTGCGAATGCAGCATTGCTCTATTACTTTTTGCAAATTAACATGCTGTACTTTCCAATACAAAAATCATGATTAAAAAAAGTTCTGCACAGTTATGACCTTTGGAAGAATATAAAGACACATTTTGAAGTCTTTAATCAATCAAAGTTGGAATATGACATGAATTGTCATGCCAATAGCAGAAGGCACGCTAGCACGGAAGGCAGAGAGGAACACTAGCGGTGACCTGAATATTCTAAACACAATTAGTGCTCTGAATAAAATGACACTGTGGTACATGTTAAGAATAAAGGACTTCCTGGAGGAACATTAGAGAAGCTCGGAGGTTATCAGACAGCCTCTGCTGGTTGCATGTCACTGTTGGTATGAGATAAGGGAGTTTCCACTGTAATGAAAAATGAAAGTCACGAAACATGTCAAAATCTTCAGTTGCATACGTTAGTTAGCTGCGACTCGGCGCTTATCACTGCCTAAAATATATATTTTTTCTGATACACACCTTTCATTTAAGCATGCAACTGTATTATGACACGAGATGAATTAATAGTCACGCACTGTCGGACACACGCAAAATTCTGTCGTCTACATGCAAACTGTGGCTTTAATATGTTTTTTGCAACTCCTCTACTTGCCTTGTATATAGCCACAACACGGCTCCCTACTCTCTGGACTTCAAAGGGAGGCTGTCGTCAGATTCGTACAGCTCTAACCATGGGCAGCAGGAATCAGAGCCTGCGGCACGAGTGCAGGCAGGTAAATTCTGCTCTGAACCGTTCAGATAAAACATACAGGAGCATCTCAATGAATTAGAATATCATCAAAAAGTGAATCTTTTTCAGTAATTCCATACAAAAAGTGAAACGCATATAGTATATAAAGTCATTACAAGCAGAGTGATCCATTTCAAGTGTTTATTTCAGTTCATGTTGATGATTATGGCTTACAGCCAATGAAAACCCAAAAGATTATTACCTCAGAAAATTAAAGTAGGGAGGATAAAGGGTTGAAAACCGTGCTGCCATATTCCATTAGACATCAAAGGGTGAATATTGATTTATTAGTCAAGTCGTTCCAGGGCTCCCTGAAATGCCCTGAAACATGGCAATATGACATTGATTTGAGGAAGAGGTCAGGGAGCCCTGAAATGTGTTGACTAATAAATCAATATTATATTCACCCTTTCACGTCTCGTGGAATATGGCAGCGTAGTTTTTAATCCTTCAACCTCCAACTCTATATGCACCACATTGAGGACTGCAGCAGCCGTGAATTGCTTTTATAATGGTTGTGACTCTCACAACCACACAAGGTGAAGCCTCTGATACCTATTTAGGTCATATTTTATCTCTCAGACCCTTCATCCTCCCTACTTTAATTTTCTGAGATTATGACCTTTGGGTTTTCATTGGCTGTAAGCCATAATCATCAACATTAACAGAAAGAAACACTTGAAATAGATCACTTTGTATGTAATGAATATATGTAACATATGCGTTTCACTTTATGTATTGAATTACTGAAGAAAATTAACTTTTTGATGATGTTCTAATTCATTGAGATGCACCTGTAGTCTGCAGAGCCGTCCGGGAACCATAGTAAAATGTGACTACCACAGCATGACTTTTCACGGCTCTAGTCCAAGTGAATGAAAGGTGTCTCCCAATTTACACACATGGGAGAGCGCTGTCAATCAATGTTGTGAGATGCCGGCCAGGGACCATGATGGACTAGTCACATTGTTTCCTATACTCCCAGGTCGACATTTCAAAATATGCTTTCTCTGAATCACCGGAGCATTTCAGAGTAAAATATGCCGGTCAGCAATCGATCAGCCTCTGATTCATGCTGCCACTAGTTAGACAGTATGAAGCAAGGGACAGGATCACATTTAAAAGTTTGTGATGCTCCCTAAACACTACGCTGGGTATTAGGAAATGACAAGTCCCAGTGCTGAGACCCCAGCTGATATCTGTTGGGGTATACACACCCTATAAGTTTTCAATACCCCATAAGTATCACACAAGGACTAGTGAAGCATTGCACAGACCCCTCGAAAATCATACACTCAAGTTCTCAATGGGATTCTAAAATCAGTAGAGAATGCAGAATCCAAACCAACATGCAGGAAAGAATGAATGAAGAAAGTAATGAAGGAATGAATTATGATTACCATCAATTTTTCAAAGGAACTCAAATATATCAGTTAAGATTAGATGAAATATCATACCTGTTCACTGCTCACACTAATTGGCTCTTTAAGGACATTCCAGACGACGCACTGCAGGAGAGGTGGGGTAGTCAGAGATCCCTTATAGGTCCAAAAGTCCAAGGAGTTTGGGAGTAGACCTGAAGGGTCAAAATAATGGAAAGGTGCCTCTTTTCCCTAAAAAGGTTAGAATGTTCAGCATTAATTATTATAAAACATAATGGATATAAATGGATCTATATAACTCCAACAAAAGCACTGATGTCACACATTTGCCTCAAATTGGGCTTTTATGAACATTTTTGGGTGTTCTTATGTCAAAACATGCAAATCGTCACTTCACTGAGGAAGTAGACAAACTCTAGTGCCACCTGTTTAAGGTAGCAATCCTATAAGTCATAATTGACTCTTTAACAAGCCTTTTAATATGATTTATGTCCACTTTACCCGTCCCGATATCGTCGTCCAACTTCAATAAAAAGTCACGTGGTTCGTGCGTTGGCGCCGATATCGTTCGTGCGTTGTATGGTGTAAATGTACAATTCGATGCAAGAACGATGCCAAAACGATATCGGGTAATTGTGCAGGCTCTCCAACTGCCTGATATTGGATGGACGATGTGGCCGGGATCGTGCTGTGTGACAGCCCAACAACGACTTGAAGAGCAACTTTCCCTATTCACTCCCATGTTAAATGGTTGTTCCCTGGTTCGCTTGTACAAGGGGGCGTATACATCGCAGTTGCGTTGCCTGCCGATATCTCCCTGTGTGACAGCTCCTATGCGATCTTGGATTACTGCCAAAAATGTGCGCGCTCCCGTGCCGTTGTATACAATATCGGGACGATGTTGGGACGTGTAAAGCGGCCATCAGGATTTGTGCCAGATCAGAACTCCAATCTGCAAACGCTACATGAGGAAACTTATAGCCGCAATGCTCCTCTGGGAGCATCTTTATAATCTATAAGTCTCCTCATGCCGGCAGGCAGATTGATCTCCATAAGAACAGTCAGTCAAAACATGGACATGATAAAATAGTAAATGTAAAGTAATGTGACCTATCCAAAGGAGCACTATAGCTACTTGCTATTATCAACATGAAAAAGTCTATTACACTTTTAGTCTGGCACTATACTGTGCAAATCATATTTATTTACTTTATACTTTATTGATCAGCCGACTATTTTTTTTTTTCTTAAAGACCTCTATCCACGTTAATGTGCTGTTGTTGACTATACGAAGTAAACCTGTAACATTAAATTAAAAATATCTGGCCACTATAACATACTGTGTCCTCAGAGTGCACGACTTCAGAGAATATCTAAGTTTTTATTTCTATCCTAATATACATATTCCCCCTTTACTGAATCCCTCGCATGCACATCATGTAAATCTCTAGTCTGTGAGGCAGAACATAAAATCACTGTTTATTACCTTTGTTGGAATTAACGTTAAGGCATCAATCACTTGCTGGAGCTCAGGCTTGGAATTGCCGACCTGTAATGCACAAACATGACTTGAATACATGGCACAAAACATAATACAGCATAAAACGCCATAATGACACACAACTAGCAATTGACTTTCACTTAAGGCTACTAATTTTTGTTTTCGTCTCTGAAACAAAGCAGTAATTATAGTCATTACAGGTCAGCAGAGCAATTAGAATTTTGTTTTGCTGACTTTATTGTGTAATAGGCAAACTAAACTCAACATGAGCATTAGAAAATAATAGATGATTCCTTTATACTGTATGTGTATATCTATATAATTGCGAATGGGTTTTTTGCCCCTTCTGAGTCCACTCTCGCTGCGAGTCAGTGTCGTCATGTGGATACGCCCGAAGCATTGGCCGCGCAGCGGCCATTGCGAGCAGTTCTAAGGCGACTCGCTATGCCCGCGCAGCGGGCATGGCGAGTCGCCTTAGCAGCGCGAAGCATTGGCCGCGAAGCGGCCATTGCGAGTCAGGGACTCGCTCTTCTAGAATCCCGATGCATGTGCATCGGGCACCCAGCTAGTATATATATAAAATCATGAACAAATCCAGTTCAAAATTGAACAACAAAGCTAGCCATAACCTGTCCCCTCCCAAAATCTAACTACCGTATATACTCGTGTATAAGCCGAGTTTTTCAGCCCAAAAATTGGGCTGAAAAGTCTCCCCTCGGCTTATACACGGGTCATATACGTGGTTGGTGGGGGCTGTGTCCGGGGCTGGGGGGCTGGGAGGCTGGAGGAGGCGGGGGGAGGCTGCTGAATGAGCGGCCCCGTCACGTGGGGCCGCTCATTACATATGCACTGCTTCCCCCTGTCAATCAGCGGCAGGGGGAAGCAGTGCATAACTAAATATATCCCCCCCAAGTGCTGGCACTTGCCCCCCCTGCTTGTAAGGCCCCCCCGGCTGCTATTATTACCATCCTCTCCTCTGTCTTCATCGCGCACAAGTCCCTCTGTGCTCCCGTCCTCAGTAGCATCCGGGGTCATGTGACCGGCCGGTCGCATGACGTCATCGCTACGCGACGGCCGGGGACCCGGATGCATGGAGGACGGGAGCACCGAGGCACCTGCGCGCGCGATGAAGACAGAGGAGAGGATGGTAAGTTAAGCAGCCGGGGGGGGCTTAAAAGCAGGGGGGCAAGTGCCAGCATACACCTCTGGGGCAGCCTGTGTATACACCTCTGGGGCAGCCTGTGTATACACCTCTGGGGCAGCCTGTGTATACACCTCTGGGGCTGCCTGTGTATACACCTCTGGGGCTGCCTGTGTATACACCTCTGGGGCAGCCTGTGTATACACCTCTGGGGCAGCCTGTGTATACACCTCTGGGGCAGCCTGTGTATACACCTCTGGGGCTGCCTGTGTATACACCTCTGGGGCTGCCTGTGTATACACCTCTGGGGCTGCCTGTGCATACACCACTGGGGCTGCCTGTGCATACGCCACTGGGGCTGCCTGTGTATACACCTCTGGGTCTGCCTGTATATACACCTCTGGGGCTGCCTGTGTATACACCACTGGGGCTGCCTGTGTATACACCACTGGGGCTGGGGCTGCCTGTGTATACACCACTGGGGCTGCCTGTGTATACACCACTGGGGCTGCCTGTGTATACACCACTGGGGCTGGGGCTGCCTGTGTATACACCACTGGGGCTGGGGCTGCCTGTGTATACACCACTGGGGCTGGGGCTGCCTGTGTATACACTACTGGGGCTGGGGCTGCCTGTGTATACACCACTGGGGCTGGGGCTGCCTGTGTATACACCACTGGGGCTGGGGCTGCCTGTGTATACACCACTGGGGCTGGGGCTGCCTGTGTATACACCACTGGGGCTGGGGCTGCCTGTGTATACACCACTGGGGCTGGGGCTGCCTGTGTATACACCACTGGGGCTGCCTGTGTATACACCACTGGGGCTGCCTGTGTATACACCACAGGGGCTGCCTGTGTATACACCACTGGGGCTGCCTGTGTATACACCACTGGGGCTGGAAACTGCCTGTGTATACACCACTGGGGCTGGGGCTGCCTGTGTATACACCACTGGGGCTGGGGCTGCCTGTGTATACACCACTGGGGCTGGGGCTGCCTGTGTATACACCACTGGGGCTGGGGCTGCCTGTGTATACACCACTGGGGCTGGGGCTGCCTGTGTATACACCACTAAGGCTGGGGCTGCCTGTGTATACACTACTGGGGCTGGGGCTGCCTGTGTATACACCACTGGGGCTGGGGCTGCCTGTGTATACACCACTGGGGCTGGGGCTGCCTGTGTATACACCACTGGGGCTGCCTGTGTATACACCACTGGGGCTGGGGCTGCCTGTATACACCACTGGGGAGGCTGCTGTATACACCACTGGGGAGGCTGCTGTAATACTGCTGGGGCCTGTATACACCACTGGGGAGGCTGCTGTATACTACGACTGGGGAGGCCTGTATACCTGTGCTGGGGTCCACCCTCGGCTTATACACGAGTCAATAGGTTTTCCCAGGTTTTGGGGGCAAAAGTAGGGGGTCGGCTTATACACGGGTCGGCTTATACACGAGTATATACGGTAATTTTTAACTAATCGAACTAATCGAACTAATCTCCCAATATCTTCTGTCACGTAATCTTCGGTCCTCCCAAGGCCTCCTCCTCTCCTCTACTCTTATTCGTTCTTCACCCAATTGCCTCCAAGACGTCTTCCAAATATCTCCCATCCTCTGGAATTCTGTGCCCCAACACGTCAGATTATCCACCACGCTCAGATTCTTTAGACAGAACTTGAAAACCCATCTCTTCAAGAAAGCTTACAATGACCAGCAGCCACCTCACTACTACTGGAGCTGCCACCTCACCACCACTGAAGCTGCCGTCTCACTATCAGCAGTGCTGCCACTTCACTACCACAGGAGCTGGCACCTCACTACCACAGGAGCTGCTACCTCACCACCACAGGAGCTGCCACCTCACCACCACCAGAGCAGCCACCTCATCACCACTGGAGCTGCCAGCTCAACATTGGAGTTGGTACCTCACCACCACAGGAGTTGCCACCTCAATATCACAAGAGCTGCCATTTCACTACCACAGGAGCTGCCACTTCACCACCACAGGAGCTGCCACTTCACCACCACTGGAGCTGCCAATTCACTATCACTGGAGCTGCCACCTCACCACCACTGGAGCTGCCGCGTCACCACCACCATAGCTGCTGCAACCCCCACCCCCAACTGACCCCTTCCCATTGTCCTGTAGAATGTAAACCCATGAAGGCAGGGTCCTCTCCCCTCTGTACCAATCTGTCATTGGTAATTTGTTTACTATAATGTATATCTGTATTTTGTATGTAACCCCTTCTCATGTACAGCACCATGGAATTAACGGTGGTATATAAATAAATAATAATAATAGTAAAAATCACATGAGATTGTATCAGCGGTGGACACAGAAGAAGGCCACTGTGTAAAAACCATATATGGACCCTTTGAAGGTGTTTACAGTTTTGGGTGCAGAAATGGACATCATTACCCTTTGGACCCCAGCTTGGCTGCACAGTGGCCAATGGCATTTCTGGATTGCAAATTTGTTATCTCATAAAGTAATGGTATAAGGCTAGGATATGCAAAACACTTCTACATTAGCATAAGTCTGACATCTCGGACTTATCTGATCCTTAGAATGAAGGCTCTTCAGTACTAGTTAACCAATGCGACTCATTTACAGGGATTTCTTAGGCTGTACCTTTGCCAATGAGAATGCCATTGTATATGATATGTTTACTGACCTATGTAACGCTTAGGATTATGTTGTTGTGTTGTTGTTGTTGTAGGCTGCAGCAGGGGGAACACTATACCAGGGTGTACCTTGTATTTTGTTATGATCCTGATGGTCACAGTGACAGAGTTGTGCTACTTAAAAAGACTGGAGCATAGTCACCAAAGAGAATTGACAGGGAAGACTCGTGACATCGAGTGACATGGGCAGAGAGTGCCTACATAGAGTTACAGGTGTGATGTGGGCTAAGAAAATCATGAGCCAAGCTCAGCTCTGTTGGGAGCCAAGAAGGGTTGCGGAGACTTCAGCTGTTGGGAAGGCTTTAGCTGTATCAAGAAGGGGCGAAATTGAGTTTCAGCTTAGGAGAACCTAGCTTTTAGCATATAGACGCATGTGACTGTCATGTAACATGACCAAAATAATTGGTCTTCACACATTAGTCAGTAGACAGGAGTAGCAGTAGTATCATTGGGGATTCTTGGGAGTAGGGCACAATGTGCACAGTGTTTCTCCTTCTGAAAAGTTTGTGAAGTTAGTTGTACATTACGTAGTTTGCCTGGTAATGGTAGTCATTGTAAAGGTAGCGCTGGCCTGTGGTCTCTGTCAAGTGATATTGACCAATCCAGAGTAAAACATCTGGAAATTCGGTTCAAAGATTTAAATATGTAGAGAGAGAGAATGTTTTTCATCAAACATTATATTCCTTAAGAATATTGTGTCTTTCTATTGGGACTGTCACCACTAAGGCTGGTTACACAGTAGCATTCGGGACGCATTTGTATGCTTGTAAAGATGCAGACGGATGGCCGAACGGATCCCGATGCATGCCAGGCTGCACATTTAATATGGATCCAGAGGCTCCTAAATCCTCATAGACACAAATGAAATCATTGGCCAGACAAGACAGGGGGAGAGAAAGAGAGAGAGAGAGATAGAAAGAAAGAGAGAGAGAGAGAGAGAGAGAGAGTTTTTTACTATATTGGCCTGTCCGTTTATTAGCAATGCCACCGGGCTTCCATGTGTCACCATTGAACTCCATTTATCAATTCTCCGCTTCAGGATGCATGCGTATAAATCGTGTAGCCTCAAACGGACTACATTCGCAGCAAGTTGTGATTTTGACTGGCAGAGAAAAAATGCAACCCGACGCAAACGCCAACTCATCCACCATGCCTCCCCATGTTAAACATAGGGACGCAGTGCCTATCCGTAGGTGGCCACATTAGTATGCATGCCAACTCAACGCATGCAAACACCAGTGTGAAACCACCCTAAGAGACCTGTACGACTGTAATGTCAGGAAAAGAAGTGATTTTCTCTACAGCTTAAACTTCAAACAGAAAAAACTTCAAACTGGGAGTATTGATCCCTTCATAAGCAGGAGGCTACTTTAGCTTCAGAAGCTCAGAACATCATAAATACATTTTCATTTTATTATGTTAAGACTGCATATAATATGGAGTACATGTTTATGTTTAAACCTTAGTTATCTTGTGCCATTCTGTTGGGTCTATATACTGTATGGTGCATTAAAAGTTCTTCAAGAGTGCAGTGCATTGTGGCCACTCAGGTGACAATTAAATTGTTACAGGGTTATTTTTAAGCTATTTAATGTAAAACAAGAAACTTTACAATTGTCTTGTTTTTAAAAATCACTGTTCTCAAGATCGGGGGAGGGAGGATTTTTTATTTTATCATTAGTTTTCGTTACCTAGTTGATAGTCTGCAGTGCCAGTTGGTTTTCTAGGTAGGGAGCACAGCATTTGTAAGCTCTTTGCTAAGGAGCTTGTAAGCGTTACTCTGTAGCTAACCATATTAGTGCACGGTTAGCTCCCAATGCGTCCAGTTTCAGTGGTACTGAACTCCTCCAGAGCTGCTGTGGCAAAGTTGTTTCTGCCTACAGAATCAGAGACCGCACAGCAGGAGACCATGGAGCAACCGTACTGCAGGACTAATGTGGCAATCATTCAGTAACACACTGCCCCACGAAACAAAAAGCTGGGTGTCTAGGGAGTAGCGCGCATGGACTTTGACAACACACAACTTGACGGTAAAGCCTATTTACTCAAAAATACTCAAGTCTTTAATTACATTTCTGCTGTGAAATATTGCAAAAATGTGATATGTCATTTTTATTGTCGTGTGAAGAAAGAATGTACACCTATGTACATAATATATGTTAACTTTAGAGGTTGTAGTCAAAGCTAAGTCATTACCGTGACCCAATTATAAAGACTATAACAACACCATTTGTAGGAACTGGATATAAGAAGAGAAGACGGAATGGGTGACTAGTTTACTCTACAAGCTCCCACCCCAAACAGTGACATTTACACTGCGTATAAGGAATCCCAATACACCCACACACGTCAGAACTATCGCACACAAGATTTAACTTTTATTTGTTAAAAGTCGCCAAGCCGCTCAAACTACCACCATTACCATATACATATAGATATACATATACGCCAATTCCATGATTACAGGGACTGTAGAATATTCCAGCATGAATCAACAATTTGTGATCCCGAGGTAAGTCATTATTATATGCCAAGTGACTAGAATAACTTTTTTTTGCTCTCATATTCATGCTTGACTGACACATGAAGAACACAGGATTAGGAATTTCAGGATAGGACTATGTAAGGTAATGGTGGCAGTTTGTGAGGCTTGGTAACCCAATCAAGCAGGCTGTGTTATACAGCCAGCACCTGCCTCTAAGGCCGGAGTCACACTCGCATAAGTCTCGCATCATCTGGGATGGCCGCCTGATCTCCAGACAGGAGCATGTCAGCTCCATAGTAATACATGCAGCTGACATGCTCCTGTCCGGAGAGCGGGCGGAGATGCCGGGTGATGCAATGCAAGACTCGCATGAGTCTTCCACAATTGTGACTCCAGCCTAACAACAGATATCAGAGTTACCCCAATCTATCCAAAAATAAAATTAGATAGTAAAGAAGGTAAATTTCAAAAAGAAAAAGAAAAAAATTGCCAAAATTGCTGTTTTTTTGGCTGCAGCATATATACTATAAAATGCAATAAAAAGAAGATTAACCATGTGATACACCCCAATATGGTATCATTACAAAATACAATTTGGTCCAAAAAGAACAAACCCTCAAATGTCTCTATCGAAGAAAATTTAAAAGCACTAGAAAATGGTGACATATGGTAAATCAATTTTCTATTTTTACAAAGGAGAATTCTGTTTGTCTGCTCATTTTTACCACACAATGAACACTGTAAAAATGAAACCCAATAATGAATGGTGAAATTGCAGTCTATTTACCATTTCACCTCACCTGAATTTCTTTTCTAATGTTTTTAAGTACATTATATGGTAAAGTGAATGGTGAAATTGAAAACTACAATTTTACCCACAGATATAAACAAGCCCTTGTTTGGCAATGTAAGGGTGCTTTCACAATGGCGGTCTTGAAAAATGCGGCGGATCCGGTCAAAAAACCGCATCTGCCGCGTTTTCCACCTAACGGCTGCACTTGCAGCATGCCCCACGCATTGTCTATGGGGCTTGCGGTAACTGTGTGGCAAACACGCAATTGCAGTTTCGGGAGTTGCGGCAGTTGCAGCAGACGCGGCTGCAAAAAAAAACCCAATCAGCTACGTTTATTTGCGCGGCCGCATCTGCCATAACCGCACTTGCCGCGTCTGCCGCACACTTACTACAAGCCCCATAGATAATGCATGGGGCTTGCCGCAAGTGAACCGCAAGTGCCGCCGTTAGGCAGATGCGTTTTTTTGTCTGGATCTGCCGGATCCGGGCAAAACCGCCAGTAAAATATTGGAAGAGGGGGAGGAAACAACAAACGTGCAGAAACAAAACTAGGTGGTAATGGGGAAAAAATATAGCTTGTCGGGGTAAGCACAGTCGCACCCAAATACACACCTTCTGAAACCTTTGGTAATGAGGCGTCTGTAGAATTGCAAATCAGTGATATGAATCAACTGAAGTGACGTGAAGGATGATAAAAGTTGCAGTATACAACATATTATATGCACAAGAACCGCATAACCTTATTGCATGTCCTGCTTCAGCTCACATACATAAATCCTAGCAGATCCCTCTGATTTTCTAAGGTTTTATAGTCATTGTAATATCTCACGAGCACTGGCCATGTCATATTTCTACACTAGAACTTTTGCTCTGCCAGAGATAAAATGTCTGAAACCACTTGTCTTCATCCCATCTTTTCAATGTATTAGTCAAATTGGGGAGTATGTCCAACAGCTACCGCAACACAAGGATACAGATTGTGCAACTCTGTTTATGTTTTGTGCTATGACACCCACACTTTATGCATAGCACAATTGTTCATCATAGTGAATTAGCAGCCACTTATGTACATAGCATAGTGGCGCAATGTTAATGGTGTAGCTTGCCGTGGCTGCAAGCATGATGGAGCAGTTGCTGTCTTTGGGATTATGACATTCGTCCGAGGCTACAGGAACAAAAGGGGTATCTCAGAGAGGCTAGGCACAAGCCGCTCCATTAGGCAGTACCCCGAGAAACCCTGGCACTCTTTAAGACCCATACAGGGATCTACATTTACAACAGGGTCCAGGAGATTGCTGCTTAAAGAAGGGCTGCAGTCCAAAGATAGGAAAGTCGCCAAGCAGGGTCAAAGCCTGGAAGTCAGGAAAAGGACAAAATCAAGATCTGTTAGAGTAGTCAGGAAGCCGGGTCAAAACCAAGATGGCAGCAAGGTACAAAATCGTGAGGTAGAAGAAGCGTTCCAAAACAGGCTGAGTTAAGAACAGGAAAAACACCAATACAAGACAGGAGACTAGTCAGGGAAACCAAAAACTATTTATGACAACTTCCAGCAGAAAGCTGAAGGTATTAGTTACTGGATGAAGGTAGTTAATCTCTTCAGCTGGACAGTACACACACACCTCCACTTTGTCAGTCTGTGAAGTACAGTAGGTCCAAGCCACTCTAATTTTAGTGGATGGACAAAGCCTGTGCTCTTCGGTTTCTGGCCCTGCTCTATCACCAGCACCACCTACAGGGTGAATCCACTGGTGCCTGGTGACAGAGGAAGATGTTGATGGGGTAGGCCCTGGTGGGAATGTGACAAGGATACATTCAATATTAATATTCTGAATGAGCTAATTCATGTTTCCTTACCTGCAGGAATACACCAACTACCGCAAGTCCATCACAATGTTTCACAGCTTCACCAAAACTGTTGTACTTTGTGTTCCAGTGGACCAAGTGAAGCTGCCAATGAGACCCCAATGAGACAAAGTTAATAAAACAGAGAGAATCCGAGATAAAGACAAAGCAAAACCAGAAGAATCTCTGACCCTAAAGCCTCACTATAAGGTCAGAGATACACAATACGAGACACATGCAAGATTCTCACACGAGTCTAGCATAACTCACCCAGAATGGCCGCTAGCTCTCTGAACGGTAGAATGTCAGCTGCATAAAAACACAAGTACCTGACGTGCTCCTGTCCAGAGAGATAGCAGTCATTCCGGGTGAGACATGCAAGACTCATGCGAGCGTCTTGCATTATGTGTCTCCAGCCTAAGCCAAGTGATAGCATACATTTATAGTAACATGATGCAAAACATTTTATGGTTTATAGTATGGTTTACAATATTGAGGAACATGGGTGATATATATGCGTAAATGTGTATGATACAAGCAGATTGTGACTATTTAGCACCAGTTATATATTTTTATTGACCACACCTCCTGATAAGCTGGAGGACTGTGAAATGTGCCAAGGTGTTGGGTCTCCACTTCTATAGTGATGGTGCCTTGCGTAAAGGAACGCATAATCAGGTTTATCCCTGGTGGCTTCCTCGACAATTCGTATAAACCAAGTAGTTGTGGCTCTTATCCAATGTCATCAGGGATATCTGGGATTCTATGGAGCTGGTAGACCAGATTAATTGGACATCTGTTTGTCTATATGGATACCTAATAAGCTATTGGATGACATGGTGCCTAGACAGGCACATTAGTGTACCTAATTCTGGATATATTATGTCTGCTTGACAAATTGATACTGTTGGGTAATACTGCTACGACATAATCGACTCTCAACTTTTTTACTACATTTTCCTCCATTTTTGGAGGTTTCTTTATGGTTGTGATTTTATTTTAATTTACATTTTTTTTTATAATTTGAGGACATCTCTTTAGGTTAAATACAAACAGATCACTCTTTGACATATGGAGAAACAGAGAAAGAACATAGGAGCAATGTTATGATGTTCTATAAAGAATGAATGATATCTGACTTGATAAAAATAATGGAAACCTGTCTGTTTCCTGGTCAAAAGTGGCCCTTGGCATTGCGATGTGTCCTTCATAGTTCTAATCATTTTACAAGAACGAATGTGATTGTGGCACTTTAGAATTGAAAGTCCAATCCTTCTAACTACCTAATAACATGACTATAGTTTACTATCAATCGACCTGCAGAGAGTATGGAAGCATGAAAGAAAAGCTAAAATGTGCTCCCTGTAGAGTAGAAGAGGGCACTCTCCCGCACCACCCAATAATGATCTCATTGCAAGGAATATATCTTTGTACCATGTTGACAGCCAGTAGATAGAAAGATACTAAAATCTGAGAGTCCTCAGTGGTTGATACTTTTTAATGACCAACTGAAAAGATGGTAATAAATAACAAGCTTTCGAGACTTCTCTGGTCTCTTCTTCAGGCGTAGTACCATGCCCAACCACTAAGGACTCTCAAAATGTAATATTTCTCATTGCAAGGGTATTTCTCTGTTTTTTAATTCTTGGTTTGTCCCTCTGTCCATACTTACCTCTGCCTCATATTTGTGTCCATTAATGGTGTGTTCGGAGCCATGTCCATCACAGGACCCCCAGTGAAAGTGGAATTGCTTGAGCCTGTAGGTTCCTTCTAGGACTCCACCTTTAAGTACTGTAATTCCAGAACAAACAAGAGATCAGTGCTTATTTATTTGTTCCAGTGTAAATGTGCATCCTCATGTTCTTATAATAAATGCTTAAGAGACCATTGACCCGCTAAGACCCTTCAAAGATAGCTGAGGGCTTAAGAATCAGTATTAATTAACCAAATGAGTTGTGACATGTATCTCTTGCCAATCTGCTTAAATACATCATTATGGGTTTTTCCTGGGGAGGTTGTGAAGGGTTGTATGGATGTTCACACTTCCTACCTGACTCCTGAATGGACTGAGCAATATGCAAGGCGTAAAATAAACCCTTTTCCATATTACAATTGCAATTACAGTTAAGGTTCCAAAAAGATTTTTATATTAGGAGACACGGTGATACATATATAATAATATCATAATAATATTTATTCATTTATATAGCGCTATTAATTCCATAGCCCTTTACATACATTTGCAACACTGTTCCTCTTGGGGCTCACAATCTATACATCCTATCAGTATGTCTTTGAAATGTGGGAGGAAACTGGAGTGCCTGGAGGAGTGTATGTTATCAATGTATATACTGTTTATTATGCTGTTTGTATATAATGTACGGTAATCGTTATAGCATGTACATGAGTAATGCTTGCACCCTGGCCCTGGTGTATGAGGGGACCTTCTATCACCTAATATTACACAACTAGATGGTGGCCTCATTCGAACGCATCGGGTATTTTACAATATGTATGTAGTTTATTTATGAAGATTTAAGAATAATGCAATAAGCGATCAGTAAGGTCCCGTCACACTTGGCGACGCTCCAGTGATCCCGACAACGATACGACCTGGTAGGGATCGCTGGAGCGTCACTGCGTGGTCACTGGTGAGATGTCAAACAGTCAGATCTCACCAGCAATGCAGCAACGATATGGCGGTCATTGGGACCCTGTCATTCTAGGGCGTAGTATTGAGGTCGTTGGTCATTGTCCCACACGGCTTGGCGGAGGATATGAATCCCGGCCGCCATATCGGAATACCCATAACTTGGGTGTTCCAATATGGTGGTCGGGGTACTTCCGCTGTGAGCAGCCGGGAGATGACCGGCTAGTGCCGGTCATCTCCCGGCTGCGTCGCCGCTGACCTCCGTGCAGCAGGAGATGACCCAAGGCTACCGTCGGGAGTCCCTACCAGGTCATATTGTTGTAGTGATCGCTGGAGCGTCGCCAAGTGTGACTGTACACCCATTCTGACACGATCAGCGATCTCACAGCGGGGCCTGGTCGCTGCTGTGTGTCACACTGAGCAAGATCGCTAGCGCCAGTCGGGGTAGGTCATCTCCTGGCTGTGTCGCCGCTGACCTCCGTGCAGCAGGAGATGACCCGCAGCTACTGTCGGGAGATCAGCGACTAGCGCCGCTGATCTCCCTACGGTAGTGGTGGCATGTGTGGTTCAAATCCCACACCAATTCGTGGCCAGACTGCACCTGTCGCTGATTGGTCGCAGCCGGGGGCGACCAATCAGCGACACGGGATTTCTGTTACAGACTGACAGACAGACAGAATTAGACGATTATATGGTAGATTATAAATGGCACACAGTAATTTTTAGGTGCCCTCTTACAAATTTTGCATTAGTGTTCAGGACCTTCAACACATACAGTGTTGGCAAAAAGTATTGACACTTCTGCAATTCTGTCAGATAATACTCAGTTTCTTCCTGAAAATGATTGCAATCACAAATTCTTTGGTATTATTATCTTCATTAAATTTGTCTTAAATAAAAAAACACAAAACAGAATGAAGCAAAAAGCAAAACATTGATCATTTCACACAAAACTCCAAAAATGGGCCAGACAAAAGTATTGGCACCCTCAGCCTAATACTTGGTTGCACAACCTTTAGCCAAAATAACTGCGATCAACCGCTTCCGGTAACCATCAATGAGTTTCTTACAATGCTCTGCTGGAATTTTAGACCATCCTTCTTTGGTAAACTGCTCCAGGTCCCTGATATTTGAAGGGTGCCTTCTCCAAACTGCCATTTTTAGATCTCTCCACAGGTGTTCTATGGGATTCAGGTCTGGACTCATTGCTGGCCACCTTAGAAGTCTCCAGTGCTTTCTCTCAAACCATTTTCTAGTGCTTTTTGAAGTGTGTTTTGGGTCATTGTCCTGCTGGAAGACCCATGACCTCTGAGGGAGACCCAGCTTTCTCACACTGGGCCCTACTTTATGCTGCAAAATTTGTTGGTAGTCTTCAGACCTCATAATGCCATGCACACGGTCAAGCAGTCCAGTGTCAGAGGCAGCAAAGCAACCCCAAAACATCAGGGAACCTCCGGCATGTTTGACCGTAGGGACCGTGTTCCTTTCTTTGAATACCTCTTTTTTTCTCCTGTAAACTCTATGTTGATGCCTTTGCCCAAAAAGAGAGAACATTCTTGCAAAACGTATTAGGCTTTCTCAGGTAAGTTTTGGCAAACTCCAGCCTGGCTTTTATATGTCTCGGGGTAAGAAGTGGGGTCTTCCTGGGTCTCCTACTATACAGTCCCTTTTCATTCAGAAGCTGATGGATAGTACGGGTTGACACTGTTGTACCATTGGACTGCAGGGCAGCTTGAACTTGTTTGGATGTTAGTCGAGGTTCTTCATCCACCATCCACCTAATCTTGCGTTGAAATCTCTTGTCAATTTTTCTTTCCGTCCAAATCTAGGGAGGTTAGCCACAGTGCCATGGGCTTTAAACTTCTTGATGACACTGCGCACGGTAGACACAGGAACATTCAGGTCTTTGGAGATGGACTTGTAGCCTTGAGATTGCTCATGCTTCCTCACAATTTAGTTTCTCAAGTCCTCAGACAGTTCTTTGGTCTTCTTTCTTTTCTCCATGCTCAATGTAGTACACACAAGGACACAGGACAGAGGTTGAGTCAACTTTAATCCATGTGAACTGGCTGCAAGTGTGATTTAGTTATTGCCAACACCTGTTAGGTGCCACAGGTAAGTTACAGGTGCTGTTAATTACATAAATTAGAGAAGCATCACATGATTTTTCTAATAGTGCCAATACTTTTGTCCACCCCTTTTTTATGTTTGGTGTTGAATTAGATCCAATTTGGCTTTAGGACAATTCTTTTTGTGTTTTTTTTTCATTGAAGAAAAATTAAATTAATATAATAATACCAAAGAATTTGTGATTGCAATCATTTTCAGGAAGAAACTGAGTATTATCTGACAGAATTGCAGGGGTGTCAATACTTTTGGCCAACACATACCTTTGTATAACAATACAATAAACATATTGGCACCAAATCATCAAACTTTTATGCCAGAAAATTGGTGTAAAGACCTTTGAAAAGTCCCTGACTGGAGCATGATTTGTGGTGAGGTGCACACGAAGGCACACATCCCTTTGCCAATCTCCTGATTCATTAAGAGAGGAGCACCACTTGTTGAATCAGAGAACTGGAAGTCTTTTCCTGATTGGTCACGTGGAGTCACAGGCTTCATCTTTTCTGTTCAATGCACGCTGACGCCCAGATGGTACAGGTGAGCTGTTTTTTTTCGCTTTGATATTATTAGAGGATACAACATTGCTACTGGCTCCAGGAGGTCTCCCAGACTCCTGTCAGGTTCTTAAGAGTCACAGCTCACAACCACTTTTCAGTCTGCAATTATAAAACCTCTGCTAATAGGGCTTAGTATAGAGATCATGCAGTCCGACCGTCGTTCTTTTCAATGTCTCTACACCAAAAACTGGTTTCATAAATAACCGCTAGAATTAACAGGCAATATTTATGGTTAGATCAATAACCTCATTACATCTATGGCGAGTGATGTATGTGGAGGGAGGAATGTGGCCTTTGGACGTTGATTGTACCTGATTATATGTCAGGTGAAAGTAAAACCATAACTCATTTCTTTATTTAGAATTAAAAGCAAGAAAGAAAAGATGGACAGTCCTAATGTAGCAGTTCTATAGCGATTTAGACATAATTATTAGAAAATTGTTGTGGGCTCTTAAATCAAGCCGATATGCTACTGGGAGCCACAAAAGTCAGCATTTACCAGGGGGGAAACTATAAAATAGATACATACCAGCACTAAACAGTGATATGTGTGCATCTACACAAGGAAATAGTATAAATCTGGCACAGTACGTCAACCTGTGCAGTGAAAATCAACCTCTGTGAACCAGTGAGGAATGCTGGGAGACTTCAGCTCTGAGGCCTGCAGAATTATAAGCGCTATTGTCAGAGCTCAGTGAATCAATCAATAATATATGAAATATGTTAAAGATTTTGCCAAAATTTTGAGTTGTGGGATGTGAAATTTTTGGTGATTCAATTTGGACAAATTAATCAAAATGGTATCCATATGCAGGGCCGTATTTTCCATTAGGCACTAGAGGGCACGTGCCTAGGGAACCAGGCTGCGGGGGAGGTGGGGCAGCACCAACACAGGGAAATTTTTTAAAAATGTATTTTCTTTAACTTCCCCTCCCCTCCGTTAGACAATGTAGGAAATCTGTTGTCTTTTCAGAGGGGGGGTTGTCGAGGACAGGAGGGAGCGAGGGCCGGGGCGCACCTCCATATTCAGCTCGATGCAGAGAGGTCCCTGCATCGGAGCTGCAGCATCATCTATGCATGTGAGGAGAATGAAGAGGCTGGTGTCAGAGGAGGTTGGTGACAGAAGAGGCAGGTGACAAAAGAGGTTGGTGGCAGAGGAGGCTGGTGACAGAGGAGGCTGGTAACAAAGGTGGCTGTGCTGTATATTGCTGAGAGGAGGCTGGTGACAGAAGAGGCTGGCGACATAGGAGGCTGGTGACAAGGGAGGCTGTGCAGTATACTGGTGAGAGAAGGCTGGCGACAGAGGAGGCTGGTGACAGAAGAGGCTGGTGACAGAAGAGGCTGGTGACAAGGGAGGCTGTGCTGTATACTGCTGAGAGGAGGCTGGTGACAGAAGAGGCTGGTGACAGAGGAGGCTGACGACATAGGACACTGGGGACAAGGGAGGCTGTGCTGTATACTGGTGAGAGAAGGCTGGTGACAGAGTAGGCTGATGACAAAAGACGCTGATGACAGAGGAGGCTGGTCACAGAAGAGGCTGGTGACAAGTAAGGCTGTGCTGTATACTGGTGAGAGAAGGCTGGTGACAGAGGAGGCTGGTGACAAAAGACGCTGGTGACAGAGGAGGCTGGTGACAGAAGAGGCTGGTGACAAGTAAGGCTGTGCTGTATACTGGTGAGAGAAGGCTGGTGACAGAGGAGGCTGGTGACAGAAGAGGCTGGTGACAGAAGAGGCTGGTGACAAGGGAGGCTGTGCTGTATACTGCTGACAAGAGGCTGGTGGCAAAAGACGCTGGTGACAGAGGAGGCTGGTGACAGAAGAGGCTGGTGACAAGGGAGGCTGTGCTGTATACTTGTGACAGAGGAGGCTGGTGACAGAGGAGGCTGGTAACAAGGGAGGCTGTGCTGTATACTGGTGAGAGGAGGCTGGTGACAAGTGAGGCTGTTCTGTATACTGATGAGAGAAGGCTGGTGACAGTGGAGGCTGATGACATGGGAGGCTGTGCTGTATACTAGTGACAGGGGAGGCTGTGCAGTATCCTTTTGAACAGGGGAGGCTGCTGCTATATACTGGTGAACAAGGGAGACTGGTGCTGCTATATACAGAGGAGGTTGATGCTATATCCTATGACAACCGCTGTCCGAGGTTCTGAAATTTCACGCTGTACTATTTATTTTTTGTTTTTTTAACCCTTGTTTCACTTCCACAATGCAAAAAATCGGACACAATCGGATCGGTCACAAATTGGATGGCAATAGAGCACCAATCCGTGATCATAGGGATACATGGGTGCCAAATTAAATCTGTGGCTGTCCATTTTACAACAGATAGCTACGGATCCACAAAAATC
Organism: Allobates femoralis; assembly: GCA_033576535.1. Classification (NCBI taxonomy): domain Eukaryota; kingdom Metazoa; phylum Chordata; class Amphibia; order Anura; family Aromobatidae; genus Allobates; species Allobates femoralis. The sequence continues at coordinate 86,152,924 of JARQOC010000005.1, forward strand.
GCAATGTGAAAGCAGCCTAAATACTTTCCCTCCGATTGTTACTCCTCAGATCTGGCGTACCTCAGTATTTGATGAGTTTTTTACCTCAGTAATTATAGCCAAAACTAGGAATGAACCAATCAGAGGAAAAGTATAATAGAAACACATCACCGCTTCTGTATTTATCACCCACTGCTGGTTTTGGCTACAAATACTGAGGTAAAAACTCCCTCAATGTGTGCATGTGGCCTATGTATAGGTGAGGGGCTAGGACATGTGGGTATAATGTTGGCGTTGACATTTAAACTTATCATCTTTGTTTTTTATGTTTAGGGATCTGGAGAGATTCTCAGACCGTAATGTCTTTTCTAGGCAATCAGAACACGTTTGATCGGGACTAGGGATGATCGAGCCGAACTTTAAGGTTCGGTCTTTGTATAAAACACAAACTTTAGAAAAAATGTTAGTGTTTGGGTTCAGCATTGAATGTGCTTTACATATGCAAACCACTGGAGCGAGCATCGCTGTTCTCGGGTACACTACACCCAGTCCTCTGCCTGCAGTGTTTGAATGGCTGCACTGAGGGTAAAATCAGCATTATCCAGTGTAGTGTGTATAAAGAAAAGACAAAATCCCTCCCTCCCTTGGAAGTGCTTTATTTATGGCTGGTTGTTTGTGGGTGTAGAGCCGAACTGCCCAATCACTAACTTCCATTGAGGTTTGGCTTAAGTTCGGATCCAGAACAGAACTTTATATAATGTCCGACTGAACCCACAGAACCCAAACTTTCTTTGGTCCGCTCATCTTTATTTGGGAATGATTTTTTTTCCATATCGAGTCGAATCTGCTGGCTGAAACAAACTTATCAGCCTGAAATGAAGAAATTGTCTCATCTCTAAATCAAATAAAAAAACATGACTCAGCTATATATTAGTATAAAATAAGTAGTGCGTTTTATTTATAGAGCTACTTATCTTTATATATGCATGGAGCAGGGGTAGGGAACTACAGGCCTCCAGCATTTCTTTAGTATTGCACAGGTGGTAATATGATCCCCTGCAGCGGTGATAACTCCAACCCCTGTGCAATATTAAGGTAATCCTAAAATCCTGCACTGTTGACGGCTCTCGAGGCCTGGAGTTCCGTACCTCTGATATAGAGGGAAAGCTGGAGTTCCGTACCCCTGATATAGAGGGAAAGCTGGAGTTCCGTACCCCTGATATAGCGGTAAAGCTGGAGTTCCGTACCTCTGATATAGAGGGAAAGCTGGAGTTCCGTACCTCTGATATAGAGGGAAAGCTGGAGTTCCGTACCCCTGATATAGAGGTAAAGCTGGAGTTCCGTACCTCTGATATAGAGGGAAAGCGGGCAGTGGGGAGTCTGTAGAGCAATACCTTAGATATTAGTCCTGGGTCCATAACATGATATGTAAAAAGAGAATGGGTTTTGCTTTGGATAATACTCAATATAATAGTAAATATATATATATATATATATATATATATATATATATATAATTAATAATAGTGTTAGAAAGGTGAATAATCAAAGGCCTAGGCATAGCAAAGGGTCGGCACTAGGACCGTAATGGGAAGAGCCAGTCGGTTCACATATAATACTGTTTGGAACATGCAGAGAACTTGGCTCTCTGAGGCGTTATGCTTACTTCGGAGGATGATGTGGTCCACAGCATGATTTGTGAATATTAAGCACATTATCTTTGTAACGCATAGTGCCCTACCCTGCTGCACATGGCATATCAGTAATCAGCAGGACCCAGGCTGACGCCATTTTAATATTCAAACCTACTAAATTCATAAAATAATTAGAATAAAACCAATTAATGCCACTCCATGGACTGAGAGGTTCACAGTGCCCAGAATACAATACTTGATTTAAGAAGCATCTACACTTACTTGCACCGCAATTACCAATGATACAATCAGGCATGACGCAATATTGAATGGGTATTTCAATATCTACAGAAAACGTCTATTGCTGAGAATAAGGGTGACTTTCTCAAGCAATAGGGTAAACTTGAAAGAAATGTAATAGACTTCTAGAATCGCTTACATGTTATGGTAATGCCATAGATATTTCAATAACTGAAGACCTAGATGCAAAGAGTGGGACATTCCCTATCCAGGATATTGGAGGGTCCTTTCAATAAAAAGACCCTGTAAAAAATTGATATGTTTCTTAATGATTTCTATTCTTCAAGATTATTGGTGACAATTACCATGCCGTAATGCAGTGCTCCTCAACTCCAGGTCTCAGGACCCACCAACAGGTCATGTTTTCAGGATTTCCTTAGTATTGCACAGATGATAATATAATCACTTGCACAGGGGATAATTCCAACACCTGTGCAATACTTGGGAAATCCTGAATAAATGACATGTTGGTGGGTCCTAATGCTTGTAGTGGAGGAACACTGCCATAATGTATACCCCTGCTTACATATTAGTGATGGCCATTCTGGTAATGCTGGAATGACAACACTTATGTGGGTGATTCTATCACCATGTGGTTCTGTGGTGATCCAAGATGAGTCCAACTGCAGGATGTCCAGGTGTTTCTTCCATAATATCAAAAGCCTCCTGGTATTTACCTACACACAACCTTCAATCATCTCAAGATCTCCTTCTCTACTCCCCTCTTATCTCTTCTTCCCACAACCGCATTAGATTTCTCCCGTGTTTCCCCCATATTCTGGAACTCTCTACCCCAACATATCAGACTCTCGCCCACTGTGAAAACCTTCAAAAGGAACCTGAAGACCCACCTCATCTGACAAGCCTACAACCTGCTGTGATCCTCAGTCTACTGAACCACCGTGTGACCAGCTCTACTCTCTCCTAGTGTATCCTCACCCATCTCTTATAGACTGTGAGCCCTCGCGGGCAGGGTCCCCTCTCCTCTTTGTACTTTGTGTGCCTTGTAATGCTCATGTTTTTTGTACTTGTCTATGTATGCCCCTTTTCACATGTAAAGCACCATGGAATAAATGGCGCTATAATAATAATATATGGAAAAAGACAGCTCCTTGACTATTTAAAGGGGATTTTACAATTTTACCAACTTTATGTCCAGACAGCCATACAAGTTACACCTTTAATTATTAAACCTTATCTATCACTGAAGCCAGAAGAGGAACATTATCTACTCTCCAAAACATGAATTGACCCTTCAGTAGAGTGTGAACGTAACCTAATGCTACCTGTATTATTTCATGGCTCTCCGCTTAGACCGAAAGCTCTGAGCCACTTTGGCAGAAATTTGTAACTGTGTGTAACAAGTGACAGGCAATCATAATCCTTTGTGTCAGAGCACTGGGTGTCCCAGCAGATAACACCTTACTGTTTGTATAAGGCGGTGGTATCAGCTATCGTAGGAGCCTGCACCTATTGTTCAAGTACAGGACATAACAGATAATGAACAGCATTGGAAATGCACAGCGGAAACATATTTCCTCTTGAACAATCTCTGTCCCAGGCTGACTAGACATGCTGCTGCCACATTTTTTTTTGATGTCAGAAAGTAACATTTGCTGCCACTGTTCTAAAGCTGACAATTAGAGACTGAGTACTGAGATCTGTAGGTTGTTCAGGTAATGTATAGATATGATGTGCTCCAGAAAGAGTCCCACTCGGTAGCCAATCTCTTCTTCAGGCAGCCGGCGTGAGCACCCGGTGAACTCAGGCTAGTGCCAAGGCCAACGGCACCTAAGGGGCCACAGTGACCAGCATTCAAATTGAGACATCTGGCGTACATGTACAGCAAGATGGACGCACTGCACTGTATACATGAACTGGGCTCCGGAGCTTGACACGGGTGCGATTTGTGTTAAACACCTCCCAAGACTAACTGCTATGAACAGAGATACTTCTGCTGCAGTTTAACCTTTTAGATGCCAATATTAATCATAACAGCAGCATTTATGAGATTGGAAATGGAGCAAGGTGTCCATCTGCAATCTGGGGGGGACCTACTGTTGCAACATGTTGCATTTGTGGTGCTGACGAGACTGGGTGATTTGTGTGCAGGCATCCGCCTGCGCACAGATCACATATGGCAGTGAATGGGAGCGCATGGTCATGTGCAGTCAAGCGCAGAACCGTGCGCTCCCATTATAAAGATAGGGGCTTGCGGTGCTGCGGTCACATTGCGGATCCCCTCTGCAGAACGCTGCGGAGGGGAACGCAAATGTGAAGGCAGCCTTCCTAATAGGAAAGAGGACACAACTTAGCTAATTAAACAGTAGGGAGGCATGCCCACACCATAGAGGCAGAAGATAAACATTTTGTGAAGATCAAAGACATGCAGAGTGATGGTGGGTTTACACACACCAATCATTGTATCCAATATCTGAACCAATCTCTGGTTGCAGTGAAATCATGGACAGATTGCTCCATGTTGTACACAGCCACAAAATGGAACTATGTGTCCATGATTTCACTGCAACCAGAGATCTGTTCAGATATTGGATACAATGATTGGTGTGTGTAAACCCACCATGAGAGTCAGGAGTGGATTAGGTCAGAAAATGTCCAATTTGTAGCAGGTGTACCATATGATTAGATACACAGCTAAGCAGACAATATCACACAAGATAGGATTTTAAACATGAGTTTTTACATTAGTTTTTGTAGCTAAAACCATGAGTGGATGAAAAATAAATTAGGGGTGACTTCTTCTTATTAGGCCACGTTCACACATTGAGTATTTGGTCAGTATTTTACATCAGTATTTACAAGCCAAAATCAGGACTGGAACAATGAGAGGAAAAGCCTAATAGAAACACGTCACCACTTCTGTATTTATCACCCACTCCTGATTTTGGATTACAAATAATGATGTGAAAAACTGACCAAAAACTGACCATGTGAATTTATAAAGCTGTTCTCTGTTAGATTACAGAGGGACTCTTCCAAACCTTCTATAGCCAGGACATCATGTAGACCAAGTGAACACAATTAGAAACAACAAAAGTCAATTATATTTCTGGCCCCTTTGTGAGGTGCAGTATTTGTAAATGACTCACCGTGGCCGGGACTCCGGTTTAGACAGGCGATGCTTCCTTCCTCCTTGTCACGGGTGGACCGCGCCTGCCGGCAGTGGGGCCCGGTGTAGTGCAGATCAAAAGTTGAAGACGTCTTGCGGGAACAGATTAAAGGGGTTTTTAATTTATTCGTGACGCCACCTATGAGTAGTTTCGGTAATCGTTACCGACGCTGCGGAACCTCCGGGGATGGATAGCAGCAAGATGGAACGCTCCCCACAGGCTGAGCGGTGATCCCCGGAGGCTGGAGCTGCTTAAGATGTTGTGCGGCAGCTGCGGTTACCTTGTAGTACGGACGGACAGTTCATAAGGAAGCACGGACACATAAAGTCTCTGCAACGGGTCTTTACTGTAACCAGCAGGCAGTACATGGTATACAGTTCACGGGTAGTGGACCGGGTGGACTCAGCAGTGATGGTGTCCCTTAGAAATCCGCAGTGTTCCTCCATTCTAACTAAGTGGTTGCCAGTGTCGCCCAGGAATACCAGATCGGGTACGGGGAGGCTGCTTCAATGCCCTATCCATGATGTACGTTCTGGATGTTTTGGGGAGCCTTGGATCCCTCAGTGGGTACACCGCTGGTTAGACGACTGGAAGTTGGCTGGTGGTGGGGTGCTCCTGTGAAGCTGCTCCTCCACGCTTCTGGTTCGCGTAGCAGAAGTGAACTGCTGCCAGCTTCGGTACCAGTGAACCGGCTGTGAAGTTGTGGGCACGGGAGTCTTTTGGGAACCCGTGGTTACGATGCCCAATCCCGGTTGTTAAGGCCTCAGGTGCTGACACCCGACCGGTGACAGCCCGGGGGCTGCACTGGGTGCGGAGCCCCCGCTCCTCTCCAAGTTCTAGACTGCTCAGGTCAAGTTCTAGATCCCTTCTCTTCTCTGTAGACTAAGGGTCTGTTCTCCTACACACTTCCCTAGCACTCCGCCCACCAGGACCTAGGATTGGCCCTCTGTTCTAGGTGATGCATGCAGGGTTGGATTTCTAAGTTAACCAGGTCACTGCTGTGTCAGAGAATATTGCGGCTGCATTTATGGCTGCAATACCCTCTTGTGACGCACTCGTTGCGGGACGCCACACTCCCCCTTGGTTGAATACGCTTGGCCCCAAGCGTCACACTACCCACATTACAGAGATTTTTGTATTTTATAACAGGTATTACACTTTTATTAATGACAGGTCATTATTTTGCATAAAAGTGAAGTAGGTAAATAAACAGGTTAACACATTGCGCGGACCCGGCGGGCGGTCGGCTGTCCATAGGCAAAAGTTTAGGCTGTAGCCGCCAAGTCGCGGTGTTATTTGCAAACAGGAAGAAGTCTCTTAGCAGAAAAGTTCAAACAACAAAGTCACTTATGGAGGGCAGTGTTCCGGACTCGTATGGCGAACCACTCGTCACAGCATACATGTCGCTCATAGGTTACAATGTCCCCTCTATACAAGTCTCGGTTTGGATGCCCTCGCGGTAGGTGTGATTCCACATCACGACGCCCCACAAATACTTCGGTACTCACACCCTCCTCCCTTACGAATCCCCACCCGGTGGATAAGTTGAAGGTGCTTACCCGCCCGGTTTTACGGAATTATTCAGGCAATGGAGATTGACGGCGGGCTTCAGCGCGGGCCTGCATATTGGCGTGCAGCCGAGTGTGCCACTCCTCCCTTGGATACGATGTACCTCTTCGTCGGAGTGGTGCGGCGTGTGGATACAGTCACTACGGCGTGATGGTTGTTGAACCGCTTGCGTTTGGTGGGCAGTCTGTAGAAAAACCCGGTTCAACGGAACCGGAGAAGATGTTGTTGCGGCGGCATCCGACCAGTGTACCCGAGCTGATCGCCCGGCAGAAGGATTCTTGGTGTCTCCCCAGGCGAACCCGGTGTAGAGGTCCTCAGCTGGGCTCTAGGTCTCGTCGTCATCATCCACGATCTCCCCTTCGATGACTACGTCGGGCTGCTCAGCTGACGGAGATGATGGAACGGAATCCTCTGGGTCGATGGGTGGCTGTGCTGCAAAGTTCTCCTCAGGGTCGTTGTGCAGGACTTCCAGGCTGCCTGCCTCTTCTTCTGTAGCAGCGGGAAGTGGTGTTTCGATCCCGGTCACCTGGTAGGCCTCAGTATTTGCAGAGGAGGCCTCCGGTTCAGGGGAGAAACAGGCGACAGTCTCTGTGGAGCCCCAAGGGACGTGGGGTACTCGGTACCGGACCGATCTGCTGCTGGGGATGTCACTGGTGGCCTGGTCCGGACCGTGTCCCTGGCTCAGCACAATAAAAGGGGAATATTTACAAGGGATATTGTCACGGGTGACGCCACCCACTTGATGCGGCCAGTAATGGGGGCCGCCGCTGCTGCAGAACCTCCGGGGGTGATGTGAGGGCAGCGGAGGTGGTATAGTTCCAGTGGGGGGAACTGTATCCCCCGGGGCAGTAAAGGTTAAAGTCTATTGGGGTTATAGATGGTGGGGAAGAGTTGGAGGACACACACACTTACATTTAGTTGATACTGCAATTCTCTTCTTCTCCCTGATGCTGCAGAGCTGACAGGCTGGATCTGTGGAGAAGCTCTCTGTGCTGAATCTGGAGCAAAGGTCACAATCAATACACAGACTCCAAAGTTGTTTTCCAAGGCTATACTGCTGATATTATTGCAGATTATAGTCCACGGAGTCTGTAATGGTGGCTGAGTTCTCTCTCCCCACACCTTGTCCGGGTCATTAGCCTCCTTATGCTGCACCGTGTGTGTGTCCTGAGCTGCTGCTTCTTAGCTAAGCTGCTGGGATTCCTCACATCTCTCTCTGTTCGCTGCTGGTACCACTGGGTTAGGCAACTTGGGTCCTCTATGCTGTACTGACCCCTCCGTGTTGCTTCACTCTGGTACTAGGGGGTATCTGGAGATCCCACTGTTCCTGGATTCGCTGTGCTGTGGGTGCCAGACACAGTACCGGATCCGGTGTCCGTCTCTTTGTGCTTACTTCTGGGGCAAGTGATGGTGTCACTCTGGCTCCCAGATGTGTTCCTCTGTCTTTCGGTCTCCTGCTCCTCTGACCCTTGCTAGGTCTGCACTGAGCTAACTCTGCTCTGTGTCCTTCCTCAGCCCTGCTGCGAGCTGAACTGAGCTCTCCCTCATGGACAAGAGTATATAAGGGAGCAGGAGGTGCTCCCTCTATTGCCCAGAGGTGGTAGTGTTTGTCAGTGTGTAGTGGGGGAGAGAACCCATGTGATGTTATTGTGGCACATTAACCCATGGGGTGCCACATTCCCCCTTAGTTAAATACAGTACTCCGGGACTGTGGAAAAAACAAGTAAACAACAATTAAACACAATTAATATTTACATAGACATAAAAATGAAAAAGTACAAAAATCACTAGCATGTGAAAAAGAGTTCGAAAGTCAAAAAGCAGTCTTTCCAGAGGGTTAGTCTATTGCCTCCGGGCGGATGAATATATACAAGAGAGTTCTTACCACAACCAGTCCGTGGTATATATGGTCCATAAGTAAATAAGGAGATTGCAAAGTTCATACAGGATAGTCTCTGTAGGTACTGGGCTTTTTAACGTTGCAAGAACTATATACATTTGTCCACGGGCGTTTCTGCTTAGGAGGCCTGAATTCGCTACACCACCCCCAGGCACTTTCTTTCCCTAACTTAATGTACTTGGGGGTCAATCCAGTTCCTCCACCCTCTTGGACACAGTCTACTAGGCTCAATTTACATTTACTTTACATTTAAACAAACATATTTACATTACACATTTAATGCGGTATTTTATTCTTTGTACCTAGCTGGTATCTGACCTTGGGTACTACGCTCTGATCTGCGTAAAACGGGTATACCGCTTGCACGTGGGCTACTAGTATTAGTGGGTATGTACCTACATGTTGTGCTTGGTACTATGGCAGATGGAGGTCTGACTGCAGGACTGGCAAGTTCACTGGGACCAGGAATCTGTTCTTCCTCTTCGGATTCAACTTCCAGTTCTTCCAATTCTTCAAGTCTTGGGTCTTCTTCAGGTAACACGGGTTCTGGTAACACGGGTTCTGGTCTTGAGTCCATCATTGAAGGGAATGCAATCATTGGTACGACAACTGCTCCATGGTAATTTGGCCATGTTTTAGGAAAATCTCCTAGTACCGTGTGGAATACTTCTTCTTTTTCTTTCTCTTGAATAGGTTGGACCTGTACGGGTTCTATGACTTCAGGTGTCTTCAGGGTTTCAGGACACAATTTAAGCTGATCACGAGATACGACTTGTGAGGTTCTCCCTTCATCTTTGCTTATCACATAGGTTTTAACATTGTCTAGGTTATATGGTAAGACTGTGTATGGGACGGTTTCCCACTGATTATCCAGTTTGCCTGTACGTCTCTTTCTCTTGAGAACTTGATCACCTTCTTGTAATGACATTGCTTGAGCATGTTTGTTAAAGGTTTTCTCTTGTCTTGCTCTTGCTTGTTGTAGGTTTCTCTCTACACATTCTTGCACTTGGTGATACTGTTTCTGACGTTTGATATCCCAATCTGTTTCTTCCAATTCTGTATCTGGTTTTTCAACTCCCATTTCTAGATCGATTGGTAGCTTACCGGGTCTTGCACGCATAAGATAAGCTGGAGTGCAGTTTGTAGAACTCACAGGGACATGGTTGTATAAGTCTACCAAATCCGGTAATTTATCTGGCCACTGGTTTCTTTCTGATTCTGGTAAGGTCTTTAACAGCTCGATTACGATATGATTCATTTTCTCGCATAGACCATTTGTTTGGGGATGATACGTTGTTGTGCGAATCTTCTTGCAACCGTACATATTGCAGAATTCCTTGAATAGTTCTGATTCAAAAGCTGGACCTTGGTCTGCAAGGACTTGTTCTGGGTAACCATGTGGTCTACAGAAATGTGTCTGGAATGCTTTTGCTGCCGTCTTCGCTGTCAAGTCTTTGACTGGTACCACCACTAAGAAGCGTGAGTAATGGTCCACGATGGTTAGGGCATAGACATAGCCTGACCGGCTTGGTGACAACTTGACGTGGTCTAACGCGACTAGCTCAAGTGGCTGCTTGGTTATTATTGGTTGAAGTGGAGCTTTCTGTAGATCTTTCCTTCTGAGGTTGCATGCGGCACATCTTCTGCACCATAGTTCAATGGATCCTCTCATGCCAACCCAATAGAATCTGTCTCTCAGGATTGCTTCTAACTTCTTCCACCCGAAATGACCTGCGTTGTCATGATAAGCCTCTAAGACCATTTGGGTGTCTCGCTTGGGCACGATTATCTGCCAGACCAGTTCATGCGTCTTGGGATTGGTAAATCGTCTACAGAGCTTCCCTTGATGCAGGAACAACTTGCCTTTATCCTTCCATAGCTGTATAGCTTCAGCTGGGGCATTCTTTCCAGGGTGTGCATGTTGTTGCGTAAGCAGTTCTTTCACTAGCTTCACGGCTGGATCAGTATCTTGAGCTTCAGCCCATCCGTAGTGTCTTAACGGGTTAAGGTTTATTTCCTGTTTCTTTTGGTAGATGCCGGGTCGATAATCTTCTACCCTTGAACGATGAAAGGCCGGTAGTTCAATCTCTTCCAACTCTTCCGGTTCCTCTTCCACGTCTTTCAGGTGCGGCATCCGGGATAAGGCATCTGCGTTCCCATTCTTGCGGCCTGCCCGATATTTGATGACAAAGTTGTAGTTTGATAGCCGGGCTATCCATCGCTGCTCCAAAGCACCTAATTTGGCTGTGTCCAGGTGAGTCAACGGGTTGTTATCCGTGTAGATGGTGAATTCTGCACCTGCTAAGTAATGTTTAAAGCGTTCGGTTACAGCCCAGACTACTGCCAGTAGTTCTAACTTGAAGGAGCTGTAGTTCTCGGGATTTCGTTCTGTAGGCCGGAGCTTCCTGCTTGCAAAGGCAATAACTCGTTCTTTGCCTCCTTGCTTCTGCGACAATACTGCTCCCAGTCCCACGTTGCTGGCATCCGTGTAAAGAATGAATGGTTGATGGTAATCAGGGTATGCCAGGATCTCTTCTCCCGTCAGCGCACTTTTTAGCTGATTGAAGGAATTTTCTCTTTCTTCATCCCACCATGCCAGGGAATTACAGTTTGAAGTCTTCCTTGACCGTCCTACCAGAATGTCTTGCAGAGGAGCTGCTAGCTTCGTGAATCCTCGAATAAATCTTCTATAATAGCCTACCAGGCCCAGGAATTGCCTCACTTCTTTCACGTTCGTAGGTCTTGGCCAATCCCTTATTGCCGTGACTTTATCAGGATCCGGTGCTACTCCCTCTGAACTCACGACATGTCCCAGGTACTGTACCTTTGGTTTGAGAAGGTGACACTTGGATGGCTTGATTTTCATGCCATATCTCGATAAAGCTTCGAACACTTCTGCCAGGTCTTGTAGATGCTGCTCATACGTCTTCGAGTAGACTATGACGTCATCTAGGTACAGGAGGACAGTTTCAAAGTTCTTGTGTCCTAGGCAGCTCTCCATCAGACGTTGGAAGGTCCCGGGTGCGTTGCAGAGTCCGAACGGCATACAATTGAACTCACAGAGGCCCATCGGCGTAGTAAACGCTGTCTTCTCCTTGTCGGCCTCGGCCACAGGAACCTGCCAGTACCCACTAGTCAGATCAAGGGTGGAAAAGTAGTTAGCAGATTTTAATGCAGCTAATGACTCCTCAATCCTAGGTAATGGGTATGCGTCCTTATGTGTAATGTGGTTAATCTGCCGGTAATCTACGCACATTCTCATGGTCCCATCCTTCTTTTTGACTAACACTAGAGGTGCTGCCCAGGGGCTACAACTGTCTCTTATTACCCCTGCAGATTTCATTTCTCTGAGCATGTCTTTGGTGGTTTGGTAGTGAGCTGGTGGTAAGGGTCTATACCTCTCCTTTATAGGTTGATGGTTACCTGTGGGTATAGTGTGCTCTACCCCTTTGATCTGCCCAAAGTCTAACGGGTATTTGCTGAATATCTGCTCATATTCTTTCACTACTCGGTATACTCCATGCTTGTGACGGGGAGGTGTAGAACTGGTACCTACATGCAACTTTTGGCACCAATCCTCCAGCTTCTCCTCTGAGCCATTGTCATCCGCCTGGCATGACGGGTTCAAGGGCTCAGCAGCGGTGATGTTGTTGTTATCAACCGTGTACAACTTAGCCATGGTAGCATACTTTGGTAATGTGACCTCATCTTCTCCGCAGTTCAATAGGCGTAATGGCACTCTTCCCCTGTGTACGTCAACCACTCCTCTAGCAGTGAGTATGGTCGGTCTACTGTCTGAGTACACGGGTTCTACCAGGGCCTGATAATCTTGCCCTTTAATGCCTATTGCGGCTCTGCACCACACCAACATTTCAGTTTTGGGAGGAATTACGATAGGTATTGGGTCACTTACTCTTACGCTGCCGATCTCACCTCCGGAGATTTCTACCTGTTGCTTCAACATCAGGGCTTTGATTTCTTTGTGCAGAAGCCTCTGTTGTCCAGTTCCGGCAGTCTCGGCGATTTGCTGTAAAACACTTAACACTTCGGAAAAACATTTCTCAATGACATTCATTCCTACCACCATCACGGGTTCACGGCCTCGCCGGTCGACATCTACGATTATAATACCCTGTTTCTGCAATTCTACCTTCCCAACCTGAATATTCATCTCTCTAAATCCAACCTTTGGTATCATCAATCCATTACCAGCCCACACTTCAAAGTTAAAGCCATCTGGCGCATTAGTAATGTCTGAATCAGCCCAGTACCTTTTATATAGAACATGTGGGATGGATGTTATTTGGGATCCGGTATCCAGCAAGGCACTAAAGGGGATGCCATCCAACACAATAGGGATCACCGGCTTTCCTCCCACAAATTTGTCATACCAGGCTGAGGGGCCTTGAGCGTTCATTCCTGGGGAGCGGCCCGCCTGCCCAGGGTATCGTCGTTTAAAGGACACTCTCGAGCAAAATGACCTGGTTTCTGGCAACGGCGGCAGACGGGCTGTCCATCTGGTTGGTAGCGATCGCTGGGTCGTCCTCTTGCTGCTGGGTATCTTCTGGGCCTCATCCACGGAACATCCTCTCTGCTGGTCGCCAACTCGATCTTGGGTGCAGGTTTTGACTCTCGCAGTTCCTTGATGACCTTGGCCATGGAGATCACGGTGTCTGTCAGGGCATCTAGCTTTTGGTTGATGGCTGCGTTTGAGATATAGTCCCTGGCCTCAGCAGCAGTCGTTGACATAGCAGATGTCGCTGGCGCTGCCGCCTGCTGAGGTGCTGCTGCAGTGTCAAGCACAGATGTTAACTCCCTTGGCTCTTCCAGCTGCTGCAGACGGATAGCTCTATCTTTCAGCTCAGTAAATGTCATGTCAGGGTTCTGCAGCAGTACCATGCTTAACTGTCCTCGATGGGAAGGGGAATGGAGGCCCTCAATAAATTGGTCAAATAGCATTTTATCAGCTCCCGGGGCTAAAGCAGGTTCTGCCAGCTTAAGGGCTTTGAGTGCTTCCTGCAAGTTCAAGGCAAAGTCTCTGGCACTCTGTTTAGGTTTCTGGTGGCATGCAAAGAACCTCATCTTAGCCCGGGTATCAACAGCAGATTCAAACGTTGCTTTCAGTCTGGCTGCTAGATGCTCTACAGTGTCCTTATCTGTGTCCAGCCAGGACGCCACCTCACGCCGTGCATTGCCCGTTAACTGTCCCATTATCATGCCTACACGCTGGGCTTCAGTGAGGGGATACATCACATAATACTCTTTAATCTTTTGCATAAAGTCAGTTAAAGTATTAGGCTCACCGGAGTATTGGGGCAGCCACATTGCCCCTGGAGTATACGGCATCAGGAATGGCATTATGGATGCTGTTCCTTGCGCCGCTGCACCGCCGGACGCTACTGGCTGACCCGGCGCTGCAGCTCCATCGGCTACTCCGCCGCCGTCTTGTGCATCGGCCTGCGACATCTTGGGCCCCCTTAGTTAATATGCGCCCTCCGTCTTCCGCTTCCGTCCGGATGTCTCTGGGAGGTTTCGGGGCGCAGCAGGGATCTCCTTCCCCGCCGGATGTCGTCAGCACCAAGGGAGGAGGCTGGGTTCGCGCCAATGCAGGGTACCGCCCCCTCTCTTTCCCGCGCGCCGCGCGCTCCAAAATGGCGGATTCTCAAAAATACAGTTCAGATGGCGCACTGGGTCCAATTCTTTTGGACCGGGTAGATCCTGTTCGTGACGCCAGGTTGTGGAGCCCCAAGGGACGTGGGGTACTCGGTACCGGACCGATCTGCTGCTGGGGATGTCACTGGTGGCCTGGTCCGGACCGTGTCCCTGGCTCAGCACAATAAAAGGGGAATATTTACAAGGGATATTGTCACGGGTGACGCCACCCACTTGATGCGGCCAGTAATGGGGGCCGCCGCTGCTGCAGAACCTCCGGGGGTGATGTGAGGGCAGCGGAGGTGGTATAGTTCCAGTGGGGGGAACTGTATCCCCCGGGGCAGTAAAGGTTAAAGTCTATTGGGGTTATAGATGGTGGGGAAGAGTTGGAGGACACACACACTTACATTTAGTTGATACTGCAATTCTCTTCTTCTCCCTGATGCTGCAGAGCTGACAGGCTGGATCTGTGGAGAAGCTCTCTGTGCTGAATCTGGAGCAAAGGTCACAATCAATACACAGACTCCAAAGTTGTTTTCCAAGGCTTTACTGCTGATATTATTGCAGATTATAGTCCACGGAGTCTGTAATGGTGGCTGAGTTCTCTCTCCCCACACCTTGTCCGGGTCATTAGCCTCCTTATGCTGCACCGTGTGTGTGTCCTGAGCTGCTGCTTCTTAGCTAAGCTGCTGGGATTCCTCACATCTCTCTCTGTTCGCTGCTGGTACCACTGGGTTAGGCAACTTGGGTCCTCTATGCTGTACTGACCCCTCCGTGTTGCTTCACTCTGGTACTAGGGGGTATCTGGAGATCCCACTGTTCCTGGATTCGCTGTGCTGTGGGTGCCAGACACAGTACCGGATCCGGTGTCCGTCTCTTTGTGCTTACTTCTGGGGCAAGTGATGGTGTCACTCTGGCTCCCAGATGTGTTCCTCTGTCTTTCGGTCTCCTGCTCCTCTGACCCTTGCTAGGTCTGCACTGAGCTAACTCTGCTCTGTGTCCTTCCTCAGCCCTGCTGCGAGCTGAACTGAGCTCTCCCTCATGGACAAGAGTATATAAGGGAGCAGGAGGTGCTCCCTCTATTGCCCAGAGGTGGTAGTGTTTGTCAGTGTGTAGTGGGGGAGAGAACCCATGTGATGTTATTGTGGCACATTAACCCATGGGGTGCCACATCTCAGTAGTGTGGAAACTAGTCGCGGGTTCCGCAGGTGGAACCAGGTATGTGTCGGCTTCTTCTGTGGAGCGTATTGGAAGCTCCGGCTCAGGAACGGGGTCGGCTGTGGTTTCGACCGCTGGAACGGGTCGAGCCGTGGCCCTCACAGGAATGATACAGTCTATGGGCTCCGGTGACGAAGCAGGACAGGTGGTGGGCGACGGTGAGGCGGTTGAGAAGCTGGCGATGTCATCTGGGCCTGGAGAAGCTGTACTCGGTCGGCTCTGCTGCATCGCATGATGGAGTCTTCTGCCTAGGGTCGCACTCCAGCTGCGAATCGTCCACTCCACAGTCTCTAGTAACCGCACCCGGAGGTCTTGTAGAGCCTCTAGCCAAAAGTCGGTGCTGCCGTCTATGGCAAGGGCAGGACCCGGACCCGGTTGGCCTATGGCTGCTCTGGCCTCCGCCTCGACCTCCTGCATTAGGTCTTGGAGTCTCATGCTGGCCATTCTCTTCTTCGGAGGGAACCACACCCGTTCAACCGGTAAGCGTTCTGGTAGAGCTGGTGAAGAAGGTCTGTGACACTCCCATTTCCTCTGGGCTTTTGTAGTCCAATGGTGGGACAAAGAGTTTGGCGCCTTTTGTCTTTAGCCCTCCCACGATGAGGGGGGTTTGACTCACTCTTGGGCTTGCACGTGGTGGATTCTTGTGGCGGGAACGCCATCTTGGGCGCCATCTTGGCCCACGGTGAAAAAGGCGGGAAAGTTCTTTTAGGGACGAACAAAGTCCAAATTGTAGACATTAAAGTCATTTTTAAGCACATTATACCCGTTGGGTAACAGGCCTGCTGGTATCCTGTTCGTGACGCCATTTTCTGACTCACCGTGGCCGGGACTCGGTTTAGACAGGCGATGCTTCCTTCCTCCTTGTCACGGGTGGACCGCGCCTGCCGGCAGTGGAGTCCGGTGTAGTGCAGATCAAAAGTTGAAGACGTCTTGCGGGAACAGATTAAAGGGGTTTTTAATTTATTCGTGACGCCACCTATGAGTAGTTTCGGTAATCGTTACCGACGCTGCGGAACCTCCGGGGGATGGATAGCAGCAAGATGGAATGCTCCCCACAGGCTGAGCGGTGATCCCCGGAGGCTGGAGCTGCTTAAGATGTTGTGCGGCAGCTGCGGTTACCTTGTAGTACGGACGGACAGTTCATAAGGAAGCACGGACACAGAAAGTCTCTGCAACGGGTCTTTACTGTAACCAGAAGGCAGTACATGGTATACAGTTCACGGGTAGTGGACCGAGTGGACTCAGCAGTGATGGTGTCCCTTAGAAATCCGCAGTGTTCCTCCATTCTAACTAAGTGGTTGCCAGTGTCGCCCAGGAATACCAAATCGGGTACGGGGAGGCTGCTTCAATGCCCTATCCATGATGTACGTTCTGGATGTTTTGGGGAGCCTTGGATCCCTCAGTGGGTACACCGCTGGTTAGACGACTGGAAGTTGGCTGGTGGTGGGGTGCTCCTGTGAAGCTGCTCCTCCACGCTTCTGGTTCGCGTAGCAGAGGTGAACTGCTGCCAGCTTCGGTACCAGTGAACCGGCTGTGAAGTTGTGGGCACGGGAGTCTTTTGGGAATCCGTGGTTACAATGCCCAATCCCGGTTGTTAGGGCCTCAGGTGCTGACACCCGACCGGTCACGGCCCGGGGGCTGCACTGGGTGCGGAGCCCCCGCTCCTCTCCAAGTTCTAGACTGCTCAGGTCAAGTTCTAGATCCCTTCTCTTCTCTGTAGACTAAGGGTCTGTTCTCCTACACACTTCCCTAGCACTCTGCCCACCAGGACCTAGGATTGGCCCTCTGTTCTAGGTGATGCATGCAGGGTTGGATTTCTAAGTTAACCAGGTCACTGTTGTGTCAGAGAATATTGCGGCTGCATTTATGGCTGCAATACACTCTTGTGACGCACTCGTTGCAGGGCGCCACATAAAACTATATACTACAATATTCTTTATAAGGCCAGAAAGACGGCAGCAGGGTATACACCTCCCTTGAAGATGCTCTTGTAGATCTTTACCAATAATATCTGAAATGATACTATAAAAGTGCTCAATACAAAGCTACTGCTGGACATTGTGAATGGTCAATTGCACCTACGACAATTCTCTCCTCTTTTCCAGCCTCAGACTGAGAAGTCACAATGGTCTATTGTGGGATCACTACTGCATTGTCTATTGTATGTGTGATCTGCAGGGCATGACCATGATACAGGCTCAGATTGTAGAGCAGAATGTGCCAGCAAGAAAAACCTCACAGTCCTTTTCATTAAATGCAAACTGAGATGCTGAGATCACGTGTAGTATTCTGTAAAATGTATCCCTATACAGCAGGAGTCACACGAGTGTAGATTCTCTCATGTGAGAAAATCGGATCAATTATGTCAATATGGGTAAAGCCACACTTGCATATGCGTAATCGGACCAATTGTGATGCATGACAGTCATGCAAGTGCTTAGGCTAGGGTCACACTTGGGAGTTTGCATCCATTTGCAGGATGCTTCAATGGAAGGTCAGTGCCCTTTTCTACTCCTACATTTGCAGGATGCATTAAGGTTACCTTCACATTTGCGGACCCCTCCGCAGCGTTCTGCAGAGGGGATCCGCAATGTGACCGCAGCACCGCAAGCCCCTATCTTTATAATGGGAGCGCACGGTGCTGCGCTTGACTGCGCATGACCGTGCGCACCCATTCACTGCCATATGTGATCTGTACGCAGGCGGATGCCTGCGCACAAATCACCCAGTCTCGTCCGCACCAGAAATGCAACATGTTGCGTCCCTGGTGCGGACGAGACTGTATGATTTGTGTGCAGGCATCCGCCTGCGTACAGATCACATATGGCAGTGAATGGGTGCGCACGGTCATGCACAGTCAAGCGCAGCACCGTGCGCTCCCATTAAAAAGATGGGGGCTTGCGGTGCTGCGGTCACATTGCGGATCCCCTCCGCAGAACGCTGCGGAGGGGTCCGCAAATGTGAAGGCAGCCTAAAGGATCCTTTTTTCCCTTGCCATTTTCATGGCATGTGTGCATACTCGTTGGCTCAGTTAACTGATGCGCTAACGCATGGTACATGTATGTACCATGCATTAATGCATCCGTTAACGCATACATACATGTACCATGCGTTAACGGATGCATTGCCCATAGATTCCCATGTTAAAAAATGCATGCGTTTTTGCAAAAGCACCTGCAAAAATGCATAGCGCCAAACGCATTGCACTTTTGTAATGTGTTTTTTGCATTGGAGTCTATGGGTGCAGTACCCAATGTGTTTTTGCAGATTTCCACAAGAAAATAGTGCATGCATTTAGCAAATGCATGACCACAAGTCTGACCCTAGCCTTAGTGCGAGTGCAACGTGAGTGCAACGCAAGTCCAACGTGATTATCACACCACATAGACTTTACAATGGCAAATCTCCTTTAATATATGCATGTAATCGCAGCATGCTGCGATTTTTCACACAGTCCGAGATCAAAAAATAACCAATATGGCCTGACTGATTGCACTTGGATCAATGCTAAACAATGTGAGATTTTCTCACATTACACTCATGCGAGTTTGACACAAGTGTGGCTTTACCCTGACAATTTGATCAAACTCAGATCATAGTTTGATCCGGGTTAGGTTATTGTGATTCAATTCTCTAGGATGAAAGAATCGGAGAATACTGTGAGGGGATGGAGAACAAAGTTTCTCTACCATCTCGTTCTGTGAGTCAGCAGAAATCAGATGTCATCTGAGTGCAGTCTGATGATTTCCCGCACCCAAAGACTTGAATGGGAGTGCCATCAGATTTGTGCAGCAAATAGCAGCATGCTGTGTTTTTTTTCTCACTTACTGTTTTTTTTATTGAAATAAATCAGGCATCAGCACTGACCCATTGAATAAAATTGGTCCAAGTGCAATCTGATAAAACATTGTCTAATATATACGCCTGTGTATTCGAGCCCTGAGGATAAATCAACATGGGAATTTTCCACTATCGTCCCCTACAAAAAATCTGCAGGAATTTCACAGAAAACTGTATGATTTTTCCTGGGTCTCCCACTGAAGAAATGTTGGATTTAGTCTTGCAGTGCTGGTTTCCTGGGTTCACATCCTATTGATGACAACATCTGCAAGGTGTTTGTAAGTTCTCTCTATGTTTGTCTGGATTTCCTCCGGGTTCTCTGGTTTCCCCAAAGACTGATAAAGGATTTAGATTGCGAGTCCCAATGGGGGCAATGTTGATGATGTATGTAAAGTGCTGTGGAATTAATAGCGCTATAGAAGTGCATAAAGATTATTATTATTTACTGTGCCAAGAGTAAAAAAGCAATATACCTAAACTCTGTACATATGAAATCTACAGAGCTGTTCAGTTCATGCTGCAGATTGTCGCTGAAACAGGGGCGGACCTATCGTGGTGCAGCTGGTTCAGCTGCACCAGGGCCCCGACCGGCTATGGGGCCCTACAAGCCTGCAGGGGGGCCCCCAGCCGACTCAGTAATCCGATGTTAGAGGAGAGGACGGTCAGGCAAGGGAAGCAGGAACTTCCTACTTCCCTTGCCTGATCCCGCCTCGCCCTCTTCTCTGTTCTCCGGCTCCCAGGAATGTAGACAGCGCGGCTCAGCAGGTAGGAGAGCCGCTCCACTAATTAATGAACGTCCGCCAGCACCATCCCATCCCCCGCTCCTTACCGACGGCTGCCCCTCACCGACGCCGCCAGCACCCCCCCCCCCGCTCCATGGCTGCACCAGGGCCCCCCAGGTTCAAGGTCCACCCCTGCGCTGAAATATATGAAAGACTTTTTGCAAACCTCATCCACACACAGCGACTTTTCCATCTGGAAAATCATGGTGGAAAAGCCACTTCATATCCAAACTCCAGAGGATCATAAGCATTATATATACAGTTCTGACAGAATAAAGGCTCCCTAAGGTTCAGCAGAGTAGAAAACCCCATTTGGAGTTGACCTTGAAGCCAATTAATTACTTCTCCCCAGGGCTTATTTCCATAGGATGATTCACTGAAAATCTATTAGACCTTATTGATGTAATGTCATGTGTGTGCGATGATAAGACCATTGATTACCAAGCAGTAACAAGCCATCATCCATTCTATCCAACACTATTTCTAAGGATTTTTAAGTGCTTGCCATCTACATTTATTGGCAGCAAAAAATATAGAAGACAGTGAATTAAACACAGAACACAATACATGCTACCAAGAACTCCATATAATCACTCCAGCGCTACTTCTTGTCCATTCTTCCATTTTAGGCGCCAAGAAATCTGACTCTAGAGCTGCCATTAGGTTGTTCAATAATGCCACAAAGTGAAGCAGTAATTAGATTCTAGTAAAACAATGTTGTTATTATTATACAGTTTAAGTTAAGCTCAGTTCAAATTTCATTAGAGAAGAACCATAAAATGAGATTGTCTTGATGTGGCGGGACAATATGTCTTCATCTTCGTCAGTGAAGGTATGCTATATTCTTGTTTAGCAATAATCTGCTTTAAATATGTAGCACTTCTTTGGCAATCCAATGCCAAGGAGCTCTACAGTATAAAAGCTTGGACAAGTGTCTCCTACATAAATACTGAACTCAAAGACTACGACTTAAAGGCCTTTTTCTCTCAAATATTGTTGAAAAATTTGTGTAAATCTATGTTGGGTTGCACACTCATGAACAGGATATGTAGTGTTTTGGATGCAGCATATTTCTAGAAACCTCATGCCCACTATGCTTCTCCTGACCGCAGCGCTTTTCCAGCTGTGGTGCGGGTTGCCGGACATCTGCGCCTCTGCAGCTTGTTAATTTCATGCTGCGGAGTCAGAAGAGATAACCATTAGGTGCACGCAGGAAGAAGCCGCACTGCACCCACCGCAGATCATGGGTACAGGGTTACTGCATCTAACATGCAGTGCCTCCGGATCGTGTGCACATACACTTAGTGAACATTTTTACTTTGCCAAGATAATCTGTCCACCTCACAGGTGTGGCATATCAAGACAGCATGATTATTGCACAGGTGTGCCTTAGGCTGGCCACAATACAAGGACACTCTAATGGGGATGTCACACGCATCAATATCGCGTGCAATATCGCTGCTGCACATGACGTTGCAGCGATATTGAAACGTGTGACAGGGCGTTTCAACCAGCGATAAGTCGCTGGTTGATGGTCGTCAGGTTTTAGAACGTTGTCGCTGCGTGTGACACCGGGAGACAAGCGAGAAGCCAGCTCCCAGCGCTTCTCAGCAAATGCTGGGAGCTGGTCTCCAAGGTAAACTGCGGGTATCTATGCAGTGCACGCTGCCTAGATACCCGATGTATACCTTGGTTACCAGCCTTCTCTGCTCACCGGCTGGTATCCAAGGTACACAGCGGGCAAAGTTACCCGCTGTGTACATTGGATACCAGCCGGTGAGCAGAAAAGGCTGATAACCAAGGTATACATCGGGTATCTAGAAAGCGCGCGCTGCCTAGATACCCGCAGTTTACCTTGGAGACCAGCCTACTCCCGCTTAATGCAGCCTGGCAGCGGGAGCAAGACATCATGGAAACGATATTTAAATCATTTCCACGATGTCGCTGGTGAGTCTGCCTGTGTGACAGCTCACCAGCGATCAGCCGTCAATGTCGCCAGCGATCAGATCGCTGATGACATTGACACGTGTAACGGCCCCATTAGATGTTCAGATTTATCACACAGCACAATACTACAGATGTTGCAAGTTTTGAGGGAGCATACAATTGGCATGCTGACTGCAGAATGTCCACCAAACCTGTTTCCAGTCAATTGAATGTTCATTTTTCTACCGTACAAATTGCCTCTTCAAAGAGGACTTGAACTCTAGTGCCATCTATTGCACAAGTAAGCAATCCTAAAAGTCAATATTGACCATTTAACAAACCTTGTTATATTACCAAGGATATAAGCCAAATCATATTCTCAATCTGCAGACATTGTGTTTCAAAGTGTTTGCTCCTCGCCAGTGCAAAGTACGAGATATGATTTGGCTAGGTGAGAGGCTAAGATAGGAGAGCTAAGCTATCACATTTCTCCTTGTGGAGAGTGACACACAAGGTCTGGCATATCAGTATATGAGGACACTTAAACATCTTGCATGCTTCTCTGGGAAATTCTTCTATTATAAGTTATCTTTAAAGGCGTTCCAGAGAATTTTGCAGTGCATCCAACCAGCCTCATAACTACAGACCAGGTGTAACCACACAAGCCCAGGACCTCCACATCCAGCATCTTCACCTCCAAGATCGTCTGACACTAGCCACCCGGATAGCTGCTGCAACATTATTTGCATGTTTGGAGTCCTTATTGGGATCTCCACCCGACTGCAGTTCATTGTCGTAACTGACTTGAATGGGCAAATACTTACATTCGATGACTTTTGGCACATTGGAGAGAGGTGTTCATTTCATGGAAGAATCCCAGTTTTCACTGTACATGGCAGATGACAGACTGGCAAATGGTAATCACACCAGATACTGACCCCCCCCAGACCCTCCCAATATTGTAAAACTGCACATGTTAGAGTGACCTTTTATTGTAGGGATCCAAAGGCACACCTGTGCAATAATCATACTGTCTTGATATGCCACACCTGTGAGGTGGATGGATTATTTTGGCAAAGGAGAAATGCTCACTAAGGCTAGGGTCACACATCAGGTTTTTTTTCAAAAACCTGATCCGGTTTTGAGCTTTTAAGAAGCTCAAAACCGGATCAGGAAACGCTCCTCATAGGAGCCTATGCTAAAAACCAGATTGCTTCACAAGCAATCCGGTTTCCGTCTCCGGCTCTGAAGCCTGCGTGAAAAATCATGCAGGCTGCAGTTTTCGGAGCAGTTCTAGCATCTGCAATGCGGGAACCGGATTGCTCAGGATGTGTAATCCTGAGCAATGTGGTTCCCGCATATACTTTGCTTATCGCTGCCCATAGATCTACTGTAAGTGGCTTCAGGACCTCAGACAGCGGCGCACATACTGTACCATTAGCTATAGTATGCGCGCCGCTCTGAGGAGCCCAGCGCTTTCATTCATAAAACTGTACAACAGCTGACAGGAGTCAGCTGTTGTACATAACACATTGTAGCAGTATAAGCCCACCTGAGTGGGTGTAAGGTCTCTAGGGTGACTGGGCACCCCCTAGAGATATTGTACAAGCATTTATTAATAAAATAAATAGTTTTACTAACAACAGAACAGTTTGCTCATCCTGCGGTAGCAGGATGAGCAAACTATCCAGTAACCGGATTGCTCAGGATTACAGATCTTGAACAATCCAGTTACCAGATTGCGGCTTCAGCAATCCGATTCCCGGATTGCTGAATGTCTGAAGACAATTGCGTTCACTGCATCCGGATCTGGATGCGGTGAACGCAATTCAGATTTTAAGTGTGACCCTAGCCTAACACAGATTCAGACAAATTTGTGAACAATACTTGAGAGAAAAAGTCATTTTGTGTTCATAGAAAAAGTCTTAGGTCTTTGAGTTCAACTCAATAAAGATGAAAGCAAAAACAATAGTGTTGTGTTTATATTTGTGTTCAGTATAGAACAGAGGGTTGGCAGCTGGTCTTGTCCTAGGAGTGACATTGACAACAAAAACTGCAGTTTAAAGCACTTTGATTAGATGAATTAATATGGACAAGCCTTAAAGTCCGCAGTGATGTCTGCTGCACTGCACCAAGGTGTATTAATAACCGGCACAAACAAGCTAATACTTTACATGCTGAGATGTAAACAATAAAGCCCCATTTCACTCTACAAGACACTTTCAATAGGCAAAATATAGGTAATAAAAGGCTTCTATTATAATATTCTACTATTAACAGGGGTTGTCTTAAGGTCTCGTCTCACGCTTCAATGGTCGAACTATACGATCAACGATCCAACTTGACCTACATCACTTGAACTACGTTCAATGATCGCTAGTGAAATGCCACTCGTATAGATCTTGTTAACGACGCAGCAACGATTCCGCGACATGCAAACGATACTTGCGGTCAATAGCTCGCCTACGTCCTTCACTTCGCAATAGGTGAGGTCGTTAACGATATCGTTATCGAGGTGTCACACACCCATGCTGCAGGTTGAACGAACGCTCATTGTTTGGTTTCAGGTCCGGTTCACAAACCTCCCATCAACGATCTGCCTGATTAGCGTTGATCGGATGTACATGTCACACTGAACGACGTCATTACGACGTCATTAGAACGACTGAAAACCTGTGACGTTTCAACAATATCTTTAACGATATCGTAGTGTGAGACGGAGCCTTTAAGAAGAGATGGCAGTCCTTATCCCTAATGAATGATTCACTTGTGATCAGCTGTTTGTCATGGGTCAAGGACCTAGAATTTATGTTTCAAACAAATGAGTGACACCAAAATACATGGTCGCACAGAGTTCCCCAATCTGGGAGCCACTCTTTTAAACAAGTCAGGGGGGCCAAAAAAAATGAACTCACCTTACTGTCATCAATATGCAGTTATAGAATATAGGGGGGCTGTTCTGCCGGGACAGGTACACTACACAGATCAGCTAATGTAGGGGTCTATGATCATATCGATGGTTGCAAATATGGCAACATATTTTCCAAAATCGACGAGTGCTTTGGTTACTAATATGCTTTAACGTGAAAAAGAAACCCTTTAACAGAAAAATATTATGTTTTAAATATGGGATCGCATTTCGGGTTCCACATGATGAAGGGATAGTGGAAAGCTAAGGAGTGTAAGAAGAAGGCAAGTAGATTATTATATGGGATGGAAGCCCTCCTTATGATGAGAGATTGGAAGGTGGGCTTATATAGCTTAGAAAATAAAAGACATCTCAGAGGAGATCTCATTTATATGAATAAATAAATGTGTGGTCAATATAAAGGACGGCACATGACTCATTCTTTCCAAGGACCAGAGGACATTCATTACATAGTTCATAATAATTGCGTCAATCGTACACTAGGCACCAATATACCTTATCCTGACAATAACAATTGAGCAAAAATAGCTGAAGTCCCCTTACCCAACTCCATTATACTCAGTTAAATAATTAGTACATTGCCCCTAACTGTTTATATTCTCAGAGAAGGGGAGAAAGGAAACATTAATACATTTGAAAACTTTCACATTAGTGTTCTTACATTTTTAGCAAATTTCATTTTATTCTAAAGAACTTATTCTCAACAAAGGATGGGGGCAGTGTCTATTGTCACCAATGGGCAAGAATATATTTTTTTATTCCCATGGAATATTCTAAGTCAGAGTGTTATACATGTAAATCACAGGTAGCACACGGGCGAGAAAATCGAATGTGTGCACGAGCCCTTAAACTGAGATGAGGGAGGTATATGCCTAGATACCCGCAGTTTACCTTTATATGCAGGGGTAAGGTAAAGCCACTCTCGCATTGCACTCAGACCAATGTTAACAATCAGTCACGTCATATTGGTTACTTCTTCTTCCTCTTCTTCTGTTGAACCTGGACTGCATGCAATATCGCAGTATGCTGTGATTGCACTTGTATTGTAAAGTCTATGGGTGTGATAATCGCATTGAACTCTCGTGACTGTAGTGCATCAAAATCGTTCCGATTACGCATACGCTAGTGTGCCTCTACCTGTCGTCAGGAGCTTGGACAGATTGGTACATTTTTTGCAGATCACTCGCCTAGATTATGGGACTCATGGATAGGCTGCTTTCACACTGGCATCAGTGTACATCCATGACAAACAGGATGCCCATGGATCAGTATTCGGCCCCATTGTCTTTAAGCGGGGACAGAAAACACTTCCTCGGGCATCCTGGTGTCACGGAAACCAAAAATCCATCTTGATATGTTTTTGGTCTCCGTGAAAAGTAACGTGATGCCGCAGATCCTCGGCAACACGTGAAAAACAAGAATGAGTGCCTATGGGCACTTAAAGCCACGGAGAGTATGGATCCCAGCAGATCTGTACTTCTGGGCTATGAAGCATGAACTACGCAAGACGCAGTTGTTAATGACATGTCCCATATGGGGCATGTCATTATGGATGCTAGGGATCCATGAAAAGAACGCAGCATCCAGTTTGCCAGTTGCATGGGAATGCATGGGCATACAGGGTTTCCCTGTATGCCCATGGATTCCAAAATTGCCAATGTGAAAGCAGCCATAGAGGTACACTGGCGTATGTGTAATAAGAGCGATTTTTATGCATGACAGTCGCACGAGTGCTTAGTTCAAGGGCAATGCAATTATCGTACCCGTAGATTTTACAATGGCAAGTGCTGCGATTTTGCAGTCAGAATTCAACGGAGGAAAAAGTTATCAATATGACCCGACTGATTGTTTAACATTGGTCCACGTGAGTTTGATGTCAGTGTGGCTTTACCCTTACAGAAACTGCAGCAGCAAAATGGTAAAAAAAGAATTAAAGACTGCTTAGGGTGCCTTCACATTTGCGTATGGGAAAGCAGCGTATGCTGCGTTCCCATACGCAGTCAAACGCGCATGCGCACTGCGGTTCCTATGTTTAACATAGGAACGCATAGTGCCTGTGTTTGCTGCGTTCGGGTGCGGATGCGGACGATATCTGCTCCTTCCGGTGTCCAGCATCCGCGCCCGGGACGCAGCATGTTGCATTTTTTGTGCGCTCAGGGAGCTTGGAAAATTGGCAAGCGTCCCCAAGCACACAAAACATGCATTGTCTTCAATGGGTCCGCAGTGTCCAGCGCTTGACAGCGCTGGAGAACGCTGCGGACCCATTGAAAAATCTCCCGGTGGCCGCCGGTGATGTCACAGGAGCTCACCGACGGCCACCGGGAGATCAGCTGAGCCACTGCTGTCCTCCTCCTCCCCGCCGCCGGTAAGCACCGGGACCTGTCGGCGGGGAGTACAGCTGATCTGACAGCTGTTTGAATCTTCCCGCGCCGACATCTCCTCTCGGTGTCGGCGCGGGAAGATTCAAACAGCTGTCAGATCAGCTGTACTCCCCGCCGACATGTCCCGGAGCTTACCGGCGGCCGGGAGGAGGAGATCTCCGGCGCTGAACTCCTCCTCCGGCCCGCCCCCGGACAACGCCGATTGGCTGCCGGGCTCCCTAGTGATGTGTCCGCAGGCGGACATTATCCGCTGCGGACACATCATAAGACACTGGTTTTGACAGCGTTTGTGTCTGCATGCCATCAGCATGCAGACACAAACGCCAGTGTGAAGCCACCCTTACCTCTGCATTTAGGAAGCAAATCAACAATAAAAAAGTATAAAGGTGTGCATAGCCTTTAAGCATGAAGCATGAAGCACTTCAATTAAGTGATTAGAGTCAGGGGAAGAAAAGGACAAGCAGAAGACTAATGGATATCAGAAGGTCACAAACGATGCTGCAGCCATGGCTCCTCCACTAAATTAATATGATGTCATTTAATCGTTGTCTAATCAGGAATCATGCCTAATCTCTGTACACAGAATAGTAAACAGCCCTATTCAATTACGGAGGAGCGGAATGATACAAAATTAAAGTATAGAAAATGTCAGAAGCCACAAGATATGAGACGGTTCACAGGTTCGGTATTTATTTTATTTATCGCAGTGGATTAATTTTACATTTTGATGAATCTCATCCTGACAGCTTGTTAGCAATTTGCTGCTCATGAAGTGTCACAGCGGACAGTTAAATAAACACGGACAAAGAACGCTTTGTTAGGAGGCAGGCAAAGTCATAGGCAAATAGAAAAGGAGGGGAGCAGAAAGGAGAAGGACGGGAACACTGGACGCCCTTGTAGTCGGTAAAACGTTCACAAACTTCTACAAAGGAAGGCTACTACACGTCGCAGGGTTATTTATGTAATGTCATGTGTCGTTACCCTAGATAAGGGTTCACCATCACAAAAATCATTTTGTAACCAGAGACGTCGCTATGGAGCCATTGAATAGTGGGGTTGGTACATGCAGGCACATAAGAAACATTATTCAATGACTGTACTACAAGCTAAAGCGGCTCATAAACTACTACAGCATACAATGAATAGTGATGAGCGAGCACTATGATGCTCGAAATCGAAGAGTTCCTGGAAAAATGCTCGAGTTTCCTATTGACTTCAGTTATACTCGGCTCACTAGTTGCGCTCATCTGAGCGTCCGACTGCTCGTTTTAGAGAACCAAGCACTCGAGCAACTTAAAGTGTTCTCTCATCACTTGCAATGAAGCTCAATAACTCAATAAAGGTCACAGGTATTGACCCCTCTAAGTGCAGAATAATCAGAATTCAAGTCTTTCTTCATGGCACGCTGCCATTTTTTACCCAAGGCTTATGTAGAATGGAATACGCTCCCCAGTATGGAAAGTGCAACTCCAAGCAAGAAAAGCTGTGAGTTAATGGAAACCACAGGATGGCTAATATGCAAAAGATTAAAAAAATAGAAATAAAACACCTAAATTTATTGAGTATTGGGTATGAGTACCATGCAAAGAAATCCCCGCACTTACATGCCTTGCAAACTATCAATGAGGTAATTAATGGTTGTCTGAGGAATGTTCTGCCACACTGAATGCCCTTGGGCAAATCATCAAGATCTGCTGCTGGCAGCTTCTTTGCAATTGGCGTCATAAGGCTTCCAACATATATTCAATAAAAGATACCATAATTTGGGGATTACAAATTGCACTTTTTTTTCCCACAAATTGGGGGGAAAATGGGGGTGTGTTTTATAATCCAAATCTTGTTTGTTTGTTTTTTAATTTACCGAGGGGGTGTTGCGTTGGTGGACCAGAGGTGCAGGAGGCAGGATCCACGGACTGTCATGGTGATGTTCACATGTGGCCACCATTTTCCGTATTCCTACAGGCATTGGCAGGCTGCGCCTCGGCCTCTACTATTCAGGACTTCCAGAATATCGACACGGATCTCGATTTGTGCACGCACCACCTCCACAGCCTGCAGGAGCACAGAAAATGGTGGCCACCAGAACACATCGCCTTGACACCCCAGCAGTTCCAGGCCCACAGCCTTGCCTCACTGCCTATATCCTCCACGGACCCTGCCTCCTGCACCTCTGCTCACTCCACCACCACCCCCCACCCTTGATAAACCATAGTGGGTTCATAATGGGGGGGTCATTTACAAGGATGAGTGACATATATACCAGGATGGCGGTGCCATGTACAAGGATGAAAGACATATATATCAAGGATGTTGGGCCATGTACAAAAATGAGAGACATATATACCAGGGTGGGGGACATATACAAAAGGATGGGGGAAATATATACCAGGATGAAGACATATACATCAGGAAGTGGGACATATATACCAGGATGGGGGGATGCACAAGGATGAGGGACATAAATACCTGGAGGGGGCCACATTTACTGATTGTAAGACGGACACTGGCATTATAAGATGGACCCCATTTAACATTAAACATTTTTTTCACTTTTCCTTCACCAAATTTGGGGTGTGTCTTATGATCTGGTGTGTCTTATAAAAGGAAAACTACAGTAAGTCTGGTCATGCTATAATAGCACACTTAGTCCATGCAGGCTGCTCACAGTAGCATGTGAAAAAAGTGGCCAAATGTTGTATTGAAAAATAGCTACTGGGATGCTTTAAAGATATAGCCGTACCACTTGTTTCACAACTAAATCAATGTAATGCTAAATTGTGAGTGTACCTGGATCTAAATCTAAAGGGGTCCATACAAGCCATCAAAAGGTGTTTGGACTACAAGCCTGAAGTTAAGCTACAGTTGTTCCAATAACCTCGCACCACTGGTCTCTCAAAGGCTATCATAGTGAAGTGCAAGAGGGCAATAGAGTCTGGAATGGAGGTCTCTCTCATCTGGAGACAAAATGGGCAACACCAAGTCCCAGGAGCCATTCTCCAGTAAGACAACGCAAGGCCACATGTTGCTCGTGTTACAGTGAGCAGCCTGTATGGCCTAGACATGCTACCATGACCACCAGTTCTCCAGAGTTGTCTCCCAACAAGCACATGTGGGAGGTCATTGGTCGGCAGATATAAAAGTGGGTTGATGTATGTGCCCAAGTGCATTCAATGCAGCAGAACATTCCCCATACAACCATTGATAACCTGATTGATTGCATACCATAAAATTAAGTATTTTGAAAATTATTTCTCCACTTTATCATTGTTTGCATATCAGTAACTTGTTTATTAGCCTGTGATTTTCATAATGCCACTGCCTAATTTTAATGATAAGGAGTGTATATTAATTAAAAAAGGATGCAGGGGACTTAGCTGACTCTAGAGGATCCACAGGACACCTGTGCCAAGTCTTCATGGAACAAATGTAATGAGGTCAGGATGAAAGCCCTGTGCGTGCACACTGGAGGGTGAAGGCACCATCACTTGTGTCTCTACCTGCAATGCTGTGGGTCTTGATATAGCCTCCTCATTGGAAACTAAGGGCCTCAAACTAGTTATCTTTTTCCATATGTTGGTTCAATGGCCAATAATGCGATACATCTATATTCATTTACTGATGAAATGAAGTCACAGAACCATATCTAATAACTACAGAGATATCTACCCAAGGGTATGTGCATTTATATGGTACATCTTGTAAATGCATTCTGCCAACACTGATGTATGGTGAAGTATCTTGTCTAATTTAGACATTTATGGGCATTGGAATGACCTGCTTATGTCTATATATCAACAATGCTGGATATCTCCCAGTACATGACCTGTTTATAGACCCAGTTGTGTCATTGAGTTAAAAACTAAGGCAAATGGTCCTAAAGGGGCTTTTCCACTTTTATTTTGTAGTTGTACTTTTAAATGTCTACTTGTTGTCATTGCATGGAAACATTTATGGTCCGATTCATCGAAGCGTTCACACAAGAATTCTGGCGTAAAAGCTTTGAAAAATAGCAACATTTATACAAAACTCCAGAGATGTTACTTACTCCATATATGCAGGAATGACATCAAATTTCTGTGTGACAGCCAGGACCTCCCGCTAACAATCATGGGTTTCACCCAGCAACATTCACCATTATTAACCAGCTAAATACTGCTGTCAACTCTAACACGGCGTTAACAGCGTGTCGTCATGGGTAATTCTATGCACCTTTTGCGTGGTGCCGATGGTTTGCTATGGCAGCTGGGGGTCTGCTGAAGTCCTCCACCTGTGTATTTATGGAGTTCCCTCAAAACTGTGCCTGTGGCCGGGCTTCAATGGAGACCATGATTTTTACTATATGCAGCCAAGTTGAGATTGGCCGCTTTGGGAAGGGGGTTAAATCCCGAAATACTATAACAAAACTTTTTCCTGTGTGTCACATTTTTAGGACATTTTTGCATACTCTGGATTGAAACAATGCTTCTGTTTACTAAAATCAAGCAGAAATCTGGAAACTGTCAATTATATGGAGAAAGGAGCTGAACATTTCATTCCATAATTAACCTCTTCCTGCTCTGTACCATAAACAGGCTTGCACTGACCCACGGGTGAGCGGGAAATCCTCCGGTGGGCTCCTTTGCAGTAGGACATCACTTACCCCCCAACATAATCAGTAGTAGCACGCTTGTTTCACTATATAGAGATAAAGGAAGCATCTCATCAAACTCAGTATAATATTAATAGAACCATGTGTATCTATGTGAATGTAATATTTTCATGTAGTTGATGTTCCTGGTAGGCCCCTGTTTCCCCGGTCTGACACCGACCATAGATATATGGCACATGAATATACTATATGTTCAGCATATAGACCTAGGTGTACTCCACATTCTCTTCATATTATATCAAACCACTGCAACAGTCTAAATGAAAATCTAGGTCACATAATGAATACATTTCAGGAGACGACTACTTAGATTGAATTGTGGCTGTACCCGTGAATGATTTTGGTGACTCATCCCATTCTGCGGCTCGGGGGCCACGCTGCTGATACATTTTGTATTATGATCAAGCACAAACATCTGAGCATCACCTCCAACGACACAGCGACACTGCAGTGCTGCAATCACAGACACAACGTTCGCAGTAAAGTTCTCCAGCTCCTCCCGCTCAGCCGCAGACATAATACAGGTCCCTGTGTAAAAACACCTGCAGGCGCGGGATATTAACGGAGAACAATAATTAACTGCTTAATTTATTGCTACAAACATAATCCTTATATCTGTCTGGGGACTCTGCAAGCCGTCAGCCTGAGCGCAGCAAATACTAATGGCTGCTCCGCACTAAGTTCAGGCTTTATCACTTTCTATTACCGAACACTATATTATCAACGACTGTGCAGGTGAACAGGGAGAATGGTGGAGACTCAAGGGCAGACATATCATTGGTGCAACCTGTGCAGCCGCACAGGGGCCCAAGAGCTGAGGGGGCCTATTTTCACCTTGGAATTGTGCATTATGAGGAGCTATTGAACTGCAAAGGGCCCATATATTGTTTTTGCACCGGGGGCCTTTTCTGTCTGTGGCCACCAATGCGGAAACTGAACCGTCATGGAAAAAGTAAATATCTCCTCCTATAAAATACACCATCTCCTTGAAACGGTGACTCAGAAGGTGAAAGATAACGATCTTATAAACTGAATTTTAATACTGTTCCTGCACATAGCACAGACTGTCAATAAATCCTACAATACCGTCACATCTGGGCTGGTTGCTACCTGTGATACCGAAGGAATGTAATGACTTGTACCACTCTATAGCCAATGATGATTAGATGCAGTCCCTCGAAAAAGTATTCACACCCTATGAGCTTTTGCACGTTTTCATGTTACACCCTCAAACTTCAATGTATTTTATGTAATATATCAACACTAAGTAGCAGGTTTTTGTGAAGTGTAAAGGAAATAATACAGGGCTTTATAAATATTTAAAAATAAAAAACTGAAAATCGTGTTGTGCATTTGTATTCAGCCCCCTGAGCCAATACTTTGTAGGATCACCTCTCACTGCAATTACTGCGGCAGGTCTTTTGGGGTCTGTCTCTATCAGCTTTGCACATCTAGAGGTGACATAAGTGCCCATTGTTCTTTGCACACTCGCTCTCGCTCAGTGAGACTGGATGGAGACGTCTGTGATCAGCAATTCTCAAGTCTTGTTACCGATTCTAAGCGTGATTTTGGTCTGGACTGTGACCGAACCATTCACACACATGAATGTGCTTTTATGTAAACCATCCATGGTAGTTTAAGCTGAATGTTTAGGGTATGTGCACACTGGCCGGCGGGTTGGTCGGCGGCGGCTGGGCGGAGCCGCCAGGAAGCTCTGCAGCCGTCCACCGGCTTCCTGGCGGGTATGTGCGGCGGGTGCACAGCGGGTTAGCGCCGGCGGTGTTGCAGCGGCTGGAAGCAGCACATGATTCTGCTTGCAGCCGCTGCAGAACCGGCCGGTTTATAGAACACGCACATTCTTTGCTAACCCGCTGGGAACCCCAGATGAGGATGTGTAAACCACCGGTGTGTGGACACCGGGTGTCGGTTTCCATAGGTTTTAATGTTAATCCAAACGCCGGTTTGGATTAACATAAATTTACATAAAATTTATGTAAACCGACCGGCGGTTTACACAGCTAAACCGACCCTAACCCGGCCAGTGTGCACATACTCTTAGAGTCATTGACCTGTGGAAGGAGACTCTATATCCAAGTCGCAAGTCTTTTGCAGCCTATGGCCTTGTTCACACATACCAATCCATTTTTTTAACTCCTTAGAAAAACGGATCCTTTTTTTTGCCAATAGTGTCCCCTGAAGTCCTGGACGTTTTTTGGAACTTTTGGGATTTAGTCATTTTTTCACCAAAAACGCATGCAAAAACGCATACGTTAACGCATGGTGCCTATATGTGCCATGCAAAAACGCATGCGTTTCCCATAGGGCCCAATGTTAAAAAAACGCATGCGTTTTTATACAGCACCCAAAAACGCTGCATGCAGTGTTTTTTGGATGCTGAACAAAAACGCATGTGTTGTTAAAAAACGCATTGACATTTAAGTGCACCATGCGTTAACGCATATGCGTTTTTGGACTTTGAAAAAAAAAACAGTCCAAAATGTTCCAAAAAAAGGATTTAAGGCAAAAACGGATGGTATGTGTGAACAAGGCCTATAACAGGTTTTCCTCTGGGATTGCCCTGTATTTAGCTCAATAGAGCTTTACATAAACTCTGACCAGCTTCCCTGTCTCTGCTGAAGAAAAGTCTCCCCACTGCATCATGCTGCCACCACCATGTTCATTGGAGGGGATGGTGTTTAAGGGATACTGTTTAAGGGGTACTTCACACACAGTGATATCGCTGCAACTTCACAGGTTTTGTGACGTAGCAGTGACCTCGCCAGCAATATCGTCTCAGGGGGGCATAATAGAAATGCAAATCACAATTTTTAGATAGATAATTAGATATAAAAACTGTAAAAAAAACTGCACAGCACTCAAAACATAATGTGAACTGGTGCCAGCAGGGACGCTGGATCAAACAATCAGAAAAAATTCCTCTGCAGCACTCAGCTACTACCAATAATGCACACATGCTAACAAGCGGTATATGAAGAAAAAATTTAACTTATGTTTTTTTTTTTTAAAAACTCAATATTCTTATTTTTTTATTTTCTTAGGTTCCTGGTACATACATTGGCCAATGTCTGTTTGCTCATCAACCACGACATGGTGACCCCAGGTCAGATGAGTCCTATGCTGACATCTGCACTTAGCACCCTCATCGCCCACAGGTGGTCTGGGGTTGAGATGGTGTCCACCCACTTAGAAGTGGGACAGGGAGGACAAGGAGGACAGGGATGTCAGCATAGGACTCATCAGACCTGGGGTCACCGTGTTGTGGTTGATGAGCAAACAGACATTGGCCAATATATGTACCAAGAACCTCAGAAAATAAAAAAATAAGATTTTTGAGTTTTTTTAAAAAAACATAAGTTTTTAGATTTTTTCCTCATATATAGACCGCTTGTTAGCATGTGTGCATTATGGAGTAGTGGTGCTGAAAGGAATTTTTGGTAGTAGATAGAAGATGATGATGATATAGATGTAGATAATATGTGAGAAATTGAGCGGTTTAATAGCATAGCCTTGGTGCTAAATATCAGCATCAACCCTGGGTGGGAATCAAACATCAAAATACTGACCATATATGTAAAAAAGGACCGCAGCACTCTGTAGAATATTCTTTAAGCCTTTATTGGCCTTCAGGTGAAAAATGGCGACGTTTCAGTCAACCTGTGACCTTCTTCCAGCCTGGCTGGAAAAAGAGTGCTGTGGTCTGTTTTTTTACATAGACAGATAGTTTTGATACATCTGCAAGTCAGCGGTTTTAGATGTGCAAGCAACATATGTGCACAAAAACAAACATACAGAAATACAATATAAAACATAATACATAGCTAAACATCTAAAGTATGGGGGTACGTAGCATGTACAATGCAGTAACACCATCACGGCTGTAGGGACCATGTATAAGGTTGGTACTAGCTGAAGAGATGAGGACAATGTGAACATTGACACATGATATAAATGTCCCGCTGCCCTGGATCAAGAAATGTCAGTTGCAGCAAGTATTACAGTAGCGGCCTGACATTTCTAAGCCTTGTGTACACAACATATCTATTGCAGATAAGCGGCAGTAACCTTGAGGTGTGCGCACCTGTAGCTGCAGGTAGATACAAGATTTTCCAGCTATTAGGTTGCCATTCACAACAATGTGAGCAGTGTGTCCGTGTCCTAGGGGGTTTACTGAAAAGACCTCTACACATATCTAGATAAAGGAGCTTTAATGGAAGATCAGATTCAAGGGTTTAAACGTTATATGTGGAATAATCAATCTTAGAATAAATTATTAAAGGGTATTCCCATCATGTGATGTCATGGCATATTTACAGAATGTGGTGGGGTCCTGCCCTTCAAGAGGGAGAATGAAGGTGCAGAAGTCCCTTCCCCTGAATGGTGGTGATATGAGAATAGGAAGCAAGTGACGTGCGCCATACTGCAGTTAATTAGATCACCTAGCTCTGCGCCCCTTCACTCGGAGGGTCTGCGGTGGACGTAGCCATCAGACAATGACTACCAAGTGATGGCTGTATGCTATTATTTATAACAGTGGGAAAACCTGTTTAAGGTCTCATATACATTTTTTTACGTTTCTATTCTATCCATGTCTTTCACAGATAGCCCACTTATATTGGGCAGCATAGTGGCTCAGTGGTTAGCACTGTACTGTATATTGGGTAGCATGGTGGCTCAGTGGGTTAGCACACTGTACTATATTTTGGGGCGGCACGGTGGCTCAGTAGTTAGCACTGTACTTATATGGGGCGGCACGGTGGCTCATGGTTAGCACTGTACTATATATGGGGCGGCACGGTGGCTCAGTGGTTTAGCACTGTACTATATATAGGGCGGCACGGTAGCTCAGTGGTTAGCACTGTACTATATATGGGGCGGCACGGTGGCTCAGTGGTTAGCACTGTACTATATATAGGGCAGCACGGTGGCTCAGTGGTTAGCACTGAACTATATATGGGGCGGCACGGTGGCTCAGTGGTCAGCACTGTACTATATATAGGGCGGCACGGTGGCTCAGTGGTTAGCACTGACTATATATGGGGCGGCACGGTGGCTCATGGATAGCACTGTACTTATATAGGGCAGCACGGTGGCTCAGTGGTTAGTACTTTACAATATATAGGGCGGCACAGTGGCTCAGTGGTTAGCACTGTACTATATATAGGGGCAGCACGGTGGCTCAAGTGGATTAGCACTGAACTATATATGCGGCAGCACGGTGGCTCAGTGGTTAGCACTGTACTATATAGGGCAGCATCGGTGGCTCAGTGGTTAGCACTGTACTGTATATAGGGTGGCTCGGTGGCTCAAGTGGTTAGCACTGTACTGTATATAGGGCGGCACAGTGGCTAGTTAGTCTTGCAGTGCTGGGGTCCTGGGTTTAAATCCCAACAAGGACAACATTTGCAAGGAGTTTGTATGTTCATATTTGCGTGGGTTTCCTCCAGTTTCCTCCCACACTCCATAGACATACTGATAGGGAATTTACATTGTGAGCCCCAAAGGGGACAATGATGATGATGTCTGTAAGGTGCTGTGGAATTAATGCTGCTATAACAGTGAGCTTAATAATCAATAGAGATACACATCACTCTCAATTAGGGATCCAGTCCATAAATGTAGTGAATGAGACTCGGCACTCAATTGTAGCAGTGAATGAACATAAAGTTTTAATGCAATCCAAACAACAAATTAATGTTCTGGTCTCTAAATCTGGACCCTCATCAGAATGTATCCGATTGCCATGTGCTAAGTAAGTAGTAACATTGATAGTGTAGTGGAGACCTCGGTCACGCGGATCCCACCTCCACTGCATTCACAATTTTGCTACATACAACACAGCAATCAGTTACATTGGGAAGAAGGTTCAGATATAGAGACCGAAACGTTAATTTATATTTCGGATAGGAAGCTTAATAAGTCATAATTTATAGGGCTGTTCACAAATCCGTGCTTTTTTTGCATTCTGTGAAGCACATAATGGTTAAATACAGAAAAAAGCGCATACGACTAATGTATGATGAAAATTATTTTATTAACAATATTAATTAAAAACAATCACATCAAAAATACAAATTAAAGCAATGGGAAAAGATGTATAAAGCAGCATTGCTGATAAATGGCTAATAGGTGGCGCCAACCAAATAGAGAGGTGTATCTATAAAATAAGCAGGATAGAAGACTACTGCATATACTAGATAATGAAACAATATATGAGCAGACCAAGAACTAGCCAGATCCTGCAGTAGTGATAGTATATACCTATGTGTCCCTCCTCCCAACACGTGTTTCGGCATGTCTTCTTCAAAGAGGTACACTCAGTGCTGTCTGTTTTTAATGGGGTTCTCCACTATTCGGGAAGCCACATCCTAATTGCTATAAAATAAAAATAGCCTTCCCTCACCTCCAGCTGGTGCCATTTCAGCCTTGTCGGCACTTGGTGTCATATGCCATTATTGTGCTGCACGAGTGCTGCAGACAATCAGAGGCCACTTCACCCTCACCTCCTTCAGATAAAACTGACGCAGAGGAAGTGAAAGTGAAAGTGAAGCAGCTGCCGATTGGCTGCACGCTCACGCGGCACAATAACGGCATGTTAGCCCCGGTGCTGACATCACTGTAATAGCTTCAGCACCAGAGGAGAGGACAGGCTGATTTTATTTTATACCAGGAAATATAGTCATTGAGAAGGGGCTGTCTGAGTGTTGGAGAACCCCCTATAATATTGCAGGTGATAGGAGAAGGTTTGTAGCTTTGTTTATGAGAAAATCATAAATGGTAAAAATGGATGATGCACTGATGAACATCAGGCCTTGTTTCATGAATGAATGAACGAATGAAAGTGTGACTGAATGAATAAAAGAATGAACGAACAAACTAAAGAATGAATGAATGGATGAATGATTAAATGAATGAATGAACAAAAAAAAACAAATAAATGAAATCATAAATGAATGAATGAAAGAATGGATGCACTGATTTCATGTTCCAGAAAAAAATTCTGAATGAAGCCTTAGGCTTTTTTAAGCGTTAAAAAAGTGCATGATGTCACAGAAATATCACTAGTACAAATGATGGAAAGAATGAATAAACGAACGAAAGAGTGACTGACTGAATGAAAAAACTAGTTAAAGAATGAAGGAACAAATGATTGAACGAACAAACAAATTAAAGAATGAATGAATAAATTAAAGGATGATCAAGTGAATAAACAAATGAAATAATGAATGAATAAATGAATTAACGAATGGATGAAAATCAAGCCTTTTTTCATGTTCAAGAAAAAAAATGTCTAAACGAAGCCTCAGGCTTTTTAAGCATTAACAAAATGCATGATGTCATAGAAATATCACTGGTACCAATTAATGAATGAACGAAAGAATTGAGAGTTACTGAATGAATGAAAGAATGAACAAACTAAAGAATGAATGGAAGAATGATTGAATAAATGATTAAATGAATGAAAGAATGAACAAACAAATGGAATAATAAATGAATGAACAAATGGATGAACAAATGGATGCACTGATGAAAATCAGGCTTTTTTTCATGTTCAAGAAAAAAAAATGTCTGAATGAAGCCTAACCCTTTTTAAGCACTGAAATAGTACATCATGTCATATCACTATGGGCCGCTTTACACACACAGATATCTGTGACCAACTTCTGAATAGATCCCTGGTTGCAGTGAAATCATGGACACATTGTTACATTTGTACACAGCCACAAAATGGAACAATGTGTCCATGATCTCACTGCAACCAGAGATCTGTTTAGAAGTTGGTCACAGAAGTTGGTGTGTGTAAAGCGGCTCTATTACTGATATATCACTAGTAGAAACATTGAATGAACAAACGAAAGAGTGAACGAATGAACAAACGAAAGAGTGACTGAATGAATGAAAGAATGTACAAACTAACAAATTAAAGAATGAACAATTATATTAATGAAAATGACCAAACACATGAAATAATAAATGAATGAAAGAATGAACAAATTAA
Organism: Allobates femoralis; assembly: GCA_033576535.1. NCBI lineage: Eukaryota > Metazoa > Chordata > Amphibia > Anura > Aromobatidae > Allobates > Allobates femoralis. The sequence continues at coordinate 86,192,830 of JARQOC010000005.1, forward strand.
AGAATGAATGAACAAATGATGGAATGAATGATAATATAAATGAACGAACGAGCCAACAAATGAAATGATAAATGAATGAATGGATGCACTGATGAAAATCAAGCCTTTTTTCTCATCTTCAAAAAAAAGATGTCTTAATGAAGCCTAAGGCTTTTCAAGCGTTAAAAAAGTGTGTGATGTCACAGAAATATCGCTAGCACAAATGAATGAAAGAATGAACGAACGAACGAAAAAATGGAATTAATGATCGAACAAACAAATGAATAAATGAATGAATAAATAAATGAATGATAGAATGAATGAACAAATTAAATGAATGAATGAACAAATAAATGAATTGTAATAGTGGACTAAAGATCTGGGTTATATTATTCTCTATGATATGAATGACCCTATATGCACTCACACAATTCCTTACGATACTGTTTGCCGAGCTCAGCATCATGGCTACGTTACCATAAAGTGATACCAGTATCCGGGGGGGAAATAACTGACCTGATTTGTCCTCTGAGTCTTCAAACTCCACATTGAAGGCATGGCCATTATTCAGGATGACTTTCGCAGTAGATGGGTCGTAGCTAATACTCAATGGTTTAATTGCTGGGTCGTATTTGGCTTCACTTGTCTTAATATCAATAGGTGACTGATGATCATCCAGTGCAATTGGAAAGGATTTGTGCCAGGTGTTGGGTCCTATTAGAAAAAAAAAGCCAAGAGCGTTAAGTGTACAACAAGATCCATAACATACGGTGACACTGACAGTTCTATGATCCATAACATATGGTGACACTGACAGTTCTATGATCCATAACATATGGTGACACTGACAGTTCTATGATCCATAACAAATACGGTGACACTGACAGTTCTATGATCCATAACATACGGTGACACTGACAGTTCTATGATCCTTACCATACGGTGACACTGACAGTTCTACGATCCATAACATACGGTGACACTGACAGTTCTATGATCCATAACATACGGTGACACTGACAGTTCTATGATCCATAACATACGGTGACACTGACAGTTCTATGATCCATAACATACGGTGACACTGACAGTTCTATGATCCATACCATACGGTGACACTGACAGTTCTATGATCCATAACATACGGTGACACTGACAGTTCTATGATCTATACCATACGGTGACACTGACAGTTCTACGATCCATAACATACGGTGACACTGACAGTTCTATGATCCATAACATACGGTGACACTGACAGTTCTATGATCCATAACATACGGTGACACTGACAGTTCTATGCTCCATAACATACGGTGACACTGACAGTTCTATGATCCATAACATACGGTGACACTGACAGTTCTATGATCCATAACATACGGTGACACTGACAGTGCTATGATCCATAACATACGGTGACACTGACAGTTCTATGATCCATAACATACGGTGACACTGACAGTTCTATGCTCCATAACATACGGTGACACTGACAGTTCTATGCTCCATAACATACGGTGACACTGACAGTTCTATGCTCCATAACATACGGTGACACTGACAGTTCTATGGTCCATAACATACGGTGACACTGACAGTTCTATGATCCATAGAGGACACACAACGAGCCGGACATAACCATATGGATTAAAAAAGTGCATGAGAACGGACAAGGAGTTTCAAGGTCAAAATTCAAAGAAAATGCCACAATGTTGCAAAATCTTTGAAAGTTTAATCAGTAGCTGTAAAAAGTTAATATTGAATTTGCAGGAGAGCAGTGTGCAATAATCCTTTATTAACCCATTCAGGAGATTTCTACTTCCACGATGAGACTCCGCACAGGGAACCTAACACGGGGAAGTCATCAAACCAATAATTAACCCAGAATAGGTTAGAATGAAGAGGCTTTTAGAGGAAATGCTAAAAATATTGCAGATTATCTTAATTCTAGCAATCTTGTCATTTCAAGGTCACGCTAGAATAAGACGTAGAGCTGGAAAATCTTAGCAGAGTCTGTGATGACTCAAGGTAACGAGATAAAATTCCTCAACCACTAACGAATCTGGGACTGTGTATGGAGATGGCCTTAAAGGACCCCACCATCGTACAATGTGTGTGGGGAATCCATACACTCAGATGAATGATTAGGATATTGAACCACTTCCAGATGCAATTAGTTTAATGTGTATCCCCACTGCTGCAGCCTGGAGGGAAACTCCATGTTAATGAAAAGGCAATCTAGTGCAATGGATAAAGCAAGCCGCTCTATTTATGGTGAGAGGACGGCCATGAAAACCGACACTGACACACTGGATATAGAAGATGGACCATTCAAAAATAGAAGTTGTCCTCCACCTTATCCCAAAAAGAGGGTCAACGATGTCTGGCCCCAAACATCACACATGGGAAGACTTAATGGTTTCAGAAATATGTTATTCCTTAGCATGCCACATCCTGCTCTCTGTCATATAGGACATGTGTGGCCATCACTCACCATTGTCAGGACCATAGCCCCATGTATGTGCCATTCTCTTCTGCTCTCTGCTGCTCCTGCTGGTCGGCTCCTTCTGCTGGTTGCCAGTGAGTGAGTGTCAGCCACCAGGCTTCTTCTTCTGGGGCTTTATAGGGTCCCACCACCTCCATCTCACTCAGACCTTGGCAGGTGGGGTTGGCTCTCAGAGATCAGCCTGTTTTTGGGCGGAGAGTAAAAATGAACCCGTCCTTTTTAAAGTACCAGCCTGGTGACTTATCCTCCAGTGTATCCCCTGCACTCCTCCCATCTATGATCTCCAGGTTCTTCTGTATACAGATGATACACATAATAAATACACCCACAGCTCTGCAGTCCCATAACAAGTCATCTCCAGAACTAACAGGTGTGCCACAGCTAAGACATACACAACTACACGTATCACCAAGAATACAGTATACACCGATGGGAGCAACTCACTCTGCAAGGGACAAGGTACAACAAGTATATGACCTGTGCAAAGGTGTGATGGTGATACAAAACTACACAAATCAACTAGAATACAGTATATACTGATGGAGCAACTCACTCTGCAGGGGACATGGTATACACAGGTATATGACCTGTTCAAAGGTGTGATGGTGATGCAAAACTACACAAATCAACAAGAATACAGTATATACTGATGGGAGCAACTCACTAATGGAGGGGACATGGTATACACAGGTATACAACCTGTGCAAAGGTGTGATGGTGATGCAAAACTACACAAATCAACTAGAATACAGTATATACTGATGGGAACAACTCACTCTGCAGGGGACAAGGTACACACAGGTATAGGAACTGTACAAAGGTGTATGGTGATACAAAACTACACAAATCAATAAGAATACAGTATATACCGATGGGAGCAACTCACTATGAGGGGACATGGTATACACACGTATATGACCTGTGCAAAGGTGTGATGGTGATACAAAATTACACAAATCAATAAGAATACAGTATATACCAATGGGAGCAACTTACAATGGAGGGGACATGGTATACACAGGTATATGACATGTGCAAAGGTGTGATGGTGATGCAAAACTACACAAATCAACAAGAATACAGTATATACCGATGGGAGCAACTCAAAATAAAGGGGACATGGTATACACAGGTATAGGAACTGTACAAAGGTGTGATGGTGCAAAACCCAGAGGACTGCTAGTGCACTATACTACATCGGTACACAGCAAACATTATACATCAGTACACAACAGCATATACACACTATATATATCAGTACACAGCAGCATATACAAACTATACATCAGTACACAGCTGCATGTACACACTATACTACATCAGTACACAGCTGCATATACACATTATACCCCAGTACACAGCAGCATATACACACTATACTACATCAGTACACAGCAGCATATACACACTACACTGCAGTGCACAACAGCCTATACAGACTGTATACTAGAGTACACAGCAGCATATACACACTACACTTGAGTTCACAAAAGAATATACACACTATACTACAGTACACAGCAGTATATTTACACTCTACATCAGTACACAACCATATACTCTATATTACAGTACACAGCAGCATATAAACACACTACACATCAGTACACAACAGCATATACACACTATACATCAGTACACAGCAGCATACACACTATACATCAGTACAAAGCAGCATATACACACTATACATCAGTATAAAGCAGCATATACACACTATACATCAGTACATAGCAGCATATACACACTAAACTACAGTATACAGCAGCATATACACACTATACTACAGTACACAGCAGCATACACACTATACATTAGTACAAAGCAGCATATACACACTATACTACAGTACATAGCAGCACATACTCACTATACAACATTACACAGCAGCATTTACACACTATACAACAGTACACAGCAGCATATACACACTATACTAAAGTACACAGAAGCATATACACACTGCATCAGTATACAGCAGCATATACACACTATACTACAGTACACAGAGCATATCCACACTATATATCAGCAAACAGCAGCATATACACCCTACAGATGAGTACACAGCAAAATATACACACTATATGTCAGTACATAGAAGCATATACACAGTATACTACAGTACACAGCAGCACACACTATACATCAGTACACAACAGCATATACACACTATACATTAGTACACAGCAGGTATTTACACACTATACGTCAGTAAACTGCAGCATATACACACTATACTACAGTACACAGCAGCATACACACACTATACTACATCAGTACACATCAGCATATACACACTACACTGCAGTGCACAACAGCATATACACACTATATACTTGAGTACACAGCAGCATATACACACTACACATGAGTTCTCAAAAGTACACACTATACTATAGTACACAGCAGTATATACACACTCTACATCAGTACACAACCATATACACTCTCTAATACAGTACACAGCAGCATATAAACACACTACACATCAGTACACAGCCGCATATACACACTACACATCAGTACACAACAGCATATACACACACTATACTACAGTACACAGCAGCATATACACACTATACATAAGTATAAAGCAGCACATACACACTATACATCAGTATAAAGCAGCATATACACACTATACATCAGTACATAGCAGCATATACACACTATACTACAGTATACAGCAGCATACACACTATACTTCAGTACAAAGCAGCATATACACACTATACTACAGTATATAGAAGCACATACACACTATACAAAATTACACAGCAGCATTTACACACTATACAACAGTACACAGCAGCATATACACACTATACTAAAGTACACAGCAGCACATACACACTATACATCAGTATACAGTAGCATATACACACTATACTGCAGTACACAGAGCATATACACACTATATATCAGTACACAGCAGCATATACACACTACAGATGAGTACACAGCAAAATATACACACTATATGTCAGTACATAGAAGCATATACACAGTATACTACAGTACACAGCGGCACACACTATACATCAGTACACAACAGCATATACACACTATACATTAGTACACAGCAGAACACATTATACTACCATACAAAGCAGCATATACACACTACACATCAATACATAACAGCATATACACACTATACTACAGTACACTGCAGAATACACACACTATACTACAGTACACAGCAGCATACACACTATACATCAGTACAAAGCAGCATATACACACTACACATCAGTAGACAACAGCATATACACACTATACTACGGTACATTGCAGCATACACACACTATACTACAGTACACAGCAGCATACACACTCTACATCAGTATACATCAGCATATACACACTATACATCAGTGTAAAACAGCATATACACACTATACATCAGTACATAGCAGCATATACACACTATACTACAGTATACATCAGCATATACACACTATACTACAGTACACAGCAGCATACACACACTATACTACATTACACAGCAGTATACACACTATACATCAGTATACAGCAGCATATACACATTATACTACAGTACACAGCAGCATATACACACTATACTACAGTACACAGCAGCATACACACACTATAGAGTACACAGCAGCATACACACTATACATCAGTATACAGCAGCATATACACACTATACTACAGTAAAAAGCAGCATGTACACACTATACATCAGTATATAGCAGCATATACACACTATACTACAGTATACTGCAGCATATACACACTATACTACAGTACACAGCAGCATACACACTATACATCAGTACAAAGCAGCATATACACACTATACTTCAGTACATAGCAGCACATACACACTATACTACATTACACAGCAGCATTTACACACTATACTACAGTACACAGCAGCATATACACACTATACTAAAGTACACAGCAGCATATACACACTATGCATCAGTATACAGCAGCATATACACACTATATTACATTACACAGAGCATATACACACTATATATCAGTACACAGAAGCATATACACACTACAGATGAGTACACAGCAAAATATACTACAGTACCCAGCAGCACCCACTATACATCAGTACACAACAGCATATACATACTATACATTAGTACACAGCAGAATATACACACTATACATCAGTAGACATGAGCACATAAACACTATACATCAGTACACAGCAGCACATACTATATAACAGTACACAGCAGCACATACACACTATACTACAGTGCACAGCAGAACACATTATACTACAATACAAAGCAGAATATACACACTACACATCAGTACACAGCAGCACACACGATACTACATTTCACAGAAGCATATACACACTATAGTACAGTGCATAGCAGCATATGCACACTATACTACGGTACACAGCAGCATATACACACTATAGTACAATGCATAGCAGCATATACACACTATACTACAGTACTGAGCAGCATATGCACACTATATATGGGTACACAGTAGCACATACACACCCTATATCAGTGCACAGCAGCACAGACTATATATTATTATACAGCACACACTGTATATCAGTATACAGAACACACTGTATATCAGTATACAGAACACACTATATATCAGTACACAGCACACACTATCAGTATACAGCACACCATATATATCAGTATACAGCACACACTGTATATCAGCACACAACACACACTATATACCAGTATACAGCACACACACTATATATCAGTATACAGCGCACACACACTGTATATCAGTACACAGCACAAACACTATCAGTATACAGCGCACACTATATATCAGTACACAGTACACACTATATATCAGTGCACAGCACACACTATATACCAGTATACAGCACACACTATATATTAGTATATAATACACGCAATATATATCAGTATACAGCAACCGCTATATATCAATACACAGCATACACTATATATCAGTATACAGCAGAAACAACACTATCCATATACAACACACAGTATATATCAGTATACAGCACACACAATATATCAGTATAAAGCACACACACTATATATCAGTATACAGCGCACACAATATATCAGTATAAAGCACACATACTATATATCAGTATACAGCATACACACTATCAGTATACAGCACACACTAAATATCAGCATACAACACACTGTATATCAGTATATAGCAAACACTATATAATAGTACACAGCACACACTATATATCAGTTTACAGCACACACTATATATCAGTATACAGCACACACATTATATATCAGTATACAGCACACACTATATAGCAGTATACAACAAACACTATATATCAGTACACAGCACACACTATATCTCAGTACACAGCACACACTACATAGCAGTATACAACAAACACTATATATCAGTATACAGCACACACACTATATATCAGTATACAGCACACACACTATATAGCAGTATACAACAAACACTATATATCAGTACACAGCACACACTATATCTCAGTACACAGCACACACTACATAGCAGTATACAACAAACACTATATATCAGTATACAGCACACACATTATATATCAGTATACAGCACACACTATATAGCAGTATATAACAAACACTATATATCAGTACACAGCACACACTATATCTCAGTACACAGCACACACTATATAGCAGTATACAACAAACACTATATATCAGTATACAGCACACACACTATATATCAGTATACAGCACACACTATATATCAGTATACAGCACATACTATATATCAGTATACAGCACACACTATATATCAGTATACAGCACACACTATATATCAGTATACAGCACACACTATATATCAGTACACAACACACTATATATCAGTATACAGCACACACTATATACCAGTATACAGCACACACTATATACCAGTATACAGCACACACTATATATCAGTATACAGCACACACTATATATCAGTATACAGCACACACTATATATCAGTATACAGCACACACTATATATCAGTATACAGCACACACTATATATCAGTATACAGCACACACTATATATCAGTATACAGCACACACTATATATCAGTATACAGCACACACTATATATCAGTATACAGCACACACTATATACCAGTATACAGCACACACTATCAGTATACAGCACACACACTATATATCAGTATACAGAACACAATATATATCAGTATACAGCACACACTATATATCAGTACACAACACACTATATATCAGTATACAGCACACACTATATACCAGTATACAGCACACACTATATACCAGTATACAGCACACACTATATATCAGTATACAGCACACACTATATATCAGTATACAGCACACACTATATATCAGTATACAGCACACACTATATATCAGTATACAGCACACACTATATATCAGTATACAGCACACACTATATATCAGTATACAGCACACACTATATATCAGTATACAGCACACACTATATATCAGTATACAGCACACACTATATACCAGTATACAGCACACACTATCAGTATACAGAACACAATATATATCAGTACATAACACACTATATATCAGTACACAACACACTATAAATCAGTATACAGCACACACTATATACCAGTATACAGCACACACACTATATATCAGTATTATACAGCATACACACTACATATCAGTATTATACAGCACACACACTATATATATCAGTCAGTATACAGCACACACTATATATCAGTATTATACAGCATACACACTATATATCAGTACACAACACACTATAAATCAGTATACAGCACACACTATATATCAGTATACAGCAGTTAGACATATAGTTAACCATTTCATCACCTGTCCTCGGCACATGCTCTGTTATCTCTCACCTTCAGACTGTCCTACACAAGGATTCTCCTCAATCAGTGCTGCTGTCGGTGCAGTGTGAATTTCGTCCTATCACCCCCGGCTCCGGTTTCTCACTGTTTCCCTCCAATGAGTGGGTTTTTTGCCCTTATAAAAAGTAGGTGATAAGTGGAGGGCAGAGGACAGTTCCCCCTGGCAGGGTCCATAGAGCTGGAGGACAGAGGACAGCTCACCCTGGCAGGGTCCATAGAGCTGGAGGACAGAGGACAGCTCACCCTGGCAGGGTCCATAGAGCTGGAGGACAGAGGACAGCTCACCCTGGCAGGGTCCATAGTGCTGGAGGGCAGAGGACAGCTCACCCTGGCAGGGTCCATAGAGCTGGAGGACAGAGGACAGCTCCCCCTGGCAGGGTCCATAGTGCTGGAGGACAGCTCACCCTGGCAGGGTCCATAGTGCTGGAGGGCAGAGGACAGCTCACCCTGGCAGGGTCCATAGAGCTGGAGGACAGAGAGCTCACCCTGGCAGGGTCCATAGAGCTGGAGGACAGAGGACAGCTCACCCTGGCAGGGTCCATAGAGCTGGAGGACAGAGGACAGCTCCCCTGGCAGGGTCCATAGATCAGGAGGACAGAGGACAGCTCACCCTGGCAGGGTCCATAGAGCTGGAGGACAGAGGACAGCTCACCCTGGCAGGGTCCATAGAGCTGGAGGACAGAGGACAGCTCACCCTGGCAGGGTCCATAGATCAGGAGGACAGAGGACAGCTCACCCTGGCAGGGTCCATAGTGCTGGAGGGCAGAGGACAGCTCACCCTGGCAGGGTCCATAGAGCTGGAGGACAGAGGACAGCTCACCCTGGCAGGGTCCATAGCTGGAGGACAGAGGACAGCTCACCCTGGCAGGGTCCATAGATCAGGAGGACAGAGGACAGCTCACCCTGGCAGGGTCCATAGATCAGGAGGACAGAGGACAGCTCACCCTGGCAGGGTCCATAGATCAGGAGGACAGAGGACAGCTCACCCTGGCAGGGTCCATAGAGCTGGAGGACAGAGGACAGCTCACCCTGGCAGGGTCCATAGAGCTGGAGGACAGAGGACAGCTCACCCTGGCAGGGTCCATAGATCAGGAGGACATGCCTTGTAGGATCCTGTGCAGTGGGTACCCTGCCCTGCACACTGTGCCCAGCTATGGCATCATCTGATCACTGCCTGCATCTCTTACAACCTGTGCCTCCTCTCAGCATCCATCCTCACATGCCAGTGAACGTGCTCATCACATCACACAGGAATCTCAGGCACTTGCTGTAGATGCCATTGAACACTTTGCCCCTGAATGACCCTGCTCCGATCGTGCACCTACCTTGCCTCCCTCTGCGCCGCAATCCCAAAATAACGCCTAATCCCGAGCATTGCAATAAATCACACATTGACCTTGCCGTCCTCAACCGCGGAGCTGCGCTGTCTGATCTGTGTTTTTTTTAATTAGGATGGGATTACATTATTTATCTGGTATTCTGCTGCCCTCTGCTGGTGGATTAGCAGAATAACACATTACTTCATATACTGCCTTCTTTTCACCACTGGTTATATTGGCTCTAGGTCGACATCTGCTGGTGAACATGTACTAGTACACATGCAATTGATTCTTGATTCTATACGTTGCTCATCCTACAGCTTTATACAGAGGTGTAGCTAAGTTTTCTGGCACCTCGGGCAAGGCTTCAGTTTGACGCCCCCTCCTCTCACTTAGAGGGTGACCCACGCCTGACGGATCCGCTCAAAATTCAGAAATGTCAGCTGCAGCGAATAGCGTTAATACTATGTGCTGCCAGGTAACCCAGCCCCATAGAAACCTGCTGTTTACCTTACAAGCGGCTCCACATAAAGCATCAGGATGTGCGCTTTTGGACAGTGCACAGGAAAACGTTGCAGCCCACATTTCCTGTGCGCTTTCCAAGAGCGCACATCCTTCAGGGGCAGACTTACCGCGATGCAGATGGTTCAGCTGCACCAGGACCCTGATCGGCTAGGGGGCCCCTCAGGCACCTGTAGGGGGGCCCCTCCACCTCCCTGCCAGGGGGGTCCGGGTCTTCAGCCGACCCCCGCAGACCGCGAGAGTTGAAGTGAGGGAAACTTCCTGCTTCCTGCCCCGCGGCTGATCCGGCCCCCCCCTCTTCTCTGAACTCGCAGGTAGAAGCCCATACTCACTAGAACCCCCATCCCCGCTCCTCACCTGGGACAGCATCTTGTTACACCACCCCCGCTCCTCACTAGCAAAACACCCCCCTCCCCCCCGCACTCGTCACCAGCATCTAGTTCAGCCACTGATCCTGATGCTTTATGTGGAGCCGCTTATAAGGTAAACAGCAGGTTTCTATGGGGCTGGGTTACCTGGCAGCTGAAATTTCTGAGTTTTGAGCAGATCCGTCAGGCATGGGTCACCCAGGGCCACAGCATCCATTGGACAAGTTGAGCCTTCTGCCCAGGCGGCAAGGAGGCAGGGAGCGGCAACGCTGCAGGTGGACGGCGCACTGCACATAGCGGCGGCTTCCTTCTCCTGCCTGCTGGCCGCCACCTGCCTTCACAACACAAAGGTACTGCCAGCGACCTCATCCCCCCTCCCCCCGCTCTTCAATCCTGCCACTGGACTGCTAGCATCCAACAACCCCCACTCTCCACCTCAGGCTGCTGGGAGGTTTACTTCACCCTCGAAGTGTGACCCTAGCCTTACAGTCGGGCGCTGACGAACTGCTGTACTTACTTCTCTGAATGTTCAGTGAAAAACAAAGTATACTACACACTGTTAGGATTCTCTCATGCAGATGGTAAGATTGGACGGTCATGTGAGCACAAGTATGTGATTTATATACTTCTGGCCACTTTCTGCCTAAAAGTGTCCGACCTCGCACAATTCATTTTCATTGATTGAGGCCTCGCATGTCTAGTCAGCACATGACTGCATGTATGTAAATACTTGTGGTTTCATGACTTACCACGCTCACCGCCAACACCAGAGAATCCTGACAGCAGGCAGTGTGCGCTCTGTGAGAATTCAGAAGTCTGCAATCACATAGAGACACATAGAGTGACTGCAGACTCCTCATAAGCTTGGGACAACCCCTTTAATATTCCAAACAAATAAAAACATAGTAACAATGGCACAAAACTTTATTAACATAGTCATACAGTTGTGGTCAAAAGTATTGACACCCCTGCAATTCTGTCAGATAATACTCAGTTTCTTCCTGAAAATGATTGCAATCACAAATTCTTTGGTATTATTATCTTCATTTAATTTGTCTTCAATGAAAAAACACAAAAGAGAATGAAGCAAAAAGCAAAACATTGATCATTTCACACAAAACTCCAAAAATGGGCCAGACAAAAGTATTGGCACCCTCAGCCTAATACTTAGTTGCACAACATTTAGCCAAAATTACTGCGATCAACCACTTCTGGTAACCGTCAATGAGTTTCCTACAATGCTCTGCTGGAATTTTAGACCATTCTTCTTTGGCGAACTGCTCCAGGTCCCTGATATTTGAAGGGTGCCTTCTCCAAACTGCCATTTTTAGATCTCTCCACAGGTGTTCTATGGGATTCAGGTCTGGACTCATTGCTGGCCACCATAGAAGTCTCCAGTGCTTTCTCTTAAACCATTTTCTTGTGCTTTTTGAAGTGTGTTTTGGGTCATTGTCCTGCTGGAAGACCCATGACCTCTGAGGGAGACCCAGCTTTCTCACACTGGGCCCTACATTATGCTGCAAAATTTGTTGGTAGTCTTCAGACTTCATAATGCCATGCACACGGTCAAGCAGTCCAGTGCCAGAGGCAGCAAAGCAACCCCAAAACATCAGGGAACCTCCGCCATGTTTGACTGTAGGGACCGTGTTCATTTCTCTGAATGCCTCTTTTTTTCTCCTGTAAACTCTATGTTGATGCCTTTGCCCAAACTCCAGCCTGGCTGTTTTATGCCTTTGGGTAAGAATTGGGGTCTTCCTGGGTATCCTACCATACAGTCCCTTTTCATTCAGACGCTGATGGATAGTACGGGTTGACACTGTTGTACCCTCAGACTGCAGGGTAGCTTGAACTTGTTTGGATGTTAGTCGAGGTTCTTTATCCACAATTCTCACAATCTTGCGTTGAAATCTCTCGTCAATTTTTCTTTTCCGTCCACATCTAGGGAGGTTAGCCACAGTGCCACGGGCTTTAAACTTCTTGATGACACTGCGCATGGTAGACACAGGAACATTCAGGTCTTTGGAGATGGACTTGTAGCCTTGAGATTGCTCGTGCTTCCTCACAATTTGGTTTCTCAAGTCCTCAGACAGTTCTTTGGTGTTCTTTCTTTTCTCCATGCTCAATGTGGTACACACAAGGACACAGGACAGAGGTTGCGTCAACTTTAATCCATGTCAACTGGCTGCAAGTGTGATTTAGTTATTGCCAACATCTGTTAGGTGCCACAGGTAAGTTATAGGTGCTGTTAATTACACAAATTAGAGAAGCATCACATGATTTTTCTAACAGTACCAATACTTTTGTCCGCCCCCTTTTTATGTTTGGTGTGGAATTAGATCCAATTTGGCCTTAGGACAATTCTTTTTGTGTTTTTTTCATTGAAGACAAATTAAAGGAAGATAATAATACCAAAGAATTTGTGATTGCAATCATTTTCAGGAAGAAACTGAATATTATCTGACAGAATTGCAGGGGTGTCAGTACTTTTGGCCACAACTATATCTAATGTAATCTTAGAAGCTATGGATTGTTACATGTGTACAGGATCAGAACAAGTTAAAAACTACATCACCAGACTGACCAGAGATACAAAATGCATCCATATAACCCCCACAAGTACAATAACACAGCATCACAACCCTGATCAGTACATAAATACATCACCAGACCAACAAGAGGTACAAAAATGCATTCATATAGCCCCTATCAGTACAGAAACACTACGTTAAAACCCTCATCAGTACAGAAATACATCACCAGACCCAGCAGAGGTACGGAAATACATCACTAGAACCCCCATCAGTACAGGAATACATCCATATAACCCCCATCACTATAGAAACAGCATCACAATCCTCATCAGTACAGAAATTTATCATCAGAACCACCATCAGTACATGGTTAAACAATTGTAATGTCAGTACATACCCATACACATTTGTGCTGCATGAACCAACAACTCCTAATACCTCCTTAACAATGGTAAGGAGGTACTGGGAGTTCTTGTTACCAGTCATCATCAGATCATACAGGAACCACAGTATTGATGACAATTAGTTAATATCACAAATAATCATTTACATCCAGGCACCTTATAGATGACCTTGACTCGTGATGACCTTGACTTGACCTTGACTTGACTTGGATCGTCTTTTTCTTTTCTTCATCTTTTCCAGGCACCATGATGACTTTTCACATCCACAGCTCTTCTCTGGAGATGTCCATCTTTTCTGATATTCAGCAGCACATCTTGCCACGATATCCTTAAATATTGCAGAATGATCAAACTTCTCATGAGTAAAAATATCTGCCCTACACTGTGCCCCAGAATAAATAATTGCTCCTCCTCACTGTTCCCTGCACAAAATATGATTTACACACTGTCCCTCTTCTGGCGCATGCCCTCCACATTGCCCCCTCATCACACTGTCCTCTCCTTTCCATACTGGGCTCCCTGGTCACACTATCCTCTACACTGTATCCTCCTATACTGCACACGGTTTATACTGTCCTCCCTCATCACACTCCCCCTCCTCGACATACTGTCCCCGTTGAGCCCCAGGCTGTGGGGTACTTGGGTATCAGGCTTCTAAGAGGGATTAACGCTCCGGTTGTCACGTTGAGTGGTGGCCGCGCCTGATCCCGTATCCTGGGGGACTATTCTTTTGAAAAGGGGTATATTTACAGGGGATTATATACAGTTTGTCATGACGCCACCTGTAGTTTCTGGTGATGTCTCACCAGCGCCGCCTCAGTCCGCCGGAGGTAGTTGGTACTGCGGCCAGTTGGTGAAGTCCTCCACAGGTAGGACTGGACCTCCGGGGCAGCGTTCCTGTATAGGGAACAAGTTCATGCAAAAGAAGATGCAGCAAACACAGATTCACTTTTCTATGGGTACTTTACTGTCATTTGCATTGGTCGCAGACAAAATTACAGTTCAGCACTCCTGATGGTATGAGGACAGGTAACTTAACGGGTGGCTGCAGGCAGATTCTAGGTGGTATGGTGGAACCCTCAGTGTGTGCCTTCGTGCTCTAACTCCGTCTGTTCCTTTTCTGCTTTCCAGTTAAGTTATGAAGCCCGGTGACTTGGAATCAGCCTGACCTCCTTTCTTCTCTCACCTTCACGGCCGTTAGGTAACCCTTAGTGATGGGCGAATCCTAAATTACTCGGAATCGCTTGACTCTAGCGAGTCCGAGCCCAGGACTCGCTACTCGTTGCGAGTCTAGTGAGTCCAATGTTAATGAATGGGGAAGCGAGTAATAGCGAGTAGTGTGAGATTTACAACTCGCAGATGTGTCTCGGAAGCTTCAGCCTGAAGCAATCCTAGTTTTGTCATTTATTTGCATTGCTCGTTTACTTTGTAAGTAATCGCTGACTCGCACAGATAAGAGTCCTGTCTCCTCTGTGCTGGCTGCCAGCTTCAGGGTCCTAGAGCCTGCCTGCTGCCTGATGTAGCAGTGCTGAGATTGTTCTCAGTCTGCTCAATCCCTGTGTACAGACATGAATGTCTGTGCACAGAGATGATGTAGCAGAGCTGAGATTGTTCTCAGTCTGCTCATTCCCTGTGCATAGAGATCTATATCTATACACAGGGGATGTAGCAGAGAGGACATCGCGTTTTGGACTGCGTCGGACGGAAGAGGATTTTTTTAATTAAAGATGGAGTCCCTAATGGCTTTTTTTTTTATTTCTAATAAAAAATTTTCTTTGTGTTGTGTTTTTTTTAAAACAATTTAATAGAAATTCATGGCGGTCATGTCTAATATTGGCGTGACCACCATAAATTTCGGGCTTAGGGCCAGCTGATAATACAAAGCTGGTATTAACCCCTTTATTACTCAGCGTGCTACCGCCACCAGGGCCGCTGGAAGAGCGGGGTTCAGCGCCAGAGGATGGCGCTTCAATGAACGCGCCATCTTCTGGGGCGGCTGCGGGCTGCAATTTGCAGCGGGGGGTGCCCAGAAAGCTTGGGCATCCCTGCGCTGCGGATTCCAGCCCCCAGCTGCTTAGCTGTACCTGGCTAGACATAGAAATTGCGCGGAGCCCCACGCATTTTTTTAAAATTATTTCATGAAATTCTGAGATTCTGACTCTGACTCTGAGACTCTGACTCTGAAATTCATTAAATAATTTTTAAAAAATGCGTGGGGCTCCGCGCAATTTCTATGTCTAGCCAGGTACAGCTAAGCAGCTGAGGGCTGGAATCCGCAGCGCAGGGATGCCCAAGCTTTCTGGGCACCCCCCGCTGCAAATTGCAGCCCGCAGCCGCCCCAGAAGATGGCGCGTTCATTGAAGCGCCATCCTCTGGCGCTGAACCCCGCTCTTCCAGCGGCCCTGGTGGCGGTAGCACGCTGGGTAATAAAGGGGTTAATACCAGCTTTGTTATACAAGCTGGTATTAAGCCCGAGATTCTTAATGTCAGGCCACGTTTGACCCAGCCACTAAGAATCTCCAATAAAGGGTTAAAAAAACACAGAGAAAATTTTTTATTTGAAATAAAAAAAAAAGCCATTAGGGACTCCATCTTTAATTAAAAAAATCCTCTTCCGTCCGACGTAGTCCAAAACGCGATGTCCTCTCTGCTACATGCACAGGGAATGAGCAGACTGAGAATAATCTCAGCACTGCTACATCTCTGTGAGCAGGCAGGTTCTAGGACCCTGGAGCTGCACAGAGAAGACAGCTGGACTCGGCTCGCAAAGAAACAGCAGTTACTTTGCGAGTTTCCCTGCTATCACTGGCACAGTAGCCAGTGATGACTCGCACGAGTCTAATGCAAACAATGGCAATCCTAGTTTTGTCAGCGTTTCTGACAAAACTAGGATTGATATTGATTTGCATTGGACTCGTGCGAGTCATCACTGGGAAACTCGCCGAGTACCGAGTCCTGCGAGTCCCTTACTACTCGCCGAGTAACGAGTCCTAGCGAGTAGATTCGCCCATCCCTAGTAACCCTCTACTGGCTGGCCACTCTTTCCTTTGGCGATGCCTGTTACCCTCTTTCGGTCCGCTCTGGTGCCCGGGAGAATTGAAGACTCCACGGGACTCTGGATTCTCTGTGGTCCTAAAGTATCCCACAGGTGCGGGCTCCGGTGCCCGGTAAGCTGTCTGGGAGACCTGCCGACGGCCCTCTTTCTCAGACTGGCTGCTCTCTTCTGGAAAAGCTTCCTTAAACTCTCTCTTCTTCTTCCATCTCTCCCTGGTCCCTCAGCCGAGTGACCTAGCAGCAAACTTAGAGGCAAAGATCTCCTTGTTCCCCCTAGAGATGTTTTTATTCCCTCCCGGGTAACTTCCCACCGTGTATGCTAGTGTGGGAGTGCTGGGATAAGGCACCCACTATCCTAGGGTCCACCTGCAGCTGGAGCATCTGCACCTCTTTTACGGGTGCAGTACCTCTCTGTGACGCCTGCTTGGCAAGGCGCCACATACCCCCTTGATTGAATATACTCGTCCTCGAGTATCTGGACCTGTTTACCGGAAAGTGAAAAGCATTTTATATTCGTCAACGAGTAACTATATGCATTTAAGCATTCTTGGTTTTCTGGTTTTCTTCCTATTACTAGGAGGCACATAACTTATAGCGTTACACATATACACACAGACATGGCAGTAGTTAGTGTTATCAGACCTCACGGCCTTCGGGTCACCTGTCGACAAAGTTATTACTCTCCGGTTATGACTAACTGCACAAAAAGACATTATCTAACTTGGTCCAACGGGACCGGTACTAACTACGCGGCCCAGCGGTAATGTATTGTCCAGCACAGTCCAGTGTGTATTATCACCGCTGGGCCGCTGCTCACACAGCACACATCATCAAACAGGGGAAAGTGAAAATAAAAGTCTCTGATTCTTCAGATGAAAAACAAAACTCACAGGGACACAGTCTTCATTCTTAGGCTTGCAAAAAGGGGAAAGGCAAAAATAAAGGGGCATGGTTGCTGGAAAAAGGGGCTATATACAAGGCAATGTCTCTACATGGGAGTCTCTTGCTGAATACAATGTCTCTAAACGAGAGTCTATTGTTAGCGGGGCGTGTCTCCACAGTGGGAGATCATTATGGCAAAGCAACCTAATGGGCCGGGTACCGCTCATAAGTGACCTGCTCACCTCGATAAAGGTCTCTGTCCGGGTGTCCTCTCCACAGGTACGACTCCACATCGCGTCTTGCAAAGAGTATGTCATCTAAAAGTCCGGGTTCACGTAGAAATCCTCAGCCTTCATCCTGGTACACGGAGATAACGGTTCCTAGGCGGCGAAGTTCTATTGGAAGCAGGGTCTGTGATCTGGCCTCGTCCCGTAGTCGCCTGGTTGCCTGTTCTCTCTGGAACCATTCCTCCCTGCGTCTCTGTCTAGCCACCTGGTCTCTCTCATCTAAGGCTGATTGAGACTGCTGGAGTGACTGGTACTGTGGGGGTGGAGAGTTGCCGGTTGGGACTCTGGATACTACTCTGGTTTACACTGAGCTCACTATGGCGGGGGCTCCTCACTGCTTCCGTTGCCACGCGGTCCACCTCGCAGCTTCTGGGGTGCTCCCTCCCGAGGCTCCCTCTGCGTCCTCCGGTTCCTCGAAGTAGGTCTCGTTGTACTCCTCCTTGACGATGATGTTTGGTTTCGTAGGGGACGTCCGCGCTGCCTCCAGTCGGAGACAACTGCTGGAACAGGACGGTGGTGTCGTCGGAGGTTCCGTTTAAACTTCCGTTTCCCAGGTCTGGACGGCTGATGGTATGGGTGGTAGAGAGGCACAGTACTCCATAACTGCACGTTCGGCTACTGCCACCTCTTGCGCCTCACGGTCCGCCCTCATGGACGAAAGTTTGTAGGTCTGCTCCGCGCTCCACCACCATCACACCCACGCCAGGGCCTCCTCCATGTCCTGGCGGAGCCGTCCAAATGCGTCCCTCCAGTAGTCATCATCCCCCTCTAGCGTTAAGAGGGACGCCGCTGCCGGGTCGCCTTGCGCGGCTTGGGTCAAGCTTGCGCACTACATCTCTCCAACGGGGGTGCCGCCATGCTGCTGGGTACGAAGGAGCCATGTCCGTTCTGTCCTTCTCTTCCGGTTTGTCTTCTTATGGGCAGCCTCTCCCGAGGAACTTCCTGTGGGCCGCCTCCCTGATTGATTGATGGTAATCTGGGTAGCCACACTTTTTGGCGCCTCTGTCTTGGCCCTCCTTCTTCTAGGGGCTGAGGCACACCCCCAGGCCTGCACATGGCGTTTAGTACATGGCTACGGCGCCATCTTGGGTCATCCTGCAGTAATGGCGGGAACCCATTTTTGGCGCCAAGTAATGGCGGGAAAAGTTCATTTCAATAGTCCAAGGCGCACAGTACCCGGTGTTGCCGGGCACGATATCCTGTTCGTGACGCCAAAAAAAGATATGCTCTAACCCCGTCTGATCCTTTCCTGCTTTCTAGTTAAGTTATGAAGCCGGGTGACTTGGAAACAGCCTGACCTCCTTTCTTCTCTCACCTTCGCGGCCGTCAGGTAACCCTCTACTGGCTGGCTGCTAGCTCCTTTGGCGGTGCCTGTTACCCTCTTTCGGTCCGTTCTGGTGCCCGGGAGAATTGAAGACTCCACGGGACTCTGGATTCTTTGTGGTCCTAAAGCATCCCACAGGTTCGGGCTCCTGTGCCCGGTAAGCTGTCTGGGAGACCTGTCGACAGCCCTCTTTCTCAGACTGGCTGCTCTCTCCTGGAAAAGCTTCCTTAAACTCTCTCTTCTTCTTCCATCTCTCCCTGGTCCCTCAGCCGAGTGACCTAGCAGAAAACTTAGAGGCAAAGACCTCCTTGTTCCCCCTAGAGGTGTTTTTATTCCATCCCGGGTAACCTCCCACCGTGTAAGCTAGTGTGGGAATGCTGGGATAGGGCACTACCCACCATCCTAGGGTCCACCTGCAGCTGGAGAATCTGCACCTCTTTTACAGGCGCAGTACCCCTCTTTGACGCCTGCTTGGCGGGGCACCACATTCCCTCCTGACTGTGGCCTCACACTGTCCACACATACTGTCCCCTCTCCATACACCCACACATTACTCACATTCTGTTCTCTGCTCCCTTATATTTTTCTCATCCGTACTATTTCCTAACTACCTCACTCCCCCCTCACTCTACATACTGTGTCACAGCCTTCCCCCTTATACCTCATACTGTGTCCACACTGATCTCCCCTCACTGAATATAATGTGCCGCAGCCATCCCCCACACTTTCATGTCCAGACCGATCTCCTTCTCACTCCACATACTGTGTTGTCAGCCATCCCCCCCACTCCTCATACTGTGTCTACACTGTTCACCCCTCACTGCATATACCGTACTGCAGCCATCCCCTTCTCACTTCACATTCTGTGCCATAGCCATCCCCCCTCACTCCACATACTGTGTCCACACTGATCCTCCTCACTCCCCATACTGTGATGGCAGCTATCCCGCTCACTCTTCATATTGCATCCACACTCTTCCTCCCTCACGCCACATACCGTACCGTAGCCATCCCTCTCTCACTCAACATACTGTGCTGTAGCCATCCCCCTCATTCCTCATATTGTCTCCACACTGATCACCCCCCACTCTTTTATACTGGTCAAATTTACTCGTCAAATTTACCCCATTGGTTAACATATATTACCCCCACCCTCCCCCCCTTCCCAGTTTGACTCACATATACTCCCCCACCACCCCCAGTTTGGCTCACATATTCTCCCCTCACCCTCTTCACCAAGTTTGGCTCACATATTCTGTCCCTTCCCCCCAATTTGGCTCACTCCCCCATCTGCCCCCAGTTTGTCTCACATATACTCCCCTCATCTCGCCCCTAGTTTGGCTCACATATTCTGTCCCTTCCCCCCCATTGCAGCTCCCCTACCTCTCCCTAGTGTGGCTCACATATACTCCCCCATATTCCCCTCAGTGTGGCTTACTTATACTACCCCCATCTCCCCCCAGTGTAACTCACATATACTACCCCCATCTCCCCTCAGTGTGGCTCACATATACAACCCTCATCTCCCCCCCCCCCGTGTGGCTCGCATATACCTTCCCCATCTTCCCCCCCAGTGTGCCTCACATACAGTCCCCCCAACCCCCCCCCAGTGTGGCTCACATATACAACCCCCATCTCTCTCCCCCAGTGAGGCTCACATATACTCCCCCCATCTCTTCCCCCCCAGTGTGGCTCACATATACTCCCCCAAACCCACCCCAGGTTGGCTCACATATACAACCCCCATATCCCCCCTAAGTGTGGCTCACATATACTACCCCGACCTTTCTCCCCCCCAGTGTGGCTTACATATACTACTGTGGAGCCCACATGGACGGGGTACTCGGTACCGGACCGGGGTCTCACGGGGGTTATCATGGCGGTCTTGGTCTGGACCGTGTCCCGAGCCCACAAGTAATTTACAGGGTATTTACAGGGAATATAGTCGTGACGCCACCCATTATATGTGGTCAGGGTGACCACCGCTGCTGCAGAACCTCCGGAGATGATGTTTGGCAGCCGGTGATGTAACGGCTCTCCACAGGCAGAGCCTGGTTCCCCGGGGCAGTGGTGATGATAGTCTATGGATGATGCAGGGTAGGGGTAGTGGTAGAGATGATAACAGTTTGTGAGGGAGAGTAGGGCTCGAGCGCAAGGACTCATGGTTTTGTAGTTTTCCAAGTCTTTACTGTAGATGGTATTCAGTAGAGGACTGTCCACGTAGTCTGTACCGGGGCCGGGTTGCTCCTACCCTGGCCAGGTCCTTTGGCTTCCTACTCCTGCGCTTTGTGTGTGGCCCTGCTGTCGCTTTAGCTAGGCTGCCAGCCCTGTCTCCCCTCACGGGTACCAAACTTGCTAGGCAACTTGAGTCTTATCTTTGTGTTTCTAACCCCGCCGTGTTGCTTCGCTGTGGTACAGTGAAGATATATAATCTTCACTAATCCGGTGTTTTCTGTGCTGCTTGTGTCAGGCACAATTTCGGATCCGGTATTCGGTCTTTGTGCTTCTCTGGGGTGAGTCTCAGGGGACTCGGTCTCCCAGGTGTGTTCCTCTCTGCTCTGTCTCCTTTTCTTCAGACCCTGGCTTGGCCTTGAACTGGACAGTGGACCGTGATGTGAGCCTAAGGCAGCCCTTTTACATCCAGGTCCTTTTCCTCAGTCCTCTCAGGAACTGAACTAACTGCCACTTCCTCTCCACCCAGAATATATAGGGATGCAGCGTTAGCTCCCCCTTCTGGCCTGGAGGCGCTAGTGTGGTGTTGTGGGTTGTATGAGGAGTTAACCCTTTGTGGTGTTACAGTGGCACATTAACCCCTGGGATGCCACATTAACCCCACCTTTCCCCCCCAGTGTGGCTTACATATACTACCCCCATCTTTCCCCCCCCCCCCA
The DNA here is from genome assembly GCA_033576535.1 of Allobates femoralis. Classification (NCBI taxonomy): domain Eukaryota; kingdom Metazoa; phylum Chordata; class Amphibia; order Anura; family Aromobatidae; genus Allobates; species Allobates femoralis. The sequence goes on from JARQOC010000005.1 coordinate 86,215,782, forward strand.
GTGTGGCTCACATATACTACCCCCATCTTTCCCCCCCAATGTAGCTCACGTAAACTACCCCCATCTTTTCCCCCCCAGTGTAGCTCACATATACTACCCCCATTTCCCTCCCCCCAGTTTTCTCCCTCCACCCTCTCCCCTTTCCCCTAATTACAACAATCTTCGGGGTCTCCAGCTCCTGCAGCTGGAGCACTTTTCCCCATCCTGCCGCCTATGCCTATACAGGGCCGTCGAGTGACTTCAGCAGCGTGTTCAGGTGATCTGATCACGCTGCTGAGGTCCCCCTGACCCAGAAGTGCAGAGAACAGAGCAGCTGAAGGCGCTGCTTTTATAGTACAGAGTGTCTGATGGACCAGTGTCAGACAGCTGCTGCAAAGGCAAATAAAATAATGGGATGCATTAAAAGAGGCATAGATGCTCATGAGGAGAACATAATTTTACCTCTATACAAGTCACTAGTGCGACCACACTTAGAATACTGTGTACAATTCTGGTCTCCTGTGTATAAGAAAGACATAGCTGAACTAGAGCGGGTCCAGAGAAGAGCGACAAAAGTCATTAGGGGACTGAGGGGTCTGCAATACCAAGACAGGTTATTAAACTTGGGGTTATTTAGCTTGGAAAAACGAAGGCTTAGGGGTGATCTTATAGTAATGTATAAATATATGAGGGGACAGTACAGAGACCTTTCTAATAATCTCTTTACTCTTAGGCCTAAGACGGGGATAAGGGAGCATCCTCTACGTCTGGAGGTAAGAAGGATTAATCATAATCACAGACGCAGATTCTTTACTGTAAGAGCAGTGAGACTATGGAACTCTCTGCCACATGGTGTTGTAATGAGTGACTCACTACTAACATTTAAGAAGGGCCTGGATGCCTTTCTTGAAAACTATAATATTACCAGTTATATATACTAGATTCTTTGATAGTGGGTTGATCCAGGGAATTAGTCTGATTGGAGTCAGGACGGAATTTTTTCCCCCAATGTGGAGCTAGTGTTGCCACATGGTTTTTTTTTGCCTTCCTCTGGATCAACATGTTAGGCTATTGGTTGAACTAGATGGACTTAAAGTCTTCCTTCAACCTTAAAAACCATGTTACTATGTTACTATTTTATTGATTGCAGGAGCTGTCAGCGGGAGCAGAGAACAGCCGGCTCCAAGTATGGAGGGGGCGCAATATCCGGACGGTGGGGAGACATCTCGGGCACTGAAGCAGGAGGCCCAACAGCGCCCCCCTGCCTGCTGCACCCGGGGCAGATGCCCCTCCAGCCCCCCTCTAGATACGGCCTTGCTTTATATATTACATAAAACAATATTAATCCCCAACATTGCCCTAGAGAGTAACTAACTGTTCTTAGCTATAAGAAAATACTATGACTTAAGAAAGGGTTGCTCCTATCTGCTACACAAGCTGCAAGTGTAATACAGGGGCTATGTGTGAGCTGCTGGTGTAATACAAGCGCTATGTGTGGGCATGACTCACCGTAGTCGGGGTCTTCACGTCTCAGGCGTTGCTTCTTCCGTCACGATTCCGCGCCCGAGGCTGTGGGGCCCGGTGGTCCAGATAAAAAGGAGTTTTGTTGAACGGATAGGGGTTAATTCTTACTTGTCGTGACGCCACCTGCGCAAATCCGGTGATTTCACCGACGCTGTTTGGGCCTCCGGGGGATGTACGGCAGCAAAATGGGACGCTACCCACAGGATGAGCGGGAGTCCCCGGGGCCAGGAGCTGTCATTGATGGAATATGGCAGCTTTTGTAGTGCGGAAAGGGTGGATTTAAACAGTTCGGAAGGAGACACGGACACCAAGTTCCTCTATAACGGGTGTTTACTGTAACCGGTAAGTTGGTACAAGGTATACAGTCTTGGGTAACGGACCGGGGGGTCCCGGCAGTGGCTGGTATTGACTCAGAGCTCCGCGGTATTCCTGCTCCCTCTATTCTCTCTAACAGGTTGCCGGAGTTGCCTTAGATTACCAGGTCAGGGTACGTGGGAGACGTCTATTTGGAAGTTCTGACTGTGTACTATCTGCAGAAGATCCTGTGTCCCAGGGGTAGGTCCCTGCTGGCAAGACAACTTGGATGGCGGCGGTGGTGAGATGCTCCCTAGGAAGCGGTTCTTCACCCTGGTTTGTGGAGCTGTGGTGAACGACTTGCTCGCCTTGGAACCAGTGATCCGGTGGTTATTATTGGGCACGGGTATAATTTGACCCGTTTAGGTAGTCGCCCGGATTCCGGTTTAGGGCATCGATTAATGGTGCCAACCGGTAGGTGGTCTTCAGGGCTGCAGGGCACTGTGCAGAGCCCTCTTCTTCTACGTTCCCTTTCCTCGCGACCACTGCTCCCCTCCACCTACTTTTCTCCTACACACTACTACTACACTCCGCCCACCAGGACCTGATTGGCCCTCTATACTAGTGGTGCATGTAGAGTATGGAGCTCTGAGTATTAACTGTGTCATTACTGAGACGGAGAATATTGCATCTTCAGTCAGGGATGCAATACCCTCCTGTGACGCACTCGTTGCGGGGCGCCACAGGCACAGGTTCTAATACAGGGGCTATGTGAGGCACAGGCTGCCCAGGATAGTAACCGACTGTTCTTAGCTATAAGAAAATAGAATAAGTTAACAAAATCTTGTTTCTCCCTGCTGAGATACACAGGCTGCCAGTGTAATGCAGGGGCTGTGTGTGGGCTCTTGGCGTAAAACAGGGGCTATGTGGGCTCCTGCTGTATACTGGGGGCAGTGTGTTGGCTTATGCTGTATACTGTGGGCTATGTGGGCTCCTGCTGTATACTGAGGGTTGTGTGCAGTCTCCTGCTGTATATTGTGGGTTGTGTGCCGGCTCCTGCTGTATACTGGGGTCTGTGTGCAGCCTCCTGCTGTATACAGGGGTTGTGTTGGGCCTCTTGTTTTATACTGAGGGCTGTGTGTGGCCTCTTTTTGTATACTTGGCACTGTGCAACCTCCTGCTGTACACTGTGGGCTATGTGTAATCTCCTGCTATATTCTGGGTTTGTGTGCAGCCTCCTGTTATATACGGGTGCTGTGTATGGGCTCCTGCTGTATGCTGGAGCTGTGTGGCCTCCTGTCGTATACTAAGGGTGGTGTGTAGCCTCTTGCTATATACGGGGGCTGCGTGTGGGATCCCGCTGTATACTGGGGGCTGTGTGGCCTCCTGTTGTATAGTGAGGGCTGTGTATGGCCTCCTGATGTATAATGATGTATAATGGGAGCTGTGAGTGGCCTCCTGTTGTATTGTGAGGGCTGTGTGTGGCCTCCTGCTGTATACTGAGGGCTGTGTGCAGGCTCTTGCTGTATACTGCGGGCTGTGTGACCTCCTGCTGTATATTGGAGACTGTGTCCTCCTGCTGTATACAGGGGGCTGTTCGGCTGCCTGCTGTATAATGGGGGCTGTGTGCAGCCTCCTGCTGTATACTGCTGTATACGGGAGCACTCACCGGACTTTGTCGTTTCAGCAGCTTTATTCAAGCAAATTCTTCATAACAAAATAGCGGAACAGGTAGTGGTGCAAGTGGGATTTAGGGTGGAGGATGGGGGGTATTTTCAACTACGGGCCCTTGCTGTATACTGCGGGCTGTGTGACCTCCTGCTGTATATTGGGGACTGTGTGACCTCCTGCTGTATACTGGGGGCTGTGTGGCCTCCTGTTGTATACTAAGGGCTGTTTGTAACCTCCTGCTATATTGTATATAGGGTCTGTGTGCAGCCTCCTGCTGTATACTGCGGGGCTGTGTGGCCTCCTGCTTTATATTGAGGGATGTGTGCAGCCTCCTGCTATATACTGTGGGCTGTGTGCGGGCTCCTGCTGTATAATGGGGGCTATATGGGCCCCTGCTGTATACTGGGTGTTGTGTGGCCTCCTGCTGTATACTGAGGGCTGTGTTCAGGCTCCTGCTGTATACTGGGGGCTGTGTGTGGGCTCCTGCTTTATACTATGGGCTATGTGGGCTCCTGATGTATACTGAAGGTTGTGTACAGGCTTCTGCTGTATATTGGGGTCTGTGTGCAGCCTCCTGCTGTATACAGGTGTTGTATTTGGCCTCGTGTTGTATCTGAGGGCTGTGTGACCTCCTGCTGCATGCTTATGCTGGGGACTATGTGACCTCCTACTGTGTACTGGGGGCTTTGCAGCCTCCTGCTGTAAACCAGGGTTGTATGTGGCCTCCTGTTGTATACTGAGAACTGTTTGTGGCCTCCTGTTGTATATTGAGAACTGTTTGTGGCCTTCTGCTGTATACTGGGGGCTATTTGCAGCCTCTTTCTGTATACTGAGGACTGTGTGACCTCCTGCTGTATATTGGGGGCTATGTGTATCCTCCTGCTGTATACTGTTTTTTATGTGGTTTTTATGTGGCCTCCTGCTGTATACTGAGGGCTGTGTGCAGCTTCTGTGTCGCCCCAGGGTGTGTGTGGGTACTCAGGTATCAGGCGGCAAAGGGTTAACTGCTGTGTCACGGGGAATGGTGGCTGCGCCTGATCCCGTGTCCCGGGGGACAGTTCTTTCGAAAAGGGGATTATATACAAGGGTTCATTTACAAAGCTAGTTGTCGTGACGCCACCTACAGTTTCTGGTGAAGTTGCACCAGCGGCGCCACTGTCCGCCGGAGGTCGGTGGTATTGCAGCTGACATTATGTAGTCCTCCGCAGGCAGGACTGGGACCTCCGGCACAGCTTAGTGAGGAGAGACAGGTTGGAGTGGAGCTGGGATTGTATAGGGTGAGTTTGAACAGTCTATGGAGGATACTGGGACTGGAGAGGAAGGATATGTCGAGCCCATTGAGATGGGGGTACTCGGTACCGGACCACGTTGCTGCGGGTGGTCCTGGTCCAGACCGTGTCCCGGGCCCTGGCAATAATAAGGGGGATATGTACAGGGGATAGAGTTTATCGTGACGCCACCCACGGTGTGTGGTCAGTATGGGGGACCACCGCTGCTGCAGAACCTCCGGGGATGATGTTAGGCAGCTTAAATGGTACTGCTCTCCGTAGGTAGAAGCAAGGTCCCCGGGCAGTGGTTGGTATAGTCTAAGGTGGATGTGATAAGGAGGTGAATAGTGGAGACGGGTTTAAGCAACACACACTCACGTTTTGTAGTTTCCAAAGCTTTACTGTGATGTTGTTGCAGGTTATAGTCCACGGAGTCTGTACTGGGGCCGGGTTTATCCCACCCTGCCCGGGTCTTCAGCTTCCTCGTGCTGCGCTGTGTGTGTGTCCTGGCTGCTGCCTCTAGCTTAGCTGCTGGCACTGTCTCACTCTTTCTCTCTCTCTGCTGGTACCACTTGGCTAGGCAACTTGAGTCTTCTGTGTTGTACTGCCCCCGCCGGGTTGCTTTGCTCTGGTACTGTGGTGGTCTAGAGACTCCACTACTCCTGGATTCACTGTGCTGTAGGTGTCAGACACAGTGCCGGATCCGGTGTCCGTTCTGTGCGCTCCTCTGGGGCGAATGATGATGGCACTCAAGCTCCCAGAAGTGTTTTTCTGTCTCTTTAGTTCTCCTCTTCTCAGACCCTGGCTAGGCCTGGAATTGATGAGCTGATTGAGGAGAAGCCTGACGCAGCTTCTTTACACCACAACCCCTCTCTCTTCACAGTACTGCCTCGTACTGAACTCCTCACTACTTCCTGTAGACCTGGAGTGTATAAGAGAGCAGGTTGTGCTCCCCCTCCTGGCCCAGAGGTGCTAGTGTAAGTCAGTGTGTTGTAGGGAGGGAACCCGTGTGATGTTACTGTGGCACATTAACCTCTGGGGTGCCACAGATACACACACGCAGGAAAGTCTCTTCTACCTTTTACTGTTGTTAAGCAGGTAAAATGATCCAGGGCACTGACGGGTGGACAGGTTGCACAGTGGGTCCCCTGTAGTGTTTGTCTGAAGCACAGCCTGCTTGCAGCCTGACTTGCCTCCTCTCTCTTCCTGACTGTAATGTCCTCCTCTGCTCCTGTGTGGTCTCTGGATACCTTCTCCTGATCACTGCGGCTTTGCCTTGCTGTGTCTGATTCCCTCTAGTGACCCACGGAGGATATCGGGTAGCTGAGGCCTTCATGGTGTGACAGGGTTTTCTGTGGTCCTATAGTGTCTCATAGGTGCGGATCCCCAATATACGGTGTTTCTCCTGGGAAGAACTCCCTCAAGTTCTGTGCTCCCTATGGGCTCACTGCTCCTCACCTTCAGTCCCACCTAGGCTGGCCGGACGTAGAAAGGCGACTCCGGGTCACTGGCTCGGGCCTAATCGCAGCACCAACCACCAGGACGTCCCTGCAGCTCTCCTAGCTTCTGCACAGTCTCACTAACTCCTCCCCCAGCATCAATATTTATAGGGGATCTTGCCTAAGGGCAGCAAGTGGTGCTCCCCCTACTGTACCGGGGTGGAAGGTGTTGTATGTAGTAGGTACCTGCTGTGGAAACCCAGCTGTGCATTTAGAGAAGTCTGTGGCTACCTGCGTGAGCAGAGCGCCACATACCCCCTAGGTAACATCAGTACTCCTGGACTGAGCAGTTTTGTTTTACAAAAGATTAACAATAATAACAATAGAACGATAACATATTTACATAGTCTGAAAATAGAAAAATTTACAAAAAGACACTAAAAAATATTGAAAAATGGAAAAACTGGTAAGTCCGTACGGTGCTAGTCCATCCACTGCAGGCTTTTAAGAGTTTGTGGCTACGTTAGTCCATTAACCGTAGTCCATTGAAATTTTAAAAGTTCAAAGTTCAAAAGGGAAAGTTCAAAGAGAAAAAGTTCAAAGAGTCTTTTACAGTCCATTTCTGTACGCTCAAGGTAATAAACGGGGAAAAGTCTTTCAAAGTTCACATTTTAACAGACACACAATTGTCCCTATGGGTGTCTTGGCTTAGGAGACCTGGTACCTCCCCGCCCCAGGCACTTTCTGTTCCTAACTTAATGTGCTTGGGACTAGGCCCAGTTCCTCCACCCTTCTGTACACTACTATTTACACTCTGTTGTACAGTTTACTTATTTACACATTTTCTTTAGTGTGTGCTCTACCTTATCTTATACCCACTCTCCAAACCTAGACGGGGGTTGACCTCGTGTGCTTCTATGTGATTTCCGCACTACAGGTGTCACTCTTTCAGATGAGGTGTCTAGTGTTGAGCTTAGTGTAGGTGTGTCAGGTGAGCATCTGCGCTGCCTTAATCTCACTATAGGGCTAGCAGGTGTACCGATTGCAGCATCCTCAGATTCTCTAGCAACGGGCATTTCTTTATTGGGCTGGTAGAAGTTTAGTATTGGCACAATAATGGCTCCGTCTTGTTAAGGCCAATCTTCTGGGAAGTCTCCTAAGATAGTAGGGATGACCTTCTTCTTTGGTTCTGGATATGGACTTATTTCTGGGGTCGGTTCAGACTCTTTTTTTTTTTAAACCAGTAGTTTTTATTGAAGTTTTCAAGATTAACAGACAGTAGACAACTTTCAATGAAAAATAAAGAGAACATAAATCAAAAGGGGAGGGAACTTAAGAATAGAAAGGGAGGGGATACAGAGGGGGGGATGTGGGAGAGGCAAAGATCTTCCAAAGTACATATACAATAAGCAAAAGAAGAAAATTTTTTATCATACATTAAGCATTCCGTATCGAAAAATATCAAGAAACCATAGGAGTCTCAGGACTTGTAGTTCCCCGCATACTAGAGGGTGTAGAGAGCCTTGAACCTTAGGGGTCACTCTGGGATAATAACCGTATTAAAGGAGGAGGTCATCCATGGATCCCACCACTTAAGCACCTTAGTCCTGCGGGGGAGGTCATGGGCCATGGTTATCTCATGTGTCAGGTGGTTGTTAAGGCGGGCTACCACTGACGATATGGTGGGGTGAGAAGTCGACTTCCATAGAGCGGCTACGGTTTGACGGGCGGCAATTAAAGTGTTTGTGATAATGGGCCTCAACGGACAAGGGATGGAGTGCAGGTCTACACCAAAGAGGGCCATTTGTGGAGTTAGAGACATAGGGAGGCCTGTCAAGGTTGTCAGTAGGGAGTTGAGGGATGTCCAGAAGGACTGGACCACTGGGCATTCCCACCAAATATGAGCATTTGTGCCGGGAGACCCGCAGGATCTCCAACAAAGAGGAGAAGCGGAATTGCCTGGGCCTCCAAATCTCGCCACTCGGACGGGCGAGAGATACCAGTTTAGTGCCAGTTTTTTAGATTGCTCCAGGTGGTTTATGCACCGGGTATACCTAGCGGCATGACCCGAAGCCTCCTGCCAGTCCTCCAGAGACGCCGTGAAGCTGAGGTTAGTCTCCCAGCGGAGCATATATGGTAGTTTAGACGTAGCTCGGCTGGTGTTCAGGGCTTTGTGTACAATGGACACTCCGCTCTGGGAATGTCCTGTGTGCTTAAAAAATGATTGAAGCGTTAAGTCTATTAAAAGAGGATCCCACTCCGGTAGAGCACATGTAGAGAGGAAGTGGTGGACTCGTAGATAGGTAAAGAAGGAGGAGCTCGTGACAGCAAATTTTTGAGTGAGGTGAGAGAACGGGACAATCGTGCCCCCATTCTGAATATCTGATATAAAGGTTATACCCACCTCCCTCCATTTTGCAAGAGACACGTTGGTCATACAAAGTTCTATTGCCTTAGTTGAGATATATTTAGTTAGGAATGGCAAGTGGGTTTTCGGCAATTTATGCCATATCGATAGAACAGTTTGCATAGATTTCAACGGGGAATTAGGTGGAGAGGGGCGCAGATATGACATCTCTAAGAGGAGCCTCGGGGATTTATGGGGTGAATGGGTAGATTCTATTTGGAGCCATTGTGCGGGAGGACCTTCAGCCCACCAAATTTTGGCGATGTCTAGATTGATTGCTCGATAATAAGTCAAAATGTCTGGCATTCCCAAGCCTCCCAGCGATACTGGCAGTGTGAGAGTTGAGAGAGCCACTCGATGAGGCTTATTGTTCCAGACAAACCTCCCCAGGAGAGACTGAAAGAGGTTCAAGTAGCGTCTGGTGATTAGAAAGGGAATACATCTAAACACGTATATAAGTCTGGGGAGCAACATCATTTTGGTCAGATTTATCCGAGCAATCCAGGACAGTTGGGATCTAGAGTAATCAGCACAGAGAGACTTCAAGGTGGTCAGTAAGGCTTCGCAATTGACTCTGAGAAGGGTAGGTATGGGGGCAATTTGTATTCCCAAATAGAGAAATCCCTGGGGGGCCCAGAGGAAAGGAAATTGGGAACGCAGCTCAGTCTGCATGGAGAAAGTTAAGTTCACTGGTAGTAAGGAAGATTTAGTGAGATTTAGTTTGTAGTAGGAGATGTTAGAAAACTCAGTAAGCACAGAGAGGACAGCTGGGATAGAGATAGCGGGGTTCGTGCAGGAGAGGAGTACGTCATCCGCATATAGGGTGATTTTATGTTCTGTTTGTCCGACTAAAACCCCTGAGATATCTGAGTTAGCGCGAATTGCGGCTGCCAGCGGTTCCATCACAAGAGCGAATATTAGAGGAGAGAGGGGGCAGCCCTGTCTCGTCCCGTTGGTGATGTTGAATGAGGTGGAGGTAAAACCCCCAGCTTTCACATAGGCACATGGGGAGGAGTATAAGGCCAATATCCCGGAACGGATATCACCATGGAAACCAAATTTGTCCAAGACGGCTGCCAGGTACCCCCAGTGAACTCTGTCGAAGGCTTTTTCTGCATCAAGGGACAAGAGCACACTGGGAGTCCCTCTCTGCTCCAGAATCTCCAAGAGATTGATCACCCTCCGAGTCGCATCTCTCGCCTGTCTATCAGGAATGAATCCCACCTGATCTAAGGCGATCAGGGAGGTAATGACGGTCTTAAGACGGTCCGCCAGCAGCTTCGCGTAAATTTTAATGTCACAATTGAGTAATGATATTGGGCGATAGTTACCCGGGAGAGACGGGGTCTTACCTGGCTTAGGAATGGTTGAGATAGCTGCCAGCAAACCCTCCGGTCTAACTCGCCCCTCTCGCTGCCAGAACCTAAACAATTCAAGGAGATGGGGTGCCAGCAAGGGGGCAAAGGATGAATAATATCTGTAGGAAAAACCATCCGGGCCTGGTGCCGTTTTTCTTGGCGGAACGAATCACTCCAAGAATTTCCTCAAGGGAGATTGGGTTGTTTAAAAAAGTCAACTGCTCAGCAGTCAGGGTCGGAAGGCAAAGGTTTGAGAGAAAGGAGGAGATAGCATCCTGAGAGGGTTGGGGTGTAGAGGCCGACTCACAGAGATTATATAAGCCGCCATAGTAGCTCCTAAATTGTTCGGCAATTAGTATAGGGTTACGAATTTGGGTGCCGGAGTTGGACGTTAAGGAAGCGATTTTAGAGCGTATCTCCAATTTCTTAACTCTTCGTGCTAGCAAGGCTCCGGCCCTGTCACCCATACCGTAAAATGCGGATTTGGTCTTTTTCAATTGATGCTCCACTTGGGATAGTAAAAGGTTTCGGAGACGACTACGTGTGTGTGAGAGAGCTGTCAGAGTGACGGGATCCGCCTTATTCAGGTATGCTTTCTCCAGAGACTTTACTTCCGCTAACAGGAGGTTTAAATTAGCATTCAATAATTTCTTAGAGTGGGACGCCATTTTTATGCAGTGCCCACGAATGACCGCTTTATGGGCGAGCCATAAACCCTCCGGAGCTATATCTGGCGTGGCGTTCAATTGGAAATATTCCTCTATTGAAGAGGCTAGAAGTTCCAGATTTTTTGGGGATGTCAGAAGATAGTCAAGTTTCTAAGGGGTTTTAGGGAAGCGTGGGGAGGAGTCAGATAATGTGAGGGAGATCGGAGCATGGTCTGTCCAGGTAATTACGTCGATGTCCGCTTTTAGGCACAAGGGTAGGAGCGAGTCGTTGACCAGGATATAATCTATTCGGCTAAATGATTTATGTCTGGGAGAGAAGAAAGTGAAGTCCCGCTCGTTGTCATGTAAGTATCGCCAAATGTCATGTAGGCCAGCGGCGGACACCAGGGGAGCCAGGTCTGTCCTAAATGCAGTAGGGATAGAGCAGTCGAGTTTCTTAAACAAAGGGGCGTTTAGGTCTCCCGCAACTACTTGGTGGCCTTCCATCGAGGGGGCAGTTTCTTTTAGCAGCTTCTTTAAAAATTTATATTGGCCTCTGTTGGGAGCGTATACCACCAACAGAGAAAACATTGCTCCATCTAGCTTAGCTTTAAGCAAGAGGAATCTGCCTTCTGGGTCAGTTAGAATGCTGATCAGTTCAAACGTCAGAGAGGCGCCAATCAGGACTGCCACACCCGCCTTTTTCTCCGGGTTGTTAGAGAAAAATTGGTGAGGATAAAAGGGGGAGGCTAGTCGTCGATTGTCTGCCTCCTGGAGATGTGTCTCCTGAAGGAACACTATGTCCGCTCGGGCTTTTCTAAGTTGGGAGCGCAGGAGCGACCTCTTTTGTGGGGAGTTAAGTCCATTAACATTAAGTGCTAAAATCGTAGTAGGCATAATCAGTTACAGAGATATGCAGGTAAAAGCTCAATATACAAAGCAGTAGTAATGTAGCCTCAATCTGTGACATCCCCGGGAAGGGTTGTCGGTGGAAGGATGGGGACAGCAAGGCCCTCAAGCAACTATCTCTCCCTGGGGCCCAATATGGCCAGGGCAGGGGGCTTCGAGGGACAAACTGGGGAGATGGGGAATGAAAAGTAAGGAGTAGATCAAACCAACAGAGCCAAACACACAAAGACAACAAACTGATCACCCAAGTAAAGGTAAAGACAGGTGACCGCAGCGTCAAAAAAAAGACGCTGGGAAGTAGAAAAAATAAAGTCGTTATTCCGAGCGAAAAAAGTCGCTCAACGGGGCAGCACATGTCCATCAGTCGCAGGACTCTTAGGGAATAGAAACAGAGAAGAGAATACTAAGGAACGAAGAAAAAGTGTAGTAAGAGGTAAGGGAGAAGGACGCTTCTCCGTAGAGGGCGGCCCAGAGAGGGGGAGAGCTGGAGAGGAGGGTAAGTAGGATGAAGGAATTAAGAGAAAGGTGAGATATAGAGAAGATAGAAAGAGGCAAAGAGTTGTACGACCTGGAGGTGCTGTTCAGGAGCCAGGAAGGCGAACCCCAGGAGAGGGGAACTTGAAGATACAAAAAGATCTTAAGTCCAGACGGTCCTCAGATAAGTTCAAGCTTTGTCCCATTCCGGATCAATCCTCCTACGACGGGAACGCGACTTCGAGCGACGAGTCTGTGGATCTTGTTGTGACGGTTCAGATAAGCCGGGAGAGAGGAGATCCCATTTCTTCAGAAGAGCCGCTGCCTGCGACGGAAGAAGGCACACATGGGAGACATCATTTCGTCTTACGATCAGGCGAGTCGGTCGGCCCCAGCGATATGGTATATACTTATCGCGAAGAATGGAGGTATAGGGTCTGAACGCTCGTCGCAGAGCTAGAGTCCCGGGAGATAAGTCCGAAAAAACCTCCAAATTAGAAAAGCGATCAGAAAGCGTCGGCGATCGTCTCAGGGCTCGTAGAAAGTCTTCTTTCGTTTCGTAGAAGTGTATCCTGGCAATCACATCACGCGGGAGTTCAGGACGAACGCCCGTGGGTTTGGGTAGTCTATGTATCCGATCGATCTTTAAGTCACGGGGGTCTAATTCCGGTAGGACCTCTTGTAGAAAGTCGCGCAACAATCCACGTAGATCTGCGTCCATAATCGTTTCAGCGACGCCTCTCAGTCAGACGTTGTTTTGGCGATTACGATCCTCCATATCACAATTTTTCGCCTGAACCGCTGCCATTGTGTCTTGCAGATGTTCATGTTCGTCCCAGGTCGTTATGAGAGTTCACCAGTTCCGTCATTTTACTTTCTAGGTGATCCGTCCTGGAGCCCAATTCGGCCACCTCCCCACGCAGGTCTGCCACCATCTCCTTTATGTCGTCTTGGAGGGAGGACCGCAGCTCCGACAGCAGGTCGGTCATAAGCTCCTTCATGAGACCATAAGTGACCGGAGAGTCCGGAGTGAGGGCCGTTGTGTTGGTCTCCCGCGCTTGATGTTCTCGGCGGGAAGCCCGGGCTGCTCTAGGGGAGGGAGGCGCCATCTTGGCAAGTTGAGAAAGATCAGGACGGCCCGGGGGAAAGTAGTCTGAGAGCCGTTTAGTGAGAGCGGGATTCAGGGATTTCACTTTACCCATCGGATCAGGGAAGGCTCCGGAGAGTTTAGGAGGCTCTTTCGGGTCAATCCCGCTGGATTTGGATGCTGTATAGCCGCTTTAATCTCCTGGGGTCCGGGAGCTCCTGGATCAGGCGGCCTTCTCCATGCAGCGCTAGGCCACGCCCCCGGTTCAGACTCTTGAATAGGCTGATTGGAGAGGTCTTGATCTTCCCAATTTGGAGGACACTTTTTAATGAGATGTCTGGACACGGTGTGTCTGGTTCTTCCACCGTCTTTGCTAATGACGCAGACTGTGTCGATATCATTTCCTGAGTTTATTAGCACGTAGGGTTCACGTTCCCATCGATCATCTAGTTTATGGCGAGTTCTTCTTCTTTTTAGGACCATACTTCCAAGTGGTATAAGTTCTGCTGGAGCATGTTTGTTATAGTCCCTTTCCTGTTTTGCACGGGATTTCTCCAGGTTATTTTCGACAGTTTCTTGAACCTTTTTTTACTGTTTTTGGCGATGGATTTTCCAATTTGCAATGGCATGATCTGCTTCAGGATCTACTACTCCGAGTTCCAAGTCTACGGGTAATTTTCCTGTACGGGCTCTCATCAGGTATGCTAGTGTACAGTTGGTAGAACTTACTGGAATGTGGTTATACATATCAACCAAGTCAGATAGTTTCTCCGGCCATTGATTTCTCTCTTCTAACAGGAGCATCTTTAACATGTCAATGATGATGTGATTCATTTTCTCACAAAGTCCGTTGGTTTGGGGATGATACGGGGTTGTTCTGATCTTTTTGCGCCCATACATCTTGCAAAACTCTTGGAAGAGCTCTGCTTCGAAGGCTGATCCTTGATCTGTTAAGATACGCTCTGGATATCCCAATGGTCTACAGAAGACTTTTTGGAAGATTTTTGCAGCTGTTGCAGCTGTCAGGTCTTTTTCAGGGGCAACCATTAGAAATCTTGAGTAATGGTCTATCATGGTCAACGCGTAGGTATAGCCGGATCTACTAGGAGTCAGTTTCACATGATCCAAAGAGACTATTTCCAAAGGCTGTTTGGTGACAATGGGATGAAGCTGGGCTTTCTGGCTCTGTACGTCCTTTCTTCTCAGGCTACAGGATTTGCAATTCTTGCACCATTTTTCAATGGATGACTGCATACCGTCCCAAAAGAACCTATCCTTCAGTAGCACCTCAAGCTTCTTCCATTTGAAGTGACTAGTTTGATTGTGATAAGCGTTTAAGACCACGAAGATTTCTGACTTTGACACGATGATCTGCCAGGCCATTTTGTGAGTTCTCGGATTAATGTATCACCGACATAACTTATCTTGGTATAGGAACAGTTTACTCTGCTCGTTTCGCTGACTCTTGGGTTATCAGTTGTTTGACTAGACTGACAGCCGGGTCTTGGTGTTGCGCTTCCCTCCAGCCGAAGTGGGGTAACGGGTTTACTGTCCTTGGAGAGGGGTCTTGATGGGTCTGCTGGCATTGGGTTACTCTTACATGATGGAAGGCGGGTAATTCCACTTCTTCCAGCACGTCTTCATCTACACCCTCTTCCGATAAGTGTGGCATCCTGGATAGAGCATCCGCGTTTCCATTCTGGTGCCCAGCTCGGTACTTGATGGTAAATTGGTAGTTGGACAACCTGGCCATCCATCTCTGTTCCATGGCTCCCAACTTTGCAGTTTCCAGGTGGGTGAGCGGATTGTTATCCGTGTAAGCTGTAAATTTGCTAAAGGCTAGGTAGTGTTTGAACCTCTCTGTGACGGCCCAGACCAAGGCCAGGAATTCCAGCTTAAAGGAACTGTAGTTCTCTGGGTTCCTCTCTGTGGGTCGCAGCTTTCTGCTGGCATAGGCGATTCCTTGCCGTCTTGCTTTTGGGAAAGGACGGCTCTGAGTCCCACATTGCTGGCGTCTGTATACAGCAGGAATGGCAGGATGTAGTAAGCAAGGATTTCTTCTCCTGTCAGAGTTTCCTTCATCGTCTGGAACGCTCTTCTTGTTCCTTGTCCCATCTCCACAGAGAATCCTCAGCCTTGCCCTTCATGGGCTGGCCTACTAGGAGGTCTTGCAGGGGAGCAGCCTTCTTGGTGTACTCCTTGATGAACCTCTGATAGTAGCCCACCAAACCCAGGAATTGACGTACTTCCTTGATGGTCTTGGGTTCTGACCATTCTTTGATTGCTGTCACCTTGTCTGGATCAGGGGCCACGCCTTCGGCACTGACTATGTGTCCCAGGTACTGCACTCTTGGCTTTAACAGGTGGCATTTTGATGGATTTAGCTTCATCCTGTACTTGGCCAGAGCTTCAAACACCTCTGCTAGATGAGTAACGTGTTCTCCGTAGGTCTTGGAGTACACAATCACGTCATCCAGGTACAGCAATACCGTATCAAAGTTCTTATGACCCAGGCAACTTTCCATTAAGCGCTGGAAGGTCCCGGGTGCATTACATAGCCCGAAGGGCATGCTGTTAAATTCACATAGGCCCATAGGTTTTGCGAATGCTGTCATCTCTCTGTCTTCCTTGGCTATGGACACCTGCCAATACCCACTAGTGAGATCTAAGGTAGAAAAGTAGTTGGCAGACTTCAACGCAGCCAAGCATTTCTCTATGCATGGTAACGGGTAAGCATCTTTGTGTGTTATGCGGTTTATTTGCCTATAGTCTACACACATCCTCATACTGCCATCCTTTTTCCTGACTAGGACTAATGGAGCTGCCCAGGGACTACAGCTATCTCGTAATACCCCTGCGTCCTTCATGTCCTGTAACATTTCCTTGGCTTTTTGATAATGTACAAATGGAATAGGCCTATACCGCTCCTTGATTGGTGGATGTGTACCTGTGGGAATGTGATGTTGTATCCCTTTTATCCTACCAAAATCAAGTGGATGCTTACTAAAGACTTGTTCAAATTCTTGTACTACCCGGTACACACCTTGCTTCTCATACACAGGAGTGGTGTCAGTTCTGACATGGAGCTGCTGGTACCAGTCCTCCAGTGGCCCAATGGTTTGATCAGGTTTTGCCCCTTTTTCGTGGGGTTCGGGTTGCACTGTTTGGATCTCGTTGTTGTTGATTGTGTACAATTTAGCAACGGTGGTATACCTGGGTAATTTAACCTCTTCACTGCCACAATTTAAGATGCGAACAGGCACTCTCCCTTTGTGTACATCAACCACCCCCCTGGCTGTCAACAGTGTAGGTCTGTGCTCTGTGCTGACGGGCTCCACTAACGCTTGATAGTCCTGCCCTCTCAAACCTATAGCTGCTCGACACCAAATCATCATTTCACTCATTGGGGGAATCACAATAGGTCTATCACCCATGCAGTACAAATTTCACCACCTGTAATTGTTACCTGTTGTTGGTGTAGGATGGCTCTGATCTCACGCTGGAGAACCTTCCTCTGACCAGATCTGGCAGTGTCGGCAATCTGTTGAAGCAAAGACAAAACTTCCTCCATGCAATTGCTAACAACATTTGTACCCAGTATAATATAGGGATCATTTGCATTACTGACTTCTGCTACTACAAGAACCCCCTGGTTCTGCAATTCCACCCTCCCTACCTTTATGGGCACTTCTCTAACAACCATCACAGTGAGTGGTTCACCATTCGATGCATTAAGGGTAAGGTCTATTTCGGGCTGTTTCAGTTCTGCATCAGCCCAATACTTCTTATAAAGGATATAGGGGATTGTGGTCACCTGTGACCCGATGTCCAGCAGAGCAGGTGTCGGGATGCCATCCAGTACAATGGACAGAAACGGCCTCTGTCCGATGAAGGTCTTGTACCAGATGGCTGGGCCCTGTTGATCTAGTCCTGAAGTTTGGCCCCGACCCCCAGGGACTGGCCATTTAAAGGACAGCTCCTGGCGAGGTGACCGACGTGGTTACAGCGGCGGCAGATGGGCTCCACAGTGGAGCTGTAGCAGTCGGTGGTTCTTCCTCGGTACGCTGCAGCTTGCTTCCTTCTCATCCAGGGTACGTCCTTGGGGCTGTTGGCAAGTTGAATCAGCGGCTGAGGCTTAGCTTGGGGTCTTGGTGCTGGCTGTTGGCTTTGCTGTAACTGCATAGCGTCCATTAGTTTGGAGATGTTCTTGTTCATCTGGCGCATCTCAGCACGCATCTCAGCTCTCAAGGAATCATATATGTCAGGCTGAGCAGATTGTACATTGTGCGTGGCTGCAGACACGGGTAATGGTTTGCAAGAAGCCTGCACCTCACCACTGCACCAACGTTTAATAGCAGCTTCATGGGTCTCTACCGGCTTTAACCCTTTGATGGCCATCTCCTTCAGGGTGTTGAAGTCAGCTTCTGGATTGCTCAATGACCACCAACGTACATTTTTACTGTCCTCAGGGGATAGCAGTCCCCGAGTGAATTGTTCAATGAGGAGTTTATTTTCATCAGCTGCACTAGCGGGGCTGACATGTATCAGGGCACGCAATGCTTCTTCCAGACGCCAGGCATAAGCTCTTATGTCATCTCCCGGCCTCTGGTAGCAGTGATGGAATCGCATGCATATATCAGCCTCATTGCACACCTCAAAGGTAGCTCTTAATTTATTGAATATAGCAGAGGCGGATTTGCGATCTGCAATAGACCAAGACGCACTTTCTTTCTCTGCTGCACCAGTTAACTGTCCGAGTACCACAGCAGCGCGTTGTTGACCGGTCATCGCATACAGATCTAGGACGCTATTGATTTTTCGTTTAAACTAATCCAATGTATTGGGGCGTCCGTCATACTGGGGCAACCACTTGGCCCCCGGGATGTATGGGAGTGACATCGGCATGATCGGGGTGGCTGCACCCGGGGCGCCGAAGGTGCTGGCAGTGCTACTGGAGGCAGCCATGGACCGTCCGGTGTAATTCTGGGGATCAACGTGCGCACGGCAGTAATGCCACCGTAGTTTAAACAGTCACTCAATACAGTCAATAAAACTGCACACAGTACCCGGTAATACCGGGCACGGGATCCTGTTTGCGACGCCAAAGAAAGATGCTCCCCCTACTGTGCCGGGGTGGAATGTGTTGTATGTAGTAGGTACCTGCTGTGGAAACCCAGCTGTGCATTTAGAGAAGTCTGTGGCTACCTGCGTGAGCAGGGCGCCACACTTCCTGCTATATACAGGGGCTGTGTGTGGGCTCCTGCTGTATACTGATGGCTGTGTGGCCTCCTGTTGTATACTAAAGGCTGTGTGTAGCCTCCTGCTATGTACTGGGAGCTTTGTGTGGCCTCCTGCTGTATTGTGGGGCTGTGTTTGGCCTCCTGCTGTATACTGGGGTCTGTGTGCAGCCTCTTGCTCTATACTGAGGGCTGTGTGCGGGCCCTCGCTGTATACTGGGGGCTTTATGTGGAGTTCTGCTATATACTGTGGCCTGGTTGCTGCTTTCTTTTTTTTTTTAAACATATTTTATTGATTTTTAGTAACATACAGTAAGGGTTAACATTTAAAAATAAAAGATCTTGTACTTCATATTCATATATTAACATATAGAAATTTACTATACAAAAAGAAGACATTGTGGTAATTTAAACCATATCTTACTTAAGTCCCCTTTCCCCCTCGAACCTCCCTTTCCCACTCTCTGCAGCGATGATAACTATTTTTATGGTATTGGAGTATTGCCCTGAATTCTTTCTAGTAAGTACCATCGGGTGTTTTCAAACTGACTCTTAAGTTGGTTTTTCATCTCTTCAGGTATTGTTGGTAGAAGCATCGACCAAGTATTCAAGAATTTCTCCACCATTTTTTCTTTTTCAGTCAGAGTGTTTAGCCAGTCCATACGAAACAGGAACATTAACTTGGATTGTATCAGGGCCCTGGTCGGTAGTTCTGGACCTAGTCATTGTTGTAGGATACCTTTCCTAACTGCTGATGCCCACATTATTAACATGACTTTTATTTTTTTTGGGAGTGTGTTTGAGTGTTCATCTAAGATATTAAAGATTGCCCATTGTGGAGTCAATGGAAACCGCACTCCACATACCCTGTAAATTTCATCATGTGTTGATTTCCAAAGTCTATTGATTTTCTCACACTCCCACAGATGATGTAGAATATCTGTATTTTCTGTATTACATTTTGCACATCTAAATCTTTCCCTTGGTGTCATTTTGGATTTAATAAGTGGTGTAATATATGCTCTATATAGGATTAACATAGCCATGTCCGTGTAACTGCTGGACCCCACGACTTGCCTTTGTCTGTCAGTGGCTCTCACTATGTCCTCAATCGTCACTTCTTTAAGTTCCGTCGCCCATTTTGCTGGTCCTGTGGTTGTTCCCTCCCATGGCCACTCTCTTCTTAATAATGTATAAATGCAAGAAGTCGACACTGACTGTGTCATAGCATTTCTGAGAAAGCCATTCATCCTATGACCTCCATGTCTTATCTGGCTATCTGGTTTGCCTTTTTGAGCTAAACTTCTTGCCTGTAAAAATAGGAATGGTCTATTTGTAAAGATGGGGAAGCGTTGTTTTGCAGAGTTATATGTTAATATGGAAAATTTATTGTCCATTAAATTTACAGCCATTGTATATATTGGGGGTAGTTTTCCTCCCAGAAAGTCTGGATTATCTAGAAATGGCATGAATGGTGACTTCCCAGCTTCCACTCCACTTATTTTCCTGGATTTTCTCCAAGTCTTTATTGTTTGCCGTATAGTCGGTTGTTCCAAGTTATTGGGGAGTTTTTCATTACCTAGATGCATCAGTGCAGTCAATGAGATATGTGGATTAAGTGCCTGGTCCAGTTCTACATTAGTGTAGTAGGTGCTGCCTTCTTATGTATACTGGGGGCTTTGTGGCCTCCTGCTGTATACTGGAAGCTGTGTGAGATCTCATGCTGTATAATGGGGGTTGTGTGCAGCCTCCTGCTGTATAGTGGGGGGTTGTGTGTGACCTTCTGTTGAAAAATGGGGTCCATTTGTGGCTTCCTGCTGTATACTGGGGTCTGTGTGCAGTCTCCTGCTGTATACTGAGGTCTGTGTGCAGGCTCCTGCTTTATACTGGGGGCTGTGTGGCCTCCTGCTGTATACTGTGGGCTGTGTGCAGGAAGTTGTTAGAAGAATAGCAAAGAGGTGTCTTAGTTTCTTTTGGGGTTTGTGTGGATGCTGCTTTACTGAGAGTCATATCCCAGTGTGTGCCATTTTCCAGAAGTCCTTGCCTTTAGCAAGCTTCACTACATGATTCACAGACATGCATAAGCTGTGTTATACTATAAATGTCCTTCATTGCCTATAGAAAACAATCAGAAGCCAAGCTGTGATTGGTTGCTATAGGCCACCTGATAAATATCTGTTACCTGTCAAAACAGGCAAGGCAGTGTCTATTACCTCACAGATACAAACAGTAAATAGGCATTATTTTGGTGACTGTAAAGCGCGGGGTTAAAAATTCCCTTCAAAACAGTCTATGATGTTTCCTGAGTCCAATGAGGTGACTGTGCAAAATGTCATGATTGTAGACGTGACGGTGTGGATTCCTTTAGTGGACATGCACACAGATACATTCACTCAGCTTTATATATTAAGGAATTTCTGTATTTGTGTGTTATTAACTATTCACTTACTGGATTGGTAATGGGTGGGTATCAGAAGACACCTGACACTGCCAATCCATAGCGCAATGACAATTTTTATAATAGTTTTATTTTCAATGTGGCAAAAGGGGGGTGATTTGAATTTTTATGTTTTAGAATTTTTCATATTTAAAATTTTTTTTTACAGTTTTTATTTTATTAGTCTCCTTAGAGAACTTGAATCTTGCACTGTCCATTCACTTCTGCTGTTCAGAACAATGCTTCAGCATCACCTGTGAATGCCAATGCTCAGCCTAAGTTAACAGAAACTTCTCCATGACAGCAACGGGGTCATCAGATGACCTCTGGCTGTTGTGACATCCCATCGGCCCCCTGCGTTCACTTCATGGAGCCACGGATGGTGGCAGGGAATGGTGTGATCCCTGCCGGCTTGTGTTAGATCACGCTGACAGAGTTTCATAGCACCATTTAACTAGTTAACGGGCACAGATGGATGTCCGATCACCCAGTGCCTGTTGGCTGCACATGTCAGCTGAACAAATCAGCCGACATGTGTGGGAAATGATTAATGCTCAGTACGTGAGCTTGCATCAAAGCCAGGGACTAGATCAATGGCATGTCATTGGTACGAAAGGGTTAAAGACCCTCTGTTGTTTGGTCAAATCTCTCATGGGAAAAGGCTTCATTACATCCTAAATTAGCTGAAAGACTTCTTCCCTAACCAGTACATAAGGAATCGGTTCATTAGTCAATCCAGACAGGACCTGTACGGGACGGAATCATGACAGTCGAGGGAGGATTTTCCGGTCGTTAATAGACCAAACTCCATCTGAAAACACTCTGCAATTCTTTAATAACGACACAACACTGCTAGTGACTTGGTTAAATAATTTTGGCCACAGCAGCCTTTATTGCCTATTGTTTACAGACTAATAAGAACCAATGGGTACACCGTCCAACGGGCGTCCCGACTTAAAACAATAGGCACCCCACATATCACACATGGATAGGTCCAGTCCAGAAGCCTCCTAAACTTTTTGTCCCTGGCCGCAACACACCGACCACAGGGGAGGGGTATTGATTACCAAGAACCAATACCCCAATCTTGCAGAACCCCGTGCCTGCAAGGTACTTGTAACCGGAGCCATTATACCTTCCAAGTGGCTCCCTCCCAAATATTAGTGAAGATTCACTCCTCTGGACCAGACCTACCCCCGCTGCCGTGACAACTCCAAAACACACCAAACATAACACAGTTGATCAACTCACCCACCAAGCATTTCCAGGCCATTCCCCCTCAACAATCCTGAACCCAAACAAAAACAAGGGCGGGCAGGCGGAAAACTGTCCTGGCTTTCCCCTGGAATTGAAATGAGGGCTGCTTCCTCCTCTCCACCCTATACAGACCCCTTCTAGCTCCCCCTCTACCTACTTTAGCCCTAACCCTCAACCAATGCGCTCCCTCTGCATGTTTACAAATACCCCCAGGTCTACCACCCCCTATTAACTCCATCCCTCCCTGAATGTCATGGGGCCATTCCACCTTAGGGGTTCCCTGGCCTTTCTTGTCATTGTTCAGAAGCCGCTGACCTATTAAGGCTACTTTCATATCTGCATTTTTGCAAAAACCAGATGTGGCAACATTGGGGCACACTTTCAGCAAGGTTACGTTGGGGCTAATGGACCTCCGGACATGTGCAGCATTTTTCAGCGGTTATCAGGCAATTCCAGCTCATCTTAAAAATGCAGGTGACAGTGCCTTTTGTCTGGGACCAGAAGTGCCAGAAAAGTAAGATCGTGGTGAAAAAGTGAGTCACCACACATGCCCGGAGGTCCATTAACAATACGTTAGCCCCAACGCAACCTTACCGCAAGTGTGCCGCAATGTTGCCACATCTGGTTTTTGCAAAAAAGGTGGAATTCTGCCAGATTTGCAACACGACAGATCAGGCAAACCTGAAGTTCAAAAGTTCAACTTTGCCTGATCTGCTGGAACTGAAAATACCGCAAATGTGAAAGTAGCCTTAGGAAGAATCGATGGTTCGAGAATCTCTAGTTCTTCCATACGCCCCAATGTCTACAATTAGGCTGCCTTCACACTGCATAATTTTAAAATCTGTGTGGTTCCTTGAATTTCAAGAACCATACAGACAGGCACTAATATGTTCAAACGGATAGAAACCGATATTCATGGATCCGTTTTTAATGGATCTGTCATCAATTACTAGAGATAGGGGTGGGAGGAGATGTACCTTGCTTCTAAGCATGGCATGCTCAGTACAGCAGAACGGATCTGTTTCATGGATCTGTTTGTTTCACGGATCAGTATGGATCTGCACTCCATAGACATCCATGTTTTTTGACATGGACAGCTACGGATCCGTGTCTCTCTGTTGGTATCAGTGATTTTTAAGGCAGCCAAAATCGGAGCAGTCTTTTATTCTGGGTGAATGAAAAACTGACACAAACGGATCTGTGACAAAAGTGACACACACAAATGGCTGCATAGGACCAATCCGTACTTATAGGGATACATGGGAGGCCACAACTGATCTGTGGCTATGGCTAGGGTCACATTTGCAGTCGGGATTGCAGATCCTGATCCGGTTTGGAGCATGCAAATGTGAATGCTTGCAGTTGCTGGATGCTTTGTTCATCCCTGCTGCTGTGGGGATGAACAAAGGGTTAATGTGTTAAATATATGTGGGCAACATGTCTCCAATGAGTGTCCACCCTCCCAAGAGACGTGTTGCCCAAATACAGTGGCATGTTAATGATCAATAGCTTTTATTACTTTATCGCCGCTATTTGTCAGCTTTTAAAACTTCTGAATGAAAGCTGGCGGCTCCTCGGTGTAAGCAGGAGTATCAGTACGTAATGTGCGTAAGCACATTGCAGGCCAGCATCCTGAATAAGGAGCTGACTCTGGTGCTTACGCCAATTGCGTTCTGTACCCGCCACTATCCATGGTGCTGAAGGCTTAAACATCAGTTCTATGGCCAGCGCATCGGTGTTTCTATGGCGCAGCAGCAGGGATGAACAAAGCATCCGGCATCCGGATTGCACATGAAGGAGCAATCCGTCTACCGGATGCGGGTTTAGGGACACATTTAGGCTAGGGTCACATTTGTGGTAGAAAATGCAGATTCTGATCCGGTTTTGAGCATGCAAAATGCTCAAAACCGGATCAGGATCTGCAGTCCATAGGCACCCATTATACATCTGGGTTGCCTAAATGGCAATGCGGTTACCGCATCTGAACTTGCAGCCTGCGGGAAAAATCTTCGGAGCAGTTTCCTAATCGCAGCAGGAGACCTATAGTCAGTGGCGTAACTACCGTGGTCACAGCGGTCGCGTCTGGGGGGGGGCGCACCTCCCTGGGGGGGCCCCGTATCCCGTGCTGACAGCTGGCCGCCGCGACCGCGATAGCGCTGGTCAGTGAGGAGGGAGGACGGGAAGTGAGAGAAACCTCACTTCCTGCAGCCCTGCCCGCCCCTCCTCTCCTCCTTACGGCGGACCGTGAGACAGTGGATGCGCACGGCAGCCGTGGTGAGTGTGACTGGCAGCGGAGAGACTCCCCCCCCCCCCGGTCCTCATGTGAGGGGGGAGAGAGGCTCATAAATTTCTGACAGCACCCCCCCACCGGTCCTCATATGAAGGGGAGTAAGAGGCTCAAAAATTTCTGACAGCACCAAACCCAGGCCTCACATGGCGGGCCTGGGGGCAGATCTTGCACCGGGGACCGGAGCAAGCTAGTTACGCCACTGCCTATAGTTCATCCTGCCGCAGGGATGAACAAAGGGTTAATGTTAATAGATGTGGTCAACATGTCTGTAGGGAGTGCCCACCCTCCCTACAGACATGTTCTCCACATAGATCAGCATGTTAAAGGCTAATTTCAAAAATGACAGTATTGCTGGCTTTTGTTTTACTACTTGTAATGACAGGCGGCGGCTCCTGGCTATACAGGAGTTTACAGTACGCAAAGTGAGTAAGCATATTACAGGGCAGCATCCTCAATGAGGAGCTGTCTGTGGTGCTTACGCAAATTGCATACTGTACATGCCGCTATCCATGGTGCTGAAAGTTTTAACATTACTTCTATGGGCAGCGCACTGCCATAGACCTAATGTTACAACTTTCAGGACCAAGGACAGGGGCTCATACAGTACGTACATTACGTACAGTATCTCCTCTACAGTGAGGCGCCGCCACATTCATTCATAAAATTGAAAAAGCCGACAATAGCCGGCAATACTATAATGACACATATTAACCACTCACATGCCCACCTGAGTGGACAGCATGTCTCTAGGGAGAGTGGGCACCCCCTAGAGACATGTTGCCCACTTCTATTAGTAAGATTAACCCTATGTTCATCCCTGTGGTAGCAGGGATGAACAAAGCATACGGTAACTGGATTGCTCCGGATTACACATCCGGAGCAATCCGATTACCGCATTCCAGTTTGCAGGACACATGTTGACAAAATATGTGTCTGAAGGCAATTGCGGTTACCGCATCCGGATCTGGATGCAGTAACCGCAATTACCTGTCCAAAAGTGACCCCAGCCTTAGAATGCAAAATGTGTCTGAAGTGACATGAGATTACCGCGTCCGGACATGGATGCGGTAACCGCATTTTGCATTCTAAATGTCATCCTAGCCTATCTGTTTTAAAACGGATAGACACGGATCACAAATTATGCAGTGTGAAGGCAGCCTTACAAACCTGTGGTTGTTGTCAGCCAAGGCTAACAGAACTGCAGGGAAATATTGTATTGGGAGCCTAAAGGCCCAGTTACGCACACAGATACACTGTGTTCGAAATTATTATGCAAATTGGTTTTAAGTGCCATAGGGTTTTACTTTTATTTTTTTTCAATGAAATCCATTGATGGTATTGTGTCTCAGGGTTCTTTGGATCATTGAAATCAATCTCAGATATCTGTGATAATTAGTTTGGCAGGTGAGCCCAATAAAAGGAAAACTGGGTGTTCCACAAAATTACGCAGGCCACAGTTTTCATGTAACATGGGAAAAAAAGGATGTCTCTGCTGCCAAAAAGCAACAAATAGTGCAATGCCTTGGACAAGGGATGAAAACATTTGATATTGCACGAAAACTTAAGCATGATCATCGTATTGTGAAGAGATTTGTGGCTGATTCTGAGCACAGATGTGTTCGTGCAGACAAAGGCAGAATGAGGAAGGTTTCTGCCCAGCAAGTTCATCAGATTAAGAGAACAGCTGCTAAGAAGGCCTTACAAACCAACAAACGGATATTTGAAGCTGCTGGTGCCTCTGGAGTCCCTCGAACCTCAAGGTGGAGGATCCTTCAAAGGCTTGCTGTGGTGCATAAACCTACTATTCGGCCACCCCTAAACAGTGCTCACAAGCAGAAATGGTTGCAGTGGCTCCAGATATACATGAAGACTAATTTTCAAACAGTCTTGTTTACTGATGAGTGCCGAGCAACCCTGGATGGTCCAGATGAATAGAGTAGTGGATGGTTGGTGGATGCCGCCATGTCCCAACAAGGATGCGACGTCAGCAAGGAGGTGGAGGAGTCATGTTTTGGGCTGGAATCATTGGGAAACAGCTGGTAGGCCCCTTTAAGGTTCCTGAAGGTGTGAAAGTGACCTCTGCAACGTATATAGAGTTTCCAACTGGGAACTTTCTTCCATGGTACAAAAAGCAAAAACGTGCCTTTAGGAGCAAAAACATCCTCATGCATGTCAATGCACCATCTCATGCTACAAAGAATACCTCTATGTCATTGGCTGCTATGGGCATAAAAGGAGATAAACTCATGGTGTGGCCACCATCTTCCCTTGACCTCAACCCTATAGAGAACCTTAGGAGTATAATCAAGCAAAAGATCTATGAGGGTGGGAGGCAGTTCACATCAAAACAACAGCTCTGGGAGGCTATTCTGACATCATGCAAAGAAATACAAGCAGAAACTCTCCAGAAACTCACAATATCAATGGATGCTAGAATTGTGAAGGTCATATCAAAGTAGGGTTCCTATGTTAACATGTTACTTGGCCTGTTAGAATGTTTTAGAGTTAAATAGCTTTTTATTTCAGTGAATGTGATCTGTTAATGCTGCAAATTAAACAAATGAGCATTTTCAGTTCTTTCAAACATATCAAATGTTTAGAAACTCCACTGTGCCTAATAATTTGGAACAATGCATTTAAGCGCCCTTTACACCTCGCAACATTGCATGCAATTTCACTTGCAACTTACTGGTTGCAGTGAAATCATGGACACATTGTTCCATTTTGTTGCCGTGTACAAATGTAACAATGTGTCCATGATTTCACTGCAACCAGTTAGTTGCAAGTGAAATTGCATACAATGTTGCGACGTATAAAGCAGCCCTTAAGCTGCCGTCACACCAAGCGATGGGGCTGGGTATGTCGGCAGCGACTGGCGGGTGCGCACACGTTTTTGGCGGCCCGACAGCGTCGCCGTCCCCCGTTTACACGGGGCGACATCACCAGCCCCGCGACGGTGAGCTGAAAACCCCAGCAGTGATGCAGGACAATGGGAGCCTATGGCTCCCATCGCCTGACAGGTCACCGGCGCCCGGTTACATGGGGCGATGTGTGCACATCGCCCCATGATGGTTACCTGGTTTCAGAGCACTGCTCTGAAACCAGGCGACCGGCCGACACCGCCGACATGAGGCGACGTAGGGGCGATGACGCCGGCGATAGGCCACACCCCCACGTCGCCTCTGTAATGGGCAGCGATGTCGCCCCGTGCGACGGGGACTTTAGAGTTTTTTTTCATTTTGAAGATGATACTGCTATCATTGGGAGGTTTCTTCAATAAATTTGATGTATACTCTAACGGGTGGTGACTTTTATTACACTGATTGTCATTTGCACCGACCATTTAGGAAAATCAGAAAAAAAGAACATTTGCATAATAATTTGGAACACAGTGTAATTGTGCAGAGATTGTTCGCAGATCTCTGGTTGCAGTGAAATCATGGACACATTGTTCCATTTTGTGGCCGTGTACAAATGTAACAATGTGTCTATGATTTCAGTGCAGCCAGAGATCTGCCAACAATCTTTGCACAATTATTTATCTTTGTGTGTAACTGGGCCTTTAGTTTGGCGGCTTTTTCACACAGATGCATCGATGGACCCAATGCAGTTTGGAAATAAATTCCTTGAGAAATTCAAACCCAGTCTTCTGTAGTGGGCTTGAGTATGACCGCTTCCTGGAGGCATTCCCAAATAAATTGGTGGGTATTCCGGACAATACCATAAAAAGTGGATTTCCCAAGCAGACATTTCAGATACAAACCGCATAGGAAAGGTCAGTAAAATAGAAATTTGAAAGGGGTAGGGAGAAAATTGTTACCAATAATTACAAACACACATGGCAAAAAACTACCAAACATTATCTTTTGTTGCTTATTTAATTTAGTCTGGGTTTAATATGGCACTAGTTGGCTTTGACTGTGAATATTAAAATCGCGATTTTGGATTTTGCCCTAAATCCTTGACAAAATTTCGTAGGCCACCTATACACAAAGCTTGTAACAAATGCATTACCACTTTATTGGGCCTGTTTTTGGAGGAAAAAGAATTTCTGGGCATTTTTTTATTTTATGCACCCTGCACTGCCATGTTAGATAAATTTAAAGACCAATGCCTAATAATGAACATGAAATAATGTCAGCCCGGTGCTATGGAAATCTCAAGATTAGCAGTGAAGGGTCAGTCCGAGACCAGTAACTTATCTCCTAACTTCCCATCTAATATATCCCTCTAATCTAAGCTATTTTCTAACATACTTACCTACACTTACCGCTCTACACTGTCTAACAGCTATTGTGTTTTTTTTCTATTTCCTGCTTGATGACGTCCTGTGTGACTCCCCTACTTCATCCAGGGATCCTCCCACAGCCGTCAGACAGCCCCAGGCACTTCCTCAGCCCCTCCCTGAAACACAATGTCACTGTGACCCTAGTTCCAAGGGCGGGGCTGTCAAATGATCACAAAGGTCTCCAGCCCACCTCCCGGGTATGGAGTTACTCACAATTGTGGCACTACCGTTCCCTATAGCAGGGGTGGGGGGTGGGGCAGACAGAGTTTGTGACTGGAAGTCATGTTGCACCGCCTCTGGCTGCAGGCCAATATAAACCAACATGGAGGAGACACCTGTTAAACCTCATCTCTCCTGGCTGTATGAAGCTTCACTGGGAAAAAAATTGTATGGAGAGAATGATGCCCCCTCAGCATGGACTGGGACAGACATTCTGGAAACTGTAGTGCTTCCTCCCTCTCTCCTGACTAGACTGACTAAGACTGTTTGATCCAGTTCCAGGAAGTGTGTGCTCCTCCCACCAATGCTATGTGTGAGAGGCCTGAGGAAGAGGCTCCGCCCACCGTTGCTATGTGTGAGAGGCCTGTAGAAGAGGCTCCTCCCTTCATTGCTATGTGTGAGAGGCCTGAGGAAGAGGCTCCTCCCACCATTGCTATGTGTGAGAGGCCTGAGGAAGAGGCTCCTCCCTTCATTGCTATGTGTGAGAGGCCTGAGGAAGAGGCTCCTCCCACCAATGCTATGTGTGAGAGGCCTGAGGAAGAGGCTCCGCCCAGTGTTGCTATGTGTGAGAGGCCTGAGGAAGAGGCTCCGCCCAGTGTTGCTATGTGTGAGAGGCCTTAGGTAGAGGCTCCTCCCACCATTGCTATGTGTGAGAGGCCTGAGGAAGAGGCTCCTTCCATCATTGCTATGTGTGAGAGGCCTGAGGTAGAGGCTCCTCCCATCATTGCTATGTGTGAGAGGCCTGAGGTAGAGGCTCCTCCCACCATTGCTATGTGTGAGAGGCCTGAGGAAGAGGCTCCGCCCACCGTTGCTATGTGTGAGAGGCCTGAGGAAGAGGCTCCTCCCATCATTGCTATGTGTGAGGGGCCTGAGGTAGGGGCTCCTCCCACCATTGCTATGTGTGAGAGGCCTGAGGTAGAGGCTCCTCTCACCATTGCTATGTGTGAGAGGACTGAGGTAGAGGCTCCTCCCACCATTGCTATGTGTGAGAGGCCTGAGGAAGGGCTCCTCCCATCATTGCTATGTGTGAGGGGCCTGAGGTAGGGGCTCCTCCCACCATTGCTCTTTGTGTGAGAGGCCTTAGGTGGAGTTTCCTCCCATTATTGCTATTTGAGAGGCCTGAGGTGGAGGCTCCTCCCACCATTGCTATGCGTGACAGGCCTGAGGTAGAGGGTCCTCCCACCATTGCTATGGCAGCTACTTATGAGAATAATTTAACTGTCATACACCCATTGACCATTAGATGGCAGCAGAGTACAATGTACACTTATCTATCCTCTGTAAAAGACATCACATCACATATATGACAGATTTCCTAATTTACAGCGCCCAAAGTAATTCTGGCACACTAGAACAAATCTACTGCCACACCACAACTGTTTTACTCAGCAGCAGAATAGGTACAGGGATATGACACGCCCACTCCAGGCCAAGGAAGACAGTTACTTGTTGTTCTACTTCACCTCTCTTCGGTTCTCTTTGTGGCAAACTGCTCACACAGGTAACCACAGACACACCTACAGCATGGATGGATTTCCACAGTGGGTACACAGACAGAAACAACACCTTCCACCCCAGCACAGTAGGAGGAGCTCAACTTGCTGCCCTTAGGCGTTCTGGTGATCGGTGCTGCGCTAGGCCCGAGCCAGTGACCCTGGCAGCCTTCAGAATAGTCGTGCAGGGCCCTAGAGTGGTGTCGGAAGGCGAGGAGAGAATGGAGAAAGAGAAAGGTGGGGAACGATGAGCCATGTTTGGGTTCACCCCAGAAAGCACACCAAACACCGGAGTCTGAGTCTGCTGGAGAGCACCTAGCCCAGCAGAGAATACCGGTTTACCATGGAGACTTCAGTCTCCCGGGCATCTGTGCATCCACCAATAAGGGAGCCAGGCACCGTGGAGAGAGGAATAGCGGCAGCCCATGAAGGGTTTCTCAACTACAGCACAGGTGATAGGAGAGCAGAGGAGGCCAGACAAATTTCACACGGGGCAGGGGCTTCACACGCACAGGAAAAGAGACAAGAAGGCCTTATACCCACTCGTTGTGGAATTCCAGAAGTGCTTCTTGACCACCCGACAGTACCTGGACTTTTACCTGCCAAGTCATCAGTAAAAGGTAAAGAAACATCCTATGGTGTGTGTGTCAATTCCTCAACTGTTGCCCCTGCCATCCACAGAGACTGTCCCTCTACTTAACAGCCCAGCCAAATCCCTGCTCCCTCCCTCATCATTATTACCAAACTCCCCAGGGACCAAGCTCCGCCTGTGGGGAGCATCGACACCTAGCTGCCCGACCATCATCCCTGGAGGTCCCATGCAGCGCTGGTGCAATCACCAGAAACCACAGGTGGCATCACGAGAACTTTATACTTTATCATTTTCAAATTTTACCCTTTTTGAAAGCAGACCACAAGGGCCACGGGTCTGGGCAGGCCATCAGTGACATTCCTACCACAGCAGACCCTAGTCCCCATACCCAGTGTGCGTCATCTTCACGAGGACAGACACGGGTCGTGACCCAGGAGGTGTCATTTTAATAAAGGGGATGATGTTAGGGAAGGTCTGAAGGGATAAAGGGGGAATTCGTGACGCCACCTGCAGTATGTGGCCATGGTAGCCATCGCTGCTTCAGAAACTCTGGGGACGGTGACCGACAGCTTGGATGGCGTCGCTTCATGCAGGTGGAGCATAGTCCCCAGGGCAGTGGAGTGGTTCCCGCGGCTCGTACCTTAGCAGAAGTTCACCCCGTCAACTGTACCCTCGGTGATCTGGACGGCCTCTGCGTACGGGCGATGGACGCCACAAATAAAAGTCTCACACACCACAGTTGCAGTTTCATTGCTTTTACTCAGGTGTTAAAACATGGCCACCGGGTACATTCCTTGCCACTCTCCGGTACAGCTCTTTCTCCAGAGTCGGGTTTGCACAGTCAAGCCACGGTTTGTGCCCTTTCCTTCCTCACTCGGTGTCTCAGTCTCTGGTGGGTCTATGTTCTCTCAGCGCTATAATATAGTTCTCCTCTGAGGCTCTGCTCCCCATGCTCTCAACGCTCTCCTGCAGCACAGAGCTCAGGTACCGATGGCCACGGGTGCTGTTGTGTCCCAGGCATCATTAGGCTCCCTCTGTCTCCTCGTGGTCTCTGGCCTCGGGACCTGGGACGAGGCCCATCACTGCTCAAGTCCCCCGGGTCCTTTCTGTCTGTCCTCTCCTCAACTGACCTCCTCCGACTGACCCCTACTTCCTGTGGAATTTTTCCTTTGTCCCTTTCCCTGACCACTTCCTGCTCACTTTCCCACCCATAACCTTTCTCCCCCTGCTGTTCCATGGGCTGCCTGAGCCGTTACACTACCTGGGTTCACTCACTATCCCTGGGACCGGGTGTGTTGGGTGTGTTTGTGGGTGACTGAACTTGCCAACCCTGGTTGCCTCAGATGGGAATACTACCTCCTGGTGTAGGTGCAGTTCCCAGATTCACCTGAGCACCTGCGCCAGATGCTCCAGGTCATCTGCCCACATGGTGCTGAAGACAGCAATATCGTCCAGGTACGCAGCTGCGTACCCTTCAAGTCCCTTGCGTAGGACATCGACCATCCTCTGAAAAGTGGCAGGGGCATTTTTCATGCTGAACGGTATGACCATGGACTCGTACAGTCCAAAAGGGGTAATAAAGGCAGAGTGCTCCCATGCCTTGGGGGTCAGGGGAATCTGCCAATACCGCCAGCTCAGATCCATTATGGTACTTAGACTTGGCCAACCAGTTGAACAGGTCATCGATGTGTGGCATAGGGTACGCATCAGTGGCCGTGACAGCGTTGAGCCCCCGGTAGTCCACACAGAACCAGGTAGTTCGGGCCTTCTTGGGGACAAGGACTACGGGCGAGGCCTAAGTGCTGTTAGATGCCTGGATTACCCTCAGCATCTTGTCAATCTCCTGGCACATTTTCTGCTGCACTTCAGAGGTGGTTGAATAGGCTGAACGCCAGATCGGGGGGGTGATCCCCAGTGTCCACGCGATGGACGGCTGACTGGGTCCTGCCAGGCAGGCTGCTGAACAGCTCCCGGAAGGAGTGAAGGGTGGCCCCCAGCTGGGACTGTTGGTGCTCTGAGAGCTGGTTGCCAACCTACACATCCTCAATGGACCCACCCGCCCTAACCTAGGCGAGCATGTCTAGGAGGGTGTCTGCCTCTCCCTCCTCTGGCAGGTTGCACACGGGGTGGCACAGGATCACCGCTCATGATGAGCCTTCATCATGTTCACGTGGAAGGCCTTACGCCACCCAGGGTCATGGTCCAGGGTGACCAGGTGCGTCATAGGCTGGAACTGCTGGTGAACGAGGTATGGGCTTTCCCAGGCTGCCTGAAGCTTGTTCTGCATTACGGGGACCAGTACCCACACCTTCTGACCCACCTGGTAGGTCCTCTCACAGGCGTTCTGGTCGTACGACCACTTCTGGTCGGCCTGAGTTTGTGCCATATTGTTGTGCACCAGCTGCATCAAGGCCCACATTTTGTCACAGAAGCACATGACATATTCAATGACTTACACTAAACGGGCAGCCAAGTCCCCTTCCCAAGCCTCTTTCACTAATGCCAGGGGCCCCCGCACATGTTGGCGGTACAGGAGCTCAAAAGGGGAGAACCCTGTTGAGGCCTGTGGAACCTCCCGGTAGGCAAACAGCAGGTACAGCAGATACCACTCCCAATCGTTCCCGTGGGAGTCGACCAACATTCTTAGTATCTGCTTCAGAGCGCCACTAAATCGTTCGCACAGACCATTCGTCTGTGGATGATATGGACTGGTCCTCAGCAGTTGCACCTGTGTTTGCCTAGAGAGGGACTCCATCAGCTACGACATGAATTGGGTCCCCCGGTCAGTGAGCATTTCCTGGGGAAATCCCACTTGGGAGAAAATCTCCAGCAAAGCGGTGGCCACCTTGTCGATCCGAATGGACGACAAGGCTACCGCTTCTAGGTATCGGGTGGCGTAGTCCACTACCGTCAGTATGTAGCATTTCCTGGAGTGGCTGGTAGTGGACAGTGGTCCAATCAGATCTACAGCCACTTTCTGAAAAGGTTCGTCGACGATGGGAAGGTTTATCAGGGGGGCTTTGCAGTGCCACTCCACCTTTCGCACTCTCTGACAGGTATTACACGAATGGCAGTAGACAGCCACATCAGTCTCCAACTTAGGCCAGTAGAAATGCTGGGAGAGCCTGGCCTTGGTTTTAGTGATCCCTAAGTGTCCGGCCATCCGGATCTCATGCGCAACCCACAACAACTCCGCCCTGAACGGATAGAGTACCACTAACTGTCGGTCCCTGGCCCATGCCTCTGGTGAGCCATGTGGGACCTTTTCCCAGTACAGCTGTCCTTGGTCCTAGACCACCCAATCGCGGTCTGACTCCGAGGGAGGCTGTGCCACCTGCTCCTTGAGAGCTTTCAGGTTATTGTCAGCTTCTAGCGCTTCCTGAAACCCCTGTCTAGACATGGCCAGAATAGAAGAAACTGCCATGTCCTCAGTCAGCTCCATGGGACCTGTCTCCTAGCCTCTGTCTGACTCATAGACCACTTGGTCTGAAGAGGAGAAGCCATCGGACCTCCGCAAGGTTCCTTGGGCTCCAGCACTCCCACTCCTGGTGACAACAGCTATGGCTGCTGTAACCATTGGCAGTGTCTGCTTCCCCTCTGCTCCTATCCAAGTCGCCGGTTCAAGCGGACATCCTTTCCTCCTGACTAGTGATGGGCGAATCCTAAATTACTCGGAATCGCTTGACTCTAGCGAGTCCGAGCCCAGGACTCGCTACTCGTTGCGAGTCTAGCGAGTCCAATGTTAATGAATGGGGAAGCAAGTAATAGCGAGTAGTGTGTGATTTACAAATCGCAGATGTGTCTCGGAAGCTTCAGCCTGAAGCAATCCTAGTTTTGTCATTTATTTGCATTGCTCGTTTACTTTGTAAGTAATCGCTGACTCGCACAGATAAGATCCTGTCTTCTCTGTGTTCTGGCTGCCCCAGCTCCAGGGTCCTAGAGCCTGCCTGCTGCCTGATGTAGCAGAGCTGAGATTGTTCTCAGTCTGCTCATTCCCTGTGTACAGACATGAATGTCTGTGCACAGAGATGATGTAGCAGTGCTGAGATTGTTCTCAGTCTGCTCATTCCCTGTGTACAGACATGAATGTCTGTGCACAGAGATGATGTAGCAGAGCTGAGATTGTTCTCAGTCTGCTCATTCCCTGTGCATAGAGATCTATATATATGCACAGGGGATGTAGCAGAGAGGACATCGCGTTTTGGACTGCGTCGGACGGAAGAGGATTTTTTTAATTAAAGATGGAGTCCCTAATGGTTTTTTTTTTTATTTCTAATAAAAAATTTTCTTTGTGTTGTTTTTTTAAAACAATTTAATAGAAATTCATGGCGGTCATGTCTAATATTGGCGTGACCGCCATAAATTTCGGGCTTAGGGCCAGCTGATAATACAAAGCTGGCCCTAACCCCTTTATTACCCAACGTGCCACCGCTACCAGGGCCGCTGGAAGAGCGGGGTTCAGCGCCAGAGGATGGCGCTTCAATGAACGCGCCATCGTCTGGGGCGGCTGCGGGCTGCAATTTGCAGCGGGGGGTGCCCAGAAAGCTTGGGCATCCCTGCGCTGCGGATTCCAGCCCCCAGCTGCTTAGCTGTACCTGGCTAGACATAGAAATTGCGCGGAGCCCCACGCATTTTTTTAAAATTATTTCATGAAATTCTGAGATTCTGACTCTGAGACTCTGAGACTCTGAAATTCATGAAATAATTTAAAAAAAATGCGTGGGGCTCCGCGCAATTTCTATGTCTAGCCAGGTACAGCTAAGCAGCTGGGGGCTGGAATCCGCAGCGCAGGGATGCCCAAGCTTTCTGGGCACCCCCCACTGCAAATTGCAGACCGCAGCCGCCCCAGAAGATGGCGCGTTCATTGAAGCGCCATCCTCTGGCGCTGAACCCCGCTCTTCCAGCGGCCCTGGTGGCGGTAGCACGCTGGGTAATAAAGGGGTTAATACCAGCTTTGTTATACAAGCTGGTATTAAGCCCGAGATTCTTAATGTCAGGCCACATTTGACCCAGCCACTAAGAATCTCCAATAAAGGGTTAAAAAAACACAGAGAAAATTTTTTATTTGAAATTAAAAAAAAGCCATTAGGGACTCCATCTTTAATTAAAAAAATCCTCTTCCGTCCGACGTAGTCCAAAACGCGATGTCCTCTCTGCTCATCCCTGTGAATAGATAGATGTCTATGCACAGGGAATGAGCAGACTGAGAACAATCTCAGCACTGCTACATCAGGCAGCAGGCGGGCTCTAGGACCCTGGAGCTGCACAGAGAAGACAGCTGGACTCGGCTCGCAAAGAAACAGCAGTTATCTGCGAGTTTCCCTGCTATCACTGGCACAGTAGCCAGTGATTACTCGCACGAGTCTAATGCAAACAATGGCAATCCTAGTTTTGTCAGCGTTTCTGACAAAACTAGGATTGATATTGATTTGCATTGGACTCGTGCGAGTAATCACTGGGAAACTCGCAGAGTACCGAGTCCTGCGAGTCCCTTACTACTCGCCGAGTAACGAGTCCTAGCGAGTAGATTCGCCCATCCCTACTCCTGACATCCTAGTGGTGAGGGGTTCCTGCCCTGGGATCTTACCTGGTAGCTTTACCTCTCCTTTGACAGCCCCAAACCCTACCAGCATGTTCCCCCCCCCCCCGCAGCTCCTCAGAGCTCAGCGTATGGGCCTTAACTGTCAGCACTACATTCCCTGTGGGTACTCCGACCTCGAGCACTGGCTCCCTAGCTGCAATACCTGGATGCTTACAGCGGAGATCAGTGTTACTTCCATCTGTGTCTGATTCCTCCGCAGCCATTAGTCCCCACAGTGTCCCCTCAGAGAACAAAAGGTTTCTGTGTACTGGCTGGTTATGACCTAAGGCCCATTCACACCTCCCTTTATCTTTCGCCTCCACCCCACTTGTCAGCCCTATGTGTGTTGTGTGGAGTGTCAGTATTCAAATGATCCCTTGCATTACCTGGCTCTGCATGTACTGTGGCAGAGTAAACATGATCAAGAACATCATTAAGAACATCAGCATCATCATCATCATCAACATTGGACAGTAAAAAACATTCTGGTGGATCAGAACTTGGGGGATCAGTGGCAACATACCTGGACACTAGCCGCCCCATGTATGACCCAATGTCATGGATGTATCTGGAGGCACGGATGAGACTGTAGAGGCCACTCGCAGAAGGTGCCAGCATTTGGCCAAACAGTCCAAATCTGAAAAAAAAAGTCTCTGTCGCTGTAAGAGGCATTTCCCTTTTAGTGAAAGCTGGAGGTCATTAGGACCCAGCTGATCCCTTATCTTGAGCTGTGTATATATCCCCCTTGACTCCCAGGATGCACTGCTGGTGATAGCTTTTCAGGTGTTCCTGGTTGCATCATAGCTCAAAGCAGTGTTTCTTGGAGTCTGTTGGTTTGCTGCTTGTATCTGCTCAAGCTAAGTGTATCTCTTCCCTCTTCGCTTGTATCCTTTGTGTGTCCCTTTAGTTGCTGACTAGTGATCACCCGCTCTGATCCCTGTGTAGTGGTAGTCCAGGGACAGTCAGGGAATAGGTATCCTGGCGGCGACAGTTGCAGAAACTATATAGGGACGTAAGGGTAGCCAGGTGTCAGCACTAGTTAATCTAGGGGTCACTATCTCCCCTTTTTGCCATTAGCATCAGGGACTCCTTTCCTCCCCATGTCGCATCGTCCAGCGCTGGGTGTTTCCCTACACTCAGTGTGACACCCATGCAACACATTCGCCGGAATATTAGATGACACCCCCACCCCCCTCACTCCCCTTCCCGCACGCCAGTCCAGATAATCCCTGGCCACGGGCAGCGAGGGTTCCACACCTCCAATTCTAGAGATGGCGAGGCACTTTCTGGAGATCAAGTCCTGGGGGGATACCATTTCAGGTCGCACCAAAGTCCTTTCAGTGCTGGTGTCCCACAGTCCCATGGCCAATGAGCAGCCTATGGTGACGGGTTGGAAATTGTCAAGGGATGTATCACCTCCCCCCACTCACACACAAAACAATGGTCGGTTGCTGGGTCAGGGACGGGGCCTGTTGTGCTGGGGACACATGGCCTTGAAGTGTCCTGGTTGATTGCAGAGATGACACTGTTGGGGTTATACTGCCAACCTGGACAGGGGAGCAGGGGGGATAGAAGGGCTGCCCCCTACATTCTGGGGGCCATGGAAACAGGTAATAGTCTTACCCCCTCTCCAGGTGTTGCTACCAGTCTTCCTGGTCTCAGGCACTTGTTTGTTGGTGTACTCATCCGCCAGGGCTGCTGTCTCACAGGCCCCCTTGGGTTTCCGGTCACGGAGGAACTGTTGGAGGTCCTCAGGGCAGTTCTACAGAAATTGTTCCATCACCAACAACTCCTGGATCTCCTGGCCAGTGCTGAGCTCCAACCCTTTGACCCAGTGGTCAGCTGCTCTCAGAAGGGCCCGCATGTGGTTGGTCCAGGTATTCTTTGGACCACACTGCAGACACTGGAACTTCTTGCGGTAAGACTCCAGGGTGAGGTTTAACTGCCGGGTCAGGGCTCACCTGATGGTCTCATAATCCTGCTCCCCCCCAGCAGGTAAGTTCCCCAAGTCTCCTAGGGAATTACCCTTCAAACTGGAGGTCAGGTACTTGGCCCACTGGTTTGGTTTGCTCAAAGGCCAGCAGAAAGGAATCTCACCCGCCCAGAGGTCTTTGGGAACTCGGTATCCGGGCGTTCACTGTAAGGGGATGTCACTGGTGGCCTGCCGGACCCGTAACCCTGGGGTCACTTGGTAAGAGGGAAAAATAATAAAAAGAAAGAATAAAGGCTCGTGACGCCACCTGCAGTTTTTGATGAGGACATCAGCGCTGCTTCAGACCTCTGGGGATGATGATGTTATTGCAGCCAGTTGGTCTTGCTCCTTGCAGGTGGAGCAGGGTCCCCAGCTCTGTAGATTAACTTAATCAGAATGAAACACTGGAGGCTTGCTTGCCCTGCACAGGTAGTTTACTGGTAACTTGTCACGGCAGTTCTCTGGTACACAGTCACACAGTCTTTGCGGGTAGCTGGCCAGGTACTCACCTGAAGATATAAAATCTCTCTGAGGCTCTCAAGTGTTCCTTCCTTAGTACATTCACTGTCCTCTGTGTCTTCCTAGCGCCTCTTTACTATTCGTGCGCTGCCCTGTACAAATCCACTTCCTTCCAGGCCCGTCAGGTGCGATGAGGTGACCCTTCTCTTCTGTACAGTCCCTGACAAAAGTTAGGTCACTTATCCATGTTATGCAAATAAAAGCTTATAACCTGAAGTTAAATTCATCCATTGGTTTTAAAAATTACAGCGTTTTTTTTCGCGGCCGCACCTGCCGCAAGTACCGAAACCGCACTTGCCGCACCTGCCGCACCCTTACCGCAAGCCCCATAGACATTGCATGGGGCTTGCCGCAAGTGTGCCGCAAGTGTCGCGGTTATGCGGTAATCGCGGCAGATGCGTTTTTTTCACCGCATCTGCCGCGATTTGAAAATACCGCTGATGTGAAAGGGCCCTAAGCTGACCTGAGTATAAGCCGAGGCCCCTAATTTTAGCCCCCTTGCTGGCACACTCCCCCATCACTGGTATATAGCCCCCCTGCTGGCACACTCCCCCATCACTAATATATAGCCCCCCTGCTGGCACACACCCCCCATCACTAGTATATAGCCCCCTGCTGGCACACAGCCCCCTTCACTAGTATATAGCTTCTCTGCTGGCACCCCCCCTTCACTAGTATATATCTCCCCTTCTGGCACAACCCGCCCTTCACTAATATATAGCTCCCCTGCTGGTACAAACCCCCCATCACTGTATAGAGCCTCCCTGCAGGCGCTGACAATTAAACAACAAACCTTTAACTCACCCTCCGAAGTCTTGCAGGCACTGGGCGTCCTCTCTCCGGTCTTCCTGTCTGTATGCCGGCTTCTAATCATGTGACCTGTGCAGCAGTGATGTCAATGCTGCTGCACCGGACACATGATTAGAAGCCGGCATACAGACTGGAAGACTGGAGGGAGAATGCCCGGAGCCTGCAGGACATCGAAGGGTAAGTTAAAGGTTTGTTGTTTTATGTGCGGCAGCACGGGGGCCCCATACAGTGATGGGGGGGCCAGATCATTTAGTGTAATGAAATGTGCACCGCTCCCCCTGCCACTGATGGACAGGGGGATGTAGTGCATATTCATTACACTAATGAGCGGCCCCACATGACCTCCCGCTCACTGTGCAGCCTCTCCCCCCCACCTCCTCCAGCCCCCGGTCACCCCCCCCATCCCCACAGCACATATTGACTGATTCGAGTATAAGCCAAAGGGGCAAACTTTTCAGCACAAAATTTGTGCTGAAAAACTCGGCTTGTACTCGAGTATATACGGTACTCTTTTGAAAGCTGAAACCCTCCCAAATGTGGTTTAGGTTAAGAAAATAAATTGGCATCAATGCTGAAATATTGATCATTTAATGGTCAGATTTTGGCAAGACAAAGGTTTTGTCGCCCACAGAAAGTAATGTGATTTTCAAACAAAAAATTAACTTAAAATGCAAATATATGTTGCATAACATTGGTGAATGAAGTTGTGGTGCTATTAGAGTCATATTTAATATTTTGTTTGACTTCCATGAGCTTGAAGGACTGCATCTATGTGGTTCAACAATGATTCATACAATTTATTAATTATGTCATCATGAATGGCAAAGAATGCAGTCTTACATGACTCCCAGAGTTGATCTAGATTCTTTGGTTTTGTGTTCCAAGCTTCCTCTTTCATCCTACCCCAAACATGTTCAATGATGTTTATGTCTGGTGAATCCTACAAACTGTTCAGGTGACCTGTTGGAGCTCTGCTGAAGTGGTAGAGGGGCTTGCTTTGGATTTTCTAACCAACAAGCGTTCCTCCTAAACAGTTGTCTTGCGGGGTCTGCCAGACCTGGGCTTGTCAAACACATCTCCAGTCTCTTCAAATCTTTTTTTAATTCTTTGTACTTGACGCTGAGACACATTAAAGGTGCGCGCCACCTCTGCAGTGGATCTGGTCTTCAGCCTCTTGATAATCAAGGCTTTGGTGGCAGGGTGGATTTTTGGCATGTTGTTAGAGCTCAAGTTGCAGTTCAAGTGAAGGTCTGGGGTGCTGGGTTTCTTTTTATACACACCCACTAATTAACTGATCATTTACGGAGCACAGGTGAGGATGTCAACTAGGATTGGGTGCATTATATGACCAGGC
Organism: Allobates femoralis; assembly: GCA_033576535.1. Taxonomy (NCBI): domain Eukaryota; kingdom Metazoa; phylum Chordata; class Amphibia; order Anura; family Aromobatidae; genus Allobates; species Allobates femoralis. The sequence continues at coordinate 86,256,888 of JARQOC010000005.1, forward strand.
GATAACACTTTTGTGATGCCAAAATCTGACCATTCTGTGTTCATTAAATAATCAATATTTCGGCATTGATACCAATTTATTTTCTTAACCAAAACCACATTTGGGATGGTTTAAGCTTTCAAAAGAGTAATTTATAAAACCAATGGATGAATTTAACATCAGGTTATAAACTTTTATTTACATAACATGGATAAGCGACATAACTTTTGTTAGGGACTGTAAGGGGCTCAACCCAGTTTGAGGATACCTGGTGGGGCTGTATGTGGCGCCCCGCAACGAGTGCGTCACAAGGGAGTATTGCAGCCGCAATATTCTCTGACAAAGCAGTGCAATAGTTAACTCTGAGATCCAACCCAACATACAACACCTAGAACAGGGGACCAATCCTAGGTCCTGGTGGGTGGAGTGTTAGGGTAGTGTAGTAGAACACACAATAATCTAGACAGTTGAGTGAGAACAAAGAACAAAGCTAGAACCTGACAAGAGCAGACTAGAACTTGGAGAGGAGCGGGGGCTCCGCACTCCGTGCGGGCCCCTGGGCCGTCACCGGTCGGGTGTCAGCACCTGAGGCCTTAACTACCGGGATTGGGCATTTCTACACGGGTTCCCAAAAGACTCCCGTGCCCACAGCTCACAGCCGGTTCACTGGTACCGAAGCTGGCAGCAGTTCACCTCTGCCACGCGAACCAGCCCCCGTGGAGGAGCAGCTTTATAGGAGCACCCCACCACCAGCCAGTTTCCAGTCGTCTAACCAGCGGTGTACCCACTGAGGGACCCAAGGCTCCCCAAAGCATCCAGAACGTACATCATGGATAGGGCATTGAAGCAGCCTCCCCGTACCCGACCTGGTATTCCTGGGCGACGCTGGCAAAAGAAGGAACTAAGTAGGTAGAATGGAGGAACACTGCGGATCTCTGAGGAACACTATCACTGCTGAGTCCACCCGGTCTACTACTCAACCACTGTATACCATGTACTGCCTGCTGGTTACAGTAAAGACCCGTTGCAGAGACTATCTGTGTCCGTGTCTCCTTATGAACTGTCCGTCGTTAACTAAAGGTAACCGCAGCTGCCGCACAACATCTTGAGCAGCTCCAGCCCCCGGGGATCACCGCTCAGCCTGTGGGGAGCGTAACATCTTGCTGCTGTCCATCCCCCGGGGGTTCCGCAGCGTCGGTAGCCCTTACCGAATCTACTCATAGGTGGCGTCACGAATCAAACAAATTAAACCCCTTTTTAATCTGTTCCCGCAAGACGTCTTCAATTTTGATCTGCACTACACCGGGCCCCACTACCGGCAGGCGCGGTCCACCCGTGACAAGGAAGGAGAAGAATCGCCTGTATCAACCGGAGTCAGCCGGCCACGGTGAGTCATGTACGCTGTGGATGAGGTCAGGGCTGCTTGGCAGACCTGAGACCTACCGGTATTGGCGGCTCAGGGTTGGACTTGCCTGTTCCCTGTTGTGGACCGGTATTCCCCCAGACCGTTTACTCTCACAGTCTGGCACTGGTCTGCCCTTTCTGTCTGGGTTGCCACTACTTTTCGGGCCACTTCCCTATGGGGTCCCTCTAGGACTTGTTCCTTGCTTCATCCCTCAAATGAAACTCTCCTCTTCTCTCTCCTCTTTCTCCGTCTCTGTCTCTTTGTTTCCCGCTCCTTCTACCCTAACATTCTTCCCATCAGGACCAGTTACCCTGGTTACGGGTTAGCTGATTGGTCCCCTAGTCTAGGTGTAGGGATGCTGGGAAGAGAGCCTCAGTTCAACATTATCCCCTCCAATGACTGGCATACCGCACACTCTGTTTTGGGTGCAGTACCCCTACTGTGGTGCACTGACCAATGGGGCGCCACAAATCTAGGTCTCCATCCTTCTCCAGAAGTGGAAAGTCCTCGACTCGGACCTTTGGTGGCTTGGGCTCCTGGTTGGCTGGGACGGGCTGCGAGATCCAACAGCAGGCCAGCTCCAGCTGATACTGGCTCTCTGAGTGGCGCTCTGCAGCTTCACACTCCACAGCCTCACGTCATTCTGCAGCTGCCATGAGGGTCTCATAGGTGCCCTGGTGTCCAGCTTCGACACGAGCAAGGGCAGCTTGAAAAAGGGCATCGGAGCCCATCAGGCTGGGGGAACAAGCAGGTGGTGATCTGCCCACTGTGGGGCTGAGGACAGGGAGTGCTCGGCCCCCTGCAGAGTTGACCTGTCAGTGATTGGCTCCTTGAGGACCCGTGGATGGGTTCCTTCTCACCTAGTTCAACATTGTCCTCCAACACCTCTCCCATATCAGCCACAGCAAGTGCCCTCTGCAGCATTTGACTCCTGGTTCCCTGGGCCAGCTTGGCAACCCCTAGTCACTGACACACAGCTGCAACCTGATGCACCCACACACCTTTGTATTTGCACTCTGACCATCTAGTGTTGAGTTGATCTTAGGATCATGACAGCAAAAGCTACTGCCACCAGTCCTTAGAGTTAGGGAACTGGGGTCCCACACACTATTATGTTGATCCCACCACTGCCACTAGTTGTGGAGGATCGGCCACTGAACATGGCAGCTCTATAGCGCCTCTTCTAAACTCAGGCTACTTAGGGAACTAACTGAGGATAAAAGAAGGGCCACAGCTGCCCTGTCAGCGCTGGTTTATTAAGGCATCTCTCAGTGAGGGTGATATATGCCTCCTGGTCCGCAACCAGAAGCCCATGTAATAACTGCCACCCCGTCACTGATAGAGGCCCTGGATAACCTCAAGCACTAACACCAGTTTCTCGTTTGATATAAGTCCGGTCTGTGATCGGGCTTATATTGGGTCAAAAACCAACCCAGGTAACATTAAATGAGCACATGGACGTGGGGGTTCATGATCAAGATAAAGGAACAACTCAAGATTAAATTTACCGTATATACTCGTGTATAAGCCGACCCGTGTATAAGCCGACCCCCCTACTTTTGCCCCAAAAATCTGGAAAAACCTATTGACTCGTGTATAAGCCGAGGGTGGACCTCAGCACAGGTATACAGCCCCCAGCAGTGTGGTATACAGGCCCCCCCCAGTGGTATACAGGCCTCCCCAGTGGTAGTATACAGCAGCCACAGTGGTAGTATGAAGCATCCCCAGCAGCCCCAGTGGTAGTATACAGCAGCCCCAGTGGTAGTATATAGGAGCCCCAGCAGCCCCAGTGGTAGTATACAGCAGCAGCCCCAGTGGTATATACAGCAGCAGCCCCAGTAGTATATACAGCCCCAGCGGTAGTATACAGGCAGCCCCAGTAGTATACAGGCAGCCCCAGTAGTATATACAGCCCCAGTGGTAGTATACAGGCAGCCCCAGTAGTATATACAGCCCCAGTGGTAGTATACAGGCAGCCCCAGTAGTATATACAGCCCGTAGTATATACAGCCCCAGTGGTGTACACAGCCCCAGTGGTAGTATATTGCAGCCCCAGTGGTGTATACAGCCCCAGTGGTAGTATATTGCAGCCCCAGTGGTGTATACAGCCCCAGTGGTAGTATATTGCAGCCCCAGTGGTGTATACAGCCCCAGTGGTAGTATATTGCAGCCCCAGTGGTGTATACAGCCCCAGTGGTAGTATATTGCAGCCCCAGTGGTGTATACAGCCCCAGTGGTAGTATATTGCAGACCCAGCGGTAGTATACAGCAGCCCCCGTAATCCAGGGCCCCCCCAGCCTGACTCCGGTCACCTGTAAAGGAAACTATACTTATCACAGTGCCGCTGTCCGCGCCCGCTCGCACCCGCTCGCAGCTGCCGTACGCGATCCTCCATCTTCATGCGTCTTCTTCCTGTTTCCTGTGCTCATCGCAGGCAATGACGTCATTGCCTGCGACGAGCACAGAAACAGAAAGAAGACGCATGAAGATGGAGGATCGCGTACGGCAGCTGCGAGCGGGTGCGAGCGGGCGCGGACAGCGGCACTGTGATAAGTATAGTTTCCTTTACAGGTGACCGGAGTCAGGCTGGGGGGGCCCTGCATTACGGGGGCTGCTGTATACCGATGTATACATCGGTATGTACCGATGTATACATCGGTATACAGCACTGACTCACGTATAAGCCGAGGGGGGTACTTTTCAGCCCAATTTTTGGGCTGAAAAACTCGGCTTATACGCGAGTATATACGGTATATATTTAATTGCCCTATCGGCGCACTAGATATTAATATAGTACAGACATTATTAAAATATTAGAAATATTATAGTCAGTTATGCAAATAAAAGATAAATGGGATACACACATAATTACAGACACGTGTAATCAGTTACTATAATGTTGGTGACACCACAAGAGGCAGCTAGTGCCAACCGGTTCCTGGGTACACTCTGGCCTTGATGAAATTATGCCCCTCAGAAGACTACCAAGATGGAGAAGAGGTGAGACATTCTTATACTGTAAGAGGCCTTCCCATCTCACACCCATCACCTGTCTTTGGGCTGTATCATAACTCCCACCCCCTGAATGGGAACATGAAATATCCAAAATCTATTATGGGTCTTAACTTTGCCTGGGAAGCATCGCAGGCCAATATCAAGTTTAGGTTACTTACGATCATAGCACATTTATGTACAAATAAGTGCGATGACCATCTGAATCTGTAGATTCCATGTTTATGCTTAACATTTTTATAGGAGCGACGGCTCATAAGATATTAAATGTTATTCTTCGTCTCTGGCCTGTCTGGGTTATCTGAAAGGATTTCCTTTCAATATGTGGTAGAAGAAGATTAGTTTTCACACTCTGTCACTTAACTATCCCTTCTGAAAGCTCTATTGTGTGACCAGTTGGTGTTTCCTCAGGTTGATTAACATACTGATTGAATACACCGTGGGCCAAGAAAGGTGGGGGCTATCTCCGATGAGTGAGTTATGGTAGCATCTGAACAAGATGGCTACTTGTAGGAATATTGCTTTATTCCTTACAATTGTAGTTTAGGTGCTGGTTGAGCGTTCATCTTTTATTTATGTGGCTCCTTCTCTTCCATTTTTGTGCCACAGTTTGAGTTTCAGTTATTGTAGTTGGGCCATTATGGAAACTTTATTAGGCTATGGCAGCACACTTTATTAGGCTATGGCAGCACAGATCTCCACAAAAACTATTTCTTAAAGTATCACCCCAGTATTTTTTTAACTGCATAGCTGGAGTGGTGCTTTAAATCTAAGTCCCCTGACCCGTGTTTTATACTCACCTTCTGTTGGCTTCATTTTGTATTACCGTTGCTCCGGTCAATCTCCTGTGATTGTGACCTTCCGGAAGTTCCAGTGTTTTATGAAGCATGCTGAAGGACACAACTCAATACATCTCTGTGAAAGCCTTGTTCTGGCTCCTTCAGGCTCTCATAGAGAAGCATTAAGAGATTGTGACATAACTTCAGACTTCTGGTCTGTGAGCAGTTACAGTCACAAGATGGCGCCATGGAACCTAAGCACCATCCGTAAAAGGTGAAGTTGCTGGAAGGTGAGTACATGACAGTGGCAGGAGACTTAGATTTAAAGCACCACTGAAATGCTTAAAAACACTGGGGTGGTGCTTTAAATAAATAAATATGCATTTGAATATGCTACAGCTCTATTGTGCCAAAATGGTATCAATTTGCAGTCACAATGATAATAATAATTAATAATTTTATTAATTTATTGCCAACATATTCTACACTTTACCATTGAGCCAAGACATTTACATCTGTCTTCTTTAATTAGATATTTGACACAATATACAGTATAATTTGGCAACTATTCGTGTGAGTTGTGGTATTTATGTTAATATTGTTCTTCATGTTTTGTGCAAACATGGGCTCAGTGAATGCATGCATTATCTTGTTGGCTCATCCACAGTGTCCTTGCAGATTGTTTTAGAGGTGACATCATTTACACATTTCTCATGGAAAGCTGGGGGTCTTAATGTTTGGATTAAGTGAATGTTAGAGTCTATATTTATCAGACAGTTCACATACTCTTCCATCAGACACAGTGGGGAAGTAAACCCATTCAACCCGTACATCTATAGACCAGCTCTAGTTATCATTCTACATGTTGTGGAACTAAAAGCTAGCACCTCTCTATGCAATAAATTATTTAAATGAGAACCAGAGATGTAGCTAAAGGCCGCTTCACACACAAGGATAGAGGTGAACGATATTGTTCCCTATGTCACGTGACTGCGATCCTTCCGACATCATTGGTGCGCTGTCACACTCAAGGATATCGTTAACGATCCTGCATTTGGCAATGTGCCAGCGATTTTGAGAAGATCCATTGAACGATTTTCCAAGACGGCAGGAATAGGAGAATTTTGAACGAGATCGTTAAGAAAGGTGTCACACTGAACGATGTGGCTTCTTCACAGTTCATTAACTGGACAACAAACAATAGATTTGAAGTCAGGATCTCATTTTTGTGATGAACGTTCCAACAATTTTTTTAACCAACATCGTTCATTTACACGCAAGAATGCACTAACGATATCGTTGGAACGTTCACAAATCCGTGACGTTTCAACGATATCCTTGACGATATCCTAGTGTGTGAAGCGGCCTTAAAGGCCCAGTTACACACACAGATAATTGTGCAGGGATTTTTCGCAGATCTCTGGTTGTAGTGAAATTATGGACATTGATCCATTTTGTGGCCATGTAGAAATGTAACAATGTGTCCATGATTTCGCTGCAACCAGAGGTCTGCCAACAATCTCTGCACAATTATTTGTGTGTGTAACTGGGCCTTTAGGGTTCAGCTTGGTGGAGAGAGAAGAGGAAGGGGGGGAAGAGCAAACTAATGAGTGTGCCCCTAACCAGGTAACCCTGATTACAACTACAGCCTATTAGTGGATGTAGGGGAGCCTCAGCAGATGAACACACTGTTAATGAAAATAAATCTTTATACAAAGACTAACACCAATATTACCGCCATATGGGGACCATCTAGTGGTTGATTCCAGTCCTACAGCATATATGAAAGATTACAGTACAGTTACAGATAGTGACTTAGTACGGACGTTCTTTTTTATTAAGTTGTTCACTTTTCCTGTTTATTCCATCTGGCCCAGACCAACATGGCAACTTCTCCAGCCGTGACTCATCTACAGAGATTACAACAAAGACATATTTGACTTCTCACATTTCCAGCCCCATCGTCCCCATTTATTCCCAACCTGTACAAACTGCGGACATTCTGCACAAACACTCTGCGGATGCCCCAAAGTTGAGCTGCTGCCGTATGTGTCCCTATTACTGTCCCTGCTGTGTGGTACTATGCATCCTGTAGATGGTAAACAAAACCTATTTATATATTTTTCCCTCTAGAAAGTGTTAATGCCGCCAGTGTGCCCCTTTGACTGCACATTACTAGGGTTCTCCTATAACAAAAAGTGGCCACTTAATATTTAATAATGTTCCCTTTAGTATCCCCATGTACAGCTCCTCTCTACATAGTATGATACCCTCACACTGTACAATGACCCCCTCAGTAGCCCCCACAGAGTCATGGCCCTCTTAGTAGCCCTTACATTGTGTCATGGTTCTCTTAGTAGCTCCCACCCTCCTGGGTTTGGCTTGTAAATATTGAAAGACGTCACCACTTCTTATATTTTGCATCCACTCCTGGTTTTGGCTTGCAAAAACTGGTGTGAAAAACTGACCAAAAACTGAACATGTGAACGTAGCCTTTCTCTGAATAGTTATTTGAAGGCACATGTCTTCGTCAGCCTCCACTGAGCAGGGGTGTAATGGTTGCAAACTGTCACGGTGGTTTCTCTGGCTGGCAGGCCGTCCTGAGCAGAATGAGAAGGGGTTGAAGTTGTGGATAGGGACCCAGGATCATCCGCTCTGAATAAGTAAAGTCTAGACTCCATATGCAACAGAACAAGACTCACATTTACTGTAACAGCTTATGATGATGGTGGTATTCCAGTTTTCCAAAATTATTCAATATACAGATTCATAGCCTCTGATGGTGTGATGAACGTATCTCTCTTTTCGGCAATGTGTGGTAGCTTTCCTCTCGCTTGCTGGTTATGACACTAAAATTAAAATTCTCTCCACCAGACCTTGGCATCCACAGTACCTCATGATTATAAGAAAGTACCTCAGCTCTTCTTCCACTGCTCAGGATTGCATCATGACATCCCTATGTATGATCCCTAGCCAACATTGTCTGGAATTTAGGCACTATTTGGACCAGACAGGACACTATGTCCCATGCAGCTGCATATATTTTGCAGGGTCCTGATAGTGACCACAGCAAAGGCTCTGGCTGGCCTTCTTTATCTCCAGCACCACTATTTCCCAGGGGATCACTATTGTTCCTCCTGGGCTCAGTAATTAGCCTATAGCTACTAGCCACTACACTTCACAATAGCCCTTTGCACTGATCACATCTCTGTGCATAAATTGTTGAAGAGCTGATTTCCCACAGCACCAGAGTTTACAGACATTTGTGATCCCTGACTTTGCAGCGCACCTCACACAGATACCCTTTAAGGTATGTGCATGTGGCGCCCCTGTGGACCAGTCGCCACTAGAAGGCGCAAAAACCGAGATCGGTAAGTCCATTCACCCAAACACACTCCATCCCAAGGCTTAGGGACTTTATGCCCAGCAACGGGATAGCGGGAGGAGACAAGTGGAGGGTGGGAAAGTTAGACAGGACACTGTCAGGAGGGAGGAAACAAAACCAGAAAAACACTACAGGAAGTTGAGCAGTCAGTTAGTCAAGTCCAGAAGTCAAGTTCAGTCAGACGGAGAGGAGAGGACACCATCACTACACGGGACTGAAAGGACACGCACTAGGCAGCCTGCACCACCACAAGGCTTGTCCGGGTCCTGGGCTGCAGACCGTAGAGAGATACAGAAGGAGTCCTAGGGGCACAGATAGTGAGAAATCCATTTGTGTACCCGAATTAGTGGGAAAGATGAAAGACTGGGCAGAAACCAGGGCGCCGGCTCTGAGGTGGCCAGGACAATCCAAACTCCAACCACAAAACCGATCGGTTGCAGGGTTTTTATGTCCCGTGACCCAACCCCGCCGCAGCAAAGAGAAGGCCGCCGTACTAGGGCTAGGAGACCAGGCAAAAGCCTGTGGCCGCTGGATCGTAGCTTTGCATGTGGAAGTGAGAGAAAGTGAGGCCCATGGAAAGGAACACAAAAAGGGGTGATTTGGACGAGCCATCCCGGCTCCTAAGAGACTACCGGAACTGCCACTGCACTGTATTGTAAATTGAACATCTGCCGAGAGAACAAAGTAAACCGGGTTGAAGCTCAGCACTGTGTGAGACTGTCATTTCTGTGCCCGAGGGGAGGTTAGACTGAATCGCCGAGCCGGAAGCAGGAGCCTGCCTGAGAGTGACTCTTACCGTGTTTCCCTGAAAATAAGACCATGTCGTATATGTTTTTGGGCGCCAAAAGTGGCACCCTGTCTTATTTTCGGGGGATGACTTATATTGGCAGCCCCAGCCTCCCATCCACACTGCAGCCTCCTATCACACACACCCATACACACACACACACACACAAACATACACACACACACATACACACACACAAATTGCTTCCTACCTTTGTCCCCCACTGTCCGGTGCCATCCTGTGTGGTGTCCCCGGTGCTCCTCCGGCCTCCTCTGTGATGCCCCGGTCTGCGGTGTGGTGCGGTCCGGTTCCCTGTTGATCGGTGATGCCTGGGCCACTTCCTTCTTTACCCGGAATCGCTGGGCTGTGATTGGCTCAGAACCCATGAGCCAATCACAGCCCAGAGGCGCCCATGTGACATCACGGGTCCTGCGCTCTCATTGGCGCAGGGCCTGACCTGGGCGGGGATTCTGGGTAAAGCAGGAAGTGGTCCGGGGCAGCACCGATCAACAGGGAACCGGACCGGACCACACCACGCTGCAGACCGGGGCATCACAGAGGAGGCCGGAGGAGCATCGGGGACACCACACAGGACGGCACCGGACAGCAGGGGGCAAAGGTAAGGCCTTATATTGGCAGGCCCTCCCCCCTAGGCGGACTTATAATCGGGGGGGACTTATAATCGCTGAAACACTTTATCCCTGCCAGCAGCCAGCTCAGCCCCGCTGGCCTTCCATCCCTCCATTTCTGGCTTCAGCATATATCGAGCTGCACTTGCATGTCTGCTGAGTCCAGTACGATGTTTCACTCACACCCATAGACTTGTATGAGTGCAAATGATATGAAACTAGCAGACAATCGCAGATCTGAGCTGCCTGATTGTCTTACATGGGCCAGAGTGTAATGCAAGGTTTTTTCACATTGCACTCTTAGGAATTGACTCACCGTAGCCGGGGTGTACATGGGGCAGGCATTTTCTTCTCCCTGTCACGGAACCGCGCCTGCGGTTGTGTAGGCCCGGTGGTCCAGAACAATAAAGTTGGATGAACAGATAAGGGGTTAATTGTTATTGTGACGCCACCTGCGGGAATTCCGGTGATTTCACCGGCACTGCTGAGGCCTCTGGGGGATGGGATGCAGCCAGATGGAACGCTCCCCGCAGGGCGAGCGGGAGTCCCCGGAGCCAGGAGCTGCACAAGATGTTGTGAGGCAGCTCAGTTACTTTAAACATGCGAAGTAGACAGTTCTGAAAAAGGCACGGACACTGATAGTCTCTGTAACGGGTATTTTACTGTATCCAGCAGATGATACATGGCATACAGGTAACGGGTAATGGACCGGGTGGACTTAGCAAAGACTGGTATGTTTTCAGAGCTTTGCGGTGTTCCTCCGTTCTAAGCTTACTCTAAGCTGGGTTGCCGATGTCGCCTTGGGTTGCCAGATCAGGTACAAGGAGGCTGCTTCAATTTCCCTGCCGGGGTATACGTTCCGGTGTGAGGGGACCCTTGGGTCCTTTTGGTGGGTACTCGGCTGACAAGACAACTCTGTTTGCGGCGGCGGAGGGGTACTGCTGTAGAGCAGTCCCTCCACTCCTGGTTTGCATAGCAGTGATAAACGACTGCTATCTTCGGAACCAGTGATCAGGTTGTAGATGGGCGCGGGTGTATTTTGACCCGTAGACGTTCGCCCAGAGTCCGTTTTCAGGGCACCAAGCATTGGCGCCAACCGGAGGTGGTCTTGGGGCTGCAACGCACTGTGCAGAGCCCCGTCTCCTATGTTCCTCCTCGACCACGTCCTTTCTCCTGCTCCTACATCTTCCTTCTCCACACTCTACTCCTACACTCCGCCCACCAAGACCTTATTGGCCCTCTATGCTGGTAATGCATGTAGGGTATGAAGCTCTGAGTTTTAACCATGTCATTGCTTAGTCAGAGAATATTGCAGCTTCGGTCAGGGATGCAATACCCTCCTGTGACGCACTCGTTGCGGGGCGCCACAGAATCACATGTCACTGTGATACTATTCTAATATCAGGGCTACTGGACTGAGGAGCATGTATCCAGAGGTGGGCCAAGAAGCAAATACTCATTGGTGGACTGGGCCGAAGAGCATATGAGTCGGTCGACAGGGAGGGGGGTACTCGGATACCGGGACTGATGGTTACTTCGATGGGGGATCAAGGCTGGTCGGTTCCCGGTCCAGTGCCCTGGACCCTCAATGGCAGGGATGGTGAGGGGGATGATGATGACATATGTGGGGAAATGGTAACGTGATGCCACCTGTGGTACCTGGTAACGTGGATACCAGCTCTGCGGCCGGCCACTGAGGTGATGGAGGTGCAGCTCAGAGTAGTACAGCTCCCCACAAGGGGAGCTTTACCTCAGGGCAGTGGGGGTGAATGAGAGGAGTAGTAGTAACGGTTCTGCTGTGAACGTTGCAGGCGGCGGCGAGGGAAACAGGCACACACATAATTGTCTTTGTTTCGGTACCTTTTTACTGATGTCCGGTAACAGGTACAGTCCAGGAGAATAACCAGGTTCTTAGTGCAACTTGTGACATTCACCTTGGAAAGTTGTGAGGCCTTCTCTGTTATTGTGGGCAGTGATTGGGCTAAGTCCTGCCTGAAACTGAACTTGCCGCTCCTTCTCCCTCTCAGGGTACTACTCCATAACCGACAATGAGGACCTTTCTGTGGGATCCCTATTCTCTGCTTAGGTCCTGGTCCTATACTTGGTCAAGTTTGAGTGTCTTGTCGTTTTTACCTCAGGGGGATTAGATCCCCAGGTCTGCCCAGTCTTTCTCTTCTGCACTTTAGATTGTTAGCAAAATCAGACTCCGGTGTCCGGGTGTACTAAAGGGAAACCTGGTAGGTTCCCTTCTCCCTTTCTCTTACTTCCTCCACTGGCCTCCGACCCTCTCCCTATGGTGCAGCACAGCTGGGTCAGTGTTCCCTGGTCCTGGGCCTAGCTTGGTCCCAGCAACCAGCTCCTTGCAGTACCTTCCTCTTTGGCTGTCTGACTGGAACTAACTGCTCTCTTCACTGCTCTGGGCAGACTGACTGGAACTGAACTGACTCCTCCCCTCAGGCCTGGATCTTTTATAGGGGATCTGGCTTAAGGACAGCGAGTGGAGCTCCCTCTCCTGGTCTGGGGTGGAAGGTGTTGTGTGCTGTGTGTACCAAGGTGTATGTCTCTCCTTGCAGCTTTGGGTCCTGGGCAAACCCCAGCAGGGTGCCACACATATGCCAGGGGTGTACTAGGTTGCGGGTACAGTGGGGAATATGCATTTGCACTTTATCTTTAAATGATATGTAACGCCCCAGGATATGGAAACTCGGATGTCTGGGCCCTCTGCTTCGGTTGGGGATGTAACTGGTGGCCTGCCCAGATCCGTAGCCCCAGGGAACAGCCCCAAAAGAAGGGTTTTCTTTAGCATTTACAAAGGGATTTGAGTCTTTGTCTCGTGATGCCAGGTAGTGTTTAAATCTTTCAGTAACGGCCCAGACCAATGCCAGGAACTCCAGCTTGAAAGAACTGTAGTTTTCGAGGTTCCTTTCTGTGGGGCGAAGCTTCCTACTAGCATAGGCAATCACTCTTTTTTTGCCTTCTTGCTTCTGGGCGAGTACAGCTCCTTATCCAACGTTGCTGGCATCTCTATATAACAGGAATGGTAGGTTGTAGTCAGGGTAAGCCAGGATCTCCTCACCAGTTAGGGCCTCTTTCATCATCTGGAACGACTCTTCTTGTTCCTTGCCCCACTCCAAGGGAGGACCTCTAAACTTTCCTTTCTTGGGTTGGCCTACCAAGAGATTCTGTAGTGGAGCAGCCTTCTTCGTGTACTCCTTAATGAACCTACGGTAGTATCCCACTTTTCCTCCTCTTTCCTCTCCTTGCCTTCTGTACCCACTCTTGGGCCTGGCAGGTCTGCTCAAAGGCTGTTCAGGGTCAACAGATCGGACCTAACACGGCACCAATCACCAGGACGTATTCGCAGCTCTCCTAGCGTCTGCACACTCTGACTAACTCCTCCCCAGCATCAGTATTCATAGGGGATCTTGCCTAAGGGCAGCAAGTGGTGCTCCCCCTACTGTGCCGGGGTGGAAGGTGTTGGTTGCATTAGTGTACCAGCTGTGGATTTCCATCTGTGTTCTAGGAAGGCCTGTGGGTATCTGTGGATGCAGGGTGCCGCAGATATACCGGCCAAGCTACATCACAACATGATGCATGCACCCAGTCTGCTGCACACATGCCTCTCAGTCATTGTGCTGTTTCCTGCTTAACTGTTGGCGAGTTTACACATGCATGCAAGCATTCACTGATGAACGCTGTTGCGATTCACACAATGGATTACATCCTGTTTAGGCAAAGTTAGGGCTCTCTGGGCTCCTTACTCTGCTAATGCAGTCACAGTATCTCTGTAGTCCTTCGCCCAGTAGGACCCTTCTCCTGTGTCCCGCTGTCATACGTACCAGGTCTGTGCTCCCACGATGTCTTCTCCAGCTGCTGCTGCTCTCTGGCGTCTTTCCCCCACCTCCTAACTTCTTGGTTGCAAGGAGAATGAGCATAGGGCATGCACACGCCGCTGTCAGAAGATTTAAAGGGCCAGTACACCATTTTCGAAAATTACATCACAGCCAATTGCTGGGAGGCAGGTGCATACTTAAAGCCATCACTTCCCTAGGGAGGTGCCTGGGCAACTTCGTTCAATGCTTAGTAGCCAGTTCCGGTCCCTAAACTGTGCTTGTATCTTGCTTGTAATTTTAGACGTTCTAACGTGCCTTGTCTTTCTTGCTTTCAGTAGTGGACCCTCCCCCTGCCTTACCCACCTGCAGATCCATACAGCACGCGTTGATCCCTGGCTGCTTCTCGGATCCTTCCAGCAACATCCAGCCCTTTTAGCTTTCCTCCCCGGTTTCTTGGTTTCAATGTTCCGCCCCCTCTGGTATCACTGTCCTTTTGGGTCTGACCCTCTGGTTGCAGGTTCATTTGATCCTGTTTGGCTGTACCGGGACAATCCCTGTATTGGGGTCCGCACCTTGGTGCTCCCCTGGGGGACCCTGTGCTCTGGCCCTGAGGACATCCATTTGGCGTTTTTCTCCTATATTAATATATTTTGGTAATTATATCTAAGAGGTATATATTGTTAGGCTTAGCGCTAAATCTCTTAGTACATGTATTAATTATGACGCTTTGGCTTGGTACAACCCTTTTTCGGGATGTTTATTACTTTCTCTGTATACACAATCTTAAAACTTCTTAAATAATCCTTAACACTTGATCTTATCACACTATCGCAATTGAATTCATAGGATTCCTGTTTCAGCTGGTACACCTCCAGATTGTGGTCGTTAGTCCACCTGCAATATAAACACAGGTGGTTCTATTTGTTTTGCCTTGGTATTTGTCTACGTGCCAGTCTTTTATTTTGGTTACTGGGGGTTACCTTTTATGGATGTACTGGTAATTTAGCTGTGACTTCTGATAGTATGTTTACCGGGTTCACCTGTAATAAACCTAATGGTTATAATTTGTTTATTAGCTAGTAGGGTCGGTATATGTCTGTATTTTTACCTTTATTGTTGACTTTAGTCAATTCTGCTTCCATGTTGTGTGTCGGCCAATTTGGTTGGTTCTGATGGCCTGAATGATTTGGTTATTATTATCAGTTGCACAGTTCCTATAGCTTTTCTGTGGTTTTGTGGCTATGCTATGAGTATTTTGATCACATGATACTTTATATACATGTTGTCCTACTCCAAGCTGTATAGGCTTGAGAGCCAACTATCAATTAATTCAAGTGATGTGTATCTCTGTAATGAGGAGGGATGTGGTGTAATGACATCAACACCCTATATAAGGTGTGCTTAATTATTAGGCAAATGCCTTTCCTTAGGCATAATTGGTCAGAAGAGAGATTTGACGGGCTCGGAAAAGTCCAAAATTGTGAGATGTCTTGCAGAAGGATGCAGCAGTCTTGAAATTGCCAAACTTTTGAAGCGTGATCACCGAACAATCAAGCGTTTCATGGCAAATAGCCAACAGGGTCGCAAGAAGCGTGTTGGGCAAAAAAGGCGCAAAATAACTGCCCATGAATTGAGGAAAATCAAGCGTGAAGCTGCCAAGATGCCATTTGCCACTAGTTTTGCCATATTTC
Source organism: Allobates femoralis (assembly GCA_033576535.1). Taxonomy (NCBI): domain Eukaryota; kingdom Metazoa; phylum Chordata; class Amphibia; order Anura; family Aromobatidae; genus Allobates; species Allobates femoralis. The sequence continues at coordinate 86,272,388 of JARQOC010000005.1, forward strand.
AGAGCTGCAATGCTACTGGAGTGTCAAAAATATACTCGGGGACATGGCCATGGTAAGGAAGGCTGAAAAACGACCACCTTTGAACAAGAAACATAGGATACAACGTCAAGACTGGGCCAAGAAATATCTTAAGACTGTATTTTAAACGTTTTAGGGACTGATGACATGAGAGTGACTCTTGATGGGCCAGATGGATGGGCCACAGGCTGGATCAGTAAAGGGCAGAGAGCTCCACTCCGACTCAGACGCCTGCAAGGTGGAGGTGGGGTACTGGTATGGGCTGGTATTATCCAAGATGAACTTGTGGGATCTTTTCGGGTTGAGGATGGAGTGAAGCTCAACTCTCGGACCCACTGCCAGTTTCTGTTAGACAACTTCTTCAAGCAGTGGTACAGGAAGAAGTCGGTATCGTTCAAGAAAAACATGATTTTCATGCAGGACAATGCTCCATCACATGCATCCAATTACTCCACAGCGTGGCTGGCCAGTAAAGGTCTAAAAGAAGAAAAAATAATGACATGGCCCCCTTGTTCATCTGATCTGAACCCCATAGAGAACCTGTGGTTCCTCCTAAAATGTGAGGTCTACAGAGAGGGAAAACAGTACACCTCTCGGAACAGTGTCTGGGGGCTGTGGTGGCTGCTGCACACAATGTTAATCGTAAACAGATCAAGCAACTGACAGAATCTATAGATGGAAGGCTGCTGAGTGTCATCATGAAGAAAGGTGGCTATATTGGTCACTAATATTTTTTGTGTTGTATTTTTGCATGTCAGAAATGTTTTTTTTCTAAATTTTGTGCACTTATATTAGTTTACCTGGTGAAAATAGACAAGTGAGAAAGAAATATATTTGGTTTTTATTAAGTTGCCTAATAATTCTGCACAGTAATAGTTACCTGCACAGACAGATATCCTCCTAAGATAGCCAAATCTAAAAAAAAAAAAACACTCCAACTTCCAAAAATATTAAGCTTTGATATTTGAGTCTTTTGGTTGATTGAGAACATAGTTGTTGAACAATAATAAAAATAATCCGCTACAATACAACTTGCCTAATAATTCTGCACACGGTGTATTAGAAAAAACTTTTGTGACAGAGAAGGCAATCATTGAGTGGAACAGGCTGTCACAAGAGGTGGTGAGCTCCCCTTCAATGGAAGTCTTCACACAGAGGCTGGACAGATATCTGTCTGGGATGATTTAGTGAATCCTGCTTTGATCAGGGGTTGGACCAGATGACCCAGGAGGTCCCTTCCAACTCTACCATTCTATGCATACAAATGGAAAAGAAAATGATGGTCCAACATCCAAGGAAGTCCGGGAATCCGAGATTATGAATGAATTCCTTCCTGACAAATGATGCATATGTGAGTCATAGGCCGCCTCCCACCCTTTGATGTGAGCCGATGCTGTGAGCTCGCATCACCCCCCCACATCTCAGTTAATTTCTTCAGCTCAGATGTGTATCTAACAGCACCAATCAGATCTGCAATCTGATTGGCGCAGTTAATCCTTTGGATTGCACTGTCATCCACTGACAACACGATCCAAAGCTCCACAATTGGGACCATGCTGCTCCCCACCATGATTGGAGGTCTCTTGAAGCAATCATGGGACCTGCATTCTTTACCTAGAAAGCCAGGGTCTTGAGATGACCCTGAAAGCTGTCCTGATTCACTTCCTCCCTGTGATGTCCCAGTGACATCACCAGCAGGGGGTGATAATTTTTCCTGTCTTTAGATGAGCAGCAGATCATCTGAAGACAAGAGAAGCAATTGCAGTATGCAGCACTGAGGCCTTCTAGTGGGTCAAATAAAATAATGAAAAAAATAAATAAATAAACTTATTAAAAGTATGAAAAAAATTATAAAAAAATGATAAAAATGTAGGTCACCCCTCTTTTGCACCATTGAAAATAAAACTATTAAAAAAATAAAAAATACACATATTTGGTATCGCCACTTTCAGAAATGCCCGAACTATTAAAATATAAAATCAATTAATTTGATCTGTAAACTGCATAATGGAAAAAAAAGTCCAAACGCCAAAATTACGTTTTTTTTTGGTCACCACAACATTGCAATATAATGCAAAAACTGTCGATCAAAACAACGTATCTACCAAAAAATGGTATCATTAGAAACATCAGCTCAAGACACAAAAAATAAGCTGTCACACAGCCCCAGATCCTGAAAAATAAGGACGCCAGGGATCACAGATAATGGCTAGAGCACAATTCTTTTTCTTTAAAGACTTCAGAATTTTTTTCACCACTTAGAGAACAGTAAAGGTATACATGTTTGGTATCTACGAACTCGTACCAACCTGAGGCATGATGCTGTCATGTCAGTTTTACCATATAGTAAACATGGTGAATAAAAAACCAAAAAACAAACGTGTAATTGCACTTTTTTTTTGCAATTTCACCGCATTTGGCATTTTTTCCCATTTTCTTGTACACTATAGGGTAAAATAAATTATTTCATCTGAAAGTACAACTTGTCCTGCAAAAAACAAGCCCTCATAAATCTATATTGACGAAATAATAAAAAGTCTATGTATATTGGATAAAAAAGAAACTGCACTCACCGGTTTTCAGTGCTTGCTGTATTTATTCAGAACAGAGTTAGGCTGGCTTCACACTTGCAGATGCATCTGCAGCGTTTGCAGATGCATCTGCAAGTATCAGCATGCAGACCGGCCGTGGTGTGAATGCTCTCATTGATTCCTAATGTGAGCCGTAAGCAGGCGTATGCCTGCTTACAGATACACTCTCCGCCCGCACTATGACGCGAGATGTTGCGTCCAAGTGTCGGGCGGGAGTGTGTGATCTGTCAGCAGGCATACGCCTGCTTACGGCTCACATATAGGAAAAATGAGAGCATTCAGACCGCGGTGCGCCTATTATAAACATAGGGACCGCGGTCTGCATGTGATACTTGCAGATGCATCTGCAAAACGCGCAGATGCATCTGCAAGTGTGAAGGCAGCCTTACATCGGTGCAGGAGCAGGACTACGGCTTGCCGTTTTGTACAAACCAGTAATGGATCCAGATCTGCAATGAGAAAACATTGTGGCACCAAAAACCGGATCCGGTACCCCAAGGTGCATTCACGTACCTTGCGGTACCAGATCCGGTTGCCATAGGCGCCTATTATAAAAAAAAACGGATCCGGTTTCTCAATCGCTCCGAAAAATGCAGTCTGCATGTTTTTACCGCAGGCTGCAAAACCGGATGCGGTAACCGGATTGCATTAAGTGCAATCCGGTCTTTCTATTGCCGCCTGTGGCTGCAGATCCGGATCCAGTTTTGACCATGTTTAATGGTCAAATCTGGATCCAGATTTTAAAAAACAACGGCAAGTGTGACCCTAGCTTAAGAGGATTGGCACAGCAAAAGGTTTGGTGCTCTAGTTTTAGTGTAAGGGCTCACTCACACTGGTGTATAATACGGAGGCATGCTAGCTGATGTTTTATCAGGTAAACTTGACTCCAATGTTATACTAAGGAGCAGTACAGATCAGAGGCTTTTTTCTCATGGCAATTCGGCACAAGTCTATTTGCTGAGTGTAAAACAAGAAACCGCACTAGGATGACATCCAAGTGCAGTCCGATATACGCCGAGACAGACAATGAAGAAAATGGAGAAATTAAGGAGTTGTCTGGGGCCACAAAGGACTGGGTACTCAGTTCTCGGACGGTCAGTTGCAGGGGATGTCATGGGTGGTCCGTGCCCGAGCCTGTGCCCTAGGGTGACAATAAAAAGGGGTTAAATTTACAGGGATAAGAGTTGTCAGTCGTGACCCACCTGAAGGTTCCGGTGAAGACACCGGCGCTGCTTGGGCCTCCGGGGTGATGGACGGCAGCAGGTTGGAATGGCCCCCTACAGTAGGAGCGGAGTCCCCGGGGTTTGGAAGTAGGAATGGATGGTGGAGTATGGCAGCACAGTTGTTGCTGCACAGGGTTGGAGTAGCGGAGCGTAGTCGGTGTGGTGCAGGATTGGTGGAAAAGGGACACACACACATTAAAGTCTTTTGGTACCTTTACTGATGACTGGTTGCAGGTACACCCGTCCGGGGTGAAGAAAAACACCTTGGGATCTCCACAGCGAGTAGGGTTGTAGGCCTCCTTATTATTCTGCTTTCCTGCTCTGAGTCGGGCAGGTATGGAACCTAACCGGATCGCTACTTCTCTCTCTACACCTGTGTCGCTGCACTGAGGGCTCTCTCATGGGCCATCGCTGTCTCTCTCCCCGCGGTCCTGGCTCTCAATTATTGGTGCTGCGGGTGTCCGGGAAGCTAAGCCTCCTCGGGATGCTGGCTTCTCTGCTGGGTCTTTCTCCTCTGTCCCCTGCAGACTCGGGCTCCAGTGACCGGTGTTCTGGTGGGGTGAGCTGGGATAGCTCCTCTGCCCCCGGTAAAGTGTTTCTCCCCTTTGCCTTCGGTCCCTACTGTTCGGGTCCTCACACTGACTCTTGTGTGTACTGGTTTGGGCCTAGCACGGCTCTGGTACTAATTCAGCTCACTAGTCTCTGAGCTACCTTCACAGCTCTTCTAGCGTCTGCACACTGTGTCTGACTCTGCCCCCAGCACATGTATTTATTGGGGAAATCTGGTTTAAGGCAACCAGTTGGGCCACCCCTTACAGGCCTGGGGTGGAAGGTGTTACCTGCTGTGGGAAATCCTTCAGTGTCCTAGGAAAGCCTGTGGTTTCCTGGTACAGGGTGCCACATTCTCCATCTTCTCCACACCTGTGATTCAATTATCGCATGACGAGAGAATTGGATCACAGTAAAATGACATTTTGCTCACACTCGCAGCAGAGTTTGAGCTGAGTACATTGGCATATAGCATTTGATTCTCTTGCATTGGATACCATATGCCAGTGTGATTCAGACCTAAAGAGGATTTCCGCATCAGAGACAACCAGAGACTCTTGTTGGGGGTTAATACATGATAACTGAGTGATTAAGCTCAAAGGGAGAACAAACTGCCAGAGAAGAGCTACTACAGTGGGCTGTGCTCCTCACTGTGTGTGTTATAGTGCATTGTGAGAGACACAGAGTGAAGGAAGTGCTGCTGAAGTGTATGGCAGCATTTCTTTTTTGCAAATACAAGTAAATTGTTGTAGGTGATAGCTCTTAGCAGTATACCAACTAACGTCTTTTTAAGCATGTTGACTCTTTTAGAAAACCTGTAATCATCAAACTTTTTCCTTCCAGTGTCTCTTCCTTTCAATTCTCGACTCTGTCCTCTATTTCAAGCCACATATCTGAGCCCTTGTCACCTCCTGCCGACTCAAACTCAAAAATATTTCTTACATCCATACATTCCTTGACCAAGAAACTGCAAAAACACTCATGGATGCCCTCATCATCTCCCACCTTGATTATTGCTATCTCCTACTCTCCGGCCTCCCCTCTGGCACCCCTGCACTACTCCAAGCTATCCTAAATTCTGCTCTCTGACTAATCTACCTGTCTCCCCGCTATTCACCAGCCTCTCCTCTCTGTCAAGTCTTTCTCTGGCCTCCTATTGTCCAGAGGCTTCAGTTCAAAACCCTAACGATGACATACAAAGCCATCCACAACCTGTCCCCTCCATACATCACTGCCATGGTCTCTCGGTACTTACTTACACACAACCTGTGATCCTCTCAAGATCTCCTTCTCTACTCCCCTCTTATCTCTTCTTCCATAACCGCATACAAGATTTCTCCCGTGCTTCCCCCATACTCTGGAACTCTCTACCCCAACATATCAAGGCTCTCACTCACTATGGAAACCTTCAAAAGGAACCTGAATACCCACCTCATCCAACAAGCTTAAAACCTGCAGTGATCCTCAGTCCACCAGATCTAATCTCTCCTAGTGTATCCTCACCTATCCCTTGTAGACTGTGAGCCCTCGTGGGCAGGGTCCTCTCTCCTTTTATACTTATGTGTGCCTTGTATTGCTCATGTTTGTTGTACCTGTATGCCCCTTTTTCACATGTAAAGCGCCATGGAATAAATGGCGCTAGAAGAAATAATAATAATAATAATAATATTAGTAATAATAAAATCTTCTTTAATATGTTCCTGGTATCTGCCTAAATTCCTTTGGCTCTTGATGGACAGAGTGGTTTACTCACTCAAATAAATACCAGTGTAACTATACTGTTTAAAGGTTCAATTTACAGATTCACATCCATTGCATGTAGTATCCAGCCATAATATGGTCTGCTTTTTACTACTGTTCTTTAGTATATTGATTGGTTGTGGAAAAAAAAAGTTAAAGCGAACCTGTCACCCCCTCCAGACATCTAAAGATAACATAGCCACCTTCTGCAGCACTAAGGCTGCATTCTGACAAGGTGTCTATAGCATTTATGCTCCCTTGATTCACTGAAATAAAGACTTTTATAAAATCTGTTTCAAACCAGATCCAAGACCGGGAGGCGGGTTTTCAAGTGTCTGTCTCCCTTCCTCTGTGGTGTCAGTCATCCCTCTCTGCTCTCTGTGCACCGCCTCCAGGGCCACCTCCCTGCATTACAGAGCTTTGTCAGCTCTGCTACAACATAGAGCTGCTGTTATAGGAGACCCCACAGTAGTAAATCTAGCAGGAGGACCCTGAGCAGAACAGCAGACAGAGCACTGCCTGCTACGTAGCAGCCCTTGAGCTGAGCAGTTTTCACTTTCAGTTTCTTGTACCCAGCAGCATTGCTCCTCAGCCTCTGATCTAAAGCACAAACTCAACTCTGCTGCACTGCTGACAGCTCAGCTCAAGGCTGCTATGTAGCAGGCAGTGCTTTGTCTGCTCAGGGTCCTCCTGCAAGATTTACTACTGTGGGGTCTCCTATAACAGCAGCTCTATGTTGTAGCAGAGCTGACAAAGCTCTGTAGTGCAGGGAGGTGGCCCTGGAGGAGGTGCACAGAGAGCAGAGAGGGATGACTGACACCACAGAGGAAGGAGATAGACACTTGAAAACCCGCCTCCCGGTCTTGGATCTGGTTTGAAACAGATTTTATAAAAGTCTTTATTTCAGTGAATCAAGGGAGCATAAATGCTATAGACACCTTGTCAGAATGCAGCCTTAGTGCTGCAGAAGGTGGCTATGTTATCTTTAGATGCCTGGAGGGGGTGACAGGTTCGCTTTAAATTCTTCATGATTGCAAGAACAGTTTCACATAATGATACGCCTCAGGGTCGTGCAGTACTCGGAATTAGGGCTTTGATGCTTCTGGGGAGACACGGGGGCTGAGGTCTGGCTCCGTGACCCTGCGTGCAGACTTAAAAATTCTGGGGATAGTGATTTAGGGATAGTCGTCGAAACGCCACCCATGGTATGCAGCTATTAGTGGCCGCGGTTGTGGTGAGGGACCTCTGGAGATGATAGGAGTGCAGCGGTGATGGTCTCGCTCCCCACGGGTGGAGCGGATAACCAGGGCAACCGGGAAAGTCTATGGCGGTGGTAGACTGTTGAGGGTGCAGGACTAAGAGCGCTGAATAACCAATAGACACAAGGGTTGAAGTCTCCTTTATTTTTACTGGTAAAAGTAGCAGGTGTAGTTCAGGGTACCATCAACAAAAGATGTTGGGAGCCCGGGTGGCCTGGAAGCAAGTTGGGGTTCTCGCCCGGTCAGTTCTGAGACCTCCCTGTTGCGCTTCTCTTGGCAGGCTCTGGCTGCCTGTGGCTAGCTGCGGCCCTCTCCTCCTCCGTACAGTCTCTCACCTGTATGGGAGGAAGCTTGAGGCCTTCCCGGTACTACTCCTCTCGCTGTCATCTCTGAGCTCTCTAGTGATGCTGTGCCTCCTGGGCTTCATTGCGGTTGGGAGACTTGGAATCTCCCGCCCTCTGGCATTGGCTGCTTAGCCAAGAGTCCCTCACAGCATCGGACTTCGTTGTCTGTTTCTGACGCTCTGCACTGTAACTGGCTCCACTCCCCAGACCTGCTTCTCCACTTCCTCAGACCATCTCCTATGGGTCCCTCACGCTGGCTAGTCTTTGTCCCTGGATGAGGCTTGCTCTGCTGCAGTCCACGGGACCTCTTCACAGTCCTCCTAGGGACGGAACTCGGTGTCTCTGCTCTACCTTTGACGAGCTTGGCACAGCTCCAGTCCACCGGTCCTCTACACAGTCCTCCCAGAAACTGAACTGCCTAATGCTGCCCCCAGGCCAGAATTGATAGGGGACCTCCCCTGAACTCGGGCTTCAGAGCTCCCCATTCAGGTCTGGAGTTGGGAAGGTGTTGTGTGTGGTGGGCATACCTGGTGTGGATACCTCCCCTTGCTTCCAAGCACGACATGACCCCCGAGGGAGGCAATGTCATCGTGGCAACCGGACTCTGGGGTGCCACAATAACATTGTGCGACAGACAAGAAGGCTCATAAAATACCTTAGTACACAAGTACCTGGTGTGATAATACTGGTTTTAGTAGAAAGTAAGTAATAAGAAAGTAAATTTAGTTTTTTGCTGCATTTCTTGAATAGTCTTCTGGATGTTGTGCAGTGGTGACTGGTCTCAAGGTCTTCAGGGGTCTCACTGTTGGTTGGCAACTCTACAGTAATTAATGTCTTGCTCGGCAGTCCATGGGCAGCCACTACTGTGACAGCGTTCAGTTGGATATTGGCAAGTGGCATGTATCAGTTTTATAAATTGACTTTCTTTCTAGTAAAATCAACATTTTATGCAGTGATATGTCTACAAAGGTAATGCATCATAGCAGTAATTTACTAACCATAACTTTGCTGAAAGTTCCTTTAGTTTCATTTCATAAAACATAGTGTATGTAGGGCTTTTGGATTTATGCCCACCAGTAAATTGTACATTTAAGTTATAAACAACATATGTTGTATTGTTATTGATGGTGATTGTCGTCATACACAAGAACAAACAAAAATTGGATTTATTTTATTTTAAGAAATGTGCAATAAAACATGAAATTATGGTATATCAATTTTACCATTGTTATTCCTGTTTGTGGATTGATATAATGAAGACTAGCAGTAATGACTTGCACTTAGTTCTATGAAGACGGCCATGATCTGCAAAAATGTAGCATTACTTGGCTTTTACATTTTGCCTTTATGCAGACTGAATTATTGAAATAGCAACTTATCAATATATACCACAATTATTGAAAGTTCTTACAATTTCCAAAATCCTGCTTTGTTACTTACTATTCACTGCCTTAAATTTGGCAATTGCCTACATAATGTAAGCTTAGAATGGCACAGGTGATGGAAATAAGAATTTATCGTAAAAGAAGAAAAGATCTATAATATTACCCACAAACCGCAAAGCATATTTTAATGAAAGGGAACCAATCAGCACGCTTTTACATATGGACGTACAGCTTTACTCTAATAAAATAACTTTTTTGTCGGGATCTGATGTGCCTGTAATGAGAAATTCAGTGCAGATGCCATATCCAAACTAGCCTGATTTTCCTGACATCTACAATAGACTCCACATAACCGCCATGTTGGATCTCAACCAAAAAACCATTTTTTTGTAGGAATTCAGACTTATATAATCATACTACTACTACTACTACTATGTTTAAAAAAAAATGTACTGACAGGTTCTCTGGTAAAAATGTGTTAACACAGGGAAACTTTTATCAGAAGACCTAAGTGACTGCACACTTCTAAATCTTGACTTTGAGTGGTGCACACACTGTTAGGATTCACTGGTATGGATGGTGAGAGTTGCCGGTCACATGAACGTAAGTATGCAACTCGTGTTTGTGTCCCTCAATTCACTTGTTTCGAGCAAAGAAAGACACATCTAGTTCGAAATGTGACCATAAATATGTAAATCACATACTTGGGGCTAAAGGACCACCTGCTTTCAACAGCAATACCGTTGAGTGCTGACAGTGTGCAGAAATATGCTTTATTTGTTTGGTCTAGTTTGCCAGTATTTTTGATAGCAAAGAAAGAGTACGGTAATCTGTATGAATTGTGTGACCCCCCCCCCCTCATTTCCAGCCTACAAACTGCCAATATGTTATTGATTCTATTTCAATAAAGAATTACAATTTCACTAAGTGCTTACCCTGATGCTTGTATCATTAATATGCATATAATGTTGTACTACAAACTAGAAAATGGCTACTGGTGCCTTGTGGTGCTGTTGCATGTGAAGAATGGATTGGCCTCTAAGTTATTGCAGGGGACAACTTGGCTACACAAGCCCAGTCAGTATATTGGCTTTAGATTAATTGGTCAGGATATTGACTAATTGGAGTGATAATGATATGCTCCTATCAGGAGGTGTGTACTGCTGGCAGTTGTTGGGGGGACCCTGACATCTGCCAGGCGAGTTAAGGTATCAGCCTCTGATTGACTGTCAAGTTTTAGGTGCCGAGCCTGGAAGTTAATGTAAGGGGGGTTCCTGTCAGGTCTGTTAGACCGTGACAGGTCATCCAGAGCCCTCCCACCCTCCCAGAGATTAAAAAAACCATAATGGTATGTATTTGTACAATGATATCCTCTTATACCGTAAATTAAAAAAAAACAAAAAAAAACTTATAATTGTGTTACTGAAAAGATCAGTTGTTTTTTTGTTCTTTCGCTCCCCTTCTGTCGAGTGCTCTATTAAGAGGGGTAAAATCGCCCAATGTCTTTGGGCTGATTTTGGTTAAGTTGTTCGGTAATATTCCTTGATAAAACATTATGGTATTTATGAGTGGTTCTTTGAACCTATGGTTTTAAATATTTATTTGATGAACTAATAAATTTTATATACCTTCATAAAGCCACATGGCCAATTTTTATCCAATATAAGGGGCCTTTCACATCAGCGGTTTACGCTGATGTGCGGCAGATTTGGTAGGTGGCTCTACATCTGCTGGATCCGCCGCCTAATGGCCAACTTGAGGTCAGGCCCCGGCAAGCCCCATGCATTGTCTGTGGGGCTTGCGGTCCGGTGCGGCAAGTGCAGTTCTGCCAGATGCAGCAGATCCGGCACCTGTGGACACGAAAAAAAAAACGCCGCTTGCAGCATTTCTTTTTTCGTGACGGCAAGTGCCGGATCTGCCGCATCCGGCAGAACCGCACTTGCCGCACCGGACCGCATGGGGCTTGCCGGATCCGGGCCAGTAGTCGGCCGATAGGCGACAGATCCAGCAGATGCGGCGACACCTGCCGGATCTGCCACACATCAGCGTAAACCACTGATGTGAAAGGAGCCTTTGTTTGTATCAGTTGTCCGTTTATTTAGCAGTAAGTATAAGTTGGACTTTGTGTTGCCATGGAAGTCTTCTCAGTAGAAGTCCTAGGGAAGGTTTGGAGGATGGGTTAGGCCTAGGAAAACCTGATTCTGTCTAGTAGAGTCTTGACTATCAAGAAGTAGCAGAAGCATTAATGAGCCTACAAAGGTGGGAGGTTTGGGGGTAATCTGAAGAATGCAAATGAATGGCATGAGATACTAGACCTAGATTGTGAGTATTTGTGTGATACACAGGCCAGGAATTAGTCACCATTGGGGAGTCCTTTTGCAGAGAAACAAGGAAGTCTAACCATTGTGGAGTTGGTGACCTAGAAGTTTGTAGTCATTATGTTGTGACTTGTGCAGAGGTGTGGAAAAGGGTATAATGTGTGGGCTACTGCTTAAATTTCATCATCCTGCATGGTTATAGAGAGTCTTCTGGGACTGTAGAAATAGTCAAACAAGTAAAGGAACCAGCAGTGAGTTGAGGTGGTGTGAAATAGCTAGGTCATATTGAGGTGGGGCTGTGTCATACTCCATTTAGTGTGGGCCAGAAGATAGGTTCAGTAAGGTTACCTCCTTGCAGGCCTTGCATGGACCAAACAAATGGAGTAGAGAGCTCTTGAAACCAGTCAGAAGCCTCCTCTACTGTGTGAGCTACTGTGAGTGAGCCTGAAAGTGGGCTAATTGTCCCATAGTGAGGTAGCCTATTGGATGTTTACTTGGGAGTGAATGTGTAATTGGACAGAACCATTGAGAAGGAAGGTCTGTATTTGAGAAGCAGAATTGTTGAGAACAAGCTCTGTGAGAACGAGTGAGAGATTGCTATTAAATACCAGCACTAGATGAGATATTGGTTTGAGACTGTGTGAAGAAACGGTACTGCTGGTGTCCATGTAATATGAACAGAGAACTGAGCAAGAAGTTCATACAGAATGTTTTGTGCCTTCTTTTATTTGGGAAATTCTTCAAAATAAACACATGTGTGTGTTGAAACTTTGAGTATATTGTACGACTTAATGTGACAGAAATTCGGCTCTATATATACTGCTATATCTGAATTTGTGGTCTATAAAGGCAAACTTTGAATTGTATATGATCAGAACCCATCAATTAAATACGCATTGAGATACAGAGCGACTTCAGAGTCCAGACACAAGAGTTTCTACACAAAATGTACAAATGGATGTATGTTAGTCAAAACTATGCTTCTGTGTTATTGCAGAGAAGTGGTCATTTTTGCAAAGAGGGGAGGAAATGAAGTCTGTAAAATCTGAATAAAGCACTGGGTAGATTGTAATTTTGTTATTATTAGAGAAAGCTGACGATATGGCCAATTTCACATTTGGTGGAAAACCTATCTAATGGGATAATTCCCTCTTAAACTTTGTAGCATATGTACAGGATACGCCATAAACGCCTAATAGGATTCCCTTATCATGGGGATTGGGGCTTTGTGACAATAATTCAACTTTTTAATTCTCCATTAAACTTGAATAGAGAGGCAACATCACTTCCAGTCACTACAATGGAGTCTATCATTTAGGAAAGAGTCAAGTAACCCAACCACCTCTATTAAGTTTAATAGGTAAAGTGGCCACTGTAATCCAATGGAGCTTATGGCCTTTCAGGCAAATATTACTTAGCATTTTTAATAGTCTGCTAATGGGACTGGCAGATAGCAAGTCAGGATATGCACCTTATTCAAAATGTTCCCCTAAAGAAATGTATTCTAGTCAAACGATGCTCTAACTTCTCTCCCATTCAGGGGCTGGGTCGGCCGATAATTGTTCACCAAAGGCACTGGAGGTTCACACTCCATAGTTGATAAAATGCTTCGAAGTTTCTCCATCTGCAAAATTATAATAAATTAGACCAATATTACAGCAATGATTGAAATAAAATGAACAACCAGACACATCCTATAAATGTCTACTCATGCAAGTCCAACAAGTAGACATTCACTTTATAGTGCTCTGCTCTCTCCGTCCATTTCTATTGGAGAGCTATAAATTGGTGAGAGTTTGGAATATAATGGTGATAATTGTCGGGTGCTTTTACCTGCTCTGTGCTGGCTGTAATCGGTTCTCTTAGGAGTATCCAGGTCACACATTCCTCACATGGGGGAGTTGTGTAAGAACCTTGGTATGTCCAGTAATCCCGGGATGCAGGGAACAAGATTGAAGGGTCAAAATCTGTGAAATGCGCTTTCCTTCCCTTAATTACAAAAAATAAATAAAATGATTTTTTTGTTCTGGTCGTGGTGATAAATGAGGGTATTATACAAATCCAAATTAATTATTACCTAAATTATTACCTAACCAACTTGTGGAGTAGTTAACAATTTTCTCCGTCACCAGTAATCACAATGAAGCAAGCATCATATTGTTCTGCATATCCAATAAAATATTCCAGTTTAACATCACTACATGAGAAGAACTTGTCTCCGGCTGGGGAAGAAATTAATTTCTGTGCTACTGATAAAAATAGCTACCGGTAATTCTCAATGACCTAATTAAATAACTATATGGGTGCCCTATGCTATCGCATCGGGAGGGCGGTGTCTGGATGATGGTGGTGGGCACTGGCGCTGGGGGTGGACTTGTGTGGCAGTGTTGTCCTTAATTTGGAGGACAGTGAGGTGACAATAGAGGCAGTCCCTAGGGCAAGCTCGTGACTCACCAAGTTTGTTCACCCAGTTATGCGCAGTAGTGTACCGGGTGTACAAACATGGCAGCTGCATGCACATTTACAAATGGTGTAATGTCATGATGGGTGCAGCTCTAAGGCAGCCTTGTGAGGGATTATGGGAGGGGGCAGCGCATCAACACCGGTGGCAGAGGAGGAGGACATGGATGATAGCAGCAGCATAGAGTGCTGCTGGATGTACTGCACAGTGTGCCCCATCGACAGCAAAGTACCGCCAGTGGCCGCTATCTTGGCACAACCATCACTTGGGTGTGCCAATATGGCAGCTGCAACTTTTTTTTGTATTTCAGCTGGCCAATTAAATGGTGGTCAGCTGGGGCCAGCAGGCCTATCAGGTGGCGCTTTATTGTGGAAATCCAGATGCCAAGGCATTTATGCAAGTAGATGTTCAGCAGCAGCTCCGGGCAGTATCTGACTGAGAATCTACTATCTACTACAGGGGTCTCAAACTCGGCTGGGTTGGTGGGCCGCACATAGAAAAACATTTATAGCGGGGGGCCGCATCCCTTGTAGTACTAAGCGATATTTTTAGTAATACCAGGATTTTTAGCTCAATGTAGTAAAGTACAAATCCTGATCCTCTTGTAGTAATGTCCCCATTCTGTAGTAATGTCCTTTTCTAGTGATATCCCCCATCCTGATCCCTTTTTCTAGTGATGTCCCCCATCCTGATCCCTTTTTCTAGTGATGACCCCATCCCAAACCCCTTTTCTAGTGATATCCTGCATCCCGATCCCCCTTAGTAGTGATGTCCCTCTTCCCGGTTCCCTTTTGCAGTGATGTCCCCCATCCTGATCCCCTTTTGAAGTGAAGTCCTCACATAGCAGGGACTGCAGCGGCCCTCTGCACTGGGGCGAAGCATCATTAAGTTGTCCAAGGTGCCGCGGGCCGCATAGTGAAGCCCCAGGGGCCGCATGCGGCCCTCGGGCCGCGTGTTTGAGACCCCTGATCTACTATATAATCACGAATGGCATTTTTGCCCCTTTTGAGTCCGCTCACGCTGCGAGTCAATGTCGTCATGTGGATACGACCGAAGCATTGGCCGCGCAGCGGCCATTGCGAGCAGTTCTAAGGCGACTCGCTATGCCCGCGCAGCGGGCATGGCGAGTCGCCCTAGCAGCGCGAAGCATTGGCCGCGAAGCGGCCATTGCGAGTCAGAGACTCGCTCTGCTAGAATCCCGATGCATCTGCATCGGGCACCCAGCTAGTGTTTAATAATAGATTCTGCAGCAGCTCAGACCTGTATATGGTTGGGCAGCAGCTCTAGCTTGTATGTAAGTAACAGTCTTATGTGAGAGTCTCTGCAGCAGCTCCGGACTGTATATGACTGCCAGCATAATTTAAAAGGCTGAGCAGTAGCTGCAGTGTGTCTGACAGTGACAGTGAGTGACAGTGTTATTTCACAGCTGGGGCCTATAAGTGGATGGGCCGTGGTTCTGGGCTGTTTATAACTGACAGCTCGGGTGCCAGTCAGCTGACCACAGCTGGCCAATGAGGTTGCCTTTTTCGAGGACATCCACATTAATTATGTAAGTAGATTGTGAAAGGAGGACAAAAAGTAAAATTTTAGTATCTGTCTGGAGAGTGGAGAGGAGACGAGCATGTCATCGACACAAGCAAGAGGAGTATTTCTTTCTTTTTGAGGAATTATGACACTAGCCGAGGTAGGTGATAATCTGCCCCTAACCAGACAGAGAGAAGAGCAGATAATGCCCCTAAGGTACCGTCACACGCGGCAATATGGCTTCCATATCACCGTAAATTTGTGTATTTCGGCAATGTGGAAACCACATCGCCTGTGCATAGTGGCGTGAGACAAGGAGATTTTACGGCGTGAACTGCACTGCAGTGAAATCAGGAGATAACCACCAAGCGATTTATGCGCATCTTGGCATGTGACAGGGCAATAGCGATGTAGAAAGCGAGCTCAGACCATCTGGAAACAATTCCAGAGGCGTGCCTGAGCATTCTGTTTGGTTCGCCCCGTCTGCCGTGATTGGTGGTCGCTCCTGCATTCCCATTGGCTGGCCATGGCCAAGACTCCATATTTGAATAGCGATTTAGTAGAAAGGACATATGCGTCATGTAGTGCGCAGACATCCTGACAAGGCTGACCAATGGCGACGCAGTTGTGTTGGTCAATCGGAGTGGTAGAGGCGCGGTGTACAACACTCTGGCACGCCTGTCTCCTTGGCGCGCTCAAACTCTTTGCCCACATCGCGGATACGGTGGAGGCATGTGACGTGCAGATTTGGCGCTGATGTGGGTATGTGAAATTGCTTCCGGTCTGCGGCAGGGGATTTCCGGAACACAGGATCGCCGGAGATGGTACGCGAGATCTCTATGCGTGAAAGGGCAACGGCAATGTGTAAAAAAAGTTCCCGAAACGTGCCGCTCACGTCAAATTGCCGGCGATATGGAAGCCATATTGCCATGTGTGACGGTACCTTAAGCTCTTGAGCTTCAGCTTTTGAGTATAGCAGTTAGACTCCCTGCACCACTGCTATATTTCCTTGCTTATTTGGGATGCTATCCATGTATTACAAGGTGGTCAACATTAATAACCACACACTGGTATCCTCTGCAGTATCAGTGATCTGCTGGAAATTAGAGAAGACCAATTTACAATAATCAGCTGATCACCAGGGAGTTAGATAAGACCAATGCACAATGATCAGCTGCTTTCACATAGTGTCTTTTTCCTGTCCGTGGGATCCTACTTTTTGCAGGATCCCATGGACAGGAAAGGACAGCATTGGAGGTATGATCTTGGTCTATTTCTTGTCGGGGCGTGATTTTCAGGTCGACAGAAACAGCTGACAGGAGGCAGCGGGGCACTTTTACTTCTGCAACGTATATATACATTGCGGAAATGAAATTAAGTAAAAGCAAGGGTTAAAAATAAAAAATATATATTCTCATCTTCCCAGTGATCCCCTGACGCCTCCATCAAGCTCCCTATGATTACAGGGCCTGGCAAGGCCGGGTTACCCGATCAGCATCATCGGTCACATGACTGCAGTTACCGAAGTGACAGGTCATGTGACCCAACCAGCTGATCTGGTAACCCCGCCTTCCAGGTCCTGTAACCATCAGGAGCTTGACAGTCATCGGGGGATCGCTGGAAAGGTGAGAATACATATTTTTTTATTTTTATCCCTTTCTTTTACTCAATTTCACTTCTGCAATGTATGTATATACATTGCAGAAGTGAAATTAGACAGTACAGAACAGTTTTAGTGTACTGAGAACTGTTTTCTCGGACCTGTGCTCTATAGGCCCCCATGCTAAAGGCTGCAGATCATGTCGGATCTGATTGTGTCCGATTTGGTCCGCTGTTCCCAAAATAGGAGCAGTCTCCGATTTTGGGCACAGCAAAAAATCGGACACAATCGGATCCAACACAAATCGGATGCCATTAAGGGCAAATCCGATGTGATCCGATGCCTATAGGGATACAGGGAGACAGCCACGGATCCTAAAAAGTTGCAATGTGAAAGCAGCCTTAGGCCCAGTTACACACACAGATAATTGTGCAGAGATTGCTCGCAGATCTCTGGTTGCAGTGAAATCATGGACACATTGATCCATTTGCACACGGCCACAAAATGGAACAATGTGTCCTTGATTTCACTACAACCAGAGATCTGCGAACAATCTCTGCATAATTATCTGTGTGTGTAACTGGGCCTTTAGAGAAACCCTATGCACAATGATCAGCTGATCTCCAGGGGGTTAGATAAGTCCAATGCACAATGAACAGCTGATCACCAATGTGTTAGAGAAACCCAATGTACAATGATCATCTGATCACCAGGCAATTGTTTAAACACTTGAAACTCTAGACTTTATGAGCAAGAAAAGAACATAAATCACATACATTTATTAGTATAGGGACCCAGTATGAGAGACATGCCTTGACATGGCCAATGGGCAGTTATCAATATGGCCATATTTTTAAGCTAAGTATCTCAATTTTTCAATTTAAGTGTATCAAATTTTTTGTTACAATGTGTCGTGTTCGGAGATGCACCTGTGCATGTGGCGCCCCACTGGTCGGGACACCATGTAGGGGAAAGTTACTGAGAGGAGTTGGAGTATGGAAGTGAACCCTGCAAGAAGCACATTGGAGAACATGTCAGTACAGGTGGCCCGGAGGAAAAAGGGATCCTAGGGTGTTGAGGTGCACCCGAATCCAGAGCGGTATGACACCCGGCCGGAAAGATCCAGTCCAAAACCAGAGGACCGGCTCCAAGATGGTGCGGGAATTTATCCCTGAGCCGCAGAAGTGGAGGACACGGGCTTTTTCAGAAGTTGCGGCCACACCCAGCATAATCCCCTAAGGCCCCGTATAGGATTCGGAGGCCTCAAGACAGGAACCATCCATAAGAATCCGTGGGGACTGGTAGAGGGCTCTGGGCATGGGAGCGCTGAGGAGAGAACAGGGGGAGAGTGCAGTAAGGACAGATGAAGGACCAGGCAGGCACACCATCGAGGGTGCCCAGGAAAACATCCTAGTTCTCTGGTGACTACCCAGGCCAGCAATACCCATTGACTGTGTAAAGACTGTTTACTGTCTAAGTCACCGGTAAAACCTGGTTCAGAGTCAAAGACTGTGTGTTGTGTGTCATTGGCCTGCGCCAGAGGAGCCATATTCTTGCTTCCACAGAATGTCAGCCTGCATCTCCACCTGATGAGCTGCCTCCCTGTGTGAGTTCTCTATTCATTCATCATGCCCGTGGGACCCTGCTCAACTTACGGGGAGCGTTACCAACAAAGCTGCCTCATCATCACCCAGAAGTCTGCAAGCAGTGCCGTTATCATTACCAAATACCATAGGTGGCATCACAAACTCTTTCATTTTTATTTTTAAACCACTTTTTAGCGACCAACAGGGCCACGGCCCAGGCACAGGCCACCCATGACATTGCCCAGTGAAACTACAACACCCCGGACCGGGGTACCCCATTGCCCTGGGGTGGGTCATGCACACTGTAGGATTGAGCGCCACAGATTATTTTTTGTTCCTCTTGGGGAAAGACATGGCACATGTACTCTCAAGCAAACATCATTTCATCACACACCTTTGCCTTGATACAGTCCAGTGCTTCTAATATTGCCTTCAGGTGCTGCTTTGCTTTGCCAATCTGTTAAAAAAGAAATCAAAATCATTTTGTATCCAAATTAAAATCTGTGACGATGCTCGACTGTCATGTGCAATGTACAATTTATGTCCTTTCATGCAGAGAGAGGCAGAGTTCAGGTGCAATTGTTACATCTGCTCTTTGGGTAAAATGTTGTAATCTGAGGCCACTAATCGGCCATTCTCAGTCTATATATCAAAGACTTATGCCATGTGCACATGTTGAGTTTTTGGTGAGCTTTTACCTCAGTATTTGTAGCCAAAACCAGGAGTGGAACAATCAGAGGATAAGTATAATAGAAACACGTCACCACTTCTGTATTTATGATGGTTTTGGCTACAAATACTGAGGTAAAAAAATCATCAAATACTCAATGTGTGAACGTGGCCTAAGAAAGGCATGGAAGGACGCATGCAAGCAGCTCCACTCAACAGGCCACAGTTTTGAGACCGGAAAAATCTATTATGTACAGGGAACAAAATTTCAGTTCCATTTATGGTTTGTGGTTTCAGCAGTGGGATCCAGACGACACTAACGAATATCACATTTTCCAGTGAATGATGTTTCACAAACCCTCAAGAGGAGAACACATGGCATTACCATATGCTATGGTTTTCTCCTGCTGAAGGGGTTAATTTGTGTAGGATTTTTCCCGCCTTAATAGTCACCATACCTCAAGCAGATCTGCTGGGGCAGGATGATTGGTCGGGGCATTTAGCCATTGGCAGGGTGCTGCTGGTGGAGAAAGGTAATTCTCCCCCAGTGACAGACTGTGATTGGTAGGTGTTACATGGCAACACCACGGTGGGGGCTATTTTATGCGGATGGCGCTGGCAGGCTCTGCTTGCCTGACAGCGCCGTATCTACCCACCTGAAAGCTGCCGAACTAATGGAGGGACTCCGGAAAGAGCTGCGGACGTGGATAGGAGAAGAGGACGCCATCACCTGCTTGCGACGATGTCTGGATCCCCCGACATTGGAGATCAGCGTGAACCAGGAGGCAGCCCCTGTCTGCAGAGACCCGGAAGTGGAGCAAGTCCTGGAGGCCATGGTGACATTGGAGGAGAGCACCAGCACCAAGCTGGGAGCGAGGCCTAAGAGGAGGAGGATTCGGTGCAGCAGCTGACCAAAGAGGTGGCAAAGCTCAGAGGTGCAAGAAGACCCAAGACAGAAGCAAGGCTATTAGACAAGATCCAGCTCGCTGACAGCCCCGACGACGTTCCGTGGATGTAGAAGAGGACACCGCCGCTGCGAGGGGGACCCACAGATCGCTACAGCGCTGACAGACAGCCCATCTGTCGCAAGTGTGACAAAGAAGGACAGGTTTATCGTTCATGTCCTTTAAACGAGCAGCCCCTGGGAGAGGAGGGCCAACCCCAGGAGTAGACAGTCCAGGCCCGACCAACTGGGAGTACAAGTACGTGGGAGATCGCCCGTACTTGTCTATCATCATCAATGGCACCGCTACAACCGCACTGATAGACACTGGATCCTAGGTGACGACCATCCCGAGTATCCTTTACAAACGGTTCTGGTCCGATGTTAAACTAGAACCCCAAACCCTGACTTGAACCTTGAGGTGACCAATGGGTTGCCAGTTACAATAGAGGGGCAGTGGGAAGCTACAGTAAAGGTGGGGAGGGTACAATTAAAGAACCAGGGTATCCTAGTGGCTCAGGACAAACCATACGAGCGGGATCCGCAAGTAATACTGGGTACCAATGTGATGGTTAAATGCCTAGATGAAGTTTTGTTTTTGCTCCAACAGAGTGCAGATACTGCTAAGCCAAGAGAGAGAAGAGCTCTACAGAGAGAGATGCGAGCTCTGGTGTATCAACAACAGGTAAAAATGTCAAATGGTGAAATTGGCAGTGTACGGGTGACAGATCCAATTCCAATCGTAGTACCACCAAGAAGTGAGATGATGATCTGGTGTTGGGCAGCTGTAGGCCTCAGAGGGCAGGACTACCAGGCAGTAGTGGAGCCAGTGATGTCTGACAGTAGTCCTACACTCCTGACAGCCAGGGGGGTGGTTGATGTAAGAAAAGGAAGAGTCCCTATACCCGTACTGAATTATGGTGATGATGAGGTCAAACTGCCAAGGTATTCCACTGTTGCAAAATTATACCATGTTGATAACAATGCAATACATGAAGTAAAATCATTTTCACAAACAGTAACTGATGAACCCTCTCACTCCAAAGGTCAGTTAGAGAAGTGGTGTCAAGAGCTCAGCGTAGGAACTGACAACACACCTTCTCACCAGAAAAATGGAGTCTATCGGGTAGTTCGAGAGTATGAACAGGTGTTTAGCAAACATCCACTTGATTTTGGGAGAATTAAAGGGGTACAACATCATATACCCACAGGTGACCATGCACCCATTAAAGAGAGATACAGGCTTATACCACCAGCACACTACCAAAAAGCAAAAGAGATGCTACAGGACATGAAGAATGCAGGGGTCATTAGAGACAGTTGTAGTCCCTGGGCAGCACCACTGGATTGGTTAAAAAGAAAGACGGTAGTATGAGGATGTGCGCAGACTATAGGCAGATCAACAGAGTAACACACAAGGATGCATACCCGTTACCTCGCATAGAAGAGTCACTAGCTGCACTCAAGTCTGCCAATTACTTCTCCACATTAGATCTTACTAGTGGGTACTGGCAGGTCTCCGTTGCAGAAGAAGATCGTGAGAAGACAGCCTTCACGACGCCGATGGGGTTATGCGAGTTCAACAGTATGCCATTCGGGTTATGCAATGCACCGGGAACGTTCCATAGGCTAATGGAGTGTTGCCTAGGCCACATAAACTTCAAAACTGTGCTGCTGTACCTGGACGATGTCTTAGTATACTCACAAACCTATGAAGATCACCTACAACATCTGAGTGAAGTGTTTGAGTCGTTGTCCAAGTATGGTATGAAGTTAAAACCGTCAAAGTGTCACTTGCTGAAACCCAAAGTCCAGTATCTACAATAAAAAGGGAAATGGAGCGCACATAGAGTAATTTCCTTTTGTACAATTATCCTCAGTGCCCCCCTTTAGTGGAAGGACTCACCTGATTTGGTTGTGCAAGTCACAACCAACTAACTCCGCTCTCTGTTATGGTCGCAGCAGGTGCCCAGCAAAAGTAAGGATCCAAAGGGTTAACAGAAAGTGCTGGGTTTCATAGATCCACCGCGCTGACCTCCAGTGAAGACAAACAGAGTGATGTATAAAACTCTGTTTAATGGGCAATTTGCCTACCGGTTTCGTGATTTCAGTTATCACTTCATCAGGGCATCAAGAGCAGCAGTATTAATACTGCTGCTCTTGATGCCCTGATGAAGTGATAACTGAAATCACGAAACCGGTAGGCAAATTGCCCATTAAACAGAGTTTTATACATCACTCTGTTTGTCTTCACTGGAGGTCAGCGCGGTGGATCTATGAAACCCAGCACTTTAAAGTCCAGTATCTGGGACATGTGGTCAGTGTAGAAGGCGTAGCACCCGACCCGGACAAGGTTACAGTCATCAAGAACTGGCCAGCGCCAACCACCTTCAAAGAGGTACATCAATTCTTAGGACTGGTCGGGTACTGCAGAAGGTTTATCCAGGGCTGCACGAAGATAGCAGCGCCCATGCAGGATCTTCTGGTCGGTCAATCCAAGAAAGGCAAGATCAGAGGTCCTCCGTTCTGGTGGGGAACAGAACAAGAACAGTCTTTCCAGAAGTTGAAAGATGCCTTAACTGGAGAAGAGATCCTGACCTACCCGGATTACAATCTACCATTCCTGTTATACACAGATGCAAGCAATGAGGGCTTGGAAGCAGTCTTATCTCAGAGACAGCAAGGCAAAGAGAAGGTAATAGCTTATGCCAGCAGAAAACTTCGCCCGACAGAGAGGAACCCTGAAAATTACAGCTCTTTCAAGTTAGAGTTCCTAGCCCTAGTCTGGGTAATAACAGAACGCTTCAAGCATTACCTGGCATCCTCCCCGTTCACAGCTTTCACTGACAACAACCCTCTAACCCATTTAGAGACTGCGAAGCTAGGAGTCCTGGAGCAACGCTGGATGGCGAAGTTGTCAAACTACGACTTCACTGTCAAGTATCGGGCAGGTCACAAAAAAAGGCAATGCAGATGCCCTGTCCAGAATGCCTAATCTCCCAGAAGAAGGAGAAGACATAGATGACTTAGAAGAGATAGAGTTGCCAGCTTTCCACTGTACAGGTACAGCCTCATGTCATCAGGCCAGTCAAAGGCGTAAAGAGAAAGCCATGAACCCGTTACCTCACTACGACTGGAAGGAGACTCAAGCCAATGATCCAGATGTTAGCCTGATCAGAGAGCTGATAACCCAAGAACACTCCAGTCTGGATTCAGAAGCTTCACAAGATGCAAAACGCCTTTGGAAAGAAAAAGGGAAGCTATTCGTCTATCAAGGTAAATTAGGCAGACGTTACCTGAACCCCAGAACACACAAGCTTATCTGGCAGATAGTGGTTCCAAAACCAGATGTCAAAATGGTCCTCGATGCATACCATGATGATGCAGGACACTTTGAAAGACCGTTTCTACTGGGTCGGCATAAGAGGTTCCATTGAAAGATGGTGCAAGAACTGTGGACTGTGTCATCTTAGAAGAAAAGACCAGCAAAGTCAAAAAGCTCCATTGCAGCCAATAATTACCAAGAGACCTCTTGAAATAGTTGCTCTTGACCATATGACGTTAACCCCAAGCAGAACAGGTTACACCTACGCCCTCACAATGGTTGATCACTACTCAAGATTCCTAGTAGTACCAGTAAAGGATTTAACTGCGGAAGTAGCAGCTAAAGCATTCCAGAGTTACTTTTGTCGCCCGCATGGGTATCCAGATCAAGTTTTGACAGATCAAGGACCAGCATTCGAGTTAGAACTGTTTGACGCATTCTTAGGATTGTATGGGTGTAAGAAGGTAAGGACCACATCGTATCATCCCCAGACAAACGGTTTGTGCGAAAAGATGAACAACATCGTCATCGACATGCTGAAGACTTTACCGCTCGATGCAAGAAATCATTGGCCAGAAAAGTTACCTGACCTTGTGGATATCTACAATCATATCCCAGTTAGTTCAACCAGCTACGCACCAACTTATCTAATGCAAGCAAGACCAGGAAAACTTCCAATTGACTTAGAGATGGGAACAGTTGAACCAACTCAAGATTCTCAAGATGAAGATTGGAATCAGCATCACCAAGAACAATACAGAAAAGTACAAGAGAGTGTTGAAAGGAACTTAAGTCAAAGCAGGAGCAAGCAAGAGCATGACTTCAATAAACATGCTTCTGCAGAACCCTTAACACCAGGTGAATTAATACTCAAGAGAAAAAGAAAGACAAACAAACTAGATGACAATTGGGAATCAGAACCCTATACAGTTATGCAGTCCAACTTTGACAACTCCAAGACTTGTGTAATTAGTAAAGATCAAGGAAGAACAACTGCAACCGTATCCAGAGATTATTTAAAGAAATGCCCTGAAAACTTGAAATGTCAACAACCAGTTTATCCTTCAGTAACAGTTGAAGAACCAGAAGAAGGTTTAGTTCGTACTGAAATTGGAAACTTACCAGCCGACTGGCCTCAATGCAATGGTGCATTCCTCATACCAGTTATTTCCTTTTATCAACCTGTAGAAAACCAAGAACCAATTCAACCCGTTCAAGAAAGACCAGAACCAAGACAGGAAAAACCCGTTAAATTGCAAGAAATGCAGCCTGTTATACCGGAACCAGAGATTCCTATAATCGGTGAACCTGCTAGTCTCACACTAAGACCAAGAACTCGCAGACAACTACCTGCATTACCGCCTTTAACAGAAGGTGGTCCATTAGAAAGATTATATGCCTACTACGGTATTCCTGAATCACGTAGGTCAAATAGAGGAAGAGATAGTGCATGCACTACACCAGCAGCAGACTTAGACACACCAATACTGCGCAGATCTACACGTAGTACCTTTGGACAGTTACCTCTAAGATACAGAGAATAAAAAGTACAGCATTAACCTGAACAACTGTAAATTGTGACCTTAGTCCGCAAGTGTTTAAAGTAGTGTACAGAAGGGTGGAGGAACTGGGCACCGTCCCAAGTATATCAAGTTGGAAATAGAAAGTGCCGGGGTAGAGAAAGAAGGTTAGTCCCGGCCTCCTAAGCAGAGACACCCATAGGGAACGGTGTAAAGTTTAAAATGTGTACCCGTAAATGTGTTTAAGCCATCAGAGACTTTACTGCTGGACCTTACCCTTTTTTCCCGTTTACTTGAACCCCGACTATGGTCACAGGACTAGTGTGACAAAAACTGCTTTTCCTACCCTTTTTCCCAGCCTGCGGCAGATGGACTAGTGCCGTATGGACTGCTTTTCATATTTTTCCCTTTCTTCTTTTCAATGATTTTTGTGAATTTTGACTTTAAGACTCTGTAAATACCGGTTATCAAATGTATATAAATTGTTTACGTTGTAAAGAAAAACTTTTGCTCAGTCCGGGAGAACTGAGATTAACTAAGGGGGAATGTGGCACCCTGGTTGGGGCACCACAGGATCTCTTAGGACATGAATGGGAAAGTACACAGCAAGCAGACCCCACTTACTTACAACACCTTCACCCCAGACCTGTAGGGGGAGCTCCACTGGTTCCCCCTATAAATACGGGTCCTGGAGGGAGAAACACCAGAGTGTGCAGTCACTAGAGAACTGTAAACAGCTAGGAGAGCTGACCTGATACTGGAGCCATGCTAGGCCCATATCAGATACACCTGGAAAGTGGTAGACCCTCAGCATAGGGGTCACAGGAACCAGGAGAGTAACCAGTACAAGAAGGGGCAGAGGAGTCATCCCGACTCACCCTAACAGAGGTCCGGTCACTGGGTCCGTGTTTACAAAGACACAGCACGGTTCCTGTAAAGAATCCAGCACTAAAATAGGGGGTTTAGCTCCCCGGACACCCGAAGCACCACCAAATGAGAGCCCGGAGTCTAGGCCAGACAGGAATTCCCTTTGAGTGCCCTCAGTGCAGAAAATCCAGGTGTGGAGAGTCACGCAAAGAGTACAGTAACGGTTTGATCAGGTTTCATGCCTGTCAGACTCCAGCAGAACAACTGGTATTAGGAAGCCTACAACCCTGCTTGCTGTGGAAAACCCTGAAGTGGCTCATCTCATCTCCGGTCGAGTGTACCAGTCAACAACAGTAAAAGGTACCCAAAAGACTGTATGTGTGCGTGTTCCTCTTTTCCCTTACACCACACCGACCGCGTTACACTATTCCCTTCAACGTCAGTAACTGCCCCGGGGACTCCCCGCTCACCCTGTAGGGACCGGTTCCATCTAAGCTGCCGTACATCACCCCGGAGGTCTGAGCAGCGCCAGTGCCATCACCGGACACCTACAGGTGGCGCCACAAAACAAGACTTTATTCCCTAACCTAACCATGCAATTGACCACCGGGCCCACACAGCCCCGGGCACCGAACCATGACCGTAGCCAGCGCCTGAGAGCTGAGTACCTGGCAACGGTGAGTCAAGAGCGGATGGCCAGGAGAGGAGCCAGTCCAGAGGACCAGTCCAGGACCCCGATGCCCAGACTACAGGCGGTGAGTTGTTGACCCCTAATGTTCTGCTCCCTGCTGTACTGTCCCGGATGTCGTCTTGTGTTGCCTCTCTGCAGGACCTGTTCCCTTTGAGAAATTCTCAGTCCCTAGCCCCTGGTCATTCTCCTCAGCCCCATAGCGTGTCTGATGTATGGAGGCAAATAGAATGGGGGGAAGAGGCTTTAGGGGAGGAGGATCAGTTTGCCATGAGTTCTTTATTAGTACCTACTAGGGTGAGAGGGCTGGGAGAGGCCTGCTATAGGGAGGCAATGCCTTGCTCCATTTCACCTTTAGGTTTTTACTTGGCTGCGCCAGTCAAGGAAAAATTTGGCAAGATGAATTTATTGACTTTCTTTCTCTCTTGATTGCCTCTAAGGAATTTTTAGCAAAACTGGAGAAAAGGGATTCAGACAATGATAGACGTAGGCCGATCCCTAGATCCTTCCATAACTGGTTGCAAGCTTTCTGCATATATGCCAGTGTTATGGGGGAAAGGTTTCCTGAAAAATGTTCTGGATTATTCCAGCATGTGGACATAATCCTAGAGGCATATAAGACTTTAGGTGGGTTCCACTGGTTCCTTTATGGTGAGAATTCGAGACAGAAGCTAGCTGTTTTTCTATCCTTATCTTGAGGAGTCAAGGACATGTGTTTATGGCTAAATGTGTTGTTACCTTCTAAGCCAGTTACTTCCCCATGTCCCCCCCCAGACTAGCTTTCACAAAGGCACATGCTTTGCGTTTAACGAATCGCAGTGTAAATGTCCTAACATGTGCAAGTATACACATGAAATGTTTCTCCTGTGGAGATGGGCATTCTATGGCTAGATGCTTCAAGAAAGCCAATCTCCCTGCCCAGCCCACCACTAAGGAATATTTTCTCAAAAGCACCGACGCCTGTAAGGGTGGAGAGCATGGATGGCTTGGTTAGACCGGTATCCACATCACAGGATGGCCAAGCTGCTCCTTGATGGTTTTTCGTTTGGTTTTCATGTTCCCCCATTTCTGGTGTTGGTAGTTCCTGGGTACAAAATCTAAAATCAGTGGATTTGCACACAGAGGTACAGGCGGAAAAACTGCATAAAGAATCAGTGGCTGGTAGGATTGCTGGTCCGTTTTTGTCTCCGCCATTTGCGGATTTCCGCCTCTCTTATCAGGGTGTAGTCCCCAAGAAAGAGCCCAATTCCTTTAGTTTGATCCATCACCTGTCTTTCCCGTATGGCTCATCCTTGAATGATGACATTGATCCTAGTGTGGCTACTGTCTCTTACACCTCATTTGATCAGGCTATGGAGATTGTTAAAAATTTGGGCCCGGTGCCTTATTGGCTAAGGCTAGGGTCACACTGGCGTCATGGATGCGTTTCTCCATGCGTTTTTCACATTTGCATTTTGTGAAAAACCCATGCAAAAACACATCCATATGCCCCAATGCAAAAAATGCATGCCCCACTAGCAAAAACGCATAGCTAAAGTGCCATGCGGTTTTTGGATGCGTTTTTGTCTCAGCACCAAAAAATGCATCATGATGCATTTTTTGGTGCTTTTTAAAAACGCATGCATTTTTGTAACATGGGGCCCATGGGAACCGCATGTGAAAACGCATGGCACTAAATGGTATCATGCATTTTCGCATGCGTTTTTGCTTGCGTTTTTTAAGGCTGCTCCAGACCTAAGAACAAAAGTGCAGCCCAAAAACGCAGGCTGTCAAAAACAACCTTAAAAAACGCATGCAAGTGTGACCCTAGCCTAAGGCCAATATCGATATCTGCTTTTCGGCTGTTTCAGTTTGATGGTTGTTTTTACTTTGATAGATGTTTACCGATGAGTTGTTTCCTGTCATGTTTTTATTTTGAAGCTTTTTCTTCTTTTCTGGAATGTGTAAGTGGCAATGCATCAGATGCAAGGGGGAGTAGCCCACTATTTGAATGACTTCTTGTTTGTAGGCCCTGCGGGTTCTGAGGTTTGCTTGCAGTTGTTGCAGACATTTATGCATGTTTGTGGACAATTTGGTGTCCCCATAGGTAAGAATAAGAGAGTTTTGCCTCGGTCCTGTATTGAGTAGTATTGAGACCGACACGGTGAAAGGGGAATGTCGACTGCCGACGAGCAAGATTGAAAGTGTAAGTCAGTTTTGAGGTACTTGCATTCTAGAAGGAAAGCGACGGTTAAGGAGATTGAGTCTCTTTTGGGTCTCTTGGCGTTCTTGGAGGTTAGCTTTGAAGATTGCTGGCATTCTGAATTCCAGTTTTCATGTTAGGGCACCTTTACACGCCGCAACTGCGGCGAGGAATCTAACCAGCAATCTGTTGCCCCGGCACCATTGCCGTGAAATTGCCTCGCATTTGCGACGTGTAATTGGGGAATTTGGCTGCGATAAAAAAGGTTGCGCCTGGTTCCGATTTCACAGCACTGCTCCAAAATCAGAGGCAATCATGAAGGCAACATTCCCGGCTTTTGGCGTGTGAACGGCGATAGGAATCGAATCTGCGTTGCATATTGATTTCCCAGAGGCGTGCCACAGCATGCCGGAGACCGCGCCCTATCAGCGATGATTGGTGGTGGCTACTGTGTTTCCATTGGCTGTCACTTGACAGGGCGCCATATTTGAAGAGCTGTCCATTCACCACCACACAATGGCAAAGCGTCATGTTTTAGCCAGCCTTCCAGCGCAAGCTGACCAATCATAACGCTATTGCGATGTCTAGTCAGCGTGCTTGGGGCGCGGTATATACCAGTCTGCCACGCCTATGTTTTTGCCACGCTGAACAGGTATGCCCACATTCCTTTGGGGATTGCGGGTGTGGAAGCGGCGACGGGAGTCTACCGGATGTTTCCTGCTGTTGGTGTGGCAACTTCCGGGGCGACACGGCGCCTTAGGTTGAGGGCGAAATTGAGGCGTGTAAAAGCGCCTTCGGCGATCTGAGGCAACCATGAAAAATGTGCACGCGCACGTTAGATTGCCTCCTATCGCCGCCAAAAGTTGCGTGTGTGTAAAGGTACACTAGCTTACTAGAGCAAGTCAGGGAGGATTTTGAGGTTTAGTTGCAAGTTTTGGATGTTTTTAATGGTTCAACGTTATGACAGGCTCCTTTTGTTGCAGCAGATGATTTTCATTTGTTCACGGATGCGGCAGGTTGTAGTGGTTTTGGTGCCTTTTGGAATGATAAATGGTGCGCTGGTTGCTGGCATTCTGCTTGGGTAGCGCGTAATGTTGTTAAGAACTTTTTCCAGTAGTGGTAGCTGTAGTCCTGTGTGGTCAGTATTTCCAAAACAGGAGGATTATGCTGCACTCAGACAATTTGGGAGTAGTGTTTGCTGTTACTACTTTATCTTCCAAATGCGAGTTGGTTGTTAATCTTTTAAAGCATTTAGTGTTGGTGTGTTTAAAGTATAATATCTGGATTAAAGCAGTGCATATTGCGGGTTTTAAGAATTTGGTTGCTGATTCACTTTCTCGCTTGCAGTTCACCAAATTCTTCAGCCTCAAACCGCTGGTGGAGCAGCTGGGAGAAGAGTGCCCGGATTACTTATGGGGCTTAATTTGGTCTTAGTTTGGGAGCTGTTAGGGTATGTGCACATTACCGGCGGGTTGGTCGGCAGCAGCTGGGCGGAACCCGCCAGGATGCTCCGGCGCCGTCCACCGGCTTCCTGGCGGGTATGTGCGGCGGGAGCCGGGCGGGTGACGGGCGGTAGCCGGCGGTTGCACAGCGGGTTAGCGCCGGCCGTTCTGCAGCGGCTGGAAGCAGCACATGATTCTGCTTGCAGCCGCTGAAGAACCGGCGTTTTATAGAACATGCTCATTCTTTGCTAACCCGCTGGGAAACCTGCGGGTTAGCAATGGATGAGGCTGTGTAAACCGCCGATGTGTGCACAGCCTTGGTCGGTTTACATTGGTTGTAGCCTCCCTGGCGGTCTGTTTAGGTCTTGAATTTTTTGCTAAAAGCGGGCTACCCGCGTTCGCGGCAGATGCGGTAAAAAAAACGCATCTGCCGCACTTGCCGCATAGCTGCCGCACTTGCGCCGCACTTGCGGCGCGGTTGCGGCGCGGTTGCGGTAATCTGCATAGTAAAGGGAACCAACCACCTCGGATGACCCTCATACACTGTTAATATGTGCCCCTGCAGCCTAGTAAACCATTAGCAGCACTTTTTTTGTGTGAAAAGTGGCTGCAGTAGAAGTGAGATAATGATTTTAGAAACTTACATGCCTGCGTACTTGAGGGAGTCTCCCTGTGTGTGCTGGCACTTGTGGGCTGTGCTCATCATGTCTGCTCTCCCCCTCCCTTATGCACGCCCCCTCTCAGCCTGCTATAGTGATGTGAGGCTGATTGCGTCATAAAGGGGCGGGGCTAAATAGCGGCATCCCGGTAGCCCCGCCCCTTTATGACGCAATCAGCCTCACATCACTATAGCAGGCTGAGAGGGGGCGTGCATAAGGGAGGGGGAGAGCAGACATGATGAGCACAGCCCACAAGTGCCAGCACACACAGGGAGACGCCCTCAAGTACGCAGGAATGTAAGTGTATAAAATCATTATCTCACTTCTACTGCAGCCACTTTTCACACAAAAAAAGTGCTGCTAATGGTTTACTAGGCTGCAGGAGCACATATTAACAGTGTATGAGGGTCATCCGAGGTGGTTGGTTCCCTTTACTATGCAGATTACCGCAACCGCGCCGCAACCGCGGCGCAAGTGCGGCAAGTGCGGCAGATGCGGTTTTCTCACCGCATCTGCCGCGAACGCGGGTAAGCCCGAGCCTGACTCGGGGTTAACGCTTCTGGTAGTGAATGTTAACCCCGAGTCAGGCTCGGGAATAACGCTAGGAAGGTTAATGTTAATCCAAACGCCTGTTTGGATTAACATAAATTTAAATAAAACTAATGTAAACAAACCGGCGGTTTACACAGGTAAACCTCCCAAAACCCGGCAAGTGCGCACATAGCCTTACAGCGCTCGCTGGCACTGGCTACTTTGAAGAGCTACGTATCTGCATGAGAACAATGGTCTGCGTTTTGCTCTGTAAGGTTTTTTGATACATTTCTGAGTTCTGAGTTGGTGGCTTTGCGTTTCTGTATATATTTGTGTGGACGGCAGATGGCTTAGGCTGTGTTCACACTGGGCGTTTTTGGGCTGTTTTTGCTCAACAGTTTTTGTAGCCAAAACCAGCAGTGGGTGATTAAATCCAGAAGTGGTGACGTGTTTCTATTAGACTTTTCCTCTGATTGCTCTACTCCTGGTTTTGGCTACAAAAACTGATGAGCAAAAACAGCCCAAAAAACGCCCAGTGTGAACACAGCCTAATAGTTCAGTTTGTAAAGTCTCGTATTTTCTTGAGTTATTACATCAGCAGCCCTTAAATAATTTCCTTGTTATTAAGCAGTTGTTGAAAGGTTATAGGAAGGATCACAAAGTGCAAGATGGCAGATGCCCTAATACCCCAGACATTCTTCGAAATTTATGTGTTAGCACTCAGTATTGTTTTTTTAACCAATTTGAAGATTTGCTCTTTTCCACAGCCTTTTCTTTCTATTTTTTGGTTCGGGATTGTACCTTCGTAATATTTTTATGGGAGAAGGTTACTTGCTGATGCATATTGCTAATTCTAAGGGTACCTTTACACACAGAGGTATATTGCTTGCAATTCACTGGTTGCAGTGAAATCATGGACACATTGTTCCACTTGTACATGGTAGCAAAATGGAACAATATGTCCATGATTTCACTGCAACCAGTGAATTGCAAGCAATATATCTCTGTGTGTAAAGGTACCCTATGATAAATCAATTAGGAAAAGGCAGCCGTCTTAAACTAATGTGTTTTTCTGATACATTTGTCCTGTATGCTTGCTGAAGCGTTTTTTATGGCTTCGCCCTACCGCCTCCGAGCAGCTGCTCGTGCGCCTGTCCGTTAACCCTTTAACTCAATATCAATTTCGTTTAGTGCTGAGCAGCTGTTTGGTTCAGTTAGGGTTAGGTAACCAATATATTTCTACCCACTCTTTCCGGATAGGCTCGGCCACTGAGGTCGCTAGGTCAGGCTTAGGGAAGACATCATTAAGAAATTGGGTAGATTGGATTCAGATTGCTTTAAGTTATATATTCACAATTAATGCCTGGTTTTAATTGCTCTTCTTTTTCATACTTCTTGCAGGTTGTACTGTTTGGATTCTCGGTCCGGTGGGCGGAAGTTAGAGCGGAACATCGGTGTTATGGACAGACTATATCTTTTTCTGAAGAGAAAGTCAAGATCTGCTAGATGGGTATTAGTGGTCAAAAATGGGATAAGATCATTGATCACATTTTTCTTATGAGTGATAGAAACAAAGTGGGTATTAGCGCTCGGATTACAACCAGACCATGCTCACGAGATATTTACCTTAAGGCTTTATTAGACCAGTGTAGAATTCCAATTCTCCACAACGCGTTTCTGCGCTTAGTGCGCCTTTCTCAAGTGGTACCACTTGAGAAAGGCGCACTAAGCGCAGAAACGCGTTGTGGAGAATTGGAATTCTACACTGGTCTAATAAAGCCTTAAGGTAAATATCTCGTGAGCATGGTCTGGTTGTAATCCGAGCGCTAACACCCACTTTGTTTCTATCACACACTTGCACGCCTTCCCCTCCGGGAAGTGCGAGTCTGAGCAGCTCGGCTCCCGGACCTTGCTCACAACTACACGCTACCTCCAGCCGTGTGCCCCGTCACTCACCGACTCGCACGACGAAGGAACACAGCACAGCCCACCTCGTCGGACTCCCACCACTTGGAGGCATCGTCAGCTTGCCCCTCGCTCGCCAGCCAGCGAGTCGCTTCCCGGCTCGCACGAACGAGGACTGCTCCACGTCCCCGCCCGCCAGGCTCATCCGACCCGGAGGTCACGCTTAATTGTTCCCCGCTCGGCGGTCAGTTGTGCGACCCAGGCACAACGCAAACAGGTGAGCACTTGGGTTTTTAAACCGTTTTCAACACAGTGATCAAGCAGTTTGGCGCAACCTGTTTTATTTTCTTATTTTTCTTATGAGTGACAGGTTCCCTGTTCCTGACGTTGTTATAATCCACCTGGGCGGTAATGACATTGGTAACAGGGGAACTGTAGATTTATTATTTCAGATGAAAATGAAGTTACGTGAGATTAAGTTGTTGTTTCCACGAGTTAAGATGTTTTTTCTGAAATAATTTGCAGACTTGCTTGGTTTGTATCCCCTAATGTTAGATTTTGCGAAAAAATTCGGAAACGTGTAAATAAGTGCATGGCTAATTACATGCCATCTTTGGGTGGTTTATCATTTAGACACGTGGATCTGGAGGGTGGTGTGCCTGGTCTGTATAGTAATGATATGGTTAATTTATCGGAATCGGATGTTGGCAACAACATTCTTAATCTCGATTTCCAAGACATGGTGGAGATAGCCCTTGGTGGGGTGGGGCCATGCTTGCCTTCTTGAAGGCAAGATGGCCAGATGGGGTAAGTCTGTCAATTATTAAAGGGACTTTGTTAGTATGTGCGGGCCTGAGCGTATGGGCTAAGCCGCGAGGAGTAATGGTTGTATATTTATATAAGGTTTTACTTGGTTAATAATAATAAATTTATTTAAACAATATAAAGGTTAATAAAAGGCCGTAGCCTATTTTATGCACCAGATCCATTGTGTTGGAATTTTATTTCTTAGTTTATATTATTAGTATAATGGTTTCTGATGTTTAAACTGCATTATGTAATGCCATGGTGTTACACGAACCCTCAGGAAGGGAACACCCGGGGCAGGGTGATTGGTCGGGGCATTTAGCGATTGGCAGGGTGTCGCTGGGGGAGAAAGGTAATTCTCTCCCAGTGACAGACTGTGATTGGCAGGTGTTACACGGTAACACCTCGGTGGGGTCTGTATTGTGTGGACGACGCTGGCAGGCTCTGCTTGCCTGTCAGTTCCGTGTCAACCCACCTGAAAGCTGCCCTACCCACCCCCCCGTTGGTTGACATTTGTCACGACCTTGGGGTAAGTCCGTCAATTATTGAAGAGACTCTGTTAGTAAGTGTAAGCGGGCTTGAGCGTACGGGCTAAGCCGCGAGGAGTAATGTTTTTTTATTTATAAAAGGTTTTACTTGATTAATAAAAAGATATTTAAATAATATAAAGGTTAATAAAAGGCCGTGGCTTATTTTATGTACCTGATCCATTATGTTGGCATTTTATTTCTTAGTTTATATTATTAGAATAATGGTTTCTGTTGTTTAAATTGCATTATGTAATGCCATAGTTATTATTATATAGGCTGGAATAACCTTTATTGAATTGGTGGCAAATGTTAATGTACCTACATTAACTCTTCCACTCTATATTTGTCAAATGTCGCACCTTAAAGGGGTGTTTCCTTCTCCCACATCCTATTCCAATATGTAGTAGGTATAATAATAATAATATTAGCAAATTCCTCTAATTAGAAATGTAGTATAGTTCTCCTGATATCGTTATGTCTCTTACCTGATGTGCAGGCCTTTTCAGCCTTGGTATCCATGGTTACGAACACTCATAGTGACAGTTATTCATGGTCGTACATGAGGTAAGCAACATGGCTAGTCAGGAGAACTAGATTACATTTCTAATTGGAGGGATTTGCTAATATTATTATTATTACTACACCTACGTACTACATATTGGAATAGGATCTTTGAAATGGGAATACCCTTTTAATGATACATTTGCTGCAAATTACATCAGTTTTAGGGTGCGTTCACACGCTGCGTATTTGCTGCGTATTTTTACATGAGTGCTCTTGCAGTTTTTGTAGCCAAAACCAGGAGTGGCTGATTAAAACCAGCAGTGAGTGATTAAATACAGAAGTGGAGTACTTGTTTCTATTAGGCCGGCTTCATACTGCGGCGTGATCCAGTCCGGGGCTGTCCGGGATAACCCTGACAGCCGCGGACTGGATCAGCACACATGACTGGAGGGCTAATATGCCCTCTGGTCCGGTGTGCAGCCGCACGCAGCTGCAGCCGCTGACAGGTCAGGATCGCGACGCCCGGGTCCTGACTTATCAGCAGTGGGAACTGTGTGCGGCTGCACACCGGACTGGAGGGCATATTAGCCCTCCAGTCGTGTGTGCTGATCCAGTCCACGGCTGTCAGGATCATCCCGGACAGCCCCGGACCGGATCACGCCGCAGTGTGAAGGCACCCTTAGACTTTTCCTTTGATTGTTCCACTCCTGGTTTTTACTACATAAACTGCAACAGCACTCGCGTAAAAATACGCAGCAAATACGCTGTGTGTGAACGCACCCTTAAGCACAATATTAAGCCTTCCTTACTAGATAATAGCCTAAGATCAATGATTCAATTGAAAATAGAATTTTGTTTTTGCACAAATTGTGACTACTTATGTATGTTCATTTATACACATCCTCAAGTTAGAAAAGAGCAGGAGACCAATGCGGAAAATATCGGATGTTAATGTAAAATTTTGCACAAATTGAGATGTTGTATGTATGTCAAAATGGTTGCAATATTAATGAATTTGTTCCTTGCCTTTATTAAGACAACCACCTCCTAGACTATGTGACTAATTTGTGACTTTTAAATAGAAGTGCAATCAGAAGTATGTCATAGTTCATGCCAAAAGGAAAATGGTGATAAAAAATGTAGCACTGATTATGACAATTTTATATTGCAATGTGCCCAAATATGTTCCCGCACATGCAGTGATATCTGTCTCCCAATATGGCCTGACAAAATTTAGTAATTTGTTTCCTTACTGTATCATGTATGCAGGTATCCAATAATGCAGGGTATCAGGGAAAAAGTGGTGTCTATTGAGTAAACCACCATAAACTGTGACGATTAATTTGGATTGGATAATTTGGCAGCAGCGTGGTCCTTTTTTCCTGATATCCTGCATAATCAACTTGCCTTGGTGCAGGAGGTTTATTGCAGCTGCCACCTTTGAGGGCCACTTTACACACACCAACTTCTCTGTCCACTTTGAACAACTTACGGTTGCAGTGAAATCATGGACACATTGTTCCATTTGGGGGTGTGACATGGAGCCAATGTGTCCCATGATTTCACTGCAACCAGTAAGTTGTTCAGAAGTTGGACAGAGAATGTTGGTGTGTGTAAGTGGCCATGACACTTTCATTTGGTTGCGGGACACAATCTTACAAGGTGAGCACTATATCGCTTCCTAGTTAACTCCTTCTCTTGCTGGGTAAGACCCTATTTCTGCTTTCTCTGTCCAAAATGTATTATTAGTATCCAATACTATCCTTCTAGGTTGATCTTACTTTTAAAAACACAGATATTATAGCCACTCCATCAGGATTCTTCTTGGCTTCTGTAACATTATCGTACTTAGCATTCCAATGAATAAATTGTATCTGTAAAACAAAACATGCACGTTTCCATTTTGGAAGATGACTTTACCAATTAATAAAAAACAGTTATTTGTGACTAAATCTTATGTGTAATGCAAAGGGAACTAAAGCAAATCATCAAAGAAGAACAGATTAATTACTGGAGGATACAAAGGTAAAAGTATAATCTTTATTGGAAAAGTACAATAAAAGACGTTAAAGTTGTCAAAAGGCAAAGACAACTAAAAGGAGAAAAGACTGTGATCTGCACATGTACCGTAAGTACTTCATATGTACAAAATATAAGAACAAAGACCAAAGGGGCCCATCACAGTATAAATAAACATATACATGTCAAGAAAAGCTGGGGAGCCTCATAGGCGGACAAGCGATATGATAATTCATAAGGGTGGGGAGTGGAAGGGGTTAATGAGGCTTTGTAAAATGGGGGGTGTACAAGCAGGTCATGGGAAGAGACCTGCATGCTCTTGGATTGTTGGGGAGGAAAAGTGGGCAGGAGTATGGAGGAGTATTAAGGAGATGGGGGGAGTGCCACCCTCTGTCTGGATCAAGAAGTGACAGCCCACCCACTCGTCCTCTTCTTCTGAGTACTATATGTGTTGGAAAATTGGTTATGTGGAAGTATATTTGTAAAATGTGAGCCCTCGCGGACAAGTCATCTTTCATGGGGAGTCATTGGTTCCCCTGCTTGGGTCAGGATTATGTTTCATGTCTTTAAGGTTTACCCTGAGTCACCTGAGTTTGCGGGCGAGGGGACAAGGACATTTTGATGATATTATGAACATGTGTTGAGCAAAGATGGCACTTTTATTTTTGTATCCTCCAGGAATTAGTCTGTTTATTGGAAATTTGCTGTTGTTCCCTATTTGAGGGTTTATGCTTACTATATGGACCTCTCATAGATATTTATTATTGACCTTTAAAGGGATTATGTCATGTCCGTGAAATGCTTTTTTCCTGCAAATATAGGGTTCATCTGCAGGGAAACAAGGTTAAAATGTGTAGCCTCTTACTTTCAGTGATCATGCCTGCTTGTATTACAGGAAGCAGTGGCTACAGAGACAAAATGAACTTGTATCCTACCTGTACCAACTTGCTTCCAGTCATAGGGGCATACAGTAAGCACACTGTAATCACTCCATTGTGCATTGAGTAGCAGGGGCTCTACAGTGTGTGTATAGAGCAGGCTGTCAATGCTGTGGTGTGATTATAGCTGTGACTCCCTGTATAGTGAGCAGCGACTGTAATGTATCCAGGCACAACCCTAAGGGTACCTTTACACGCCGCTACTGGCGGGTGGCTACAACCAGCTACTTCACGTGCACGAGCACGCACAAACGGTTGCAAACGGTACCCGCACCACCTTTACACGCCGCAACAAGGTGCGCTACAGTAGGTTACATCTATCTCTAGATACACCGCCGGGTGTCTCAAGTTACCTTCTGCCGAGCACCTTACCTCATTTACACACCGCTACAACAAGCTAAAATGGGCGGACCTGGTGCAGCAGGGCCAACACATAGGCGTGCCACAATTGTGGATTACGAGACGTCCGTACGCTGATAGGACAAAGCAATAACATCATGATTGGCCAGGCAGCGCAGGAGGCTGATTAATACATGACGCTCAAGCAATTGTGTAGGGTGACTGGTCAGCTCCTTAAATATGCCTCCCCATGCAGCGACTACCAATCGTAATGCAGGTGCTTCCTCCAATGATCGCTGATGGGGCACGGTAACCCGGAGCCTGTGTCACGCCCCAGGTACAGACCAGGTACATAGTCTGGTGTCCAGACATCCCTTCTGTTGCTTCTTTACACGCCGATACAGGTCGCTACAATCGCCTGGGTAGCCACCTGTTTCAGGGCAGTGCTCTGAAACAGGTGCCGCTACTGCCGGGTGGCTACAACCGTCTTCACACGCCGCTACCACGGGGTGAATTGCCGGTGCAAGATACATTTCTCGCATGTATCCGGTTGTAGCCACCCGCCAGTAGCGGCATGTAAAGGTACCCTAACTGAAAACAAGAGGCTACAAGGAGGAGATAAGTTCTTTTTATCTTCGTAGCTGTGCTTCCAATAAGAAACACAGGCATGATTTTAAAAGGATTATCTATTACTAGCTGTGAGCCCGATGCAAATGCATCGGGTGTCTAGAATATTTTTAACTTTCTATGGGAGTGCTCGCACTCAGCCAGCGACTCGCAATGCGGCGCGATTGCGGTAATCCTTATGGAAGCGGCATTGCGAGTCGCTGGCCGAAAATAGAACCAGAGCTCGGCCACAAAGCTAGCGATTTCCCGCTGAGGCTAGCGACTCGCTACCTGAGCGGGAAATCGCTAGCTTTGTGGCCGAGCCTCTGGTTCTATTTTCGGCCAGCGACTCGCAATGGCCGCTTCGCGGCCATTGCTCGCACAAACCTAGCGACTCGCAATGGCCTCGCGGCATTGCTCGCGCAGCTAACGACTCGCATGGCCGCTACGCGGCCAATGCTTCGCCGTGGTGACGTCAGAGTGTGACATATCCACGACGTGCCGGGGTCCGACACAAACGTGCTACGGCAATATATAGTAGATTGGACAACCCCAGCTTAATCAATTCAAGATCTAAAATTAAAATACAAAATAGTTGATACCTCCTGCAGGGCGCTGTTCCAGTAATGTCAGTGTCGCTGCTCCAGGGAGAGATATGACATATTTGCCAAACAGCGTCCGCCCATTGGCTATTACCACTATATCTGCAGATGAATAACTTACTTACATGACAGGATCCTTATAAAAACTGTGAAATAGTCAAAAATTGCATAATAAATAATAAATGGGCCCATTGTATATCTAATGACTTGGAGGTCAAAGGGATCAAAATAAACAAATGGAAATGCAGTAAAAGGTGGTTATTTATCTATCCGGTGGTGTTTGAGTGCCAATATACTCATTTATTTGGTTTTCATATCTCCGAAAGTATGAACGTATCTTTATTTTGGGTTGTCACTGCATGAACACCTACCAATCCTGAACTTTGAAGGACACATTTGTCTCCTTTCTCATAGTTGCCATCAATCACAACTTTGCAGGAACTGTCCCAAATCTTTAGAAACCATCTAGTCAAATGTGGACATATCATTCTCCAAAAGGTGCAGCATCCAAAGGTGAGATTTCTAATATCTAGTTTAGTTTGTACTTTACTTATGGTGGTCCTGGCACCAGGACCATCTCTCTATTTCTCCAACCAGGGTGTTGGCAAATATACTTTCCGTGCAGCGGCTGCTAAATGGTAATAAGTGGTGGTTTTCCAACTATTATTCTGTCTCAAATAAGCCATTTCCCATAAGGAATCCTGATATCAGAAAATACAATTTATTTACTATTTTACATCGTTCTTGTAATATTCTTTTAGCTTACTGGGAACCTCCAGTTTTTATAAAGTGTGTGTGTATAGATCAACATACAAAAATCTATGGGACGCTATGTACACTGTGGGTAAAATGTCACAGTAATGTCTAGGTCTGGGAACTTGCTATCTACCTTATGGAGAGAAGTTTTCCTACAACCATAAGAAGACAGTTAAGTAGTTGAGGAGATTGTAGCCACATCCCTCCTCTAGGAAATACGCAAATTTGCACTTCAGTAAGGAAGTGGAAGAACTCCAGTGCCACCTTTAAGTAGCTCCTCAAAGTCATAATCACTTTCCAACAAGCTTTTAAATATGACTAAAATGACTATGACTATGATTAAAAGCTTATTGGAAAGATTATGACTTTGAGGAGCTACTTAAAGGTGGCACTGGAGTTATTCCACTTCCTTACTGAAGTGCAAATTTACAGTAATGTCTATACATCATTTAGCAAAAGCATTAATTATACAATATTCATATACAGCTATTTGTACACGACCAATAGACATTGTTCTTAATACCTCTCCTGAATATCTCAGTCCATCTATAACATGTTCAGATCCTTGATCATCAGAAGAGCCCCAATGAAACTGCAGTTGGCGAAGTCTGTAGCTCCCAGTAAGTGGACCATCTTTGATCACTAAGAAGACAAGGATAAAAACTATTGTCATACTTGTACAAGTCACAAAGAAGAATTATATGAAATAAATCAATATATAGTAGCTGCACAGATACTGAGTCCTAATGAGTCAGAATCAGGAAGAAAAATTAGGACAGTGATGTTTACTAGAGGTCTGGTTCAATGTTGTAGGTCATAGGATAGGTGGTGACCCTGAGGTCTAACCACTGAGTCCTGTTGCTTTGTGCTGTGTGAGCCGGTGGTCTATCCAGCGTGGTGCCCGGAACCTTAATCGCTGTAACCACTGAGTCTCCCAGCAAGCTTGAGAAAAAGGCCAAGAATGAGGTTCTGCAGAGCTCCATCTTGA
The DNA here is from genome assembly GCA_033576535.1 of Allobates femoralis. Lineage (NCBI taxonomy): Eukaryota > Metazoa > Chordata > Amphibia > Anura > Aromobatidae > Allobates > Allobates femoralis. The sequence goes on from JARQOC010000005.1 coordinate 86,313,806, forward strand.
ATGTAGCAGAGGTTTGCATGCTCAACCTCCCTCCATTTATTATCTATGGGGTTACCAGAAATAGCCAGTACAGTACTCAGCTTTTTCTGGCAGTCCTATAGACAAGGAATGGAGTGGAAGTCAAGCATACACACCTCTGCTCCATTTAAGAGGGGGCTCTGAGGATCAATTAAAAAAAAAAACGTGTTGACCAATTATGACTGTATAACAGACGGTCATGAAGATTGCTACATCTAGATATAAAGTTTACATGACTTTTTTAATGTCTTTTAAAGGCTTTATTTTCTATTTATTGACAAAATAAAAATAACAATCGCAACAGTTAGATTAAATGATGTAATAAGTAGCAGCAATATCCACTGAAGTCAGTTCAATAAGAAGAGATTATTTAAACCTTACACGACGTGAGTATAATACTAATAATGTCAATGACATACTGCTGAAACCGATCAGTATTGTGAAGTAGCATAGAAAAGAATTAACAAATCGTATATCCATAGAGTCAATACATGTAACCTCATACACAATATCCAAAGATACGGTCACCATACCTATCACCTCCTCCGATATGTCAAGTGAGACCTTATGCAGGATGAAAGAACTAAATATACAGAGAGCTCTACTGGGGTATCTGCTATTACTAACCACCCTTCCCATACTTTATCAAATTTAATTATGCACGCCCCTCTCTGCTTGATGCCTTGGTAAGAGTCTGGCCGCGTCATGAAAGGGGCATGGCTAAATCGCGTCATGTCGTTAGCCCCGCCCCCTTTCATGACGCGGCCAGGCTCTTACCAAGGCATCAAGCAGAGAGGGGCGTGCATAATTACAAAGGAGCAGCAGACTGGCAGACCATTGAGACTAATTCAGAAACAGAGAACCCACACAGGACGGAGGTGAATATAAACTTTTCTCTACTTTAAAAAATCGATTTTTTTTTTCTGCAAAAGGGATGGCTAGAAATGATAAGAGGGGGTGCAGGGACAGGTATGAAGATGTGGGGGGGGTCAGTTTGTGGGGTCAGGTTCCCTTTAAGGAGAATTATATAATGGTTTGACCCAAATACAAAAACTGGGACCAAACTTGAAATGTGATAATAGTGAATGCAGACATTGCCAACTCAAAGGTTTCATGTACATGCAGGGACATAATCAAGCTGGGAGGGGGATCATCGCGTGTAGCTGCTATATTTAGAGTGCACAGGACCGCATCCAATTGCTAGACACTACAGTATAATACTAAATATATGGCAATAGCAACAAGGGCTGCATATACTCTGCTAAATAAACTATTTATTTGAAGGATATTTATTCCTCAATTCACACTCATGTCAGGGTTTATGTGTATGACAGTAGCTTTCGTTGATCCCAAGACTGATAATGAGTCTCTTAGGAGCTATGTCAAAATTTCCCTCATTTTTACAACAAGATAGCCCCCTAATGTGCTATTTTTGCCATCTGAAGTGACATAAACCCTGAAAGAATCATGAACAGAGGCTTTTGCCAATGTAAACAGAGATTAAGTCACCTAATCCCCCAGCCTGCATATCTACATTACATCTGTCATGATTCCCTCTAGCAGTGTTTCTGGACACAGTCTGTGACAGTTCAGTCATCCAGTCTTGGGAAGGGGCATGCTGAGCTATCTTTATGATGATGGACAGTTCAGCCATCCAATCGGAGGCTGGGGTATGCTGGGTTTCCTCCTTGTATCTTTTGTTCAGAGTGATTACCTGGCTATTTAGCTGGCTCTCTGCCTCCAAATTACTGGTTGCCAGTTGTATTTTATGCTCAGTGGTGCCTGCATGCCATTGGTTGCTGCACTCAGTATTTGATCTATTAGTACCTGACCTTGCACCTTTCTTCTGATTATCTGTTTTCCTAGCCCCATCGCCTTGATCCACTACCATCCTTGACCATGACCTGACTACACCTTTGTCTCACCCCTTTGCTTGTTACGAGCCATCTCTTGTTATTTGGTCCCAGACCTCTGTCCAACTCAGCCCACAGTTAGCCTGTGAGAAGTGAATAGCATCAAAGCATCTACTTATGCCTATAATCCTTTATAATCAGTTTTATTTTCCTCTGAAACCTTCTCAATCTAATGATTTTTTTTTTATATCACACGATTTAACAATGTTCCTTGAAACTGAAATAGGATTCAGCAAATATTTGGGTTTTGCACTACATTTATCCTATGGTCTTCATTCTTCTGCAATGTCTGCAATTACTTATTGTTTTTTTTTAACATATTTCATTTTTATAGAATCTATCACCTTAGGTTTTTATTGATAGCAAAAGACATACAAAGTTTCATAATTCTGCCACCCTAAGTATTAGCAAAACTGATGGATTTCCTCTATGTCCATTGAGATATACCAGATCAATTGTACAATTAGAATAGAAGCATCATTTTTTATAATGTAGTAAAGAATCACCTGATGAACCATCAAACATCACTCTGACTGTAGTACCATCATTAGCAATTGTCATAGAAGATGCTGCACGGTAGGAAAAAGTCCATGGTCGCAGGTGGGCATCATGCTTAATATACCGCGTGTGCAGCTCAATAGGCGATTGGTTTTGCCCTTGGGCACATGGGAAATTATCTGCCCAAGTGTCTGGACCTATAAGGTTAAAATCATACAAATTAAATTAAATATGAAGGATAAAAAGACACATATATTTAAATATACATATATATATTCCATGGTATGCATCTGTTTATATATTCTATGGTGTGTAAGTGTGTACATGTATGAGTGTATATATATATATATATTGGAGGCCAACATAGATGGAAGAGGGGCCCTGTGCAAAAATTATATATGGGCCAATTATAGTCAAATACAGCCACAATTTAACCTGGTTGGAAGGTTTGGAGATAGAGATGGCCCCCTTATCTTTTGGGCCCTTCTGCGGCTACACTAATTGTATGTCCACTCCTGATATATGGTGTATCATAAAAAAGATATATGGCGTATCATAAAAAATATACTGTATATTTGTTTTAATAAACATATAAATAAATATTCTGTATTGAAAATATAGTACTCACCATTAAAACTGCCATATGCCCATTCGTGCCTTCGTGACATCACTAGTTGTATGTCCGTTTCACAAACCCTGCTTGTCTCTTTGCAGTTACCCTCTGTCATTTATAGATTGCTATGCCCGCCGGTCCTGAGACTGGGTTAATTCTTCCCCTCCCCTAGGTTCTGGGTGGACTTCAGGGAATGGAAATGTTATGTTGACTAACAAGCCCTCCTTCCCTGCAGGAAACCATTCAAGATATTATGATCCCACCTCATATTTAGAAATTGCAGAAGATAAAAAGTTAATCTGATCAGAAGAATGTATCACAAAGCCAAGCGCATTCAGACACGGGCATTGAAATTCTGACAGTAACCCAAGCATCTGAGATGATGTGGGAAAATGTGTCACCCAAGCAGATGATATTGTCTGCGCTTAGCACGTGCATGATTAGAACTTTTATAAGTTCATCTTGTCTTTGCATAAGGATGTGATTGAGATAAATGTGATAAATAAGAGACAAGCAGTTTCAGGTTTCGTTAACAAGAACTGGGGAAATCTCAGAATGTGATCAATGCAATTTATGTAAGTGAAATTAAATGCGAAGTCATGCATCAATGTGACATTTTATTTGTACAACTGATATTCCTTTATTTCCATTATAAACCATACTGTCCTGATCTAAGACACTGAGGGATGAAAAATTGAGTTGTAGCTTAAAGGAAAGCTTTCATCTGATTTGTGCCGTCTAATGCATATGTGGCACCCCACTGGTTGGGATGCTACGCAGGGGTACTGCACCCGCAGGAGAGTGTGTGGTATCCCTGTGGCCAGGGAATATGGGATGTCATATAAGAGACCCTCATTACACCCATCCACACACCTTAGACCAGGGGACCAATAGGTTAAAACGTTGCTAAGGAGCCTGTCCCGGTGGGAGGAACTTAGGTGGGCAGTGGAAGAGCGGGAAGAGGGTTAGTAAGTAAGAGTCTGTGAATGAAGCTGAGGTGAGCTCCTGTGGGGAGTGAGGAGTCAGACAGTGGAGAAGAGCTAGGAAAGAAAAGGCATCATAGGGTGTTGAGGTGCACCCGAATCCGGTCCAGTACGACCACCGGCTGGAGGGACCAAGTCCCAGAACGAAGGACCGGCTCCAAGAGCGGTGCAGGTGTTTATCACTGAGGCACCAAACTGGAGGGCCACAAGCTTCTTAGGAGAGGAACCTTCGAGAAAGGATCTGTGGGAGCCAGCTGTGGGCTCTGCACGCGGAGAGCGCTAAAAGGGAAGAAGAAAGGGAGAGCGCAATTAAGGCAGGAACACCACCAAGGGTCCCAAGTAAGATGTCCCAGTTTCCTGGTGACTACCCAGGCCAGCAGTACCCATGAACTGCAAGAACTGTATGTGTCGGGCCCCACGGGACGGGGGTACTCGGTACCGGACCGGACGGTGCCGGGGAAGTCACGGGTGGCTTGGTCCGGACCGCGTCCCTGGCTCGGCAAATAAAGGGGAATATTTACAGGGGAAATGTCACTCGTGACGCCACCCACTTGGTGCGGCCAGTAATGGGGCCACCGCTGCTGCAGAACCTCCGGGGGTGATGTGATGGCAGCGGAGATGGTGTAGTTCCAGTGGGAAGAACTGTATCCCCCGGGGCAGTAAGGGTTAAGTCTATGGTGAGGTTGTAGCACACTTACTTTTTTTTTGTCATAAATGGTGTTTATTCAAATTCAAATTTTTTTTCTGAGGTACAGAAACAAAAACATAAGAGGTTAACATATGCGAAGTAAACTAGCAACAGCTCCGCCTGAAAAGTCACATCAATTTCAGGAGATATATTACATATGACCCAAAAGGAACTGGGATAGGGAGGAAAGCAGGAGGGAAGATAATAGGGCAGGGAGTGGAGCGGGAGGGGGGGAGAGGACGGGGAGGCAAAAGAGACAGGGCAAAGGCATTAAAAGAGATTAGTAAAGTTAATATCGAGGAGGGAGAGGTGAGAGAGGAGAAAGCCAATGGGAGGCCAGGGCCAACCGAAAAGTCGCCCAGTTGTCCCCCACCAACCTCCAGCCTTCAACTGGGGGGAGGAACGGCCAACGGGTGGGAGGCCCAGATCGCCCAAGCCTCGCTGACATACCGCCTGGGAGGTGCCTCCCTAGCCAGGCAATATTCATAAGTAAAAATCAGGTTCAGTTTGGAGGTAAGGTCGCACATTGCCGGAGGGGACACAGCTTTCCATGTAGATGCAATACAAAGCCTCGCTGCAATAAGCACAAAAGTGGTTAGGAGTCGGATTATAGGGGGAAATATCTCCAGCCCAATGTGAAGTACAGCCAGCTGAGGTGTAAGAGGCACTTTCGTGTCCAAGAGAGAGTCCAATAGGGACTCAACTACAGTCCAGAATTGTGCCACTTTCGGGCAACTCCACCACATGTGTGCTACAGTCCCCTTGAGCCCACAATTCCTCCAGCATAGAGACGAGGCCGAGCTATCCATTTTAGCTAGGCGAGCTGGAGGCAAATACCACCTCAACTGCACCTTCTTCAGCTGTTCAAGGTGATTGAAGCATTTAGTCACCTTGTGAACACATCTGAACGCACCCTCCCATTCGTCCGAATCCGCCTGGAAAGCCAGTTCAGCCTCCCACTTTTCTCGGTAGGGGAGTCTGGAAGGGGCACTTTCCTCTAGTAGGCCGGTGTAAATTGCCGTCAGGCCCTTTTTTATGTGTGGGTCAGACAAGAGAAAGGCACGAAGCGGCGACGGCTTTAAATCCGCTGGATTCAAGAACCGTTTTTTTGAGGTTAAAAAATGTGAAACCTGACACAGTTGAAAATAGGTACGACCCAACCGTGGAAATTTCTCAACAAACTCCTCTAAGGTCACAGGCCTATCACCTCTCAGCAGATCTGAAATAGATGTTATACCCTGGTCCAGCCAGGGACCAATCTGAAGTGACGGTACATGAAGTTGGAGGGCAGCGAGAGGGACCAGATGCGTCGGCAGTCTGGTCCACAACTCCGGAGACCTCCTCCAGACCAGCACCAGGGCCCTGATGGACGTAAGGCCAAAAGTGGTCACAGCAGGGCCAAGAGCTTCTGCTGCGAGCACATTTCTCAGAGAACCACCATGCACCTCATTCGACTCAATCTGCATCCATCTCAAGGACGTCTCCCCCACCCACCACATCTTAGCCACCTCCAAAACTGTCGCTTTATAGTATGAGGTCACATCGGGCACTCCCATGCCTCCAGCCCCCAGCCTCATATACATTATTCGCTTTGCCACCCTAGGGCGTTTGGAGGTCCAAATAAACCTATTTGTACAGGACTGGAGACGAGCCAAGTAGTGTGTACTAAAGATAAAAGGGATACAGCGAAATAAGTAAAGTAACCTGGGAAGCCACATCATTTTAAATGCCTGCACCCGAGCGATCCATGAAAGAGGAAGTGCGGACTGCGATTCTACTGCCTTTTGAAGTTCCAAAAGGAGAGGGTCAACATTACGTCTCACCATATCCGCCACTGGGCACAAGGTGATTCCCAGATATGGAATGCCATCCCGGGACCATCTAAAAGGCAGCGACCGGGAGAGAGCGACCGATTCCGCTTCAGGAACACAGATCGGAAAGATCACCGACTTGGAGGCGTTTAATTTGTAGTAAGACACCTTCGCGAAGGCGTTAAGGAGATCCAATACTCGTAGGAGAGAGACTGACGGCTGAGTACACATAACCACTATATCATCAGCATAAAGACTAACCACATGTGTATGTTCACCTACTCGAAGTCCTCGGATGTTAGGGTCTGCCCGGATAGATGCGGCCAAGGGCTCCACTGCAAGGGCGTAGATCAGGGGCGATAAAGGACACCCCTGTCTGGTTCCATTTGTTATTTTAAACGGCTCAGAGAGGAAACCAGAGGAGAAGACTCTGGCCGAGGGGTTGGAGTAGAGGCTTAGTACAGCCGAAAGGATGGGACCAGTTAACCCAAATTTCCGCAGAACCTCCTCCAGATACCCCCAGTGCACTCTATCGAACGCCTTTTCCGCGTCCAACGACAGAAGTGCACTGGGTACTCCCCTAGACTCTGCCAGCTCAACAAGGTCTATCATTCGTCTGGTTGCGTCTCTGGCCTGTCTGCAAGCCACAAAGCCTGATCCGGGCTAACTAGCAGAGGGACCACCGCCGCCAGTCTCAATGCCAGGAGCTTCGAATAAATCTTCAGGTCTGTGTTTAGCAGAGAGATCGGCCTATAACTCTCTGGGAGCTCCGGGTCTTTACCCGTTTTGAAGATTGTCGTCACTGTTGCCTCCAAGGCTTCTGCCGGGATGGAACTCCCATTTTGCCAGCTGTTAAACAGCCTAAGGAGAAACGGGGCCAAGGTCCGGGAGAACGTCCTATAATATTCGTTAATGAATCCGTCAGGGCCAGGGGCCGACGACGTTTTCAAAGAACCAATGACCTTATCTATCTCCTCGACTGTAAAAGGCTTATTTAAGTCTTCAAGGGCTTCATCAGAAACCGAAGGGAGCTCCAACCCAGCCAGGAAGTCACGGATAGAAGCGAGAGAAGGCTGAGGGGTTAGCGGGTCAAGTTTCAGGTTGTATAATTTGGCATAATACTTAGCGAAGACGTTTACCATGAGCCTAGGGTCTCTCACTAGATGGCCCTTCGCGTTTCGCATCGCTGTGATCATAGAAGTCAGTGAACGTGTCTTTAGTCTTCTGGCCAGCAATTTGCCCGCTCTGTCACCCAGAGCATAATACCTCATTTTAAGTTTACGAAGGCCTACCTCGTACTGGCGCAGTAAAAGAGCACGTAGTTGTGTACGAGCCTCCGAGATCTGGCTTGTCAGCGCGGGCAAGGGCCGTGATTTATTTGCCGTCTCTAATGACTGGATTTTAGCAATCAAGGCATCTCTCCTCGCCTCCCTCTCCCTTTTCCGCCTTGAGGATCTCTGAAGGAACAAACCCCGCATCACAGCTTTATGAGTCGCCCAGAGGGTGCCGTCTGACACCTCCCCATTGTCGTTGCTATTAAAGAAGGTCGCAATGTCCACCTCTATCTCAGATATAGCTTGCTGGTCCAGAAGAAGATCCGGGGGGAGACGCCACCTCCTCGAGACCCCTGCCCCAAAGCCCCGAGCCACCTCCAGAGTGACCGGCGCGTGATCTGACCACGTTATTACTCCAACCTCTGCCTTGCGACAGACGGCCAGGGAAGGGTCGTCCACCAGGAAGAAGTCTATCCTGGAGTACGACCCATGGGGACCAGAGTGGAACGTATAGTCCCTCTCCCCTGCGTGGAAGTAGCGCCAGACATCATGAAGGTGGTACTCTCGACATATGGGGAGAAGGTCTCCCCTCCTACGGGTGGATGGAGCTGATGAGTCCAATCTCGACTCCATTACTCCATTAAAGTCTCCGCAAATGATAAGGCGGCCCTCAGCTTGTCCGCGTAATCTATCCATCAGTGATCCAAGGAATTTACTCTGACCTATGTTGGGAGCGTAGACCGTGACTAGAGTGTATAAAACACCCGCAAGATCACAAATCACTACTAGGTATCTGCCTGCAGGGTCAGAAATCGTCCGCCGCAGGGTAAATTGTATTGCTGAACTCACCATCAGGCAGACTCCGGCTGTCTTTGTTCTGGCGTTGGAAAAGAAGATATTAGGGTACCTAGGGTGATGAAGCCTAAAGTTGTCACAATCCAGCAAGTGCGACTCCTGGACACACAGCACATCCACACCCGCTCTCCGAGCCTCCCTCCATAGAAATGCCCTCTTGGCAGGGGAGTTCAGGCCCCTCACATTCAGCGAGAGAATCTTAAAACTCATCCTCCCCACCCCAAGCCCGCCGCTAGATAAAAAGCAGAAGAAAGGGAGCTCGCTAAAAATAGAAGAGGGGGAAAAAAGAAAATGCGAAAGGAAGAATGTGAGGACAGGTAAGGAAAAGGGTAAACAGACAAAATAACCAACAACAATGTAACCAGTACTGTTTCTCGGATAACTCCAAGCTCAGGGGGCGGATGTCAGTTTTTCAGAGCCCCTCAGATGGTACAATTTTTGCCCCACCCAGGAAGCCGGGGGGGGGGGGGGTAAACGGGGCACACTAGCATCCCAACTGGCAAGCAAAAAACCCACCAGCCTAAATGAGCTGAGAAATGGAGAGCAAAGAAAAAGAAAAAAAAGAACTCCATGTGTCCGGCATCGGGGCCACATCCCAGACCTGCTCTTTAAGTAACTCGGTCCCGGGCGTTGGGGGATCTATTAGGGGTCATTCTTGAGGTCGATCCAGAGGGGGAAATCCCAGCATTCGTCAATAGGTTCCAGGACATCAGGGCCGATTTTAGTCTGGAAGGTGACGAGAAGACTTGTCTTGAGCCTTTATATCTGAAAGAGACGTGCGTCGGGGAGCCCCATGCGTATTGAATGTTTTTTTCGCGTAGAACCGCACAATAGGGGCCGAATTCCCTTCTCCTCGCCAGAGTACCAGGGGAGAGATCTGGGAATAAGGACCAGTCCTTGTAGGGGGACTCAGAGACAGGGCGTCGTCTAAGGGACTGCAGGAGAGCATCTCTCATCCTGGGCATTGCTAAGCAGACCAAGACGTCTCTGGGAAGGTCTTTGCTTATACGAGGGGATCTCGGGAGACGAAAAGCTTTATCCAATGTCAGTTCCGTGGGGTTTGCCTCCGGGAGAATGATGCTCAGGAAAGGTGGAATTATCTGCAGCAGGTCCTCCCCCTCTCTCCCCCTCCGCCATCCCCCGAATCTTAAAGTTGCCCCTTCTCTGCTTGTCGTCCAGATCACAAAGGGAGGCTTTAAGCGATTTTATATCCACTGAGACATCTTGATAGGTGTCTGCGACCTCATTATGTGCAGAGGCGATCTCCGCCATTTTGTGCTCAATATGTGAGGTGCGTTTTTCAAGTGCAACCATATCTGCCTTCAGCTCTCCCACAATACCTCTCAGGTCATCCTGAATTGACTGTCGCAGTGTGTCCAGCATGCCCCGCAAATAGCCCTGTGTGACCGGAGCAGTGTCCAGATCTGCGTCTCTGTGTACCTTATCGCCTGTGGTCCGGCGGGAGCGGGAGGAAGGAGCCCTGTATTCTGAGTCTGCCGCCATTTTAATTCCCTCTGTCTGCTGCCGCTCCGGAGGGAAGAAATCTGTCAGTCTCTGTGAAGGTCCCCGATTTCGAGGAGCAGCCCTTGGCATCCCAGGGATGTTAGGGAGGACTTCCCTCTGTTTACAAGTTGCAGGCCAGAGATGGGAAGCCGCTGAAGCCCGGGAATGAGGCACCGACGCCGGAGCTCTCAATTCATGCGTCCCCCATGTACAGCATCAGGGGACGCCCCCTAGTGATGTTATTTAAAGCGAAGATCCAGAGATGTGCATGGAGATCCAGAGGATGATATGCTGTGAGACCATATGACTCTCAGTACCTCAGGGGTTAACAAGAAATTGGTAAATCTGGGTGCCGCAGTGACTGTAGAATAGTGGCGCTGTAATCCCTCTAGAGTCCGAGTTACATGGTCTTGTCTTGTAGAGGCCAAGGAGGTGTATTTTCCAGGATAGTATATAGGGTTAGTTTAATCTCCTTTAGAGCAGCAGCATCCGGTAGCTCCTGTCTCTATCTCACAGCCAGGCACAGTCTATGTTAGCTGCAGCAGTTTAGGGGCTGGGGTGAGCAGGGGGACCAAGCTGGTGACAACGGTGCCTCTCTGTACCTTAATGTCTCTGCTGTCCCTCGGATTCAGCTGGAAACTGGGTGGCTGTAGAGCGTCGACTCCAGAGGATACGGAGACAGGTTGGGGATGCAGTTCATGTACAGGCCTGATTTCCCTGGGCTGCAGCGTGTTGGGGCAGTAGAGAAAAGGTGCTGATAGTAAATAGGAATGTCTCTGTTCGATGTAGCTGAGACTTAATGGTGTATAGGTCTGTGGATCCTGTAGGAAGATGAACCCTTTGGAGAGGGATTGTTTATGAGAAGTTTAATATGGGTACCTGTGCAGGGCTGCGTTCCTCGTCCACATGCAGGTCTCAGCCCCCTGTGTGTGCGGCAGGGCTCAGTCTCCCATGTGTCCCCGTCCTCCACCCTCTTGCTGGGGCTCTGCAGGTGGGAGCCTCTCTGTATTGATGGTGCTGAATGAAGCGTGCACACTCCCTCTCTCTTCCCGAACCGGCCGTCCTCCTCCTCTCGCCGTCTCCCACGGTCACACCGCCCAAGCAGGTGCCAGGCAGTATAGGCGCGCGTACCCGCCGGGGACCCTCAAGAGCGGCGCCTCCTCACCAAAGACCGCCGGCTGGAAGCGGGTGCAGATGGCCTCCAACGCCACCCTCCGTTAATGCGCTCCTGTGCCCGCAGCGCCGCAACTGCAGCGGATCCTCTGCGTGACCACCCGCTGAACCCAGCAGCAGCCCAGCGGGCCGCGGCAGGCAGCACTCACAGCGGGGGAGCGGGTGGAATCCGCGGCAGGGGAGAGCCTGCAACCGGGGAACAGGCCGATGCCGTGCTAGGCCCAAGATGGCAGAGGTAGGGGGGGCAAGCAAATCCCCTTGTGTAGAGCCTGTGGAGGCTCAGTGGGCCTTCTTATCCAAGTTCTCCAGGTCCTTGGTGGTGTGGACTGCCGACAGTGCTGTAAGTAAAGCAATTTGCGGTCTCTCCTGGGGTAGATGGCCTGAATGGTGCAGAATCTAGCAGGAGCTGTGTTGTGTGCAGCCTCCTAGGACAGCGGCCATCTTGGATCTCCCCGTAGCACACTTACTTGCAGGCACTGCAGGGATCTCTCCTCCTAGCTGGTGCTGACAGGCTGGATCCTGTATGGGGGAGAATGGTGTGCAGATAGAGGCAGACAAGAGAGGCAATTCAGGGTTTTCCATGTCTTTTACTCTCAGTTCTTTCCAATCAGTATACAAGTCATTGGCAATTCTTTACAAGTTCAAGCACAGTTCTCAACACACGGGTGCATTCTCCCTCTCCGGGTTCCCTTTTGCTCTGCAGCCAGGCCTCTCTCTCTGTGGCCCCTCACACAGTCTGTAGTGTCCTTTCCGGGCTGTTTACAGTCTCCGTCTGTACGGGTGGTGTGTGGTTCGCTGGACAGTATGGCGGTGACTCGGGCTTCTGTGAGTCCTAGTGCGTCACTTAGCTGCCTGTCCTTTGGGTTAGGGATCCTAACATGAAGCTGTGGTCCCCGTCGGTGTTTGGGGATCCCGGGTAAACTGCGGTCCCCTCTAGAGCCGACACTCTACTCAGCCCAGCCTCCAGCAGTCCTCAGCACGAGGCTCTACCAGGCTCCTTCTCTCTGTTCCTCTCAGTATCATAGGAGGGACTTCTCTGCCTGCAGTCAGTGGCTTTAGCTGCTGTCTAGGGCCCGGGTTACACCGTCCCTTCTCTGTTCTGTCACACTCCTGGTGGCATCAGCGTCGGATGGGCGTTCTCTCACCTCTGGCTCACACTGGCTCAGTACGGATTCTGCGCTCCTAGCCTTGCACTCACAGAACGTGTGATTGTCTTTCTGTCTTTGCAGCTCAGCTTCTGGTCTTTGCATCTCGGCTCACTCCGGCCTACTCCTTACTCTTACTGACTGACTGACTTCCTTCACTCCTCCCCCTCACTATATACTGTCAGTCACCTGACCTCTGGTGTGCCCAACCCACTTCCCTGATCCACCACCCCTCGATCTCATAGAGTTCTAATCTCAGGGCTGGATGTTAACCTCTTCTGACACGTGGGTTGTGTGGGCTGTGAGGGTGTTGGTGTGCAACAATGTCCTACCTGCCTGGCTGCAGTTCCCTTTGTGGCCTCCTGGACGCAGGGGCGCCACATATGCTGCCTAAAGTTGCCAGTAAAACCCGTGCAAAGCTAAGACTGTGTGACGTGTCTCATTTTCCAGCACCGGAGGAGCTGCACGCTTGCTCCCTCAATATAGACTGTGTGCTAGTGCCTCGCCTGACGTGCCGCCTCCTTGTGTAAAAATCCTTATTCACCACAACTGCCCCGGGGACCCCGCTTTCCCTACGGTGAATGTAGTCATCTTGCTGCAACACTATCACCCTGGAGGTCTGCAAGCAGCGCCGGTACAATTACCGGGAACTGTAGGTGGTGTCACAAACTCTTTTTATTTTTATTTTTTAACCCCCTTTTTCAGTGACCGCAAGGGACACGAAACCGGGCAAATGTCGCCCATTACATCCCCTGTTAAACCAACTCCCTGAACCGAGTACCCCACAGCCATGGGGTGGGTCACATAGGCAGCATGAGTCAGACACTGGCTGCGTCATTGCAGCCCTGTATGCTTTGTATGTGCGAGTAGGAATCTGCTAAATAAAGGATAAAATGCTACAAAAGGAGTTTTCTTACCCAGAGAGAGGCATTAACTTTAGTGAAGGTTCCTAGTAAAGTTATATGCGTCTACGTATTGGGCGGATATAGAAAGTAGTGATGAGTGAAGTTTGCTCCATTATGTTCGACAATCTCAAATCCGGACAGAATTTGGGAATGTTGGTTCGGCACCTTGAACGTTTTGATGAAAAGTCAGGAAATTCGGTGAACGTTCAGTAATGCTTCGAACGTGTGTGCAGCTTAATGTAGGACAGAAGCATTTGTGCAAATGCACACACCCACAGATCATCTTACCGGGTCATACTGCTTGATTGCTCTCAGTCTGCTTTCCCGCGTTGACTTTCACTTTTGCATCCGAGCTAGCGGTGAGTGGCGTGCACGGTCAGCTGATCTGATCACCATAGTAATCGTGTTACGTTACTAGATCATGTCAGCTGATATGGTCACCTGATTTGATTACTATGGTGACCAGATGAACAGCCGCACATGTCACTCACCACCAGCTCTGCTCCAGGTGTGCAGAGACTCGCTGAGGTCACCGCTCAAATAACCATGGTGGCTGCTAATCAAAGCAGGTACCATGGATACCTGAGCTGTCCTTGAGTGACCTCAGCGAGTCATTCTGTGGTGCCCCACTGGTCAGTGTGCCGCAATAGGGGTACTGCACCCAGATAAGTGAGTGTGTTATCCCGGTCACCAAAGGATGGTAATGTTAAACCTGAGGCCCTGAGCATTCTCAGTACATAAAAACGGATCCGACATCTGATCCGTTTTTGACGGATCCGCAGTCCATAGACTCCAATGTTAAAGGGTTTTTCTGATGGACACAAAAAACGCTGCAGGCAACAATTTTGTGACCGTCAGAAAAACTGATACCAATAGACGCTGTCAAAATCATATGCCATTAAGGACAAATCAGTGCAGATCCGTTGCCCATAGGATACATGGAGGCCAAATTGCATCCGTGGCTGTCTGTTTTACAACAGACAGCCACGGATGCAAAAAAATCTTGATGTGAAACCAGCCTTACCTGGGCTGCAGTAGGATACACACACATCAGATGGCACCCTGTGGATTAATGGGAAAGGAGGAGTGCAGAGTCCAGCAATGGAGTCAGTGAACACCATATATACTAGAGAAAGGAAAAAAAAACAGACAGCACTGACCTAGAGGATTAAAACAAAGATGCAGAGCTGTAACACTGAATTACATAATACAGAGTTTGAAAAAACTATTTTTTCTCAGACAAAAGACTTTTTGTATTCTATCTGACACTTTCAATTGCATATGTTGACTTTAGCAGTGTGTTTCTGTAGTCTTTCTATAGCGGCCGTCACACGCTACGATATCGCGAAAGATATCGCTTGAACGCGCCAGATTTAACATCGCGTGAACGATGTCTGTGCGTGTGACGGCAAGATACGACGAGCGAGAATTGATGAAATTGCAAAATCGAGATCTGAGCTCCGGACCTCAGATCTTGCGATGAACGATTTCACGATCTGTCTCATCGTGGTGTATAACACCACGATGAACGATCTCCCAGCGGCAGAGCCTATGCTGGGAGATGGTAACTATGGTACACGTCGGGTTACTATGCGACGCGCGGCGCCTAGTAACCCGATGTGTACCATAGTAACCAGCGATCTCGCTGGTCCACATCGCTGGTGAGTCTGTCTGTGTGAGTGCGTGCACGTGATCGCTTACAATATCGCTAGCGATATCTTAGCGTGTGACGGCCGCTTATGATGGATGGATGGATGGATGGATGGATAGATAGATAAGAGAAAAACACTGCACAGCACTCACAGACATAATGTAAACTGGTGCCAGCAGGGACGCTGGGTCAAACAACTAGAAAAAATTCTCTGCAGCACTCTGTTACTACCAGTGATATACATATGCTAACAAGCGGTATATATATGAGAAAAAAGTTTAAAAACTTACGGTTTTTCAAAAAACTCAAAATTCTTATTTTTTTATTTCTGAAGTTCTTAGTACACACATTGGCCAATGTCTGTTTGCTCATCAACTGCGACAAAGTGACTTGAGGTCTGATGAGTCCTAACGCTGCATCACATGTACATGTACAGCATATGTACATCATTGGTAGTAGCTGAGTGCTGCAGAGAATTTTTTCTAGTTGTTTGACCCAGCGTCCCTGCTGGCACCAGTTCACATTATGTCTGTGAGTGCTGTGCAGTTTTTTCTCTTTTGTATCGTGTGGAGTTGCTGGCTCCATTTCTGCAATTTGCACCCTCATCACCTACAGGTGGTCTAGGGTCGAGATGGTGTCCGCCCACTTAGTAGTGGGATAGGGAGGACAAGGAGGGCAGGGATGTCAGCGTTAGGACTCATCAGTCCTGAAGTCGCTTTGTCGCAGTTGATGAGCAAACAGACATTGGCCAATGTATGTACCAAGAACTTAAAAAATAAAAAAATAAGAATTTTGAGTTTTTTGAAAAAATTTAAGTTTTTAAACTTTTTTCTCATATATATACAGCTTGTTAGCATATGTACATCACTGGTAGTAGCAGAGTGCTGCAGAGAATTTTTTCAGATAGATAGATAGATAGATAGATAGATAGATAGATAGATAGATAGAAAAGGTTAAGAGCAGCACGTCAAAGCAGTTCTGGGTGCAATGCTTACCTTGACAGCTTCCCAGTTGCCAGGTACATACCAGTAAAAAATCATTGGCAGCACTCCAAAAAAATGCAGTTAATAGCATACCTTTATTGGCAAACATTTCAATCCTCATCAAGGCTTGACAAAAATCCACTAAGGATTGAACCGTTGCCTAGTCACTGACCAATAAAGGTGTGCTATTAACTGCATTTTTTTGACTGCTGCCTATGATTTTTTAGATAGATAGATAGATAGATAGATAGATAGATAGATAGATAGATAATCTTAAGAGTCTCCCTCTCTCCCTCTGCTTGTTTTCAGGGCCCCTCATTAAGCTTCATGCATATTAACTGCACCGAATGGCAATGGCCAATCACAGATGGTCACTCTCTGTGAGAGCATCTGTGATTGGCTGTTGCAATCAGACTGTGCTCCCACAATCTGTATGATGTCTGTGCTTGGTTGTCATAGACATTAGCATTTGTTAAATAAATAATGGAAAAAAAATGCGTAGGGCTTCACTGTATTTTTCCTTCTCAGCACAGATAAAGTGGACGGCTGTGAGCTGCCACCCTCTGCTGCATAGTTTTACCTTGACTGGTAAAAAAATCCATGGGCTATGCCCTATTTTTAATTGCCAGTCACGATAAAACTAGGTAGCTGGGGTCTGGTATTCTCAGTGTGATGGGGACCATAGTTATTGGGCCCCCCATCCTATAGAATAACAACCCGCCGACTCCCCATAAATTCATTAGAAGCATTAATTCCTTGCGCTTTACCTGGCTCTTCCAGTTTCCCTGGTGCTGGTGGCAAACTTGGTAATAAGGGAATAATGCCAGCTGAATATTGCCAGCTGGCACTACAATCCTCTGCAACATCTTCTCACTGTGGCCGCCGAGCACAGAATGAGTGAGAGCTGCTGCCAGGTAAGTGGTGAGTCACCAAGGTCACCTGAGAACAGCTCAGGTAGCCATGGTGCCTGCTAACCGTAGTGGTTACCTGAACTGTGTCCTTGGGTGGCATCACTAAGTCAGCACTCACACAACCGCAGCTCACCGGGCTCTCAGTCTGTGCTTGGCATCCATGATGAGAAGATGTCACAGAGGATCATGGAGGGTATGTGGAAGTAATAAGATGGATTTATGATATGTTTTTGTTTGTTCTAATAAAATGATGTTTCTGTCTATTGTGTATTATTTCCTGCTTACTAGAGATGCATAATGACTGTGTCTAACATTGGCCCAACATTATGAATCTCAGGCTTAGTTCTAGCTGGCAATATTAAGCTGGCATTAACCCCTTATTGCACGAGGGCAACCGGAAGAGTTGGGTAACGCACCAGAATTGGTGCTTCAAGTGAATTTGGCAATTTGTGGGGTGGCTGTGGACTGCTATTCCATAGTGTGACAGGGCACAATAATGTTGAGAATACCAGGCTCCAGCTGCCTAGTTTTACCTTGACTGGCCAATAAAAATAGGGAAAGGCCACACGTTTTTTTGCCAGCCAATGTAAAACCATGCAGCTGAGGGTGGCAGCTCACAGCCATCAGCATTATCTGTGCTGAAAATAAAAAATACAGTGAAGTCCTATGCTTTTTATTTTACTATAGTTATTTTATACACTATGAAGCCAGGTTGTTTGCCATACACTAATGTGTATGGCAAACAAACTTAAGGTACCATCACACGCCGCCATATGGCTTCCATATCGCCGGTGATTTAACGATGAGCGCGCACGTTTCGGGCACTTTTTTCACATCACTGTGGAGCTGTCACACTGTCTAGCGTGCGATGTTCGGCGATCCTGCATTCTGGTAATCGCCTGCAGAAGACCAGAAGCAATCTTCCCTTCACACATCGCCGTCATACGCCACCATTGTAGCAGCAATGTGGCCATACTGTTTCGATAGGGGCGTGCTAGAGTGTGTTTCACCCGCCCCTATCATTGCGATTGATGGACGGAACAGCGTTTCCATTGGTCAGCCTTGCGTGAACGCACGGGTCATCAGATAAGGCGCCTCAGATACGGCCAGCCAATCGGAACGCAGTATGACCCACCAATCGCCACAGATGCGGTGCAAAAAAACACCATCCAAGCATGCATACAGGATTGATTTCAGGATCGCTGTGTACGTCGCTATCGCCCTGTCACATGCCACGATGCACTGAAATCGCTTGGTTGATATCGCCTGATAGCCCTGCAGTGCAGGGCAATTAGGTGACGCTCCACCAGTGATTTCTCGCCATAGAATCGGCAAGTCACACGCCACTACGCACATGCGATGTGGTTTCCACATCGCCGAATTCGGAATTGCCAGCCATCTCGCCGGCGAAATGGCGGCGTGTGACGGTGCCTTTAAACACTGTGGGAGCACAGTCTGACTGCAACAGCCAATCACAGAGGCTCTCACAGAGAGTGAGCGTCTGTGATTGTCATTGCCAGTCAATGCAGTGAATATGCATAAAGCTTAATGAGCAAGCAGGCAGCGGGAGACTGGTAAAATGATCTAGGTATCTATCTTCTTATCATCTGTCTTTCGATTTACCTATTCTGTTCTGACTTTAAACAGCATGTGAAAGTTCATGTTAAAAACGCAGTGTGCATGGGTGTCACACTACTGTCACTTGGATGTCACACAGAGGTTAGCCTAGAAAACAATGCACAAATGCATTGCACTCACATGTCACACGGAACACACTACGGATGTCACTCGTCCTACTCTCTTGGATGAGAAACTGTTGGATTTTTCATACAGTCGTGTGTTTCCATCCCTATGTTCACACAGTGCGTTTTTTTCTATGTTTTGCTGCTTTTTGTGCTTAGTTAATCTGTGCTAATCCTGCAGTTTGATTCCCAGGAAAACCTATGTGATTCAACGAAATGCTGTCCACACACATTTTTCTTTGCAGAAACTAAAATCTGCACAAGTTTCTCCATTTTGAAAAGAATGAGCATGTCAATTCTTTTCTGCATTTTTACAGTGTTCTATGGGCAAAAACGCAGAAAAAAATGCAGCAAACAAAACCGAGAAGCAAACGCGGTAAAAACACAGCAAAAAATGCAGGTTTTCTCGGCCAAGAAATCTGGATAAGGCTATGTTCACATGCTGCGTATTGTGTGCGCATTTTTACCTGCTTTTCCAGAGCCCATTTTATAATGTGACCTATGGAGAAAGCACATGTAAAAATGCACAAAGAATTGACGGTCATTTTTTTTGTGGACGCGCTTTGCAGTGAAAAAAGATGCCAAAATAAGCAGCGTCTGAACACATTTCAGCAAAAGCAATAGATTTTGCTGGGATGCGGTTCCAGGGTTGCGTTTCACTGCATTTATGCAAGCGCTAAGAAGCGCTACGTAAATGCACAAATACGCAACGTATGAACGTAGCTTAAATCCCTAAGGTTTTGCTGTATTTTTGCCGTAGCAAAACTTTGTGTGTAAACGTAGCCTAAGGCTATGTGCCTACACGGTAGATTTGGTGCAGAAATCCAAATCTGCATCTTGTGGCAGAAAAATGCACCCAAAAACACACTACGTTTTTAGTGCAGATTTGTGCCCTGTGTATACTGAAGTCATTTGCTTGAAGGGCTGAAAAATGCAGGGAAATCAGCACGAATAATTGACATGCTGCAGATTTTTTTCCCCACTAAAATCTACACCAAAGCCTATTTTTAATAACCAGCCAAAGTAAAGTAGACAGCTGCAGGATGATATTATCAGGCTGCGAAGGTCCATGGTTATTTGGCATTTCCCAGCCTAAAAATAGCAACCCGCACCAGCCCCAGAAGTGGCATATCACATTAGATACGCTTTGCTTTGGCCCTTCCCAATTAGCCTGGCTGGTGACAATTGGGGTTATGGTAGTTAGGACTGATGTTAGCTGTGAATTGTCCAAAAACACAGCTGACATCAAACCCTAGAATTAGTAATTGAAAAGTGTCTATCAGAAACCCCATTACTAAGGCTAGTTTCACACTAGCGTTTGTGTCTGCATCGTGAAGTGGAACAAAATTTATTGGATATTTTAAACTTTTTGAACAAATAAAAAACTGAAAAGTGGGGCGTGCAATGTTATTCGTCCCCTTGAGTTAATACTTTGTAGCACCACCTTTTGCTGCGATTACAGCTGCAAGTCACTTGGGTATGTCTCTATCAGTTTTGCACATCGAGAGACTGAAATTCTTGCCCATTCTTCCTGGCAAAACAGCTGGAGCTCAGTGAGGTTGGATGGAGAGCGTTTGTGAATGTGACACCCCGCAAAGCAGGCGTCACAGAGGGGTACTGCACCCATAAAAGCGGTGCAGATCCAGCTGCAAGTGGATTTCAGGCTGATGGGTGGAACCTACACACAAGCACCCCCACATTAGATCACTTGGTGGGAGGCACTCGGGAGAGAATAAAAACCACCTCCGGGGGGAACTAGAAAGTGGAGTGGAGTAGAGCTGGAGAGCTAGCAGCCAGGCAGTGAGCCTGAGGGAGTAAGGAGGGTCAGCCAGCCTGGGCGAAGAAAGGGACTTCAGAGAGTCCAACCCCGGCAGCTTACTGGGCACCGGAGCCCGCACCTGTGGGATCCTCCAAGAACCACAGAAAATCCGCTTACTGGAGGGTATGTCTATATACCGCTCAGACTCTTAAGCGACCAGAAGAGGGTACCAGGCGCCGCTTGATGGTTCGGCAGTCGGCCAGCAGAAGGTAACCCGACTGGAGGAGGAGAGTGAGAGACAGCAGGAGGCCAGATCCACTGTATGGGGTCAGACTTCACACAAACTACTGGGAAACAGGGAAGAATTGAAAGAGAAAAGGCACACGCTGAGGTTCCACCAGCTACCTGTGATCCACTTGCAGCCACCCGTTAGCTACTTGCATTTAACATCTTACTGCACTGAACTGTAACCATTGCTGCTAAAGTAAAGTTCCAGTAAAGCACCCGGAGTGAAGTGACTTTGTCTCTGCTGCATCTTCTTTCCACAAACTTATTCCTTTCACAGGAACACTGCCCCGGGGTCCCAGTCCTGCCTGCGGAGGACTACACCATCTCAGCCGCAATACCACCGACCTCCGGAGGACTGTGGCGGTGCTGGTGCTACTTCACCAGAAACTGCAGGTGGCGTCACGACAACTAACTTTGTAAATTATCCCTTGTACATAATTCCCTTTTCAAAAGAACCGTCCCCCGGGATACGGGATCAGGCACGGCCACCATTCCCCGTGACACAGTTAACCCTTTTGCCGCCTGATATCCGAGTACCCCACACCCTGGGGCGACACATGAACAGCAGTTGTCAACTCTTTCCACAGATTCTCGATTGGATTCAGGTCTGGACTTTCACTTGGCCATTCTAACACCTGGATACGTTTGTTTTTTAACCATTTCATTGTAGATTTTGTTTTATGTTTGGGATCATTGTCTTGTTGGGAAAGATAAATCTCCATCCCAGTCTCAGGTCTTTTGCAGACTCCAACAGGTTTTCTTCCAGAATGGTCCTGTATTTGGCTCCGTCCATCTTCCCATCAATTTTAACCATCTTTCCTTTCCTTGCTGAAGAAAAGCAGGCCCAAACCATGATGCTGCCACCACCATGTTTGCCAGTGGGGATGGTGTTTTGAAGGTGATGTAAAAGCTGTGTTGCTTTTACGCCAAACATATCGTTTTGCATTGTGGCCAAAAAGTTTGATTTTGGTTTCATCTGACCACAGCACCTTATTCCACATGTTTGGTGTGTCTCCCAGGTGGCTTGTGGCAAACTTCAAACAAGACCCTTTATGAATATCTTTGAGAAATAGCTTTCTTCTTGTCACTCTTCCATAAAGGCCAGATTTGTGCAGTGTTCGACTGATTGTTGTCCTATGGACAGACTCTCCCACCTCAGCTGTAGATCTCTGCAGTTCATGCAGAGTGATCATGGGCCGTTTGGCTGCATCTCTGATCAGTCTTCTCCTTGTTTGAGATGATTGTTAAGAGGGACGGCTGGGTCTTGGAAGTGTTGCAGTTGTCTGATACTCCTTCCATTTCCATATGATTGCTTGCACAGTGCTCCTTGAGATGTTTAAAACTTGGGAAATCTTTTTGTATCAAATCCAGCTTTAAACTTCACCACAACAGTATCTCGGACCTGCCTGGTGTGTTTTTTGGTCTTCATGATGCTTGATTACACACAGGTGGATTTTATTTATCATTACCAGTCAGCGGTCTCCACGGTTGCAGATCATAATTGTGATGTGCTCTCTGCTTGTTTTCTTCAGTTGCTTTTAAAGCAATTATCATGTGCAGAGCACAGCTTTGTTTACATGGATAGTGTCATTATAGGGCATGTGCCCCCACTTAAGGTTTTGCTGCAGCAAAACCTTAAGGGTTTCTAGTAAGGCCAGGGTCACATCTCCGTTTAGACCCTAGCCTGCCGGATTCCGGTTTCAACTTAGAACTTTTTACAGCACCGCATAGCGTTACCGCTATGCGGTGCTGGAAAACGCTGCCCCTAGTTACACGATGTTTACCTTAACTACCTGTCACACAGGCAGCTGCTCGGAGTGCGCTTTACAGCGCCGCACAGGACAGCGTTTCCTGTGCGGCGCTGTAAAGCGCACTTCGAGCAGCTGCCTGTGTGACAGGTAGTTAAGGTAAACATCGGGTAACTAGGGGCAGCGTTTTCCAGCACCGCATAGCGGTAACGCTATGCGGTGCTGGAAAAAGTTCTAAGTTGAAACCGGAATCCGGCAGGCTAGGGTCAAAACGGAGATGTGACCCTGGCCTAAGTCTATGTTCCACAGGTAAGGTTTTGCTGTGTTTTTGGGGTCATGTTTTGCCTTGGTTTTATGCTAATCTAATCCAGGTTTTTTGGTTTTCAGCAAAACCTATGTGATACAAGGAAAAGATGTACACACAGATTAGTTTATTTCTCTGCAGAAAGTGCCAACACCCCAGGTGTTGCTGCGTTTTTGCTGCAGATTTGCCATAGAAACTATAGCAAAAACACAGAACAGAATTGACGTGCTCATTCTTTCAAAAACGCAGCAAAATCTGTGGTTGTTGACACCTTCTGCAGAAAAATAAAACGTGTGTGTGTGTGCACAGCTAATTATTGAATCACATAGGTTTTGCTAGGAACCAAAAAACAGGATTAGATTAGCATGCATTTACATAAAACCAAGGCAAAACCTGACCCCAAAAATGCAGCAAGAACTTGCATGTGGGCACATCTCCTTGGTGTTCAAAACCAGCAGTATTCCATGTTTTCTACGTGTGAACATGCTATAAGCATACAGTATAAATTGCATATTTTTCATGTGACACATACTGTAATTCACACAATGTTGATACTCTGCTCCTGAACATTTCAGTTTTTACATTCCTTCTTTGCCGTTCACAGTACTGCCAAATAAATAACTGATGGAAAAATAAGTATTTAAAGTGAAAATCCGCTGCAACACTAGACAGTATATGTATAGGGAATAGCATAATGGCTGAATGTGAATAGCAGGGCTGTCTGCACAACTAACAAAGACATAGGGAAAAAACATGGCAGAAACTGCTTGTGAATCTAAGGAAAATGGAGAAATCTTAGCTTAAAGCAGCGGCCGCTGCGTCAAGAGCCCGATAACCACATCACGGTTTTTCTCATTATATCGGGTCCTAGCCGTGTGCCTCTCTTGTGGTGTAATGCTGTATGTGTGGGTTTTCATGCCTCTATATACAATTAAAACCAGCTGTGAGGGGTTATAATGGACATGACTACAATAAAATGGATACCAAACATGGCTACCGGGCGGGGGAAGGGAGCTCAGTCAAAAATCAGTAACACAAATGTCACGTCCTACTGACGGACCCTACGTGTGAACCCACTGCTAACAAAGACATAGGGAAAAAACATGGCAGAAACTGCTTGTGAATCTAAGGAAAATGGAGAAATCTTAGCTGTGCAGACAGCCCTGCTATTCACATTCAGCCATTATGCTATTCCCTATACATATACTGTCTAGTGTTGCAGCGGATTTTTACTTTAAACGTCAGTCTTTTTCTTGCTTGCACCTAGACATAAGGTGATGCCAGTCCTTTACTATGTATTTGTGTTACTGATTTTTGACTGAGCTCCCTTCCCCCGCCCGGTAGCCATGTTTGGTATCCATTTTATTGTAGTCATGTCCATTATAACCCCTCACAGCTGGTTTTAATTGTATATAGAGGCATACAAACCCACACATACAGCATTACACCACAAGAGAGGCACACGGCTAGGACCCGATATAATGAGAAAAACCGTAACGTGGTTATCGGGCTCTTGATGCAGCGGCCGCTGCTTTAAGCTAAGATTTCTCCATTTTCCTTAGATTCACAAGCAGTTTCTGCCATGTTTTTTCCCTATGTCTTTGTTAGCTGTGCAGACAGCCCTGCTATTAACATTCAGTTATTATGCTATTCCCTATACATATACTGTCTAGTGTTGCAGCGGATTTTCACTTTAAATGTCAGTCTTTTTCTTGCTTGCACATAGACATAAGGTGATGCCAGTCCTTTACTATGTATTTGGGAAAAATAAGTATATCTATATTTACTAAATAAAAAAGGCCTTCTGAATATTTTACATATGGTGCCACTAAAACATTGTAACTCATCTACAATGATATGTCCTTCCAGTGCAGAAAATGGAGTGGAATCATTTGAAGGTTTCTATATTATCTATAGACCCTGCTCAAAAGTCAGTGCAGGGAAGCAAGTTTATTTTCTTGTACATCAGAAAGTCAGAAAGGGTGGTAAATAATGTCCATGTGTCTGACATTCAGGGTTCACTCACATCAGCGTATATATCAGTGCGGTTACTGACGGTGCTAGACTAGTGTATACAATTAAGTCCAGTGTGCGGAGGATTAAAAGGTGTTTTCGGACTCAATCAGCGTATCAACACGTTGTAATTATCATCGGAGGTTATGTTTGGGGTTAATAATTGGGAAAAATAAGGTTGTCTGTTGTTTTATTTCTAATAAGGGTTTTTCTATGTGTCTTGGTTCTAATAAATGAAAAAGTAACAAAGAGGGGTGCACTTTGAAGGACTATTTAAGTGTTAGGGATATTTTGGGGCTGGGCCACTAACCTGGTGGGGTTGTGACCCTGCACAACCCCGTTGTTAAGGCTCCTAATGTGCCTTGAACCAAAATGCTTAATGGTGGATCCGCTGTTGAACCTCGGTCCCCACTTCCCATTGTTTCTGGGTTGATCACGTGAGCGGCCCACCATAAACATGTCACCACAGATCCTTTAGTGCTATTGATTGTTGCCAGGCATGCCAGGTCCTCAAAGCCGGATGGTGGGATCACAGAGCTGCTCCTGCCGCTACTCCGTCAGCCAAGGGAAGAAAATTGTACAGGGATATTTTTAGCGATTTGATAGAAGAGCTTAAGTATCTTACTCCAGGCACATAGGATGATTAATGGTTAACAAACTTTTATTAATCCCTTTACATCTCTACAATGCGTTTCGACAGATTTTTCTGTCTTCCTCAGGTGGTGAGGCTGTCTGAGGAAGACAGACCAAATCTGTCAAAATGAGTTGTGAAGATGTAAAGGGGATTAATAAAGATTTGTTAACCATTAATCATCCTATGTGACTGGAGTAGATATTAAGCGCTTCTATCAGATTGCACAAACATCCCTGTATATTAGTTCTAATAAAGGATTTCATCTGTCTGTTTGTATTTTTTAACTATGTACTTACTAGATTGGTTAGGTGCGGGTGTCATAAATGCCTGAACATTACAAATCTATGGCTTAATGATAGCTGTTAATTATCATTTGTCATTAACCCCTTCTACTACCCTATGTGTCACCAGCACTAGGTTCAGCGGGAAAAGCCGAGGCGAAGCGCCATGATTGCCACATCTTATGGATGCGCCAGCTTTGAGGTGAAGTGGCCTCCTATTTTTAGGGGGTGGAAGGCCTATTAAAGATGGACTCCAGCTGTTGGCTTACCTTGGCTATTTTCCAAAATGGGGGGGACCCTATGCTGTTTTTTTCAAATTATTTATTTATTTATAAGTAATTTGAAAAAACGTCTTTGGGTGACCTGTGCTTTGGATTACCAGTTAAAGGGAATCTGTCAGGTCAAAAATCCATATCTAACTGATATAATTTTCTAATTCCTTATTCAGAGATCTCTCTGTTATCCATGCTTCCCTCCTATCCTGTATAACCTTCAAAATTAAAGATTCATTCCATTTGTTAACCACGTGACTCCTCTGCTGCCCCATCCCCAAGGAATTCATGCATCACTACAGTATACTGCCCTGCCTTTCTCCGATTTGTATACTGTGTGACTCATTGCAGATGTGGCACTCCATTAGTCTGGTCGCCACAATGGGTACTGCACCCAGTGAATTGGTGTGGTGTCTCGGTCTTGAGGAAACGGGATGGTAAACTCAGACACCCACCAAAAACACCCAACACACCCTAGGACCCAGGGGACCATGGGCGGACCCGGGGAGGACACTGTCAAAGGGACAGGGGAAGAACAGGTGGAGGGTGGCAGTATGAAAAAGTGAGTGGAAGAGTGAGTAAAAAGGTGGTAGAAAAAGTGTGCAGTCAGGAGTGAGGGGAACAGAGAAGACCCCAGGGGCACAGGTGGAGTGAAAACGACCTGGGCGCCCGGTTCCGGGACTGACCATAGTCGGACGGAGGGGTTGGTTGAGATCCAGGGATCAGCCCTGAATGTGTGCGGATGCTATATGCCTGAACCACTGAATCAAGGCAGCAAGGTCTAAAGGAGCTGTGGCCACAACACGACACACCCGCTGAGAAGGTAGCCAAACTAGGGTCAGGAGACAGGTACCAGTCACTAGAAGACCCGTGGCTGCTGGATCGGGCACTGCTTGCGGAGGCGCTGGCAGGAGAGGTGAAGAAGTAGCGCTGGGAGAGAGACCGGAGAAAGGAAAGACACACAAAAGGGGTCTTGGGCAAATCATCCCAGTTCCTTGGGGATGGACCAGACTGGAACTTGGCAGAGAGAAGTGCCCCGCGATCAGTTGCAGTGTCAGTGAGTAAACTGGGTACAGAATTCCAATGCTGTGTGTGACTGTTTAATTTCCCTGTCTGCAGAGCCACTGACTGCAAAAGCAGATGAGACACAGAGGCCCAGCACAGACACGACCTTGCACACCCTCGCAATTAATCACATTGCCCAGGGTACTGCTCCACCTACAGGGAGCGACGATATCAGGCTGCAATACCAACAACCCCGGAGGTCTGACCCACAGCGTCGGTTTTAAGCGCTCACGAAACCTAACTTCTATAAACTTTATTTTGCCTCTGACAACCTAAAAAAAAAAACCATTTTTCGAGAACTGACTCCCCCGGGGTCATGGAGCCGGGTCCCAACCCCCATGACTCCCCAGCAGTAGACCAGAGCCCAGTTCTGAGTATCTCACAGCCCCAAGGGTGGGCGAGTCACAGACAGAAGAGAAAAGAGGGTGGGAGGAGGTGTGTTCTCTTAGCAGAGCAGATCTGAGATCTTATTTGTGCTTAATTGTGTGTATCTGAGGCATGTGTGTCATTTGTGCTCTGAGATATTTATATGTATTTATATGAACATTTGTTCAGGAAACACACACATTACATGTATGCAGGAAAACCAATGTTCACATAAGCAGAAGTCTTTTACAGATCGCACAGACTGTAGTGAGTGATGTTACCCAGCAGCCTACAGAAGCCTGAGAAATTCAGTGTAACCAGCACTGATGGGAGGAACAGAATAACAGCTTGGATAGGCGTGGTTAATTAAATATTACTGACAGACTGTGACTCTCTGACTGCTCAGCAGTCATGACAATTACTTTTACAGGGTGTGAAGGTGCTTATAGCAAAAGAACTACACAGGGTACAGTAATGATTTTTACATATTCTGAAAGGTCTACTCGAGCACTATTTAAGGGTGTCATACTGAAAAATGACCTGAGTCCCTTTAAGGAAAACCACCAGCTGTGGTCAGCAGGTTCAAGCACTCTGCTACACCCTAGCTGGCGATCAAACAGGGGGATCCCACACTATTTGTTTTAAAATAATTATTTATTTTTCGCTAAATACAAGGCTAAACACCCTTCAGTGCCACATGAAAGGTACTAAAGGGTGCAAGCCTACAATACAACCCCTGGCAATAATTATGGAATCACCTGGCTTGGATGTTCATTCAGTTTAATGTTGTAGAAAAAAAAGCAGATCACACACATGGAACAAAACTAAAGTCATTTCAAATGGCAAAGTCATGGCTTTAAGAAACACTAAAAGAAATCAAGATAAAAAAGTGGAAGTCAGTTAGGGTAATTTTTTTCAGACCAAACATAGGGAAAAAATTATGAAATCACTCAATTTTGAGTAAAAAAATTATTGAATCACCCTGTAAATTTTCATTCCCAAAACTAACACCTGCATCAAATTAGATGTGCTTGTTAGTCTGCATCTAAAAAGGAGTGATCACACCTTGGAGAGCTGTTGCACCAAGTGGACTGACATGAATCATGGCTCCAACACGAGAGATGTCAATTGAAACAAAGAAGAGGATTATCAAACTCTTAAAAGAGGGTAAATTATCACGCAATGTTGCAGAAGATGTTGGTTGTTCACAGTCAGCTATGTCTAAAATCTGGACAAAATACAAACAACATGGGAAGGTTGTTAAAGGCAAACATACTGGTAGACCAAGGAAGACATCAAAGCGTCAAGACCGGAAACTTAAAGCAATATGTCTCCAAAACAGGAAATGCACAATAAAACAAATGAGGAACGAATGGGAGGAAACTGGAGTCAATGTCTGCGAACTGTAAGAAACCGCCTAAAGGAAATGGGATTTACATGCAGAAAAGCTAAACATAAGCCATCATTAACACCTAAACAAAAAAAGACAAGATTAAGGAAAAGCAATTGTAGACTGTGGATGACTGGATGAAACTCATATTCAGTGATGAATCGCGAATATGCATTGGGCAAGGTGATGATGCTGGAACTTTTGTTTGGTGCCATTCCAATGAGATTTATAAAGATGACTGCATGAAGAGAACATGCAAATTTCCACAGTCAATGATAAGATGGGGCTGCGTGTCAGGTAAAGGCACTGGGGAGATGGCTGTCATTGCATCTTCAATAAATTCCAAGTTTACATTGATATTTTGGACAGTTTTCTTATCCCATCAATTGAAAGGATGTTTGGGGATGATGAAATCATTATTCAAGATGATAATGCATCCTGCCATAGTGCAAAAACTGTGAAAACATTGCTTGAAAGAAGACACATAAGGTCAATGTCATGGCCTGAAAATAGTTCGGATCTCAATCCAATAGAAAATTTTTGGTGGAAGTTGAAGAAAATGGTCCATGACAAGGCTCCAGCCTGCAAAACTGATCTGGCAACAGCAATCAGAGAAAGTTGGAGCCAGATTAATGAAGAGTACTGTTTGTTACTCATTAAAGGCCCCATTACACAGTACGATATCCCGGCGATCCGACCAACGATGGGGTCTATGGGACATCGTTAGCTGATCGCTGGTGAGCTGTCAAACAGGCAGATTCACCAGCGACGAATGAGAAAGCTGGTATGCAGGGTAAACATGGGGTAATTAAGCACAGCGCTGCACTTAGTTACCCGACATTTACCCTGGTTACCAGCGTGTACTGTGCGGCGCTGGGAGGTCGATGATTGTTGGTATCTCGCTGTCACACACGCCGAGGCTGGCCGCCGAGCGGGAGACCAACCATAAAATAATGGTCCTGGCCATTGTTCCACGACCAGCGATCAACAATCTTATCGTTGGTCGTTGCTACGTGTCTCACGCAACAATGTCGTTTCAATGTCGCTGCAACGTCACAAAACCGGTGATGTTTCAATGATATTGTTAATGATATCGTAGTGTGTAACGGGGCCTTAAGTCCATGCCTCAGAGACTGCAAGCTGTTATAAAAGCCATAGGTGGTGCAACAAAATACTAGTGATGTCTTGTAGTGTTCTTTTGTGTGTTTGTTTTTCCTGATTCCACAATTTTTTCCTTAGAATTAAGGATTTTTTCCGTCTGCTTGGTCTGAAAAAAAGATGGATCTTTCAGCAAGACAATGATCCAAAACACCACTCCAAATCTACTCAGGCATTCATGCAGAGGAACAATTACAATGTTCTGGAATGGCCATCCCAGTCCCCAGACCTGAATATCATTGAATATCTGTGGGATGTCTTGAAGCGGGCTGTCCATGCTCGGCGACCATCAAACTTAACTGAACTGGAATTGTTTTGTAAAGAGGAATGGTCAAAAATACCTTCATCCAGGATCCAGGAACTCATTAACAGCTACAGGAAACGATTAGAGGCGTTATTTTTGCAAAAGGTGGATCTACTAAATATTAGTGTCACTTTTCTGTTGAGGTGCCCTTACTTTTGCACCTGTCAATTTTTGAAATAATGCATATTTCACATTTTCGGTTAGTGCAATAAACCTCATTTCAATCTGAAATATTACTGTGTCCATCAGTTATTACATATATCACACTGAAATAGCTGTTGCAAAAAAACAATTTTAAACAAACAAAAAAAAAGAGAAAGATTAAGAGGGGTGCCCAAACTTTTTCATATGACTGTAGCTGTTTGACATTTATCTATTCTAGCTTTTTTGAGGATGTAAAAGACCATGTTAAAAAAAGATAGTTGCATATGCTTGATACATGGATGCTCGGTGAGGAAAAGCGCACACTCGCATGTCATACGCATGGCATACACATGTCATTCCAATGCTGTACGGATGACAAAACCAATGACACTCAAATACTTTTCTTGCAGAAAATCTCACTGATGGAGAAATGTAGTAAACCCTTAGGCCACGTTGCCCACGTTAGTATTGGTAAGATTTTTACCTCAGGATTTGTAGACAAAACCAGGAGTGGAGCAATCAGAGGAAAAGTGTAATAGAAACACGTCACCCTTCTGTATTTAATTCATCCACTCTGGTTTTGGCTACAAATCCTGAGGTAAAAAACTCATCAAATACTCAATGTGTGCACGTAGCCTTTTGGAGGGGCTCTGTTTTCCACTGCCTAGCACCATAGTCTGCTCCTGGACTGTGCTCTCTGGCATAGAGTACTACGTGACTTTTTTTCCATGTTATGGATCACTGCAGCTCATGGAAACAATTTTTGCTTTAATCTAAATTTTTGACCCGTCGTCTTTGTTTATAAATTGGTTATATGTCAGCCTGAAGCGTGCTATTAAGGGTGTTGGAGGTGTAATCCCGCTCGTTCACCCATTTCCAATGAGGTAATGTCCCAGACATTTTGGCACCTGTGAATTTTTACAGGGAGGATTTCTGGAAACGAGGACATTGCTATGTTTGGTGACATATGATGTTTGCTTTACCAGGAATAAGCTCATCAAGCCATTGATTTAGTAAAGAATAGCTTTAGTCTGGGATTTGAACTATTAATGTGCCTCTGCCAATCTGGTACTTAACTAGACATACCAACATCACGAGTATATCCTTTAATACCCTTAGATATAACCTGCCAGTTCGGGCTGCAGCTGTTTTGTAGTTAGCGATTCTCAAAGAAAAAAAGAAAAGCCAATTCATTCTGCGACTGATAAATAAAAAATAATTAATTGCTTTTCAGGATTTAACATATATGACTAACAGTAAAAAACTATTCACTGGGAAATTATGAATATTGTTTCTTCTTAATCTCTTTCTGACATTGTACGTACTGATACGTCCTATTTTGTAGTGACTTCCCACAAATGGACGTACCGGTACATCCTTGGAATTGTGTGTGCGCACTCGATCGCCGTCATGAGCTCAGCTTAAGTGATAGTCGAGCTCCGCTGTCATAGCCAGGGTTGGTGCCCACGTCGCCTGTGGCTGTTTAACCCTCTAAATGCCATGATCTATAGCAAAAATTAAAAACTTAGGTCCAAAGCAACATTTTTGGTGAAAAAATTGGAAACTTTAATTTACTCAGTTCAATGTTTTATAATTCTATTAATCGCTTAAGGGTTAACAATGCTCAATACACCCCTAGATAAATCTTTGAGAGGTGTAGTTTCCAAAATGGTGTTACTTGTGCAGGTTTCGGCTCTTTGGTATGTCAGGGACTCCTCAATTTTTCATAGGCTGTAAGCCATAATCATCAACATTAACATAAATAAACACTTGAAATAGAACACTCTGTTTGTAATGACTCTATTTAGTATATGTTTCACTTTTTGTATTGAATTACAGAAAAAACATTTTGATGATATTCTAATTCATTGAGATGCTCCTGTAAAAAGTGGAACAAATTGCTGTTTGAATCGTCCATTAATCCGGTTGGAAGAGTGATGTGAGCTGATTAGTTCTGTTAGGCCGGCTTCACACTGCGTTTGAGATCCGATCCGTAGCTGTCCGCTTGAAGCAGACAGCCGCGGACCGATCAGCACATAGGGCCGGGGGGCTATTATGCCCTCCGATTCTGTGTGCAGCCCACGCAGCTGCCGCCGCTGACAGGTCGGGTCCGCGGCGCCGCGGTCCTCACCTTCAGCAGCAGGAACTGCGTGCGGCTGCACACAGGATCGGCGGGCATAATAGCCCCCGGCCCTGTGTGCTGATCCGGTCCGCAGGGTGTCTGCTTCAAGCGGACAGCTACGGATCGGATCTCAAACGCAGTCTGAAGCCGGCCTTACCCAGTTAGTTAGGAAATCTCCCCTTTTCAAAAGCAATAAGAAATTTATATTCTAATATTTCTTGCAGTCAGGAAAAAGCCATTTCTCAATCATTGACTTAAAGCAAATGAAAGCTGAGATCACTGAATAATAATGAATGTCAAACTATTAGTTTAACTTTTAAAGTTTTCAAACTGAAAATGTGTCACTGATTCACAGTAAAGGAGCTAAATACATGACAGCTGAGACCAGTGGGTAACTGGAAGCTCATGGACTCCGATGAAAAAGCTCCAACGGGGCCCCCAAATATTCCACATCATTGATAGCATTAGCCTTTTTCCATAGACTAAAGGGAATTTTGGGGCACCCTAGTCAACAGGGCTCCTGCACTTGTAGTAGCTACGTCCCTGGCTCAGACTACAACTACTGGAACTATGACATTTACCGAAATGGGAGTCTCAAAGTCCCCTGTTTAAATAAAGCACTAGAGTTCATGTTGCCCACACTTCCATTTTCTTTCATGGAACTGACCAGGCCCAGATTAAAGGGGGGGTGGCCCGGGCCCTGCGCTACCCACCAAAGGGGGACCTCCCACCAATATAGGGATAAATATCTCAAAACATGTAAAATACACGTCTCTTTGCTGTGATAATGATAAGGAATGTGGCGCCCCGCAACGAGTGCGTCACAGGAGGGTACTGCACCCATGACCGAAGGTGCAGTATTCTCCGTCTCAGTGATGAATGAGTTAACTCCAAGGCTCCATACACCACACACAACATCCAGAGACAGAGGGCCAATAGGGTCCTGGTGGGAGGAGTGTGAGAGGTTGAGTGTGGGGAAAGAGAAGTACAGAAAGTTAGAACTTGGGAGAGACAGTGCAAGGCAGACGTCAGAACCAAAGACCTAACGGGGAGGGCACCGAGAAGCGGTGACCCAGACGAAAAGGGGCCAAGTACCAGTAACCAAGTAACGGGTCCAAAACCCCGGGGATTACAGCTCATCCTGTGGGGAGCAACTCCATCCAGCTGCCGTACATCCCCCGGAGGTCCTAGCAGCGCCATTGCCATCACCAGACACCCACAGGTGGCGTCACGAGACAGACTTTATTCTTTATTTAACCTAACCGTGCAATTGACCACCAGGGCCCACACAGCCCCGGGCACCGATCCGTGACCGTAGCCAGCGCCTGAGAGATGAGTACCCGGCAACGGTGAGTCAGGAACATTTAACAAAAGAGAAACTATTGAAAGTGTAGGGACCTGACTAAGGACCTACGTCATTCTCATTAGCCATCTGAAAGAAGTGTCTTTAGATAAGCTTTAGGCCACAGCAGAGCAATTCGTCAGGTCTTATTCAGATGACTTGGACATTACATTTATCGATGAACTGTGTCAATTTGTAACATTGCCAATTTATTCAAAGACGAGGAGCCAAAGATATCAGCACTGAACTTTTCATGTACAAGCTTATCATGGAAAAGGGTGTGCAGGACACTTTCCCAAATGTTCAGATACCTCTAAGGATAGATCTAATTTTGATGGTAACAAACTGCAGTGGTGAAGCGTTCCTTCTCAAAACTCAAATTAATTGACAACCGATTAAGGACATCCATGAAGCAGGAACGACTTGTAAATTTAGTTATCATGAGCATCGAGTCAGATATACTGCATGAATTGGACTTTAGTGAATCATTAGTGATTTTGCAGCACGAAAATCAAGGAAAGGATTGTAAAAAAAGAATGTTTTACCTGCATTACTCTGCGTAAATGATTTTTGTAAATAAACTTGCATTCGTTTCATTTTGTGCTTTTACTTTACATATTGCAACACCTTGAAAAATGGGCCTCCCTCCAAAATGGGCCCCGAGCCACCCACCTCTTAAATCCGGCCCTGGGACTGACATTTAGGTAAGTGAATCAAAATTGCACATTACTGTCCCTTTCACACAGGGGACTTTAGGATCAGCAATTGGACACTGTCACGCCGGTGTCACTGCGCCATGGGACCCGACTCACCTTATAGGGGCGTAGCTAAGTGACTACCTGGCTCTTCAAAAAGCGTCTGATGGTGAAGATAGGCTTGCTACTGCAGGTAGCCACCAGATATCACTCCAGGGGAACTCTTGGTACCATAGCAGCTAACCCCAGGGGTCAGGAATGCAGACACAGACTGAGGTGCATGCAGGAAGGCTGAAACAGGCAGACTGGCACTGGCAGGCAGGCGGGTACTGGCGGGTATGGCAGGACAGCAGGTCCAGGTAGGTACAGCAGATCCAGGTAAGTACAGCAGGTACTGGAGTGTACTGGAACACAGGTACAGGTAAGCAAGTGAAGGATATGATTACAAACACAGGATACCTGACAATTAGCAAACATGTATCAAACTGAATGAACATATTGTTCAGGCACCTTTAAAGGACGAGGTGCCTTGAGTACCTAATGTCTTCCATCCATTGGCTGGGGACACTTCCCTATAAGAGGAAGGAAGCAGCAATGAGGATCGGGACAGATGATGCAGGGTGGCCGGAGTGGTGAGTGCATCGGTGAACTTGCTGCAAGGTCACCGGCCTGGCGTTACAGACATGAGTAATCATATATTTAACACATATCCTGGGTATGATGATACATTTTTCAAGTCCCCTTTTAATAATTTCTGCTACAATTACTATAGCTAACCTAAGGTTGACTGAATTTCTTAAAAAAAGATTTGCTATGAACTACAATACTGCAAATCCTCCAACTGCCCTGAAATTGCATATTTAATACTATGAGGTCTCCTGGGAGTGTATCCAATCTCAAACTGTTTAACACAAACAGCCTTATTACATCCAAGATATGTCCAGAATTGGGAGTGAAGGACTGCATTGCGGACCTGCTATGATCTGCCACATGGCCAAGTTTTTAATAATCTAAATTTCAAACACGCAATGAGAGTACAGATGGGGCAAGACCATGGAACTTGCCTATCTTTATCGTTTAGAGTTGGTGCTTAACCCTCCCACCTCTCTCATGAAATTCACTTTTTATTCAATGTGCCTTAATTAAGTCTAAAGGTACCGTCACACGTAGCAATATCGCCGCCATATGGCTGGCAATTTGATGTGAGCGCGCACGTTTCGGGCACTTTTTTGCACATTGCCGTCGCACTGTCACACATAGACATCTCCGTTGCGATGTTCAGGGATCCTGCGTTCCGGAAATCGCCTGGCCAACAAAAACACACACAAACAATATGGTCAAAAAACATTCAATCCACATAAACTACCTTACCATGTCAAATGAACATTGTCAATAACACCACAAACATATTGTAGACCATCATGTGTGGAAATTACATTACTACATTCATAATAACAATTATGGCCCATACATGTACATTTGTAGGACACCACACACAAATCCATAATGCCACCACCTTCAACATGCATGGTGTATAAACAGAGACATGTCAAGGCAACCTTACACACTAGGTTCATTGATAAAGATTTTTTAATCGAAACGCGTCTGACGGGGCATGTCTTAGCCACCTAGATGCATTTTAATCTTTATGTTGTGATTTACAAAATAAAGTAAAACATTTTTCATTGGATAAAGGTGCCAGCTTTTCCTCATTATATAACATTACACACTGCATGAGTCACCAGAACCAAACGACATCCCTGTTCAATTAAAAGACACAGGTTAATGGCACTCACAAATGCACAATAGTGCAAACACAGTCAAGGTGGCACATCAACACTACACATCCATTTTGTTTACCCAAGTCCGGATACATTCAGCATGACTGTAAATCTTGGCCACACAACATCATTGACACTACTACTCTGCACATTACACAATATAAAGCACAACATCTAAGCACAATGAGTAGGGGACATGCAGCATTGTGTAACCATGCACACACTTGTTTGGAACTATTAAGACAAAGTCCCAGATCTGGATTCTCGCCTGCACACACCTGGAGGTGTTTTTGTGCTTGTCCAGACAGTATACATGTATGTTCAATTAGAAGCCTCACTACAAAACACAC
Organism: Allobates femoralis; assembly: GCA_033576535.1. Classification (NCBI taxonomy): domain Eukaryota; kingdom Metazoa; phylum Chordata; class Amphibia; order Anura; family Aromobatidae; genus Allobates; species Allobates femoralis. Next base: position 86,350,488 of record JARQOC010000005.1, read on the forward strand.
TCAAGCATTGTAGATGGGACGTGTGAACAGCACAATTACCCAATGCCTCTGGCCAGCTAGCTTGAGCATGCACTGGCATGGTATTTTTTCATATGCAATGCAGCCAATCACAGCGCAGCGGCGTCATCCAATACACGCGCCCACCTCGGGTAGCCACGCCCGAGCCATATGATTTGCTCACTCAGGGGCGTTTTGATTGGTTGCTGCTCATTTAAAAAGGGCAGTGTTGAAAGCACTTGTGTGTTGCAAAGTCATATGCAACATCTTGGTAGCGTCTCTTCAAGCACACTCTGCTGGTCAGGCGGTAGGTTATAGTGCTGTCCATGCCTTCATCAAGTCCACATGTCTGTGTGTATTTGGCTCCTACACCACCTAGTGGCCCACATCAAATGTTTTAGACAATAATGTTGCCTATGTAGCGGAACATGGCTGTAGATTTTCTGATTTATGTAGCCATGTTCTGGACGCCAATGTCATGTGTGCCACATAATGTGGGTCTACACATTTCAGCGCCCTCATCTACTGTGTTGCGCTTTGTCTACATTATGCAGCAAAGAACGGCTAAACCTCTACTGTTGCCATACAACAAACCAGAGGGCCATATAACTGTTGCCATAGTGCCTTTGCTAATACATTTATGCGTACCCGAACGTATGTACAATAGTGTTTTTTGTAGCCATTCATGAGACGACAGGTGGTAGTAGTTTTCGCCAGGGTTAGGCTACCTATTGACATTTTACTAAGTCAGCATTCAGGGCAATGTTTGCCCCAAATTATGTCATATTAATGACCGGTTGTGATTATGTGCCCATTAATCTGGGGACATTATGTGAATATAGATACATCTATGTGTGGTTTGTGATGTGTTTTGTGCTTATGTTGCAGATGGCGGACAATCAGGATTTTATCCGGGCATTATTGGCCATGTACCATGAGCAGGAATGCCTGTGTTGGCTGTGAGCACCTGATTATAAGAACAATCAGGTAAAAGTTGTGGCCTATGGCCGCCTTGTCACCCTCGCCCAGGAGCACAACCCTGGTGCGAGGTGTGACAAAGCGATGGTCAAGAATAAAATCAAGCACCTGCGCACCATATTCCAAAAGGAACACAACCGGGTCCAGAGGTCCCAGCATTCAGGGATGGGGAGTGAGGAGGTACATGTGCCACAACTGTGGTACTATGACCTCCTCTCTTTCACTCTGGACCAGGAGGTTCTTCGAGGTCAGGGAGTTTGCTGACACCAGGGCCACATCCGAAGCCACCACTCCGTCACAGGAGGTAGGTTATTGTCATGTTCTAGTATATCTGCATCCCTTGGTGGTAGTTCTCACATGGTGTGTTGTCAAGTTCCTTCTGCCACAATCCTGTGGGTCTTTAAAATATACTCTGGGTGTCTTGGTGATGGGTCACACACTTGCCTCCTCTGTTATATTGATTGGTTGTAACACACAGCACTTTACATGTTGTCTCCTCAGGTAAGTAGATGGACATTTTGCCCAGTCTAATTTCCTTTGCTGCTATCTGTTACATGTTTGTGTGCATGGAATACAATGTATTGGGACTGGTGCTGTTGCAGTACATCTGTGATAACTAATAGCCTCTTGGAGGAACATGGCCATTGATTTTTGTTTTTTTTCCCTTTGTGACAGGATCTGCCAGAGCAGGAGCCAACACTGGAGGGGTCACCCGCTCAGGATCCTCCTCCGACTACATCTGCGGGGGAGGCTGTGCCTGGTCCCAGTTTGCTGGACCAGCACCCTCGTCCCAGCTAGGTGTCTCTAGAAGATGGGCCCTGACACTGCCCAATACTGAGCTGGGAGCATGGGCTAAGCGGGTGCTCGTCCACACCGAAAATCAGCCAAATACTGCGATTGGGCACCTAGTTAATGAGCGGGTGGTGCAGATGTCAACACAGCAGTGGCAGATTTGTGAGCGGATTATCTTTCGTACCTTTGTAGGCGGGCGTGGAAGATGTCCTGACGACACTGGCCTATATTGGCAGGTGTCAGGGTCACAGGGTCCTTGTCTGCTATTGCATGGTCCCGGACAAAATCCTGATTTGTCCAGGGGCCCTAGACACCCCCACCCCCCAAGTGGCCCAACTGGTAGGGTATATGGTGACTCGGGGACTCCAACCACGTCTGAACCAGTAGATGAGTACACCTACGTGAAGGGACGCTACTAATGATTATTGTTTTCGTTATTGTATTACCGTATATACTCGTGTATAAGCCGACACGTGTATAAGCCGACCCCCCTACTTTTGCCCCCAAAACCTGGGAAAACCTATTGACTCGTGTATAAGCCGAGGGTGGACCCCAGCACAGGTATACAGCCCCCAGCAGTGTGGTATACAGCAGCCCCAGAGGTATATACAGCAGCCCCAGTGGTAGTATACAGCAGCAGCCCCAGTGGTATATACAGCAGCAGCCCCAGTGGTTAGTATACAGCAGCCCCAGAGGTAGTATACAGCAGCCCCAGAGGTAGTATACAGCAGCCCCAGAGGTATATACAGCCCCAGAGGTATATACAGCAGCCCTTAGGTAGTATACAGCAGCCCCAGTGGTGTATACAGCAGCCCCAGAGGTATATACAGCCCCAGAGGTATATACAGCAGCCCTTAGGTAGTATACAGCAGCCCCAGTGGTGTATACAGCAGCCCCAGAGGTAGTATACAGCAGCCCCAGAGGTATATACAGCCCCAGAGGTATATACAGCAGCCCTTAGGTAGTATACAGCAGCCCCAGTGGTGTATACAGCAGCCCCAGTGGTAGTATACAGCAGCCCCAGAGGTATATACAGCAGCCCTAGTGGTGTATACAGCAGCCCCAGAGGTAGTATACAGCAGCCCCAGAGGTATATACAGCAGCCCTTAGGTAGTATACAGCAGCAGCCCCAGGGGTGTATACAGCAGCAGCCCCAGGGGTGTATACAGCAGCAGCCCCAGGGGTGTATACAGCAGCAGCCCCAGAGGTATACAGGCCCCCCATCAAGATCCAGGGCGCCCCCCCCCCCCCTTGCGCGGCAAACCTGTAAAGTAAAATCATACTTATCACTGTCCTGTCGCGCTGTCCCGCCGCTGCCGACATGACGATCCCGGGCTTCTTTTAGCGTCTTCCCGCGGCTTCCTGTAGTCGCGGGCAATGATGTCATTGCCCGCGACCACAGGAAGACGCCGGAAGACGCTGAATGAAGCCCTGGATCGTCATGTCGGCAGCGGCGGGACAGCGCGACAGGACAGTGATAAGTATGATTTTACTTTACAGGTTTGCCGCGCAAGGGGGGGGGCCCTGGATCTTGATGGGGGGCCTGTATACCTCTAGGGCTGCTGCTGTATACTTGCCTATAAGCCGAGAGGGGACTTTTCAGCCCAAATTTTGGGCTGAAAAACTCGGCTTATACGCGAGTATATACGGTATATTATTTCTGTCACATTTTTAGACACAGTATGTGTCTTTTATTTTGAGTTGGTGTATAATACATTTTTTTTGGCCCAATAATATAATATTTGATTTTTATGTCTCATGTATGTGTACATATGTATTGTGATGTAGTTTGAGAGTGAAAGCCTGTGTGTCACCTGTTTAGGCCATATAACCAAGCAAACATGTTATTGAACATATTTGCACATATGATACATCCCTTGCTCCCCTAGTTGTCACAATGTTGGTTTGGTTCATACAAAAAAAAAACATGGCTGTACAATTGTGTAGACATCACCCACCTAATGTTTGTGTTATTAGCCATACAATGTTAATGAGTAGTGTGTCACCCATTGTTTGGTTAGGCTGTTGGTATAAATTGGGTCAGTAATGTAGTGTAATGCTACGAAAATTGAAGGTGTTCATTAATGCACCAAATACCAATGTTGTCATTAATTTGTGCACCTTAACTGAAGATGTGACCCCTCAAACAGTTCTAACAGCCATTACGATGTTGTGTTGTGAAAGAGGTGTCAACTACATGCTCCTGGACCTCTGTGGATATAGTAATGAGGCAAAACACAGTAGTGGGAATTGCATAAAGTGTTTATTGCCCAAAATCCCATTTATTTATTTTTTTTCCGTTGGGTTGGCCAAGGAGAGGGTATTTAGTTCCCATTTGTTTGGTTGCCACTTTTTTTTTTTCTTTTTTTTCTGGTACTGTCATTGTTTGATTTTTAGATTCTTTTCTTTTTTGGTTTCAATATTTTTTGATTTCGAAACCATTTTTTTATCCACATATTTTTATGGCTTTAAAAAATCTTTGTATTAGCCCTAATGGTTTTTTTAAAAAAAAAAGATATTTACAATTCAACAACAAAATGGTCAAAATACAAACAGAACAGAATGGCAACATGCCAAACAATTAAAACACAAGGGCTATGGCCAAAGGGGCAAATTATCAAAACATTAGTTCTGGGCCCCAACCCCAGGATGGTCCCCAGCCTGGCCACCAGTGAGATGCTGGATGAGGGCCCACATCCTATCCAAATTGCTCTGCACCTCACGGTGGACAGCAAGCAGCTCATCGATGGTTTGTTGCCCTGTTGGGAAAATTGTAAACATTACTACAATGTATTTATATGCAGACCAATGTTATGTGACTGTGTAAATGAACTTACGATTAAGGTCATCATCAGCCACTTCCCTTGGTGCTGGGGGTGATGACGTCTCGGCCAACATGGCTTCATCTGGTGTGCCATCTGCATTAAGCAAAGGGATACAACAAAAATAGGAAACCATTAACACTGGCTCACACAGGGTACATGTGGGAATTCAAGCAAATTTAATATGGTAAACACGTACCATCAGGGCCACCTCCACCAGGCTCACATTCACCCTGTGGTGCCCATTCCCCAGCAGGGCTGCCACCTGGGCTGCCTACATCGGGTGGAGGTGTGGCAACAGGGGATGCTATCTGCAGCCAATGCTGTGTAGGGCCGGGGTCAGGCGTTGGCCCTCTTGACTGGCTTTGTGGTGTTGTCGCCAGTGGGCTGTGCGGCCCTGAGGCTGGGTTGCCACGTGCAGAGGGGGGCCTCGGAGGGGCTACAGAGTCCAAGCAGCCAGCAGGTGAGGACCCTGGCCTTCCAGGGTAAGGTGATGGTGGGGTCCCAGATGGTGCTTGTGGCAGGGAAGGAGGTCTGGCAGGTGGTGGGCTGGCGGCAGGTGATGGGTGGGCTTCTGAGCTGTCAGCATCCTCTGTAAGATTAGACATTGCAATTATGTATACATGTACAACACCCACAACACCTAGGCCAAAAAAAATGACATGTGTGTGGGTGTCAGTGATGACTGCAGTCAACATGTACCTGCTTTTTGCTTTGCCCATAGTGATGTGCTGTGATCTGACTGTGGCCTTCTCTACATGGCCATGGGCACAAACACATTTTTGGGGTCATGCAGCACAAACAAAAATATACTGATGCCCTTGACAGACACTTTGACACACACAATTGGGCTATTAATGTTGTGTGTGCAGAGCTACAGTTGTGGCCAAAAGTATTGACACCCGTGCAATTCTGTCAGATAATACTCAGTTTCTTACTGAAAATGATTGCAATCACAAATTCTTTGGTATTATTATCTTCATTTAATTTGTCTTCAATGAAAAAACACAAAAAGAATTGTCCTAAAGCCAAATTGGATATAATTCCCCACCAAACATAAAAAAGGGGGTGGACAAAAGTATTGGCACTCTTAGAAAAATCATGTGATGCTTCTCTAATTTGTGTAATTAACAGCACCTGTAACTTACCTGTGTCACCTAACAGGTGTTGGCAATAACTAAATCACACTTGCAGCCAGTTGACATGGATTAAAGTTGGCTCAACCTCTGTCCTGTGTCCTTGTGTGTACCACATTGAGCATGGAGAAAAGAAAGAAGACCAAAGAACTGTCTGAGGACTTGAGAAAACAAACTGTGAGGAAGCATGAGCAATCTCAAGGCTACAAGTCCATCTCCAAAGACCTGAATGATCCTGTGTCTACCGTGCGCAGTGTCATCAAGAAGTTTAAAGTCCATGGCACTGTGGCTAACCTCCCTAGATGTGGATGGAAAAGAAAAATTGACGAGAGATTTCAATGCAAGATTGTGCGGATGGTGGATAAAGAACCTCGACTAAAATACAAACAAGTTCAAGCTGCCCTGCAGTCCAAGGGTGCAACAGTGTCAACCCGTACTATCCGTCGACGTATGAATGAAAAGGGACTGTATGGTAGGATACCCAGGAAGACCCCACTTCTTACCCCGAGACATAAAAAAGCCAGGCTGGAGTTTGCCAAAACTTACCTGAAAAAGACTAAAACGTTTTGGAAGAATTTTCTCTGGTCAGATGAGACAAAAGTAGAGCTTTTTGGGCAAAGGCATCAACATAGAGTTTACAGGAGGAAAAAAGAGGCATTCAAAGAAAAGAACACGGTCCCTACAGTCAAACATGGCGGAGGTTCCCTGATGTTTTGGGGTTGCTTTACTGTCTCTGGCACTGGACTGCTTGACTGTGTGCATGGCATTATGATGTCTGAAGACTACCAACAAATTTTGCAGCATAATGTAGGGCCCAGTGTGAGAAAGCTGGGTCTCCCTCAGAGGTCATGGGTCTTCCAGCAGGACAATGACCCAAAACACACTTCAAAAAGCACTAGAAAATGGTTTGAGAGAAAGCACTGGAGACTTCTAAGGTGGCCAGCAATGAGTCCAGACCTGAATCCCATAGAACACCTGTGGAGAGCTCTAAAAATGGCAGTTTGGAGAAGGCACCCTTCAAATATCAGGGACCTGGAGCAGTTTCCCAAAGAAGAATGGTCTAAAATTCCAGCAGAGCATTGTAAGAAACTAATTGATGGTTACCAGAAGCGGTTGATCGCAGTTATTTTGGCTAAAGGTTGTGCAACCAAGTATTAGGCTGAGGGTGCCAATACTTTTGTCTGGCCCATTTTTGGAGTTTTGTGTGAAATGATCAATGTTTTGCTTTTTGCTTCATTCTCTTTTGTGTTTTTTCATTGAAGACAAATTAAATGAAGATAATAATACCAAAGAATTTGTGATTGCAATCATTTTCAGGAAGAAACTGAGTATTATCTGACAGAATTGCAGGGGTGTCAATACTTTTGGCCACAACTGTATGCTGTTGATGATGGGCCTACATGATGGAATATTCGGCGACACAAATCGTTGTGACAAATGATGACAACTACACTGACACATACATATCCATGCCGAGTAATGTACTGATGCACATGACGACAGAGGGTCTAAGGTGGTTTACTGCTCATGTGGCAACATTAAAATCAAAACTTGGTAATGGATATATTGCCATTCCCAACTATCTATGAGATTCAGGTCTGGACTCATTGCTGGCCACCTTAGAAGTCTCCAGTGCTTTCTCTCAAACCATTTTCTAGTGCATTTAGAAGTGTGTTTTGGGTCATTGTCCTGCTGGAAGACCCATGACCTCTGAGGGAGACCCAGCTTTCTCACACTGGGCCCTACATTATGCTGCAAAATTTGTTGGTAGTCTTCAGACTTTATAATGCCATGCACACGATCAAGCAGTCCAGTGCCAGAGGCAGCAAAGCAACCCCAAAACATCAGGGAACCTCCGCCATGTTTGACTGTAGGGACCGTGTTCTTTTCTTTGAATGCCTCTTTTTTTCTCCTGTAAACTCTATGTTGATGCCTTTGCCCAAAAAGCTCTACTTTTGTCTCATCTGACCAGAGAACATTCTTCCAAAACGTTTTAGGCTTTCTCAGGTAAGTTTTGACAAACTCCAGCCTGGCTTTTTTATGTCTTGGGGTAAGAAGTGGGGTCTTCCTGGGTCTCCTACTATACGGTCCCTTTTCATTCAGAAGCCGAAAGATAGTACGGGTTGACACTGTTGTACCCTCGGACTGCAGGGCAGCATGAACTTGTTTGGATGTTAGTCGTGGTTCTTTATCCACCATCCGCACAATCTTGCGTTGAAATCTCTCGTCAATTTTTCTTTTCCATCCACATCTAGGGAGGTTAGCCACAGTGCCATGGGCTTTAAACTTCTTGATGACATTTCGCACGGTAGACACAGAAACAGTCAGGTCTTTGGAGATGGACTTGTAGCCTTGAGATCGCTCATGCTTCCTCACAATTTGGTTTCTCAAGTCCTCAGAGAGTTCTTTAGTCTTCTTTCTTTTCTCCATGCTCAATGTGGTACACACAAGGACACAGGACAGAGGTTGAGTCAATTTTAATCCATGTCAACTGGCTGCAAGTGTGATTTAGTTATTGCCAACACCTGTTAGGTGCCACAGGTAAGTTACAGGTGCTGTTAATTACACAAATTAGAGAAGCATCACATGATTTTTCTAAGAGTGCCAATACTTTTGTCCACCCCCTTTTTTATGTGTGGTGTGGAATTATATCCAATTTGGCTTTAGGACAATTCTTTTTGTGTTTTTTCATTGAAGACAAATTACCGTATATACTCGCGTATAAGCCGAGTTTTTCAGCCCAAAAATTGGGCTGAAAAGTACCCCCCTCGGCTTATACGCGAGTCAGTGCGGGGGCTGCTGTATACAGCGGTATACAGCAGCCCCCGCATCCCCAGTAATGCAGGGCCCCCCCCCCTCATGCTCCGGTTACCTGTAAAGCAAGTTATACTTATCAGTGCCCGCTGCCGTCCGCGCCCGCCGCTGCCGACATGCGATCCTCCATCTTCATTCATCTTCTTCCTGCTTCTGTGCGCGTCGCAGGCAATGACGTCATTACCGGCGACACGCACAGGAAACAGGAAGAAGATGCATGAAGACGGAGGATCGGGATGTCGGCAGATGCGGGCGCGGACGGCAGCGGGCACTGATAAGTATAATTTGCTTTACAGGAGACCGGAGCATGAGGGGGGGGCCCTGCATTACTGGGGCTGCCTGTATACTACCACTGGAGCTGCTGTATATAGGGGCCCTGCATTACTGGGGCTGCAATACCACTGGGGCTGCTGTATATAGGGGCTGCAATACCACTGGGGCTGCAATACCACTGGGGCTGCTGTATAGGGGCTGCTGTATACACCACTGGGGCTGCAATACCACTGGGGCTGCTGTATATAGGGGCTGCAATACCACTGGGGCTGCAATACCACTGGGGCTGCTGTATATAGGGGCTGCAATACCACTGGGGCTGCTGTATATAGGGGCTGCAATACCACTGGGGCTGCAATACCACTGGGGTTGCTGTATATAGGGGCCCTGCATTACTGGGGCTGCAATACCACTGGGGCTGCTGTATATAGGGGCTGCAATACCACTGGGGCTGCAATACCACTGGGGCTGCTGTATATAGGGGCTGCAATACCACTGGGGCTGCAATACCACTGGGGCTGCTGTATATAGGGGCTGCTGTATACACCACTGGGGCTGCAATACCACTGGGGCTGCTGTATATAGGGGCTGCAATACCACTGGGGCTGCTGTATATAGGGGCTGCAATACCACTGGGGCTGCTGTATATTGGGGCTGCTGTATACACCTCTGGGGCTGCATATACCTCTGGGGCTGCATATACCTCTGGGGCTGCTGTATACTACCACTGGGCTGCTGCTGTATACTACCACTGGGGAGGCTGCTGTATACTACCACTGGGGAGGCTGCTGTATACCTCACTGCTGAGGGTTGTATACCTGTGCTGGAGTCCACCCTCGGCTTATACGCGAGTCAATAGATTTTCCCAGGTTTTGGGGGCAAAAGTAGGGGGGTCGGCTTATACACGGGTCGGCTTATACACGAGTATATACGGTAAATGAAGATAATAATACCAAAGAATTTGTGATTGCAATCATTTTCAGGAAGAAACTGAGTATTATCTGACAGAATTGCAGGGGTGTTAATACTTTTGGCCACAACTGTAGTAGTGTAGTGTGCACTTTCCTGTTGCTTTTTGACTAACCAGCAGATGCAAAGGGATGATGGCACAATATCAGGTGATCTGGGTACCTATCTGACAGGCTACACTTCCAAGTGATGCTTAAGTTTTTTATTTTTTTAATGAGGTATGTGTGTATCCCAAATACTCACCATGCAGCCTCCTAATCTGTGCCCGGATGGTGTCAATGCGGCCTGGACACTTGTATTTGAGGTCTGCCACCTTCTTCTGGATCTGCCAGGTGGTGCTCTCCACACCCAGTCTCCTCAGCAGGGCCCTCTTTACTTTACGCAGGATGGCCTGCTTGCGAAAACCTGGGTGCTGGTGGCACCAATAATCCCAGCTGTCCAGAATGTCGATCAGAATGAGCAGTTCTGGCTCGCCCCATGCTGCAGCTCTCTGTCCTGACGCCATGGCTACCTCTGCAGGTGAAGGGAAAGTACCTGAAAAGCAGGGCCCAACATGACACAATGACATGACTTCATTACGCATGCTCGTTACGCACAGGGCCGGTTTTAGACCAAGTGGGGCCCTGGGCGAGATTGAGAGTGGGGCCCCAACTGTTTGTGGCGCCCGGGGCGGTCAAAAAATTTGCCGCCCCTTTGGTCGTATTATAGTAGTTATATTCTTGTATATAGGAGCAGTATTATAGTAGATATATTTTTGTATATAGGAGCAGTATTATAGTAGATATATTTTTGAATATAGGGGCAGTATTATAGTAGTTATATTCTTGTATATAGGAGTAGTATTATAGTAGATATATTCTTGTACATAGGAGCAGTATTATAGTAGTTATATTCTTGTACATAGGGTCAGTCGAGGAGTCCTGTATACAAGAATATAACTAGTATACTAAAACACAAAGAGAAGGGGTGCAATTGGGGGGTAAGTATTGGGCCAAATGGCCACTCACCTATTGGGGTTGTCACTGTGCACCTCTGCACAACCCCAGTGTATGCCAACAAGCAGGACTCAAGGAGGACCCGGGGCAGGAGCAATTTTCGCCGACAGAGGTGTCTTCCCTTCTGTCTTCCGCCCGGGTAGCGGTCACGTGTTGCGATCGCGTGACTCGGGATCTCCTTAAAGGAAAAAGACAAAGAAAGCGTGTATATATGGACTGGGATCATAGCCAAATTTCAGATTAAATATCAAATTTTATCAGTGCAATACTATATACAGTGCCCTATATAGAATATAGCACCCCCATATACAATACACAGCTCTCCCATATGCTATATATAGCACCCACATACTATATACAGCACCCACACATACTATACACAGCACCCCCACCATACTTGACAGCACACCCATATAATATATACAGCCTGAGCCCCCATATACATGACAGCACCTGGCCCATATACAACATACAGCAGCATCTCCCATATACATGACAGCTGAGCACCCATGTACAACATACAGCACCCCATAAACAATATACAGAACTAATATATATAAAATACAGCCCGCCATATACTATTTACAGCACGTCAGCACCCTCAATATACTATAGGCCAGCAGCATGCCCCACATACATGACACACAGAGCATCCCCATATGATATGACATACATGACACACACACACACATACATACACACACAGCATCCTATACAGGCAGAATTTATCTTCATGATGGTCAGCAGCACCCTCAATATAGTATATACAGGCCAGCAGCAGCACGCCCCACATACATGACACACACATACACACACACACGCACAGCATCCTATAATATACAGGCAGCCCCAGTGGTGGTATACAGGGACCCAGTGGTGGTGTATACAGGCAGCCCCAGTGCTGGTATACAGTGCCCCAGTGGTGGTGTATACAGGCAGCCCCAGTGGTGGTATACAGGGCCCCAGTGGTGGTGTATACAGGCAGCCCCAGTGGTGGTGTATACAGGGCCCCAGTGGTGGTGTATACAGGGCCCCAGTGGTGGTGTAAACAGGCAGCCCCAGTGGTGGTGTATACAGCGCCCCCCCCCTGCACACCTGTAAAGGAATACAGATCATGATGCATCATTATACTTACTTATCCCTGCCGGCTGCCGCTGTCGCCGCTTTGCACCGCGCTCCGGCTTCTTCCTGCTTCCTCCTCCGTCTGGCTCACAGGCAATGTGACGTCATCGAAAGCGGCTGCGCCCGGCGCCGGTCACCAGGAAGAAGCCGGATGAAGCCGGAGCGCGGTGCAGAGCGCTGCAAGCCCCGCCTATAATCCCGCCCTGGGGGCCCTCTGAAACTTGGGGGCCCTAGGCAAATGCCCAGGCTGCCCCCCCCTAACGCTGGCCCTGGTTACGCAGAGGTCAATTGAGGGACTGCAGAACTTTTGGTGCTACAGAATTGTGTGCCTTTCAGGGATGCAGTAACGTCACCTCAATACATCAAGAATGAACCGCAGGGTGACATGTGTGCGTGGCAACTGGAGGACGTACATGCGTGACTATTTTATTTGTGGGTGACATGGTTTTTCATTGTATGGTGAACATGTTGGTTGACACATTTCGGCAAGCATCACTGACACTTGTATCATTAAACATATTTACTGTGTATGTTTGCATACACCAATGTACATTTTGGCCCTATTACAAATTTATTGAGGTCGTACAAACATCATACACGCAGTATAACTCTGATGTGGTACTCCATGACACTCGTATTTTGCCTTTCCATACACTTGTGAAGAAGAAGATGAAGAAGATGAGTCTGGTGAAGAACTGAAGAACGCAGAGATCATCAAATATGGTGCCTTTGCCATGGGCACCCAATGGGAATGCAGGAGCTGCCACCAATAGCGGCAGACAGGGCGCGCCAGACAGAATGCTCAGGCACGCCTCTGGAATTTCTTCCAGATTGTCTGAGCTCGCTTTGTACATCGCTATCGACCAGTCAGACACCATGATGAGCTGAAATCGCCTGGTGGAAATCGCCTGATTTCTCAGCAGAGCAGGGCGATCAGGCGATGCACCACTGGTGATTTATCGCCATAAAATCGCCCTGTCACATGCCGCAACGCATAGACGATGTGGTAGCGATATTGCCGCATTCGGAGATTGCAATATCTCCACGCGTGACGGTACCTTAAGGGATTTTCCCTTGTTCCTTGTAAAGGAGGAGTGGAAGACAGATGTGGGACAATTAACAGAAGAAATGAGTTTCTCCAATCACAATGAAGGTCTTAAGGGCCTGTCACACGTGTCCATGTCGTCAGCGATCTGATCGCTGACGGCTGATCGCTGGTGAGCTGTCACACAGACAGACTCACCAGCGATCAATTGACCAGAAACATCGTGGAAACGATTTAAATATCGTTTCCACGATATCTTGCTCCCGCTGCCAGCCTGCTGGAAGCGGGAGCAGGCTGGTCTACAAGGTAAACTGCGGGTATCTAGGCAGCGCGCGCTGCCTAGATACCCAACGTGTACCTTAGTTACCAGCCTCCTCCGCTCAACGGCTGGTATCTAAGGTACACAGCGGGTAACTAGGGACCCTAGTTACCCGCTGTGTACCTTAGATACCAGCCGGTGAGCGGAGGAGGCTGGTAACTAAGGTACACGTCGGGTATCTAGGCAGCGCGCGCTGCCTAGATACCCGCAGTTTACCTTGGATACCAGCTCCCAGCGCTTGTGAGAGGCGCTGGGAGCTGGAATATCGCTACTCCCGGTGTCACACGCAGCGATGCTGCGTGTCCACCGGGCGACAATCGCCAGGTTTTAGGACAGATTCTAAAACCTGGCGATCATCAACCAGCGATTTATCGCTGGTTGATTCAGTATGTCACACGCATCAATATCGCTGCAACGTCACGTGCAGCCGATATCGTGCAGGCGATATTGATGCGTGTGACAGGCCCTTTACTTAATTATACATCCTACATAGGGTGTACTACACTACTTCACGACTAACTTTAGACCTGAGTAAGCAAATAAATGCCCCAAATGTCCTACCGCTCCTGACATTTTCTTCAACCTCAGTTGGAGCTGTGTAGGAACATGTTTTCTTTTAAGCACGTGCTTAGATTCTAAGGAGTAGCAGACCTGTGGATGTTGGGGTTCACGGGGTTCGACTATGGTGCCATAAAAGGGCTATAAAATGGTTAAAGTAAGGGCAACAGGTCTGAAAAATTAAGCAACATGGGGGTAAGAGCAGGACAATTGCACTTCAAACAAATGTGGATAGGAATAAAAAAATGTTTAAAAAATTACGTGGGGGTTGCCTCCCTCAGTTGTCTGCTTTACTCTGGCTGGTTATCAAAAATAGTAGTGTCCCCACACCATTTTTTTTACATTTATTTAAATGAATTTTAAAAAAATGCATGGGGTGCCCCTATTTTTGATACCAGTCAAGGTAAAACAGACAGCTGGGGGCTGTTATTATCAGGCTGGGAAGGTCCATGAATATTTGGCACTTCCCAACCTAAATATACCAGCCCACAGCCACCCATAACATTAGATGTGCCAATTTTGGTGCCTTGCCCAGCTGTTCCCTTTTACAACTGGGGGTTGAAGAAAGCTGTGACAACAGGCATCAAGCCTAGGAATTACTAACGGAGAGGGGTCAATTATACCCCCCTCATTACTAACCCGGTACGTGTACAGTTCAAAAACACACAGACACTGGAAAAAATTGATTATTTGAATAAAGTCTCCCACACACTCCCTCGTTTCACCAATGTATTAATTAAAAATACTTTGGTTGGTTATCACAAATGAGTGAGAGTGAAACCCCATGCCAGTTTTTTTTTTTTAGCTATTCATGTATTAGTTAAACAAGACTAATATCACCATTTCGTGCCCCATGGCAGGCACTAAAGGGAAAAGTCTATAATATGTAGGCGAGATTTTGCTTTTGTCAACTTCCAGAGGACAGTGTGAGCTGAGCACCACGTCAATGGGACCTTTATAGATGACATGATGATTCAGCATAAGAACAGCATCCAAACTTGACCACAGATTTCCGTGAGAAGTTCGTGTTCAAGCACTGGACAATAAATGTCCAGTATAGACCCCAAACTTTACAGGTCGGGTTCGTTCATCCCTATTAGATTCTTAAATGACTTAATTTTCAGTCCATCTGTGCCTGAAAAAATGTGTAGTATATATTGATTTAGGAGCCTTTGCAAAGGGGGCGGTGATGAGGAAGTGGCTGGCAACGGAACCCCAAGCATAACCGAATTAATTTCACTCATTAAAGGGAGTCTGCCAGCTGGTTTTTGCTACCTCATCTGAGAGCAGCATGATGTAGACAAGGAAGTCCTGAATCCAACAATGTATCACTTACATTACTGTTGCAGCGGTTCTGACACAATTAAAGTTTTTAGATTTAGCAATGCAGCAGAGTTCAAAGAGCTGCCCCCACCCACACCTAGCTGTGTACACTATGTACACTGTCTATAAATAGTGAGCTACTAATCACAGCAGGGAGCTTGCTTGACTTGGGCTACTGTGTCAGAGCTATGATAAGCTACTGGTTTATCACACTGATTTCTGATTTTCCAGTTGAGTTAACTCTTGTACTTGGGGTCCTTTACTGTAAAGGCACTGCAAATTTCATAAAGTTTAACTCGGATTTGATTTGAAAGGCTTCCAATTGGCATCTAGTTTGAATCTGTGCCTCAGACATCTGTTGCTTATTGATAAACTTGAATAAAAGTGTGACCTCCCAGGGGTCATTTTATTGTCTTAGGAAAACGTCTTAGGTGAAAAAAAAGAAGAGAAAAAAACGGATGCAACTAGGATGACACCGGAGAAAAAAAATATGGTCCAATTCTCACGTACAGTAAAGAAACAGATGTGACAATGTAATTATGCGTGTAACATCATTGCATGCTTTGTCCGGTGTAGAACATCACACACCTAGGAAAGTTCATTTATTATAGTTGTCAAGTTACACATTTACAGTTTTCGTGCACAAGCTATTCTAATAAAGTACTTGTCTCTTAAATTCCATATGTGTAGGGAAGTGCTGAATCCTGTAAACCACAAGAGAAGAAAAAGGGGCCAACATTGTGAGGGCAATTGAGTGAGGAAGCTGGCAGTGCCAGGAGGAGCCGCACAATGCATAATGCTCACTGTGTTTACTCTATGAGCTCTATCTATTCTATCCAGACCTGCCGGACCAGAACCTAGTCCTGTAAGTCATCATCCTTATTATATATATTGTATAGTAACCTTTGTTATGATCATCTATTGTACAGACATCACTCGCTGTGATATAGATGCATATAGTAGTAAAACTACACATAAGTAAAACTAACAAAAGAAAGTAGTGTTTCTTTGCTGTTAGCAGGCATTACTATGTAAGAATAGCAAGATAAGAGTATACCCCTGAGAGAGACAAGTTGTTGGTGAAACCAGAGAGGTTTGATTCCCTATTCCTGACTCTACTTTTTTCATTGGTTAGCACCAAAGGTCACATGTCCACATGCCTGGCGATTCCTATTGGTATATATGTTTTATAGGTATGTGTGTACTATTGGTTACTCATTCACCTAAGAATAACCCTGCTGTTCTGATTGGTCAAAAATGAACGAATTTGAATTTTTTTATTTCATTTTTCATTTGTTTATGAAAAACAATGTTCACATACATTATACCAATGCAACAGGTATTCAATAAAAAACTTAAATTAGCTACAAATCAAGACTTTTATAGGTCCAGTCAAAAATTTCCGAAACATAAGTGTATGCTAGACCCAAAGAGACCAGCAAGGTTAAGCGATTATTTATATTTCTTCTGGGTTTCGTCTGCCCTATTTACTTATTTCTGTGAACTTTTATATTAGTACTATGGGTGGAGGTTTAGGTGATGACATATTATGGACAGACCCATGTTCTGATGTCAGATGAGATTCGGATCATTGACCCTGAACGGCCTCTCCCTCTCTGGACGGGAGTGTGATGCTGCACAAAAACACAAGCAGCTGACACTCCCGTCCAGAGAGGGAGAGGCCGTTCAGGGTCACTGATCCGAATCTCGTCCGAAAGACTCACATGTAAGTAGGATAGTGTGTTTCCAGCCTTACATTTGCTTTCGGATGTGTACTGTAGAACGGCCCTGATTAATATCCTGCTGGTACCGTTCACTAAAGCTTTTCTAAGATGAGAATACATTTGTTGTCCAGACATTATGTGTATATTTATATGGATATGAGCATAAATAATACTTAAAGGGAACCTGTCACCTGGATCTAAGCCCCTACACTATCACTACCTGTCCCTGCACCTTCCTAGCTGCTCCCAATCTATCCCTCTCTGAGCTAAATCCGCCCTATAAAACAGCAGAAAAATAACTTATAACTTAAAGAAGTCCCTGAGGCTGGGAACTGAAAAGGTGGCTCCAGGCTCTATTCTGCCCCTCCTCGATGCAGCAGCACACACCCCGCTGGGCGGCATTATTCTTTCTTCATCGCCACCTCCTCCATTTGGAATCTCCCGCCTGCTTTACACCTATCATGTATACTCAGGTATTTACTCACACAGCACACAGTTTAATTGCACAGTTCAGGTATTCACAGACCTCCAGGTATCGGGGCGCTGCCGAATACTACCTCATACAATACCAACAGCTGATATAGAAGCTCTGTACCTTCCCCCAGGTAGGCTGTGTTAGGTCAGCACACAACCTTTCTCTCCTCACCGTCTGCTCATTAGCCTCATGAACGTCCACTCTGAGAGAGCTCACAGGCTGTGTTAAGTCTTCACATAGCTCTCTAAACAGCAGCTCCTGCTGCTGTCCTGACACACTCCACCCCCTCCCCACAGCCCAGGGCAGCTCATTTCATCTCCTATTCACCTGGGCGTCAGTGCTTTTAATCAGCACTCAGCTCCAGCAGCAGCTAACCCTGTGCGTGCTGCTACTGAGCAGAAGATACAATCTCCCATATGCTGTGTCCTGGTCAGGGGACACATCGAGGTCGCATCACCACAACATGATAGGTATAAAGCAGGTGGGAGATTCCAAATGGAGGAGGCGGCGATGAAGAAAGAATAATGCCGCCCAGCGGGGCGTGTGCCTCAGGGACTTCTGTAAGTTATAAGTTATTTTTCTGCTGTTTTATAGGGTGGATTGAGCTCAGAGAGGGATAGACAGGGAGCAGTTAATAAGGTGCAGGGACAGGTAGTGATAGAGTAGGGGCTTAGATCCAGGTGACAGGTTCCCTTTAAGCCATTACTGTTACATCTACCTTTGATATACTGTGTGCATGATGGCTACTTTTGTAAAACTATGGGCCTGATTCAATAAAACTTTTATGCCACAATTTTATAGCAAAAACCTTTAAAAGATCTCAAAATTTTGGCACCGAGAAAAGCTGCACTAAAATGTTGCCACTTTGGGCGGTCTCACACCATTTTCACCCATAGAGTGAGTGGAGCTGTGGCTGGACAGGAGCTTGGCAAACCCCAGTCATCAAATTCATAATAAATGGTGGCGTTCTTTATACCACAAACCTTACACTACTCTCTGACTGTAGTAAGATTTGTTGCAAGCCACATACCACTTTTACGATGAGCCTGATTCATAAAAGAGGTGGTCCACTACTTGGACCCACCTTTCTCAACCACTATTGCCCCATTAAAATAACAATTCTTATACTCACCTCCAGTGCTGGTGCCTCTCCAGCAGTTTTAGGACTCGCTATCCTGGGGAATATGTGATGTTGTTATGTCATGAGAGCCATGCTCTCAATCAGTGCTGGCTTCACTCTCTCACCTTCACATGAATTGAACTCTAAGAGGAATTCAGAGCTGCGACCAAGGCCCACTTCCTATTGCTGTGTCAAACATCCGAAGGCAGGGAAGGTATTGATTGGGGGTAGGGTAAAGGCTGGTTTACACGTAGCGATGCACCAGCGATCCTGACAACTATCCAACCTGGCCTGGATCGCTGGTGCATCGCTATGTGATCGCTGGTGAGATGCCAGACAGGCAGATCTCCCCAGCGATGCGCTGATAGCCGACAGTCATTGGGATCGTTCAGGGTCTCATGCGCAGACTGGGGATGGCTGGTAAGTCTGCCTGTCACACACAGCGATGCAACCTGGCCAGCGGGAGATCACAGATCAAAAAATGTCCCAGGCCATTCAATAAAGATCATCAATCTCGCAGCGGGGGGCTGATCGCTGCTAAGTGTCACACGCAGCGAGATCGCTGGCGAGGTCGCTGCTACGTCACAAAACCGGTGACATAGCAGCGATCTTGTTGGCGATCTCGCTATGTGTAAACTGGCCCTTAGCGAGAGTACAATATCACAAGAGCGATGGGAGAGTGAGTACTGACATCACTGGAATGGCGCCAGGACCAGAGGTGAGTATGAGTGTTGTTATTTAAACGGGGGCAAAATGGGAATTGAGAAAGGGTTATCCAAGTAAGAGGTGTGTGCTTCTGGATGAGAAGGCATTTTAGAGTCAGATACCTCTGATTCAATATGGCTGGCGAGAAAATTTGAAGTAACAAAAACTTGTTACAAGTTAAACTAAAGACAACGAAATACAGATCGCTTTGAATCTAGAGTCACTTTTGCTTCTTACTATATTTGAAACACATCTATTGTGAATCATCTTGTACCGCCTTACAATGCCTCTGTTAGAAGACCGAAACAAGTGATATTTTACTGGGAATATGTCATGCGAATGTTAGTGATTGTCTAACCAGGTTTTCATGTTTTTCCCATATCACAATTGTTATAATAAATATGAAAAATCTTGCAGTTTTCACATGATAGATGGACAGACAGATACGGGAGATAGAGATTACTATAAGCCTTTGTTTTGTGACATTTTCTTCTGTTTCATAGATACTATGAAAATAAATACACAAGGATATAGCTGCTTCCAGGTCAGTTATATTTGTTATAACAGTATCAGAATCCTCTCATTATACTTATCACAGGCAGAGTTTAACCTTTTGCCTAAAAATCAAAGACATGTTATAAACCATTTGATTCCTTACATCGTCTTTTGCTTGATTTATTTTCGAAAAAATATTTAGCACCAAAATATTGGCACAGCTGTAGTATATTCCACATTCTAAGCCGTGCTCCTGTTCTCCAAGATACCCGTGTTCCTGATACTTTTCATAAATGTCAACTGAGACACAAAACTTGTACAAATAATGTTGAAAAAAAGTTATTTATTTAGTTCATTGATGCGACTTTATGACTCTGCGACAAATTTGATGTTTCAGCTACACAAAGCCTTGATGACAACACAACCTCTTGTGATCAAGGTTACATCGAGTAGCTGAAACGTCAAATTTTTCATAGAGTCATAAAGTCGCATCAATGAACTAAAGAACTTTTATTTGCATCATCTCTCAGCGAGTGTGCAGTGTTTATCTTATCTACAGTATATTGGGATCCACATCCCCTGAAGGCCCCTTCACACACGGAGACTTTCCAGCGATCCCACCAGCGATCCGACCTGGCTGGGATCGCTGGAAAGTCTCTCTGGAGTCGCTGGTGAGCTGTCAAACAGACAAATCTGTCCAACGACTCAGCAGCAACTCAGCACCCGTGAGATCGCTGGTATCCATGATAAACAGTGGTAACTAAGCAGCGCTGCCTAGATACCCGCAGTTTATCATAGTTACCAGAGTCCTCCCTGCTTACAGGCTGCGCTAAGCAAGGAGGATACTGGTATCCAAGATAAACACCGGGTAACTAAGCAGCGCGCGCTGCTTAGTTACCCACTGTTTATCATGGATACCAGCCTGTGAGGTCGCTGGTTCGCTCGTCTCCCACAGTCACATGCGCTGATGTGTGTTGACCAGCGGGAGACTTGGGATCAAAAAATGGTCCTGAGCTACGTGCAGCAACCAGCGACCTCACAGCAGGGGCCAAGTCGCTGGTGGCTATCACAGAGTATACCATCGCTGGAGAGGTCGCTGTTACATCACAAAACCTGTGACATTGCAGCGACATCGTTACCAATGTTGTAGTGTGTGAAGTGGCCTTGAGGCTGCCTTCACACTGCGTGAGTTGGGATCTATGTCTATCCATTTTAAAACTGATAGCCACAGATCAGTTTTGGTCACCCATGTATCCCTATGGGCATGGATTGGTCCTATATGGCCATCAGTCTGTGTCAGTTTTGTCACTCATCCGTTTGCGTCAGTTTTTCATGCACCCAGAATTGAATACTGTTCTGATTTTGGGCTAGCTAGAAAAAAGCGGACACAAACGGACAGACATGGATTCGTAGTTGTCCTCGTCAAATAACATGGGGGTCTATGTAGACGATTTGTGAAAAATGGACCCCTAAAACGGATCCGATTTGCTGTACTGAGCATGCTCAGAACAAGGTACAGCTCCTCCCACCGGATGACGGATCAGTGAAAAACACATATCCGTGGACATCAGTCGGCATCCGTTTGAACAGATCAGTGTCTGTACATGTGGTCCTTGAAAATCAAGGATACACAATGATGTGCAAAAAAATGCAGTGTGAAGGGGACCCTACTAGCACCTCTGAACATTGTAACCAACCGAGTGCACGTCATACAAATTGTTTGAAGATACAACAAATAATAACTCACAATGTATGTAAATTCAGACAGAATGCTCATGCATTTTGCTTAGGCTGCTTTCACAATGCGATTTTCTGGGATCCGTGACTGTCCGGATCCGATTTGGCCCCCATGTGTCCCTATGGGCAATGGATCTAATCAGATTTGGCCTTATTGCCATCCAATTTGTGTCAGATCCGATTCTGTCAGATTTTTTGCTGTACCCAAAATCGGAGACTGCATGAATCGGATCCGACATGATCCTCAGCCATTAACATGGGGGCCTATGGATCACAGGTCCGAGAAAACAGCTGATCGTTTCTCGCACCCTATTTTAGTGTACTGAGCATGGTCAGTATACTGTTCGGCATGAACCCCACATCCTTTTCTTATCCCAGATACATGACAACAATTAAAAATTACCACATTTTACAGATTATCTGTGAATTTATAGATGCAAACAATTCTGAATATCTGCTTTTCTTGTGGGCTGAGGACCTGTCATGTGATTGGTTAAAAAATGTCATTATT
Source organism: Allobates femoralis (assembly GCA_033576535.1). Taxonomy (NCBI): domain Eukaryota; kingdom Metazoa; phylum Chordata; class Amphibia; order Anura; family Aromobatidae; genus Allobates; species Allobates femoralis. Next base: position 86,372,398 of record JARQOC010000005.1, read on the forward strand.
GAGAAACTGTCAGCAGGATTTAGCTACATAATATGGCAACAGCATGATACTGATTTCAGTGATGTATCACTTAGTTTATTGGGTGCAGCAGTTGTGATAGAATGTTTTATCTGCAGTAGATTTAACAGTTCTCTGAATGCTGAGCTCTGTATTGCCCTGCCCACATCCTTGATTGACAGCTTTCTATGTACACTGTTTACTGATAGAAAGATGATTATCTCCTGCTGATAAAACACTGTATTGAAACAGCAAAACACAATAGTAAAATGACTTCCCCTACATAATGCTGGTAAAAGATTACATAGAAAATCCCTGCTGACATATTCCGTTAAATGTGTAAAGGGGGTGTCACACGCGTCAATGTCGTCAGCGAGATGATCGCTGACGACATTGACGGCTGATTGCTGGTGAGCTGTCACACAGACAGACTCACCAGCGATCAATTGACCAGTGACATCATGGAAACGATTTAAATATCGTTTCCACGATGTCCTGCTCCCGCTGCCAGCCTGCTGGAAGCGGGAGCAAGCTGGTCTTCAAGGTAAACTGCGGGTAACTAGGCAGCGCGCGCTGCCTAGATACCCGACGTGTACCTTAGTTACCAGCCTCCTCCGCTCACCCGGTGAGCGGAGGAGGCTGGTAACTAAGATACACTGCGGGTAACTAGGCAGCGCGCGCTGCCTAGATACCCGACGTGTACCTTAGTTACCAGCCTCCTCCGCTCACCGCGTGAGCGGAGGAGGCTGGTAACTAAGGTACACGTCGGGTATCTAGGCAGCGCGCGCTGCCTAGTTACCCGCAGTGTACCTTGGATACCAGCTCCCAGCGCTTGTGAGAGGCGCTGGGAGCTGGAATATCGCTAGTCCCGGTGTCACACGCAGCGATGCTGCGTGTCCACCGGGCGACAATCGCCAGGTTTCTGAGCTGGTTCTGAAACCTGGCGATCATCAACCAGCGATTTATCGCTGGTTGATGCAGTATGTCAAACGCGTCAATATCGCTGCAACGTCACGTGCAGCCGATATCGTGCAGGCGATATTGACGCGTGTGACACCCCCTTTAAAGTGTTAAGGGGGAGTCACACGCGTCAATGTCGTCAGCGAGATGATCGCTGACGACATTGACGGCTGATTGCTGGTGAGCTGTCACACAGGCAGACTCACCAGCAATCAATTGATCAGAAACATCGTGGAAACGATTTAAATATCGTTTCCACGATGTCTTGCTCCCGCTGCCAGCCTGCTGGAAGCGGTAGCAGGCTGGTCTCCAAGGTAAACTGTGGGTATCTAGGCAGCGCGCGCTGCCTAGATACCCGACGTGTACCTTAGTTACCAGCCTCCTCCGCTCACCGGCTGGTATCTAAGGTACACAGCGGGTAACTAGGGATCCTAGTTACCCGCTGTGTACCTTAGATACCAGCCGGTGAGCGGAGGAGGCTGGTAACTAAGGTACACGTCGGGTATCTAGGCAGCGCGCGCTGCCTAGATACCCGCAGTTTACCTTGGATACCAGCTCCCAGCGCTTGTGACACCGGGAGTAGCGATATTCCAGCTCCCAGCTGGAATAACGCTACTCCCGGTGTCACACGCAGCGATGCTGCGTGTCCACCGGGCGACAATCGCCAGGTTTTAGAGCAGGTTCTAAAACCTGGCGATCATCAACCAGCGATTTATCGCTGGTTGATTCAGTATGTCACACGCGTCAATATCGCTGCAACGTCACGTGCAGCCGATATCGTGCAGGCGATATTGACGCGTGTGACTCCCCCTTTATTTTGTATTCTGTTTATATATTATAAAGATACGGTATATAAAATAAACACGTTTAAAAGGGTTATCCAACATGTTAAAATATTCAGCTTACCTCTAGAATAGAGAGAGAATTGGTGTGTAAACAGTATAAAAAGTTCCAGGTTCTGGTGACCAGGATGTGGAATCCCTGGAATATATGTCTAAGGCCCCTTTCACATCAGCGTTTTACGCTCATCGCAGCAGTTGCAGTGAAAAAACCGCAACTGCCGCGATTACCGCATAACGGCCGCACTTGTGGTTCACCTGCGGCAAGCCCCATGCAATGTCTATGGGGCTTGCGGCAGGTACGGCAAGTGCAGTGTAGTTGCGGTTTCGGCACTTGCGGCAAATGCGGCCACGAAAAAAACGCGGTCAGCCGCGGTTTTGTCGAGGCTGCATCTGCCGCAAATGCCGGAACCGCACTTGCCGCACCTGCCGCACACTTACCGCAAGCCCCTAGACATTGCATGGGGCTTGCCGCAAGTGTACCGTGATCGCGGCCGTTTTGCGGTAGTTGCGTTTTTTTCACCCCAACTGCCGCGATCAGCGTAAAATGCTGATGTGAAAGCACCCTAATTCATGTCTGCATTTAGAATAAAACTTGCTGCATCTACTTACATAATTGCGAAGTGGCTCCTCTACTTCCGTCTGGTTGTCCGCCTATGTCACTTCCGGCCACGCCATATTTGTACACCCAAATTGTGGGTGTAAGAATATGGCATCTGGTAGTGCTCCATACCACTCACCACCGCCAGCTGCCCGCTGCACCTTCTCTCCCGATAGTCTCTGACTTACCAGAGGTACAGGACCTGTGCTGTCAAGGTCATGTGATCAGTCACATTACCGTAAGCCAAAAATGGAGGGTATAGGACTGTGTATACCGGACTCGGGCTGCTTATAGAGGAGACAGCCAAGAGGTAGTTTGTAACAAGTGGCTTCTTTATTAATCCGACACGTTTCGGAGTGAGATTTGACTCCTTCCTCAGTCCTTCCTCTGTCCTTCCTCAGTAAAACACTCTTAGTGTTTCTTTACACTGCGCTTGCCTTGCCCCGTCCTGCCTTGCGCCTCGCCACACAGAGCTCTTGAGCCAGTGACTGTGGGCTTTTCTTAGGGGTTAACCTGCAGTGTCTCCCCTTAGCCCTATAGTTGCCACACCTTTTCAACAGATTGACGCGGTTGCCGACTGTCACTTTGGAAGTGCCACACAGTCTCTGGTTTGCTAGCTGAGCCTGGTCTGTCTTCTCCACTAGTCTTGGGGCCCCTGTTCTTTGGCCTAGTCCCTCCACTGCCTGTGCTTGAAAATGTCCCACGGGTGGAATAGTCCTGCCCGTGCCTCTGGGACCCTCTCTTCATCCTGGAGCCACCTGTTCTCCTTCTCTGCTTCTCAGTCTGGCCTCTGGACACTTCTCTTGAGTTCTTTTCTTTCTGTGACAAGCTTTCTTTCTCTAGCTTCCCTCCAACTCGACTCTAGCTGCTTCACTCTCCTCTTTGCTATTCAGCTGTTTCTCCTTCTGCTGTTCAACTGTCTCTCCTGTGTTCTAGATCTTTCCCGCTCTTCTTATACCCTCTGTCACGTGTCCCACGTCATCTACGTGTGTTCTTCCTAAGTTCACTCCTCCCCAGGTGCTCCCTCTAACTTACTCCTTCACCACCCAGCCCCACAACAATGGTTCCTAGTTTGTTCTGGGTGTCCTAGCATAGTGACTCACCGTAGCCGGGTTCTGCACATCGCAGGCGTTTTCCCCTCCTTGTCACGGAACCGCGCCTGCGGCTGTGGGGCCCGGTGGTCCAGATCAATATGGGATGGCTGAACAGTAGGGGTTAATTGTTTTCGTGACGCCACCTGCGGGTAATCCGGTGATTTCACCGACGCTGCTGAGGCCTCCAGGGGATGGAATGCAGTCAGATGGAACGCTCCCCACAGGACGAGCGGGAGTCCTCGGAGCCAGGAGCTGCACAAGATGTTGTGAGGCAACTCAGTTGTGCTGCGTGCTATGTCCAGAAGTAATGCACAAACACACAAGTCTCTTTTAGGTACCTTTACTTGGTGGAAACAAGTACACTCGGACTGGGTTGGTGAAGTTATCGCTCCTGGAGTTTCACAGCAAGCAGTGTTTAGGCTTCCTTTCTCTGTGTTTCTGGTGAGGTCGGGTGGATGTGGAATCCTGCCGGATCGGGTAGTGCATTCAGTGGAACGTGATTCACCTGGGTAACTGCACTGAGGGCTCTGTTAAAGGGATGGTGATAATTTTATCCTCTTCCCTGGGCTCTCGTCGGTAGGTGCATCAGGTGAACAGGGGCTAAACTCCCTGTTAGGCGTGCTGGTTCTCTGTGGTGGTTAGTAGCTCTCACAGCTCGGTTCCAGTAACTGGTAGGTGAGGGGGAGTTAGGGTAACTCCTGTGTCCCTGAAAGGTGCTTTCTCCTTCCCTATGACCCCAATTGCAAGGGTCTCTCACTGGTTAGGTGTGCTGGTCTGGGCCTGGTATAGCTCCAAAACCGGTAGTTGCACACATCCTGCAGCTCTTCTAGCGTCTGCACACTCTGGTGTTTCTCTCTCCAGGACCCTATTTATAGGGGGACTGGCTCAAAGTGACCAGTGGAGCTCCCCCTAGAGGCCTGGGGTGAAACAGGTGTCTAGGTGTTGTTAGGTGTTTTGTTTGTGAGTGTTGCTTGCTGTTACTGCTCCATCTGCGTAACAAGGGTTCTGTGGTGCCCAAAAGGTGCCAGGGTGCCACACCAGTCTGTGCCCCTCTTACTCATGAGTGGGATACTAAACACTTATAGGGGTGCAGTACCTCTGTGGCGACTGGATCTGCAGGGGTGCCACACCTACCCCCCATGCCCTCCTCTCCTACTGCCTGCACTCTGCACTCCTACCCCCTGCGCTCTGCACTCCTACCCCCGTGTGCTCTGCACTCCTCTCCCCTCTGCGCTCTGCAATCCTACCCCCTGCGCTCTGCACTCCTACCCCCCTCCGCGCTCTGCACTCCTACCCCCCAGCACTTAGCCGACTCACCCTGTCCGCTCACTCCGCCATACTCTGTCCGCTCACTCCCCGTGCTTTGTCTGTTCTCTTCCCTGTGCTCTGTCCGCTCTCCACCCCACCTCTGTCTGCTCTCACACCCGCACTCTACCCGCTCTCATACCCCGCACTCTACCTGCTCTCACTCCCTGCACTCTACCCGCCCTCACACCCTGCACTCTACCCGCTCTCACACCCCGGTATCAACATTTTCCTCATGCTTCTGTCACATGACAGCAAGCATGGGAGAGTGCTGGGAAAGACCACAGGGGTGGGCTGAGAGCGTCTTCAGTGGTGGTAAAGAGGTAGCACAAGGATTCAGAGAGCGTGCATGGGGGCAGAGAATGACCACTTGCGGAAGGGAGTGACCATGGGGGGGTGGGCAGATAGACAGCATGGGGGGGCTGAGTGCAACCTCAGTGGAGTAAAGAGGCAGCACAGAGGGAGGCAGAGAGCATGCACAGAAGGTAGAGAGGCAGCACAGGATGCAGAGAGCAAGCACGGGTAAGCAGAGAGTGACCACAGGGTGGTCAGAGAGTGACCACAAGGAGGTGACAGAGAGCAAAGGGGAAAAAATAGTGGACAGGGAGAAACAGCGGAGGGGAGAGCGCCCTCACCCTCAGTGCCACAGAGCCCACCCCCATCGTGATGTCACCATCCACCCGATGTGATAGAATCGGGCTGCCATCTAGATTTGGAATAAGAGTGTATGGTGAATGACTATATGCCTATTTCTAGAATAGGCAATCAATAGTTAGGGGGGGCTGACTATCGGCACCTCCTCAAATCCCCTGATTGAAGAGTCTATACTAGGTATCAGCCATCAATTGTTAAAATGATAAATAGTAATATTTTAAAATAAGGGCAAATGAACTAGTGAACAGCTCAGTGACATTATCTTATTATTTCAGATTTTTATTCAGCGCTGTTTGCAATGGTTTTGCTGTCAAAAGAAAGGTAAATGTTAATCTATGGTTAATGTAACTAATTGCTTTAATAATATTGCATGTGTTTATAGTTTACCAACATTTAAAGTGTAAAATGTGCAGAGGAATTAAAAAATCACCTAAACTTTATTTTTTTTTCATTGTCAGCAAGTTTTTGCTACCTCATCTGACATCAGCATGATGTAGGCAAAGATCCTAAATCCAGCAATGTGTCACTTAGTTTACTGGGTGCAACGGTTCTGATACAATCAGACCTTTTAGATATAGCATGCAGCAGAGCTCAGAAAGCTGCCACTGCCCACACCAGGCTCTCTATGTACAATGTCTATAGACAGTGAACTGGTAATCTCAGCAGGAAGAGTGCTGCTGACAGATCCACTTTAACCCCTTCACCCCTCAGTATCACTTTAGTAGGTAATATCTCTGGAACGCTTCAACACATAAGCGATTCCAAATGTTTTCGTGACATATGGACTTCATGTTAGTGGTAAATTTAAGACAATATTTTTTGCATTTATTGTGAAAAAATTGTAAATTTGACAAAAATGCTGGAAATTTTGCAATTTTCAAGCTTTAAATTTTTATATTGTTAAATCTGAGAGTTATGTCACACAAAATTGTTAATGAATTAAATTTCTCACATGTCTACTTGCCATCAGCACAGTTTTTTAAACAATTTTTTTGTTAGGAAGTTAGAAGGGTTCAAAGTTTATCAGCAATTTTTGATTTTTACAACAAAATCTAATTTTTTAGGGACCACATCACATTTGAAGTGAGTTTGAGGGACCTATGTGACAGAAAACACCCAAAAGAGACACCATTCTAAAAACTGCACCCCTCAGACTGCTCAAAACCCCATTTAAGAAGTTTATTAACCCTTCAATGCTTCACGGGAACTAAAGCAATGTGGAAGGAAAAAATGACAATTTTACTTTACTAACAAAAATGTTAAAGGGAACTGATCCCTCCAAATCGGTCCCCAGCTTCTACCTGCACCTTCCTATAAGGTTTCAAGCTATCCCTCTCTTTCCCTTTAGAGATTATGTAAAGTGGAATAATCACATTTATTACCTGCAAATCTGCGGCTTCTGCTGCCCTGAGGAGTCGCAGTGGGTATTCCCTCTGGCTCCTTATTGCCGCCTCCACTGTTGTTTTTCACGCCCCAATGAGCGTGAAAATGAATGTTGATGATCTTGTATCGAATCGCTAGGCGGTCTTAGTCGGAATGACACAAATCGCGTTATCTCCGGCGCTGTGACGTCGATACACCTCACGCTGCGCATTGCGCATGTGCGAGTTGTAAATAACAGCTCGCACATGCGCAATGCGCAGTGAGGTCCATACTCACACCCAAAGGGTGTATCGACATCACAGCGCCGGAAATTATGCGATTTGCATCATTTCTGGCTGAGCCCGCCCAGCGATCCGACACAGGATCTCAACATTCATTTTCAAGCCCATTGGGGCGTGAAAAACAACATTGATAAGGATAAGGAGCCAGAGGAATACCCACTGCGACTCCTCAGGGCAGCAGAAGCCGCAGATTTGCCAGGTAACAAATGTGATTATTCCACTTTACATAATATCTAAAGGGAAAGAGAGGGATAGCTTGAAACCTTATAGGAAGGTGCACGGACAAGTTTTTAGACGCTGGGGACCAATTTGGAGGGTCAGGTTCCCATTAATTTAGCCTCAAATATTGAATTTTCACAAGGTAACAGGTAAATTGCACCATACAATTTGTTGTGCAATTTCTTCTAAGAAGACAGATGCCCCATATGTGGTAGAAAACTACAGGGTGCAGAAGGGAGGGAGCGACAATTGACGTTTTTAATGTAAAATTGGTTGGAATCATTAGCAGACACCATGTTGAAGTTGGAGAGTCCCTGATGTGCCTAAATAGTGAAAACCCCCACAAGTGACCCAATTTTGGAAACTAGACTCCCCAAGGAATTTAGCTAGATATGTGGTGAGCAATTTGAATCCCCAGGTGCTTCACACTATTTTATAACGTTGAGCCATGAAAATTAAAAATGTATTTTGTTCCACAAAAAATTTTTCTTTTTGCCTAATTTTTTTTTAATTTTCACAAGGGCAACAGAAGAAATGGACCCCAACATTTGTTGTGCAACTTCTCTAAGTACACTGATACTGCATATGGGGTGGAAAACCACCCTTTTCGCTCATGGCACAGATCAGGAGGGAAGGAGTCCCATTTGTTTTTTGGAGCACAGATTTTCCTGAAATAGTCTGCAGACTACATTTGCAGAGCCCCTAAGTCCTAGAACAAGAGAAACCATATTTTGACCATCAATTGACCACATTTTGGAAAATACACCTTTCTGGGAGAACATTTATGGGTATAGTGACAATTTTATCTCTGGATAAAACCTATGGAGTCAAACGCAGTGAATGTTGCATTATTAAAAACTGCAAATACGGCCTTGCAGTGCCAAAGATTGTAGTGCTTGTACATTGTGCCTAGCTTGTGCTCCTGGGGACATAGTAACCGTAAATTAAACAGGTTTCCTCAATACAACAATGCCAACCATGTGGATGTTAACTGTAGGATAGATGTTGTGGGGCTCAGAAGGGAGGGGGCATTTGGAAGTACAGGTTTTGCTGGTTTTCTTTTTTTTGAGTGGAGCAACAAGCAGCCATATCGGTTTTCCAGAGCCTTTGGCCAGGGTCACACATACCATCCGTTTTTGGCTTAAATTCGTAGTTGAGATCATTTTGGACATTTTTTTTCAAAGTCCAAAAACACATATGCGTTAACGCATGTGTGTGTGCGTTTTTCAAAAAATGCATGCATTTTTGTGCAGCATCCCAAAAAAGTCTGCTAGCAGCGTTTTGGGCTGGGGTCACACATGGAATAAAGGGATCCATTTTTCTAAGGGTTCCAATAGTGTCCCCTGGAAATCTTTGGACTTTTTTTCTCACAAAAAAATGCATGCAAAAATGCATGGTGCCTATATGTACCAAGCATTAATGCATGAGTCTCCCATAATGCCCCATGTTAAAAAAACACATGTATTTTTATAATGCACCCAAAAACGCTGCTAGCAGCATTTTTAGGGATGCTGCACAAAAACTTATGCATTTTTTGAAAAACGCTCACACACACGTTAACACATATGCGTTTTTGGACTTTGAAAAAAAACGTCTAAAATTATCCCAAAAAATGGATTTAAGCCAAAAACGGATGGTATGTGTGAACCTGGCCTTTGGGTGCATTAAAAAAAGCATGTGTTTTTTTAACACGGGGCCCTATGGGAGATGCATGCGTTAACGCATGGTACATATATGCAACATGCATTAACGCATGCGTTTTAGCATGCGTTTTTGGTAAAAAAATGACTCAAAAATTTTAAAAAAAACGTCCAGGACCTCAGGGGACACTATTGGCACCCTTAGAAAAACGGATCAATTTTTCTAAGGACTTAAAAAAGCGGATGGGCATGTGTGACCCAGGCCTTTGTGTTACCAGTAACATGGAAGCCTCCTATACTTCCATTAACAACTGACAGATCTTGGTGGGGACTTTTTTTGCTGGTTGAGTTGAATGCTATTGGTGGTGATTTGGGTTATAAACATTTTGGATCAGTTCAAATTTATCCTATGCTTTATGCTGAGCACTTACACTACATCCAGGTTTCCAGCTACATCTCTGAAATATGTAATTCAGGTGAAACCCCCGACAGATCCATGCACTTATGAAGCAGCAGAGTTTACTCCTGACTCTGTTTGCCTTCTCTTCAGCGGTGTCCGTCTTTTCAAAGTTGCACAAAACTGTAGTTAACGACACTTTTGTACACGCAAGAAAAAACAAACGAAAAGATGTATACTGCCACATCAATGGTCAGATGGGAGTTCAAAGTGACTCCATCTGCCTCATTACAATGATGGATCATGTTGGGTAATAAAAATTGGGCATTACACATTTCAGAATGAAACAACTAGAAAAAGATCATAAAGTCTGCACTGTATTTATAATTGTATGAACTGGCGCTTATTTTAATCCAACAGATAATGGTAATAAGAATCCAAGCAGCAACGCTCCCCAGGAAAAGACAGATGAAGAAACAAATGTCTTACAGGTGTGTTTGTGCTTTCCTTTTTATGCTGACCTTGTCATATTCTGGATTAATCTTTATCGTATTTATAATGAATTAATTAGGCATGTTATAGAATGCAATATTTTGCATTTATAAAGTTTTCTAGATTAACATCAATTGTTTTAAAAGGGGTAAAAGAAAAGTCATATTTGTCCATTACAATTATAAAGCTATGGTAGTAAGCCAGAAAACCAATACTTTCCAGTACATCATCAAACCAGCCAGTGTGAGACCAAACCCAAAAGTGAAGGAAGTAGGATTTGGAGAAGGGAGCAGAAATATACATCCAGAAAGGGAGTCAAAAACAGTGGTGTAACTTATTATTATTATTATTTATTTATTTATATAGTGCCATTAGCTTCCATGGCGCTTTACATGAGGATAAGGGAGACAAGAACAAGTACACTAAATCTAGGCGATCAGGACGTACAGGTACAAGAGGGGCAGGGACCCTGTCCACGAGGGCTCACAGTCTACGAGGGGCGAGTTAGGATACAGGTAGGATGGGAGAATGTCAGGTATGGGGCGGTCGCCTGGGTCTCATGGCAGGTTGTAGGCTTGACGGAATAGGTGAGTCTTCAGGTGACACTTGAAGCTTCTCAGGATAGGAGAGTGTCTGACGTGTTCGGGCAGGGACTTCCAGAGTAAGGCAGATGCCCGGGAGAAGTCCTGGACTCGGTTGTGCGAAGAGGTGATGAGGGGGGAGCAGAGGAGGAGTTCTTGGGAGGAGCGGAGGTTGCGTGAGGGTAGGTATCGGGAGACCAGGTCGGAGATGTATGGTGGGGCCAGGTTGTGTATGGCTTTGTACGCCATGGATAGTGTTTTGAATTGGGATCTCTAGGAGACGGGGAGCCAGTGAAAGGCTTGGCAGAGGGGGGAGACAGGGGAGTAGCGGGAGGACAAATAGATTAGTCGGGCAGCGGAATTGAGGATAGACTGGAGAAGAAGGGAGTGGTCAACTGTGTCGAAGACAGCAGACAGGTCAAGGAGGAGGAAAAAAACGGTCACCGCACCAGGTGATCTAACAGGCTCTATTTGTAGTCTTTCCAGCCCGTCCCTGGACGCACGTCCAGTCTAGAGAGTCCTTATCTAGATAATGTCACATACCAGCAGGAAGGACAGCGCCACAGGCATGGGTAGTGATGAAAACAAACTTCTTTATTCCATGGTCGTGCAGCTGCACGACCATGCAATAAAGAAGTTTGTTTTCATCACTACCCATGCCTGTGGCGCTGTCCTTCCTGCTGGTATAGGTCAAGGAGGAGGAGGATGGAGTAGTGGTGTTTGTTCTTGGCGGTCAGTAGGTCGTTGGTGACTTTGGTCAGGGCTGTTTCGGTGGAATGGAGGAGTCAGAAGCAGGACTGTAGGCGGTCAAAGTGGGAGCACGAGGAGAGGCTTGAGTCCTATGTGCCCTGGTACTAAATTTGGGACCTTGTTTCTCCCAGCAAGTTGGTCAGATGTGCAGCCTCCTGTACTAGATCCTGTCTACATCCTATGATAGAAATATGTGTTCACTCACCACTACCCCCACCCCCCAAAAACAGATTGCAAATAAAATATATAAATCTCGTAGAAAACACAACAATAATTAGTAGTAGTCATGCAGTTATCAAATAACAGTTATCAGCACATTGGTACTAAACAAGCCCGCTCTACCATAATTAATTTACCAATAATAAATCGCATAAAGGGGATACTTAAGACTATTATCCTCATATAGTGTCTGAGTATAACCACCATCCTGCTCCTGAACAGCATCCACTATACAGTACTAAGGCAAATATACCAAGAATACCACAAACAAGGGATAAATAACACCACACCATGACCAGACCACATCTAACTACCACATAGTTACTGATTAATACAACCATATTGATCGATATAAAAAAACACAGTACTAGCAATAATATTAGTGACATTATACACAGGAGCTCAGTAGATCATATAAGTTTTTATAGTACAGCTAAATTCAGTCATTCATATTCACTTATCTTCTACATCCCAGCACAGACCACTATGACTTTCTCCTGATCAGACTTGTCTCTACAGAAACTAATACACATAAATATAAATACTGATCACTTCTACAACACCCTCCATGCTTTCTTCTCACTCATACACGGCACCAGATTAAAAAGAAAAGTGTAACAGTATCGCCCTCGTGCACTGTTCCCCCCATAGTAACAGTATCTGCAAAAATACACTATATTATAATAGTGATGTCTCTGTTTTGTGACCCTCCTTATAGTTGAAATGCCCCCTCTCTTGACCCAATACAGTAGTAATACATTTGAACCCTTTTGTGGCCCCTGTGCAGTAATAACATTCCTCTTTGTGCCCCAACTCAGTAGTAATGTCTGTCTTTCTGCTTACATATAACAATACAGTAGTAACATGCACCATTTTTGTCCCATATATTAGTAGTGTTCACCTTTTTATATCTTAATACTGTTTGAATGCCCAAAATCATGGTTGTATAAATCAATAATAATGTATGGGCCACAATGAAAAATATATTTAATGTCCCCTATTTTGGAGTAATAGAGTCCTTTATTCTGTCCTCCTACAGTACTTTAGCCCCCTCTTGCTCCCATAAACTACTAATGAGGGTTGAATGAAAAGTAATGCCTCCACCTTGGTAAATTGGGTTTCTATGGGAATATGTTAATAAATCAAATGCAGAAATAAACCTTAGAATGTGTTCATTAAATCATGATATTCACTTTTCCACATAATCACCAGACAATTGGATACACTCCTACCAACAGTTTTTTGAAGTCTACTCTCTGTTTCTGCAACCAGCCTGTCACAGTTCTCTCCACTTCTTCATCAGATATATAGTGATGACTCCGAAGATCTTCTTTTATTATCAGGAACAGGTGGAAGTCAGATGACACCAAATCTGAACTGCATGGAGAATGCCGTACCATGGTGAGCTTCAGTTTATGAAGTATTGCTGTGGTGGCATGTGAAGTGTGCTGTCTGGCATCGTTATGCTGTGGGAAAACATTTCCCTTTTCCTTTTGGACCCATTTTTAAACTCACTGGCTCAATGATGCAGTGCTCAAATCAACTCAATCACCATAAACAGCTTGCATTCTCTGATGAATTTCCTCTAGGGTGACACCCTCTGCTGACAAGAATTCAATGACAGCACATTGCCTAGATTGCATTGACTGACCGTCTGTGCAGGGTTAACAATATAAAAACACAACCATTCCCTGCTAAGGCTTCCTGCTAACTGGAGCTGTAGAGGAAAGTCTTCTGAACAGTCCAGTACCTGCCACATACCAGTGCTGCCATCTGAGGAGTTACAGAGATGGTGGCATTATTTTTCATTCAACCTGTCTTGTGTCTGCTAATGTGCTATTCATATACTTGCAGTTACGTGCCAACTACCTTCTCTTTCTCTCAATATTCGTTCCTGAATAATGAAAATAGTGGGAAGAGAAGCTACTTTACTGTATATGTGACCAGAAGTCACAAATTGACTTTGCAAAGAAGTTGCAAATTTCAAATAAGTGGAGAACAGCTCCAGCATAGAAACAACAGAATCCTGAAGTGTGAACATTGCACATTATTAGGATTTGCCATGCTGCAGTTAAATTGAATGACTCTAGAATTTCATGTTTGGTCCAGAAAACACCCTTAATTTTTTTATAACTTGAATTATAAATATGTCTTCCACTATTTTGAACACATTTTTTTACCTGCAGTTCCGATCCTTACATAATTAGCACTATTATTATATTTTTTATATACCGTATATATTACTATTACCATAGTCCCAACATAAAACTGTAAATCTACTCAATTATTGTCATTTTCAAATCCAGGTATTAGAATGGAAACAAAGAATCTATGAAGATTTATGTAAGATCAACAATGGTTCATGGAGAATGGAGGATATACAAGAAGCAGTGTCTTCCTGCCCAGATTACGACTCCGCTCTCCAGTACCTGTCACACGAGTGTCAGATATGCTGTGAGCAATACCCATATTCAAAGGTTACCTATATTCTATTACTTAATGCAATAATATAAAAAGGAAAAAAACGATGATAGTAACTACTAAAAAAAAAAAAAAAGTGCACCAAGTGGAGTCACATAGAACTATGAAGTTCATGGTACCATAGAAAAATGAAGGAATTACAACACTAGCACAGAACAAAATCTAGACATAGGCTTCCTTTGGTTGGTCATACAGAATCCTGTAATACATGGGACCCATACAGTACAGTGTGAGCCTCTGATTTTATAGACTTTATATATAATTATGGTAGACACCATTGGGTAACATATTATGAAGGCATTTTCTCTAGAAGTAGTACTGGGGAGGCTTGCATGGTAGGGCAGAGGTATATGACACTCGGTGATGTGTGTGAAGCCATAATTAGACTTCACAATTTTAGACTGTCATTGTTGGCACCTATCCATAACAATACTATAAAGGTGGCATAGGATTTCTTTTCCTTCGTCTATATAGAAAGGAAATAGGAAATTATTATTTTTTTCTGACAGTCCTTTTTCTCTGGAACTGACAATTCAATATAAGTTCTTGCTACCCAATAGCAAAGTAAATAGGACATTCCAAGAAGTCCATAATAGCTTCACAATCTGCTTAAATCTGTAGGGTAGCTACTGATTGATAAGAGGGGCCCAACCAGAGCGACCACCGGATTGGGCATCATGTACCAGCTGTCAGGTTCCCTTTAGGGTGGAAACACACTCTGCTACTTACATGCGGACGAGACTCGGATCAGTGACCATGAACGGCCTCTTCCTCTCTGGACGGGAGTGTGATTCTGCACAAAAACACAAGCAGCTGACACTCCCGGCAGCAGATCATTCAGGATACACTGAAAGCACGTTGACAATAGAAGTTAGCTTTAATTAGCAACAAACGAGTACAGATAGGATTGGATTTTGGAAACAGGAATATACATCTTAAATGTCTCTTTGCAGCATCAGCAAGCTGTGTGCTTCTCTTCACATGCACAGACACGGGAAACTGGTAACAGTCACATGGTATTTCCTGTGTGTGAGCCTCTGGGAGTGTTCCTCTTTTTTTCTTAAACTAACTTTACTGACAATACACAAACATAGCAATTCAACACTAGTACACATTCAGGTTTGGAGTTGATTGCACTAACGTATTCCAACAGAGAAACAGCGTTTACATGGGTCATTGATCCTGTCTCGTCCGAGGAGACTACATGTAAGTAGGATAGTGGTTGTCCAGCCTTAAGGGAATCGGTCAGCAGGTTTTGTGTACCTCATCTCATCTGACACCACGAAATGTAGGCAAGGGATTCTGAATGGGGATCATTCATTGTACCTGATTATTAGATTCAGGAACACGCAGGAACTGAGATATGCTACCCCTTGACACAACAAGGGCTCGCAATAGAGAAGGTATATTGACTGTGAGGTGTCAATCACAGCAGGGGGCAGTCTGTAATGATAATCATAGGGTAATAAACCCTGTAGATAACAGTAGGCACACAGATAAGAGAAGCACAGTTGCTTTTCGTTTTTTTTTATCTCTTACAGCATGCTGTCTCAGCTTGCATAGCTAAAACCTGCTGACAGATTTCCTTTAATCTATCTCACTCTGATGGACTCAGTGTTTAGCCATTACTGCCCAAGCTCTTAATGGAGTAAAGATATAGGAGTTTGGAAGATTAATATTGCTGGCTTTCCACTAGGTCTGTTATTCATTATCTATTGGCAACACAATAAAAAGGAAACATTGCATAGCACCAGTCGGACTATATAAAAGCGATTGAATCAGTCACAGCATGGAAAAAATAAAAAGAAGATGAGAAAAAGGAAGGGGTAGTGTGAGGAGAGACAGGTGTATGCAGTAAATATGGAAGATGGTCCTTTCCTTAGAGCTCTTATCTTATCTTTCAGTTTGTGAAGATGACGCACTGCAATTGTGACTTCTGTGAAATATGCTTCATTCACCATTTCTCCTCGGTAATCAAAGAGAAAAGTATTATCCACGTGGTGTGTCCTATCTGCAAAATGCCTGATCTGGAGAAAGGCAACTCAGAAGAATCCATGGAGTTTTTTAATTTACTGGACACTCAGGTATCATATATAAATCCATATACAGTAAAGCATAGCAGACAAATGTACCAGTCAGAGCAGTGCCCAAATAAATGTGTTACTACGTAAGTTTGGAACAGGTTTTTGTGTTCATAATTGAACACCTAGCCACATTTATGGAAATAATCAATTCCTAATTCCTTTGTACACGTAAGGCTGCGTGCCCATGATCAGGATTAATAGAATACTAAAGGAAATAATTAATAATCTAATATATAAAGCTGAATGTGTGTATGTGTGTATATCCGGGATTAGCATCTACACCGTCACAGCTACAGCCGCAAAATTTTGCAGAGTCACACGTCTGGACCCCGGGAGCGTCATAGGCTATGTTGTGAGGCGAAATTTTAACCCTGCGCGTTCCAGTTCACCAAACAATTTTGCCCCTATCTACATAATGGGAAAAAAGGGAAAGGAAACGTGTGGGAGGAAAATCGACAGCTGTCAGCTATAGAGACAAAATCTTGCACAGTCACACGTCTGGACCCCGGGAGCGTGATAGGCTATGTTGTTAGGCGAAATTTTAACCCCGCGCATTCCAATTCACCAAACAATTTTGCCCTTATCTACATAATGGGGAAAAAGTGCCAGTTACCAGTTGACAGTTGTGAATGAGAGGGGCTTAATGATAGCACCAAAGACTAACAGCATATACCAGCATATAGTCACTAAGGTGGGGCCCCAACATGAGATATTCACCACGCACATGGGACATGTATACACACCACACGCACACAAAGAGTAACAGCAAGTGTATAGACGCTAAAGTGCAGCCCCCACATTGGATACTCACCACGCACCCGAACAAACACACACCACAAAGACACACACACAACACAGAGACACCCCCACACCCACAAGGGGACACACACACACTCTATAGCGACACATGCACTCACCCCACAGGGACACACACACCACAAAGAGACACACATAACACAGACACACACCACACAGACCCCCCCCACAGGGACACAAACACATAGCCACCCTATAGGGACACATGCACTCACCCCACAGGGACACACACACCACAAAGAGACACACACACACCACACAGACCCCCCCCATAGGGACACATACACACCCTATAGGGACACATGCACTCACCCCTCAGGGACACAAACACACCACAAAGGGACACACACAACACAGAGACACACACACCTCACACAGACACCCCCCCACGGGGACACACACACATACACACCCTATAGGGATACATGCACTCACCCCACAGGGACACACACACACACACCACAAAGAGACACACACAACACAGATACACACACACACCACAGACCCCAACACAGGGGCACACACACATACACACCCTAAAGGGACACATGCACTCACCCCACAGGGACACACACACACACCACAAAGAGACACACACAACAGAGACACACACCACACAGACCCCCCCACAGGGACATACACATATACACCCTATAGGGGCACATGCACTCACCCCACAGGGACACACACACATACCACAAAGAGACACACTCAACAGAGACACACACCACACAGACCCCATCCCACAGGGACACACACATACACACCCAAGGGACACACACATCACACAGACACAGATGTGCACAAATCACCCCACACAACTCGCCTCATACGTGTGCTATCTTTATTTTCCAAACATAAACATCTGATTAAAAACAGCCAATGTGCAACACATGTGCCATATAGGGAATTAAGGCAGATGTCAGTCACATGAGCTGTCTATTATGTGTATGTGTGAAGTAACATATACTGCCCGGCCAGGGGGAGGGTTTACTGTTGGCTGGAGATTTATTAGGCTGCCTATAGCAATCAATCACAGCTCAGCTTCTATTTTCCTACAGGTCATTAATATGACATATTCAAATTCTATTTTGTTATAGCTAACAGCAGTTATTTAATAACCCGGGCGTAGCCGGGTACTACAGCTAGTGAATAAATAAAATCACCACAAAGCAGCCAAATCTGATACTAAATGCCCAAACAGGATGCAGAGAACCTCCATTATAGAAATGGGTGCAAACAAAGTGCATAATGCTGATGACACAGCTACTCACAACCTTCCAGTGTCTAGATAGGAGCCTATTAGTGACACCAGGTCATCACACTTGCAAGTTCCTGCACTGCATTAATAGAATACAAAGGAAAAAAAGCAATAAAAAAATCACTGCCGAGCAGCCAAACTAATACTAAATGCACATACAGGATGCAGAGAACCTCCATTATAGACATGGGTGCAGCCTAGGTGCAGAATACTGATGTGACAGCCACTCACAACCTTCCAAAATGGAGGGGGCGGCTGCTAGCACAAGACTTACACACTAATGAGGCTTGCATATGGGAGTCTGTCACATAGATAAGTGAGATACACTGTGTCTGAAAAAGAGCCTATTAGTGACACCAGGTAGGGCGGGCTAGTTAACACTATATGTGTGTATCTCACAGCATGGGTGTACCCAGCGTGGGGCAGGGGGGGGGGCAGCTGCCCCCCCAAGAGGAAGGGGTGACCGCGGCACTGAGCACGCGCAGCGCCCACCTATTAATTATAATGTGTGTCTGACTCAGGGAGGCTGAGCTGAGGCGGCCACCGCTAGCACCTCCGCTCCACGGTCCACCTGTCACCTGTGTGAGTGTGTCACTGTAGCGGTTACCTCACAGCGCGATAATCATGATGGGGCGGCAGCAGCAGCCAACAGGGGCGCAGGGCGGATCTCGCCCTCAGACAGTGACTGCAGATCAGCTCGGCGGGCAGGGGACTCAGAAGTGATATCATGATGACATCACCACTGAGCGCTGAGTCCCTGCGGTGCAATCTGGGGTCTGGGGACACTGCTGGTGCAGAGGCTGGAGCTGAGCTACAAAAGCCAAGAGACGAGAGGACAACAACTGGTAAAAAAATGTAAATATAAAAAAAGTGATGTGGGGGTGGGGGGAGCCCTATGGGAGGGCTGTATATGGGAGCCTTATGTGGGGGCTGCGCTGTATACGAGATGACATGTACTCCCATCTCATATACAGCCCTGCCCCCCATAGGCTCTCATATCATATACAGCAACCCTGTAGGGCTCCTATATCATATATAGACCCCTAAAGGGCTTCCATTATTGGAGCCCTATGGGGGGGGGATGCTGTATATGATATGGGAGCCCTATGGGGCTGTGTGTGATATGGGAGCCCTATGGGGCATTAGGGGGGCTGTATATGATATGGGACACCCATATCATATATAGCCCCCATAGGGCTCCCATATCATATGCAGCCTATGATATAGGAGCCCTATGGGGGGCTGTTGTATATGATATGAGGACTGTATGGGGTATTGGGGGGCTGTATATGAGATGAGACTCTAATATCATATACAGCCCCCCATAAAGCTCCCATATCATATACAGCCCCCCATAGGGCTCCCCAGTGGCGTAACAAGTCTGATGGGCCCCAGTGCGCAATTTAGGCCCCCACCTACCGCGTGCACGTTGGTCAGATGCATGGGCCCCGTGTAACATTCTAAATCCTATAAAAACTCACAAGTTGACCCCTCTCCCCATTCATTATGTATTAATGTCCCTTACCCTGCTGTATATGGACCTCCTCCAGGAATATGACCTTTATCATGGTATATATGTCCCCCATCATGGTTTATATGGTCCTCCTCCTCTGCCACCACAGTCCTCCAATTATCATAATGCATCCCCACAATCCTCCATACATTACAATGTATTCCCATAGTCCTCTATGTATTATAATGCATCCCATAGTCCCCCATTCATAAGGTACCCCCATAGTCATCCAATTATCATAATGCAACCCCACTATCCTCTATATAGCATAATGTAGCCTCATACGCCTCCATACATTATAATGCACCTCCATACAGTATAATGCACTCCCATAGTTCTCCATATAGTATAATTCACCCCTATAATTCTCCATATAGTATAATTCACCCATAGTCCTCTATACAGTATAATGCACCATCAATAGTTCTCCATATAGTATAATGCACCCCCATAGTTCTCCATATAGCCCTCCATACAGTATAATGCACCCTCACAGTCGTGTGTTTAGCATAGTACAGCCTTCCATATAGCACAGTACAGCCTCATAATTCTCCATACAGTATAATGCAGCCACGGTAAGCCACCCATTTTTCCCCCCCATACTCCTCTGGCCACTGTGTACTCCTTAAAACAAATCTGTACTTACCTCTCCTGGTTCCACCGCAGCTTCCCAAAACTGAAGATACAGGAGGAGGCAGTGATGCCGAGCGTTGCACAGTGGAACGCATAAAAGCAGGAAGTGCCACCTAGTCCACACTAGGATTTAGTGGTGCTTCCTGCTTTTTATGCATTCCACTGTGCAACGCACGGCATCACTGCTGTGGTAAGAGGAAGCGCAGGGGGGCGGCAGTGGATAGCAGGAGGCTCAGTGAAACATACGGGACCCTAGCGGCCCGTGTGCTGCTGCGCAGTGATGGCACGAGAAGCGAGCACAGGGGGCGGCTGGTGGTGCGGGCCCCTGTATGTCCAGGCCCCATTGCAGCTTCGACCCCTGAGACTGCAATTGTTACGCCATTCTGGCTCCTCTATCATATACAGCCCCCCATAGTGCACCCATCATGGGAGCCCTATGGGGGGCTGTATATGTGTTTGTGGGGGGGGGCTGTTTTCAAGTTCGCCTCAGGCAGCAGTGTGGCTAGGTTCAGCCCTGGACCGGATCACACCGTGGTGTGAAGCCAGCCTAAGACAGTCAGTCACAACTGTCCAAGTTGGAAGGTGTCACATACTTAGTCAAGACCTGCAGCTCTCTGGTGCCCTCTTATCCTGCTGGCCAAACCCAGTATTGCCAGAGGATAAGAAAAGGAGCACAGCTGCTCTAATTTATGTCGTCTACTGTGGCATGTGATGTATATATACCACCAGTTCCTGCCAAAAACATATATATACCTTGATCCAGTCACCCTCAGGCCCACAATATCACATAATTACAAAAATTATGCTGCCATCACCGATCTCTTTCAAGGTGGATCAATAACCTGTTTGGTAATGTGAAATAGCGGGAGGTGCATGTTGCTCACTCATAGAACATGAAGAACAAAGCTAGTCATTTTTAATTTTACTCCAGAAAGTAGACAGTGTTTACAAAAAGATATACAAGATATTACAAAAGAGACAATTTACATATATGCATAAACAGTTATTAAAATAAAAGGGATTACCTAAATGAGAAAATTACAAAACATGTGCCACGCAGTGACAACTCAAATTCAGTGTGGGGAACGGCTCACCAGAAATGATGTATGATTCCTCCACACAGCCATAGGGTCGTGCTGTGTCCGTAGTCCCAGGGTGAAATGAACCAAAAATTGACGCTTTGGTTTTATGTGATAAGCCATAAAACCAGTAACTCCCACTTTGTTTACCTCACTAGTGGGCTGGTTTCTTTGAAAACCACCCCCTCTCCACAATTCTCAAAACCTCAATTTTTCCATATGGCTTGGACATCAAAGATATGGACATCATGTTTTCTGTTGTGATTTTTTATGCTGTTTGATTCCAAATATGATATGTCTGTGATGTACAGAAGGTCAGATCTCATTTCCCAGGTTTCTAACCTGTTTCCAGAAAAGTAAGATATACCATTCAATTTGGAAAAATGTAAGCATTTAAAAAATATGATTAATTGAAATGAACATGCATTATTAAATTTGACGATAAAAGTTTGTAACTTAAGACAAAGGAATATCACGTGGATGCTGGAGAAAAAATCAGCGCAAACCAGTTGGCTTTCAGCTTAGCTCAGGTTTATGACTTGGCTTAGGCTGGTTTCACACTACGATTTTTCTAAATCCGATGCTGTCCGATGAAAATCGGACAGCATCGGATCCGAATTTGGCCCCATGCAGCCCTATGGGCATCGGACCGAATCGGATGTGCACTAAATGCCATCCGATTTGGTCCGATCCGATTCTGTCCGATTTTATTATTGGTGCAAAAATCGGAGCCTGCACCGATTTTTGCACCGATAATAAAATCTGACAGAATCGGATCGGACCAAATCGGATGGCATTTAGTGCACATCCGATCTGACCCGATCCCTATAATATGGGGCCCTATGGAGAAGGGTCCGAGGAAACATCTGAGGTCTCCTCGGACCCTATTTTACTGTACTGAGCATGCTCAGTACAGTAAAACTGCTCCTAACTGGGAGCACAAGGGTTAAAAAAAAAAAAAGTTTATGCTCACCTCCCCCGAGCCCCCGCCGTCTCCCGCCGTCTTCCTGCAGGTTTCCGGTGGCTCCCGCAGGCTCCCGGTGTCAGCAGAGGTCTTCTTCTGCTGTTCAGGACCTGCGGTGATGTCACAGTCATGTGACCGTGGGTTAACATGGTGAACCCGCGGTCACGTGACTGTGACATCACCGCAGGTCCTGAACAGCAGAGGAAGACCTATGCTGACACCGGGAGCCTGCGGGAGCCACCGGAAACCTGCAGGAAGACGGCGGGGGCTCGGGGGGAGGTGAGTATAAACTTTTTTTTTTTTATTCCGGAGGACAGGGGAAAGGAGGGGGAGCACTGGGGGACGTGAGGGGGCCACACAGGGGACGTGAGGGGGCCACACAGGGGACAAGAAGGGGGACACACAGGGGACAAGAAGGGGGACACACAGGGGTGAAGAGGGGGAAACAGAGGGGGACACACAGGGGAGATGAGGGGGACACAGGGGAGAACAGCTGACAGGTCTGATGACAGCAACTGATCCTGCAGATGTCGGATCGGATGCCTATTTGGCATCCGACTGCAGGGATCAGTTTATATCCGATGCTGTCCGATTTATATCGGACAGCATCGGATTTTAAAAAATCGTAATGTGAAAGTAGCCTTAGTAGTAAAAATTCCTGACTGTGGGGAGCAGAGAGTAGATCTATGCAGTTCCCCTACAAATGAAACTGGGTGAAGAAGTAAGGCCAGGGTCACACATACAATCTCTTTTTGCCTTAAATCCGTTTTTGAGATCATTTTCGGCTCTAGATCGGAGTGTCTTCTGATCATGGGCACTCACCCTAATTGTAAAACTAATGTACACATTGTATCTTCATTTGTCCTGTTCTATTAGATTCACCACTATCTTGATTCAGAAACACATGAGTTGTTTCAGCGTAAGCTCAGAGACAGAGCCCTATTGGAGATGCCCAATTTCAGCTGGTGCAGTCATGTAAGTGACAAACTAATCACATTGATAAGATATGACCATTTTACATTTTTTTTAAATTAATTTTTCACCAGGTTTTTGCTACCTAATCTGAGAGCATCATGATGTAGAGACAGAGAATCTGATTCCAGTCTCTCTTACTGGGCTTCTTGCTGCAGTTTGTATAAAATCATTGTATTATTAGGGATATTACCACTAGAGGACCACTTGGACTGCTGCCAGGGTCGTAACGATTGTGGTCTCAGGGGTCACCACCGTAATCGGGCCCAGGGGTACATGAGGTGGCTAACCCCAGAGCCTGCTTCAGCTCGATGTGTGTCAGGGGACGCATATCCAGCTGAAATACATCGCGACATAGAGACCCATCGGGTCCCTTTCCTGCAATACACACTGCTAGCCAATCAGCAACTGACATCAGAGGTGCCGCAACAGGGGGCAGCACATGACAGTGACACCATGCGCCATGGCGTGATCTCCAATGTCAGATTCTGGACACTGTGCACTGGATACAGAGGACACTGGGTGATGTGGGAGTGGAGAAAAGGTGAGAACAATGTTTCTGTTTTTAATTATGCATTAGGGACAGAACTGGGACAAATATATTAGCTGGGTACCATATATACCAGGATGAGGATCATATACACAATATGTACCAGGATAGGGACCATATACATTAGGGTGGGGGACCTATGTACCACAATGAGGACCATGTAAACCAAGATGGGGACCATTTATACCATGATGGGGGATGTATATGCCAAGATGGGCCCATATATAGCTGAATGGGGACCATGTATACCAGGATGGGGACATATATACCAGGATTAGGACATATATACCAGGATAGGGACATATATAATAGGAAGGAGACCATATAGACCATGTATACCAGGATTGAAACATATATACCAGGATAGGCCTATATGTACCAGACGTGGGACCATGTATACCAGGATACGAACATATATACCAGGATAGGGACATATATACCAGCAAGGGCCCATATGTACCATATATAACAGCATGAAGACAATTTACCTGGACGGGGATCATATATATCAGGATGGGGACATATATAACAGGAGGGGGGATATTAATACAGAATTAAGGGGGAGAAGGGGCAATTCGTATGTCTTTATAGGATTTAGAACGCTGCAAGGGTCAATAACTCTGCCCTATATTATGCTGTCTGCAGATGGGGTATCAAAAACCTGGCAGCAGATTGTCTTTGACAAAATTTTATATTGAATCATTTAGTTCTTGCTTCCTGGGCACCAAACAAAGGCACACAGTTTATGTATCCATGAAACAAACCACAGGTTGTCTGTAAGGTACGGCACATGGTCTAAGCCTTTAAATTCTGAAATAACTCTATAGTAGCTATATAAGAAAAACACACTTTAAATAGTGTGTTTTCCTGTTAGTTTATTGTCATTCCTTGCTTACAGCTAATAGTGTTCATTTTGTACAATGCATTTCTCAGTATTCTCTGTTTTGCATTCAGTGTCCATTTGGTATTTTGCATGAAAGAGACACGCTACAAATGGAATGTCCAACATGTAACAAGAGCACTTGTTTCAACTGTAAGGAACAGGTAAGTGCATGATATGAAGGGAATCTGTCACCAGATTAATGCTATGTAATCTGACAGCTGGATAAAGTAGGTATAGGGACCCTGACTCCAGTGATATGTCACTTAGCTCACTTGGTGCGGCAGTTGTGATAGTCACAGTTTTATCTGCTGTAGATCTAGCACAGTTTAGTTGCTGAATCCTGTGTAACACATCCACAACACAGAGATATTACATCGGAGCCAGCTATGGGGGTGTCTTAGGGCGGCTTCACACTGCGGCACAATCCGGTCCGGGACTGTCCGGGATGACCCTGACAGCCGCGGACTGGGTCAGGACACAGGACTGGAGGGCTAATATGCCCTCCGGTCCGGTGTGCAGCGCATGCAGCTGCAGCAGCTGCCAGAACAGGACCGCGGCACCCGCGGTCCTGACTTATCAGCTGCGGGAACTGCGTGCGCTGCACACCGGACCGGAGGGCATATTAGCCCTCCAGTCCTGTGTCCTGATCCAGTCCGCGGCTGTCAGGGTCATCCCGGACAGTCCCGGACCGGATCGTGCCACAGTGTGAAGCCAGCCTTACTGATAGTCTATTCCTTCCACTATCAACTCACCCTAATAAGTTGTAGCTGAAGACCTGGGAGGAAATCCCGTGTGTTTATTCCTCAAAAAATCAGTTGTGCTAAATAATATAATTCTACATCCAGCACATACTTTTTAGTCACCTCAAATACTCAGTAATGCTGAGAGGTCTACATAGGTAAATCCCTACAGTTACCACTACAATAATTTTATACCAAAAAGATTTTTAATTTTTACAAAATGTGGTTAAAATTAGTTAAAATTTTCATATAAAAATTTGTTTAAAACTTATAGAGTGATTCCTTGATTTTTCGGATCCATTCCTTTAGTGGCTTCTCTATATGGATATCATCTTCTTCTCCACTCAATGTCAGTGAGCTATCGGATAAAGGGATAAACCCCTATTAGTATTTTGTTAATTCCTTTATTTGTTGATATTTGAAATAATTATGTCTCACCTTGCTGAGACGTATGATGTTTTCCTGTTGTGTTGTGGTTGGATCCAGTGTGTGGATACCTCCGGTTGATATGTATTCAGCCTAATTGTATAAAACACATTTGTAATGTTCCGTCTACTCTGATTTATAGATTTAACTGTTGGTATACACACCTTTATGTGAGTACTACTGTTCTGGATTTCTTTCTTGCAGTCTGGACTGTGTTCCAAGTTTCTTTATTATAACTAGGTGCTTTGGTCTAAATGTATAGAGAATCTAATGTTACGTAGGTTTTATATTTTATTGTTGGATAGTGTACTATGTTTGGAGAGTGTATTATGTTGATAAGGGTGTTTGTAGTATTCCTATGGCTTCTCTCCTATTTTTGGTTGTTATGTGTTGGCTTGATAAGGGTTAATTTAGTTTTGGTAATTACTGTACATGAAAAATGCTCTTTGCTTCTTGGATTCCTTTCTGTTTCTTTAGTTGTTGATGCTACTAATAATGTACTGGCCCAATAAGGGTTCCCTGCTGTTTGTCAGCCTCTCATACTGACATGCACAACGAGTGCTACATTCAAATAGTTATGGGTCTCCTAGATACTGTGCACCTGTGGCTAGTGTAAGTCCTAAAACCCTACACAGGGTTTTTACTCACTTTTCCGTTGGTGGTAGTGGGTCCTCACAACTTGTGGAGCCTCTGGTTCAGGTTCCCCTCTTGTTTTCCCGCTCAGTCCACGGGGTATGAGCATCCTGGGCGGGTCTGCATACACAGTGTCGACCACCCACACTGTGCAATACTCCACTATCCAGAGACTGACTGACAGACAAGCACCTAGTCCCCACCTGCTCTGATTACGTGACCACGAGTCTTACCACCTGACCGCTGACAACCGCTGACGTCACCCGGAAGCCAGGCGCAGCACAGAAGGCCACGGTGTATGCAAACCCTCCTGGGACGCTCATACCCCGTGGACTGAGTGGGAAAGCAAGAGAGGAACCCGAACCAGAGGCTCCACAAGTTGTGAGGACCCACTACCACCAACGGAAAAGTGAGTAAAAACCCTGTGTAGGGTTTTAGGACTTACACTAGCCACAGGTGCACAGTATCTAGGAGACCCATAACTATTTGACTGTAGCACTTCTTGTGCATGTCAGTATGAAAGGCTGACAAACAGCAGGGAACTGGTATTGGGCCAGTACATTATTAGTAGCATCAACAACTAAAGAAACAGAAAGGAACTCAAGAAGCAAAGAGCATTTTTCATGTATAGGAATTACCAAAACTAAATTAACCCTTATCAAGCCAACACATAACAACCAAGAATAGGAGTGAAGCCATAGGAATATTACAAACACCCTTATCAACATAATACATCTCCAAACATAGTACACTATCCAACAATAAAATAAAAAACCTAACATTAGATTCTCTATACATTTAGACCAAATCACCACATCGGTGGGTTTGCCCATTACTAGTTCTGGTCTTATTGCTGCTACTTAACAAAATATATCAATCAGTCACGTACTACATGATATCGTTTACTAAAAATAAATTGATTCTTAAATATTTTATTTTCTACTTCACAGTGGGAAGAGGTACATGAAATACTGAGTTGTGAGGAGTTTAGGAAGTGGAAGATGCAATATCAAGATAAGAAGCTCTATGCTTATCTCGCTAAGAATGGAATTGGTAATACAATTGTTGGTTTACTCCTAGCCTGTACTAGAAAGGCCGAAAGAAAAAATGATGAATGGCAATTTTTCATGTATAACTGTTGCTTAGGTGTATCAGAAATGGTCTTAAAATGTCAGAGCTGGCATTTTTGATTAAAGCGGAACTTCGGGGAGAGAAACATTCTTTGTACTGCTCCTGCCCTCCTACATGATGAACCAGAGCTGGGCACTGCAGTTCTAGGCTCTATAGATCGCTTATAAATCTATAAAATCATACCTGCTTCTCAGCACTCGCCCCTCCCTTAGGGGACAATAGGATAGCAACTTAAAGCTGAGTCTGCTCTGTGACCTATTGTCCCCTGAGGGATGGGTGAGAGCTGAGGAGCAGATATGATTT
Source organism: Allobates femoralis (assembly GCA_033576535.1). Lineage (NCBI taxonomy): Eukaryota > Metazoa > Chordata > Amphibia > Anura > Aromobatidae > Allobates > Allobates femoralis. The sequence goes on from JARQOC010000005.1 coordinate 86,400,279, forward strand.
TATTGATTTATAAGTGATTTATAGATTGCAGAACTGTAGGGAGCCCTGGAAGAGGATCACTGCTGAGGATAGAGCCATAGAGCCAGAACATCACAGTGGGCTTCTGCTACCCAATCCTAGGATTAAGTCAGGCTCAACCATTGAGGCATTACACAAGACCCCGAAATAGTGACATTGAAAACAGTTCCAGCTAACAGGTACCTATTCAATCTCTGTTCGGAAATTCTCAGGGGCTTGCAGACAAATGTGCAATAGTAACTTTGGAATCGTTGTGGCAAACAACAATGTATTGTCACTGAACTGACATTTTTTAGCAACATTTTTATTGCAACAGACAATAATATATTTGGATGTGGCTGGCAATATCTATTGATAAAAAGAACTAGCATTGTGCTGCAAGCCAAGAACGATGGTGGCAGTTTTACTAAATGTGGAGCATACTACTGGGTGGGCCATTTATATGGACACACCTAAATAAAGTTGGATCCAAAATGGCCGACTTCAAAATGGCCACCATGGTCACCCCCCATCTGGAAAAGTTTCCCCCTCCCATATACTAATGTGCCACAAACAGGAAGTTGATATCATCAACCATTCCCATTTTATTTAGGTGCATCCATATAAATGGCCCACCTTATAAATGTCCCACCCTGTAGTATGTGCACATAGAGTTGCTGGACGTAATGTGTGCAATTTTTCTTTTTATATGAAGTATGATTTTATGAGTTGGATTTTTAGCTGAAATAGATTTTTAGAATACTTGGCTGAGGATAGTATATTTATGTATATATTGTTTTTCTGTATGAAAGTAATAAAAACTGTTTTTGTGTGAACATACATACTATGGTTTTTAAGGGTTTTAACAATAGCGCACCCCATTTGATATATAATTAACTGTACCGCTTTGAGGAATAAGGCTGAAAAGGGTGGACGCCTGTGAGAGGTGCAGCTTCTGTATAGCGCTTCTCTAATTAACAACATGTTTAATCGTGTAGTGTATAGCTCAGCTTCATCATGTAGGAGGGCAGGGACAGTACAAAAAAAAATTCTCTCTCCCCGGAGTTCCCCTTTAATGTTACGATGGGTTGGCGTGGCCTCATCACATCACACCCCAGCTCTGCCCATTTCAGTGAAGCTGAGTCAAATTGGTGTAATGTCATAACAATTTTTGCACAAATCCCCATTACTCAAACATTTTGCGACTTTTCAAAGCTTCTATGGCAGCTTTTTGGGGGCAGAATTAATGCAAGCTGCATGGACTCATATGTTTAAAGGGAACCTATCAGAAGCTGTGGTGTCTTCAAACTAATTACATTTTGGGGTAAGGTGCTGCAGCATCCTCTACACCTGAAAAGTCATGTCAGCCAAGCGACTGTTTGACTATTGGTTTGGTGACTGAGGCTTTAAGCACACAGTGTCTTATAGACTCCACTAAACTCTCAGGGCCCCTTTACACGCAGCTACATTTCTTGGGTGGCTACAGGTAACTTACTGGTTGCAGTGAAATCATGGAGACAAGGTTCTATCTTGTTGCTGTGTACAAATGGAATAATCTCTCCATGATTTCACTGCAACCAGTAAGTTACCTGTAGCCACCCAAGAAATGTAGCCGCGTGTAAAGGGGCCCTCAGAGTGTTTGAAGAAGATGTTTCAGGAAACCGTCAGCAGTGTTTTTCCTGAAGCCTTTTCTTTGGGGCTTTTTTATGGCAGCTTAGAAGCATAGAATAGTAGAGTTGGAAGGGACCGCCTGGGTCATCCGGTCCAACCCCTGATCAAAGCAGGATTCACTAAATCATCCCAGACAGATGTCTGTCCAGCTTTTGTTTGAAGACTTCCATTAAAGGAGAACTCCCCACCTCTCGTGGCCGCCTGTTCCACTCGTTGATCACCCTCAGTGGCAAAAAATTTTTTCTAATCTCTAATCTGTGTCTCCTCTCATTTAGTTTCATTCCATTTCTTGTATTCTTTCCTTGTGTAAATGAGAATAAATCTGATCCCTTTACAGTGTGACAGCCCTTGAGATATTTTTAGACAGCTATTAAGTCTCCTCCCAGTCTTCATTTTGACAAGCTTTGTTGCAATCATCTTTCTTTTCACTGTATATATAGGCTAGTGATTTCATACTGATTTGTTTTGTTGCATTTTACATAAATCTGACTGAAATAACTTTGTGCCTTGTAATGGCATATTGTGGAGCTCTACAACCACTATGCACCATGTGGCGGCCACAGAGTGCTTATAGCTCAATAGTACAGAGCACAGAGGAAAGCCCTTTCATACATCCGCTCGCACAAAGATTTCTCATGTCTGAGGCCTAAAGTTATGTAGTAGAAACTGCCATTTTTGTGCCAATTTATGTTTGGCTAGGGTCACACTTAAAAATAGAATTGCGTTCACCGCATCCAGATCCGGATGCGGTGAACGCAATTGGCTTCAGACAAGCTGCAATCCTTTAACCGGATTCCTGAAGCCGCAATCCGGTAACCGGATTGCTCTGGATGTGTAATCGGAAGCAATCCAGTTACCGGATGGTTTGCTCATCCCTACTGCTGCAGGGATGAGCAAACTGTTCTCAGTGTTTTAAAAGATGAAAGTTTATTAATTAATGTGTCTATAATGTCTCTAGGGGGTGCCCACCCTCCCTAGAGACATACCACCCACTCAGGTGGGCATATAATGATGTTATTGCAGATGTACAGTAGCCGGCTCCTGTCGGCTGCTGTACATTTTTATGACTGAAGCTGCGCGCTCCTCTGAGAGCAGCGCGCATACTATAGCTATTGTAGGTATAGTACGTGCGCTGTCGGAGGTCCTAAAGGCTTATACAGTAAGATCTATGGGCAAAGTATATGCGGTAACCGCTTTGCTCAGGATTACACCTCCTGAGCAATCCAGTTACCGCATTGCGGATGTTACAACTGCTCCGAAAACTGCAGCATGCATGATTTTTCATGCAGGCTGCAGAGCCAGAGACGGTAACCGGATTGCTTGTGAAGCAATCCGGTTTTTATAATAGGCTCCTATGAGGAGCGTTTCCATATCCGGTTTTGAGCTTTTTAAAAGCTCAAGACCGGATCAGGTTTTAAAATAAAAACCTGAAGTGTGACCCTAGCCTTATAAAGAATTCTGATTGTATGTTTGAGAGTGAAAATTAATTAACTGTGTTGGAAAATATTTTTTTATGTAATTGTAATTGGCGTAATATTGTACAAAATCTACATTGTCTGTGTTCATTGTATTTTTGTGCCTCTGTACAGAGTGCCCATCTTGCAGATTTCGGTTTGATTTATGGAAGGGCGGATGCTTACACTTTAAGTGCACACAGTGTCAGTATGATTTCTGTGGAGGATGTGGAAGAGCTTTCTATCAGGGATCTGTAAGTGCAATCATTCATATTAATAATAACTAGAAAACTAAAAAAAGTATGTGCAAGATGTTTCCAAATACCTTGCAGTAAATTTTTTTTACAATAATAGTAATAATTTTCATTTTTATAAAGCCAACATATTATTCAGCATCTAGAGGATACGTGTACAAGCAAGATTAGACCTGAAGGTACCGTCACACGCAGCAATATTGCTTGCAATTTCATTGGCAATTTGCTGGTTGTAGTGAAATCATGGACATATTGTTACATTTGTACATGGCAACAAAATAGAACAATGTGTCCATGATTTCATTGCAACCAGCAAATTTCCAGTGAAATTGCAAGCAATATTGCCGTGTGTGACGTTACCTTTACAGATCAGCCCAGTATTCAAAGACAGAAGTGATTGTAAGCTCTTGTGAGCAGAACAATCTCTGAGGACATAGGGATGACTAGAGTTGGAGCAACTCGATTCACACGATCCAGTCCATTGACCATGACAGTAATATGTGGTTGTCTAAGGTGATGGACTTGTAGTCTCATTCTCCCCTGAAGACACCAATCGCATTGTTGTAGTGTGAATTATGTCTTGCATCATTATGAAAATAATGTGTCATTTAAATTGTGATGTAATATATAATGTGCAGTTGTCTCAGAATTGGTTAATAGTTGGGATTAGCCCATGGGGGAGTGGCTAGGATGTAAATAACAGTTTTCTGTACAACATCAGATAGGGCCCATTAAGGGACAGAAGCAGACCTATTATCTGAATGATCATTAAGGCTGCAGGAAGTGGATGACCTGAGGTGACAAGGAAAAAGGAGACCGGGACAAAGATAGCATGATCCTGAGGGACAAACCGATACACAAAGCAAGTGGTAGAGACCCAGCGTAAAGAACTGTGTCAGGTCCAAGGACTGACCATAACAGGAAGCGATTCAATCAGAGGGTTTTGGAGAAGTGACCACTAGCAGAAAGGCCTCATGTAGCTTATAGCTTCTAAAGATAGCAGGCCAAGATGGACTAGAACATGAGAGAAAGGTGAGTGAACTAGGGTGTAACTACAATAAGTGCAGGTGTTGCAATAGCACCTGGGTCCTGGAGCCAAAGGAGCCCCAAAGGTCTCTTTGACCTATAGAAAAAGTCTAATGCTATTATAGCTTTTCAATAATTGGGGGCCCATTGTGGCTTTTGGATTGGGTTCCATGAGCTTCAAGTTACACCACTGTGAGTGGGAGTTTCCTAGGTGTCAGAAAGCTTGAGTCTAGCCATATCGGCATACTCTCTCCTCTACAAGGAGAATCAAACAAGAGATAATGACTTAAAGGGAACCAACCACCCCAAATGACCTCCCCGGACTGTTAATATGTGTCCCTACACCCAGCACACACATTTGGGGCAATCGTTTTTGCTAAAAAAAACTGTTTAGTAGAAGCTAAGATATAGCTTTATGAAGTTTAATAACTTCTGACGATTGGGTGTTACCTAGCTTTGTCCACGTGCAGTGTTCATGCTTGTCAGATTCCTCTCCCCCTCCCCTCTCACTTTCTAAGAGCCTGGCCGCGTCATGAAAGGGGCGGGACTAAATCGCGACGAGCCCCGCCCCTTTCATGACGCGGCCAGGCTCTTAGAAAGTGAGAGGGGAGGGGGGAGAGGAGGCTCACAGGCACGAACACTGCACGTGGACAAAGCTAGGTAACACCCAATCGTCAGAAGTTATTAAACTACATAAAGTTATATCTTAGCTTCTACTAAACAGTTTTTTTTAGCAAAAACGATTGCCCAAATGTGTGTGCTGGGTGTAGGGACACATATTAACAGGCAAGGGGGGTCATTTGGAGTGGTTGGTTCCCTTTAAATTGTCTCATGCTGCTAGGCTGAGTTGTGGTGAAACGAACAAGAACAGTGAGGTCAGGAACAACCGAGTTGAGTCCAAAGAGGATTAATGTAAAGTTGCTGTCAATTATAAGCATGAGTAGTTGTGTACCCACTATCTTGTGTACATAGTTATATATCAAGACTGTTAAGTAAAACTACTTTGTTGTTTTTAAAGAGTTGGTGGTCTCTCTTTTTGAACTTTACCTGAGGAAGGCTATTTTATAATGTACTCATAGCCGAAACACGTTGTTTATCCTTTATGAACCTTATGATTTTTAAATACTGTGAATTACACTAAAATAAAAAAAAAAATTAAAAAGAAGAAACCAGAGTTTACATCATAGTGTCTATCTCCTCGGGAGCGCTTAATCGCCCGGATATCTCATTTGTTTATCTCTTTTTGAAGGAGTTGACATGACATCTTTTCCTGGCCAGCTGAAGACATAGGTATCATCAGGTCTGCAAGGGCATATTGCCCCACTGGTGAAAGTTCACACACCCAGCCCAAACCCCATCATTCATGTAGAGTATTGGGGTGCAGAGGATACAGGCCTCATCCACAACTACCGTTCTGCGCCACACTATAGTTGCTGCACATGTGCCCTGAGAACTGCCTCTTACTTTACAGCTTTTCTTTTCATTTGCTGACCTGCCATGACGTGATCATTGCGGAGTAACGTACAGGAACTTTGCACCAGGCCAGCCAATCAAATGAAGAGCTGTGGATGTATCACTTAAAAGGTAGCTCTCATGGCTCTTGTCCTACGGCCACAGATTACTGTTGTGGTCAATGGATTGGGTCATGTGAATTGATTCATACCAACTCTAGAGTTGACAGAAAATGAAAGCCTGCTTGTATTGTTTAGCAGACCAGTCATCTTTTATAATGAATAATGTACAAAAGTGACGGCATGAACAGGTCACCAGCCAGTATCCGTATAGGGCTACTGAGTGCATGGAATGTGGTTTATACTGCTGAAAATGTGACTACGTTCAGAGTAAAAATGTAGCAGTGGAAAATGGAGAGAAGTTAGATTAGTGATGTGAATGAGATTTGTTTCCATGAGTATATATTCCCAAATGAAATACGATCTGGCCATTTGTACATTAAACGTGTTGTGCATCCCTGATTTACAAGCATTTATAAGCCTTGGAAATGGAATTCATTTCAAGTATCTTCCTCCTTTAAAGGCCTCATGTAGACCAATGTATATAAAAGCCACATGGAAAATCTGTCCTTATTGTATCAACGTAGGTAGTGAGACTTCAGTACATTAAATTTCCTCTTTATCTCTTAGGAATGTGACTTCTCTGATGATTGCCCAGGGAAGGGGTTACACGCTCATCACACACGTGATTGTTTCTATTATTTGAGAGACTGGGATGTAAGAAGGCTGCAGACGCTTCTTCAGGTAAAGTTATCTTCCTAAAGATGTCTTCTGAGGTGCTGTGTAAAATTTTCACCATTTTATTTAATACTTATAGCGCAATGGAATAAAGTACAAGAGTGACAGAAATGAAGAGTTGCCAGGACCCTTTGAAGGTAACCTTGAAAGTCATATTACATTACTGTGGGTCAAGTTGAGTACAGTGCTCGGCTATCTACGATGGTCCCACTGAGAGCAAATAGAGAGAAGTTGCACCTGCTCAACCTCTGCTCCATCAGACAGTGATCTTCATAGCTCAGGCCTTGGAATTAGTGGGGATCCCGGTTGGAGTGCCAGTAATTAGGATTTTATCTCCTATCCCAAGATTAGGGGATAAGTTCCAAACTCAATTGCGAATAGCTCATTCAAATAACTTTACAATTTACTTCTTAATCTCAAGAACAGGTGGATTGCTAATTTTCCAATTCATTGGCCACCCTGCATCCTTAAAATGGCCGGTTGTCTAAGCAAAGGAGCATGGACTGCTTAGGGTATGTGCCCACAGGAAGGTTTAACGTCAGTTTAGCAGCGAAAACCGCCGGCGGTTTAGCATAGGTTTTATTTAAATTTATGTAAATCCTAAGCAGCGTTAGGACTTACAAGTAACCCTATGTAATTTAGAAACTGCTGTGCACACATAGTGGGTTTATGTGAGCGGATCTGCCCGCGGTTGAGCGGTTTCCCAGCGGTTTAGCAGCATACAACAAGTCAATTCTTCTCAGCGGTTTTTGATCGGCTCCATGAACAAAATCCTCCATAGAAAACCGCTGGAAAAAACACTGGAAAAACCGACTGAAAAACGCTGTGCACACGCTGAAAAAAACCGCCGGAAAACCGCCGCAAAACAGCTGGAGACTTCAGAGCTCAGAACTGATAATTTCCAGTGGTTTACTGACGGTTTGAACACCACTAAACCTTCCTGTGGGCACATACCCTTACAGACTCTATACTATAGACCTGCGTCTCTGAAAGTGTCCAAATTGCTGGATTTGACCAACTCCATTGTCCCTGCGCATCTCCTGTGTTGCAGCCAAAGCTGCCTCTGCTGCCTGCATGGTAGAGCACTCACGCTGGACCATTGACCACTGTCTGAACTGTGCATCTTGAGGAGCACACCGTCCTTGGCAACCAGGAAGTTGGGAGAGAGGGGAGCGGTGAGCTCCTGAAAATGAATCATGTGTCAACCCCTATAATGTGTTCTAAATAAATTGGCATGTTCAAGTCTATCTGTAAAAAGTTACAATTAAACATTCCTGAGATAAATGCACAAAGACAAGTGTTCAACCAAACATTTTATTTATTTTTAGGATTCTTTAAATTACGGAGCTCCACATTCCAGAAGCACAAAGAGAAGGCAGAGAGTAAAGCAGAGAAAGACTCCAATGAGTAGGTTATGAACATTATCATATCTGTAAATCTAAACTGTTCACATAATATATGAGGGCTTGATTACTGTATTGGCTTTTATCACTTCAGAGGAATAATTGCAGTATTAATACTGTCCCCTTCATGATGCCCTCTTTCTATAATGCCCCCACCCCCAAACTGTCACTTCATTCTGTCACCGCACAATTTTTTTTGCCACAAGTTGCTTCCTCGCTATACAATCCCTCCAGACATTGTCCCCCACAATGCCCCCTACAATAACCTCCCTCCCTCTCTCAGGGGGACACAAGACCCGAACCCTTTCCCCCTAAATAAATCACACATAGCAACTTGATATGGTAAAGTAATGGCCGAGGTGCATTATTAAGAGATGACTTAATAATTTTATTTAAATAAATAATTAATTTTATTCAAACCATAAATAATTAAATTATAATTCCTTTTAAAACTTTATTTAATTCTTCCAGAAGCAATCGACCCAACTTAAAATGGGGCGATTTTACCCAAAATAAAAAACTCAAGACCGCTCAACTGAGAGAAAATACCGCCATCAGACCATTCTGTCTAATTTTGCACCTCGACAAGATTTCCTTGTGAAGATTAGCAACTTCTTCCACAGGGAGGGTGGGTGTTTTTCCACAGCTGGAATGACGCAGTTGCTTAATCAGCTGCTTATATACTTCTCCTTCCTGCCTTTTTTTAAACTGACCAATCATATTCGAGGTCCACTGTACGGGAATAGTTGGACTAAACCATTAACATCACCTGAAGCAAAAACTCACAGAAATAACACATAAACAGAAACACGTAATTACTTACCGGTAATGTGTTTTTTTCGGAGTCCTTGACAGCACCCAGAACAAGAGAGAGATCCGCCCTCCAAGGACAGGGAACCCTCAGGCTATAAAAGCGGCGGTTCCTCTCCTCATGCCAGTTGGTTACATAGTCTGAAAAAGGGATCTCCGGAACATCGTTAGTCCACCACAACCCCGAACACCACGTGTAAATGCACCAATGAGTAGAAAAAGAAAAAGTGACGAACCCTCAACAATGGGAGAAAATATGTGGGTGCTGTCATGGACTCCGAAAAAACACATTACCGTTAAGTAATTATGTGTTTATCAGTCATTCATGACAGCACCCAGAACGAGAGAATTACAGAGAAATGTAGAGCTAGGGAGGGACCACAGCCTGTAGATGCCTACTCCCAAATGTGATATCAGCACCCGAAAGATCAACTATAATGCTGATAAAGGCCAAAGGCAAAGACCAAGTCGCCACTCTGCAGATCTGAGCAATAGATACCTCTGACCTTTCAGTTCTGTTAGTAGCCAGGACCCTTGTGGAAGAAGGTCTAAAGGGGCCGTCACACATGTCAATATCGTGTGAAATATTGCTGCTGCACGTGACGTTGCAGCGATATTGACGAGTGTGACAGGGTGCATCAACCAGTGCTAAATCGCTGGTTGATGGTCGCCCAGTTTTCAGACTGGACAGAAAATCTGGCGATGGTCACCTGGTGGACATGCAGCATCACTGCGTGTGACACCGGGAGATGCGCGTTCAGCCAGCTCCCAGCGCCTCTCAGTAAGGGTACCTTTACACACGGCTACATTTGTAGCTTGTCACCAGGTAACTTACTGGTTGCAGTGAAATCATGGATACATGATTCCATTTGTACACAGCAACAAGATAGAACCATGTATCCATGATTTCACTGCAACCAGTAAGTTACCTGGTGACAAGCTACAAATGTAGCCGTGTGTAAAGGTACCCTAAGCGCTAGGAGCTGGTATCCACGGTAAACTGCGGGGATCTAGGCAGCGCATGCTGCCTATTTACCCGCAGCTTACCATAGATACCAGCCTGCAGACATCATGGAAACAATATTTAAATCATTTCCACAATGTCGCTGGTCCAATGATCGCTAGTGAGTCTGCCTGTGTGACAGCTCACCAGCGATCAGCCGTCAATGTTGCCAGTGATCAGATCGGTGACGACATTGACGTGTGTGATGCTGGCTTAAGATGCGTCTCCACGTTTTCATCTGTCCCTAAAAACAAACACAAAAGAAGGAACCTATCCTTCCTCCAAGGCCGCATGACCTCTAAGGAGTATTGTAAGCAGCGGCTGACAGCTAAGGTAAGTAATAGTAGCCCTTTTATTGTGTGTAGGGACACTGCAAAAAACAGGTAAAGACAATTTGCCGACTTGTGGAATGGAGAGACAACCTTAGGGAGGTAAGCAGGGTCAGGACGTCAGAGTACCCTATCAACATGAAATAAGGCAAAAGGAAGGTCAGCTAAGAGTGTGGCGCCCCACTGGTTGGAGCGCCACTAAGGGGTACTGCACTCAGACCAGCGTGTGTGGTATCCCTGTGGTAAGTGAATGGGGAGGTTAATATGTGGCTTATTCCTCGCATCTACACGCATACCCTTAGCTTAGGGGACTACAGGGTTAAATCTTTTACTAGGAGACGCAACCCCAGTGGGAGGAGTGCAGGGCAAGCAGTGTGAGGGCGGGAGGAAGTAAAGGAGAACGTCTCAGGGAGAGACAGGAAAGGAGCTTTCCAGGAGAGCAGCAGTTTTGTGAACAGAGGAGCCGGTGATAGGTTCTCCCAAATGGCTTACTGGGCACCGGAGCCCGTAGACTGCTGGAGAGCTACAAGCACAGCTGAGAATCCGGATTACCGTGGAGTCTTCAAGTCTCCTGGGTACCAGCGCAGTGTTGTACTGTGAACTGTGCTTTTTTACCTGAACTGTTCCAGTTGTACCCGGGAGAGTGACTTTGCCTTCGTGTCTTTGTGCTGCTGCAGAATTCAACCTGTTTGCTTACAGGAACGCTGCCCTGGAGGACCAGCTCCACCTGTAGGGAGCTTTGCCATCCTTGCCGCGATACTATCGCCCTCCGGAGGACTGTGGCGGCGCTGGTGATCCCTCACCAGGTACTACAGGTGACATCATGTGACAATAACTCTTATCCCCTGTAGATAACCCCTTATTGAAGTGTCACCCAGGCCACGGGCCCAGGCGCTGCCACCTGTGATATGTCTGTGAAAACCCCTCCGAGCCTGATACCCGAATACCCCAGGACCTGGGGCTCGGCAAGAGGGCCTGAATGTCTCTTATTCTGTGGGTGGAAGGAAAGCTATCAATATGACCATTTTGAGGAAAAAGGAAAAAAAAATGTCAATATGGACATTCTAAAGGCTTTAGAAGGCCGTTCATCACCACACACACCTGCCTCTCACGACTAACCGATGCTGACATATGAATGCAGCTCCAGTATAAAATGATTGACCCCTGAAGAGTCCTGCGACGAAACACGACGGGAAAGAACCGAAGGGACATGAACAGGGTGCATGGTTAGGGAGCAGATACGGCCAGCCCTTGCCAAGGTGGGAGTCAATTCATGAGGGTCAGAATACTTTTCATTTTTAATCTGCAGGCCGGGCGTGCATATTGGTCTGAGCACCTGGGACAATTACCCGTGCGCTGTATGACAACAAAGCCAGACTGACTCCTGGACCCTTGGGTGAGATCAATCGTATTTTAAAGATTGGCATAGTCATCGGGACATAGTGCAATATGTACTGTGGTAAGATTGATGATGCGTTTACAGATATGCTAGGGGTCCTGTACAGGCGAGCAGACAATTGAAGTGCCTTATCTGTGGGTATGTGTCTATGCAGGGTGGTCTGACAAGTTCGTTTATTCGGTTCGGTCTCTTTTTTTTTTTTTTATTTAGTGAGTCACTAAGAAAAAGTTTTTAAAGTTTGCTTAATTATAACTGATCCAACCCTATTCAAAAAGTACAACACGACACTATAAGGACCTCCCACAGAGGACCAAAGGGAGGGTCTGTCAATGTAGGGAGTACTAGGTTGAGGTCCCTGGGAGCTGACCTAATAGGTTTAGCTGGTGCTGACCTAGGGCCTGCCTCACTAAAAATGGGAACCCAAGGGTCCCCAGCCAGGGGGAAATTATAGAGTGCATTGAAGGGCTGAAACTTGGACCTTAAGCGTATTTACGGAGAGTCCCATCTTCACTCCATTCCGAAAAAAAAAACTAAAACCAAGTGGATAGGGACTTCCCCTTCTAGAGCAGCCCCCAGGAATGTTGTCCCGTTCCTATGATAAATTTTGGAAACCACGGGTTTCTTATGGAGGGTTTCTGAAAATGCAGCAGAGAAACCCCATCCTACTACATACAGTGAGTATCCGCCATTCAGCAATAAGGTGACTACCAGTATTCCTCTTGTCCTTTTTCCTCTTTTTTCCTCTTTCATCTCGATCAAACTATTCACAGTCTTTAGACAATATTCACGTGCTATTAACCTATCCCTTACTTACTCACTGTATCTTAACCTTTGTAAAAAGCACTATAAAGAATCGTGATTCCACTATTGCCACTAGATAATCATAATGAAGCAGTATAATTATGAGAAAAGCATGATGCTATATAGATTCATTTTTGATGTCTTTATTGCTTTGCACAAAATCTGATTGTTTTTTTTCTGTATCTGTTAAACTGTTTATCACACAGACCCGATACTCTTGATAAAGGCCTGAGGTTAGGCCGAAACGTTGGGTGGGATCTATTGTTTTGGAATTTGTGGCAATAAAAAACGGACTAATTCATAAGCATATTTTTGTGTTAAGCTTCATAATTCTTGGTGTGCCCAGATACCCTTTCAGATACACACAATGACATGAAGAGCTGCAGCTAAGATCACACACATCCTCCCTTCTCCCTTCTCTGTCTGCAGTGAATGAGTCACACAACAGACAGATCAGAGAAAAGAGCAGGGCAGTGTAGTGATGCATGAATATTCATTCATTGGGGAGCGAGCAGCAGAGAGCTCACTGTGATTGACAGATGGAATTAATCTTTTAATTTGAAGTTTACACAAAATGGTATAAATAATACAAATACATGAATAGAGAGAGTTTAGAGAAAGAAATTAGAAAATGATAGCCTTTGCATATGGAATTTTGGACTGACAGATTCCCTTTAAAGTATTGTGCCTGCGTTATTTCATTTGGCCACATGATGTGGCTCTTTCCCATTCTATTGATCATCATTATAGGAGAGTTTCAGGATCCATGGGTTTGTAAGCGTTTTAGCTTTTATAAAGTTGTTCTCAGAAATTTAAATAGATTATAAAAGATGACAGAATATAATCAATTGAACTAACGATGCAGATTTGTCCTGTTGGGTACCTGGTTGCTTAATGTGGGGTGATCTGCAATAAGTACTGGTTGGATATGGTGGAAACAACGGAAATAATAAGGATCCGATTGTGCTTAAATCTCTGTTGGATTGTGTTGATTGTAATTATTACATTTGTGTGCAGACAGTTTAGACATTTTCATTTTGGATTTATCAGAATAATCCTGTTCTATCATTGCATACCTGATGATATGGAAAGCCATTTGCATAGAAAAAACTTTGAAGATACTGGCTTCATTGAAGATGATGCCTTTAAATAAAAAAATACTAAAACATCACTAAACTTAGTCTTTTAGATACCATTAACTGAGGGGAAATGGAAGGGGATACAGTATGCAATCACAGGAGAGTCTTACTTTTTGCTGGATGGAGTTATATATGTGGCAATGTACGATGGCCCCTGACTATTGTGAAGTAGCAGGTAAATCCTACAGCCTCCTGAGCTGGTTCTGCTCAGTATGTATTAAAAGACTCAGATTAAAACTTTCTAAGCAGCTATGTTCTCCATTAAGCATTTTTACCATTTAGAAAAAGCAATGACACCTCCTTATCACACCACAGACTAGGGTGTGTCCGGATTCAGTGAGTGACAGATCAGCGGTGTCTAGTGCACAACACAAAACTACAAAACAAAGGGGACAACTACAAAAGGGGGCTCTGCTCCTAGAGGACCATGGAAGGGAAACCTCCTGCACTTACCTGCGGTTGTGCCCTAATCTCCCAACTGTCTCTATACGGGCTCTTTCACCCTGTCGCCAAGTAGCATACCTAGTCCCTCACTGACCCTGATGTTAACCCTCACTAGAGAGATAGCCGGCAAGAACACTAGCCCCAACCTCTTCACTAAAACCACCAAGAAGGTACGGAAGAGAGACAAGGGAAACACAAGCACAATTTCATGGCTGCTACCACTCACCTAGGCAGCGGACGGCTTGGCAATGCTCATCCCTCCAGAATAGCTCCTCCCACACAGGAAACTTGGCTAGGAATGAAGTTCAATCATACGCCCTGGGTGATGGGTTATCTGATTATTTGAAGGAGACAGGAGTGCTCACACCTGAACAGATAACAGTAGTTTTCTAAGCAAAACTGACATTTGCCCATAGTGTGCCAAAAGAAATTAACTACAGTTAATCCAGAGTCTCTCAGCCAAAGAGATTCTGGGCCCAAACTTGTCACAAGTCTCCATGGCATGGGAGACAAATGTGACACTCCTCCGGATTAACCATTTGGAAGCAGCTATGTCCTCTTCCTTTGTCAGGTCTGCAGAATACACAGAAACATCTTATTGCTTGTCATATATTTAACAATATTCAGTAAGAAGTGTAAGTTTGACTCCTCGTTGAAATGGGGGCAAAATTTAGCCAGATTAGTGTTTCACAAAGGTATCACAGTGAGGACTGACTCCGTGAAACCATTCATGATTTGTGTGTCGGTTTAGATGAAGGTATGACAAAGAAGGTTAATCAATTTTCCCATTATATTCAATGGACTAGTGACTTGACAAAACGGGCAAGTTGATGAATCCAGCCTAATCCTGCAGATCTAAGCACAAAGCGTTATTTACCATTCACATGCTGTATACAATCAGCTTACACTCAAAGTATATCAGAGAATAGAAATGTACAGGTTTTTGAGTGTAAAAGTGAGACAAAAACCTGCATCTCTGTAATGCTGAGACAAATTAATTGATTATATAATACATCACGCCTGATTGAGCAGCTCTCTCCCTCCACTGTCAGCTCAGCTCCTTCAATAACAGATGCTTCCTAATTCAATCACACGGGCATGATGTCACACAAGGTCCTATATTGTGAAAGTCACTGCAGAGGGGTGGTCTGGTCACGCCCCTGCTCTCTGTACAGAAGCAGTTATCCAGATACTGACTCAGTGTAACACCTTTTATGACGCCATGCCAATGTGACTGAATGAGGAAGTGTCTGTTATCAAATGAGATGATCTGACAGCAGAGAGAGGGAGATGCTCAATCAGGTGTGACATATTGTACCATACAGGTGGGGGGGTGACTGCTGAGGAGCAGTTAGTGAATAAGTGATTCATTATAGTTCTAAACATTGTACAAAAGTAGTAGGCAGCTCAGAATTATTGTACAGGAAACACACAATAAATGTTTTATCTCCTCAGAGTTCCCCTTTAAAGCACTGCTCTAGCGGTGAAATTTAAAAAATTCCTCTGGAGTGGTGCCTTTACCATTTTCATTTTGTTATAGAGCAGAAGACAAGGAATACCTAGTGAACATGATAAATGCCAATTTCCTGGATCCAGCTGATCTGTATACAGAGAAAGAAATGGAAATAGAGCTTCAACGATGGAATTTAACCATTCCAGAAAACTGCAGTGAGGACAGACAGGAGGAATACCTCCAGAAACTTCACCAGGTAAGGGACCCGGGCAAAACTTCACTGTGAGAAAACATGTACCCGTTATAGTCTATAAGGCTGCTCACAGGTCCCAGTGTTTTCATGGAACAAAAACTGGTACCATTTTGTTTTTGCCTATGTGAAGACTACAGACATGTGAATTAGTGAGGCGGTCGACAGGGTAGGGGAGTACTCAGGTATCGGGGCTGATGGCGCCTTGGATCAGGAATCATGGCTGGTCGGTCCCTAGTCCTGTGCCCTGGACCCTCAATGACGGGGATGGTGGGGGATAAGGGGATTGGTTACGTGACGCCACCTGTAGTACCTGGTAAATTGTATACCAGCGCTGCAGCCGGCCGCTGAGGTGATGGAAGTGCAGCTCAGTGTAGTACAGCTCCCCACAGGTGGAGCTTAACCTCAGGGCAGCAGGGATGGATGAGGGGAGTAGTAGTTGCGTCTCTGCAGTCAATGCGGTGAATAGCGGTGGTTAAGCAGGCACACACACACAGTGATCTTTGTTTTGGTACCTTTTACTGGTGACAGGGTAACAGGTACAGTCCAGAGAAATAACCAGGTCCCCGATGCAATTTGGGACTTCCACCTTAGAAAGTTGTGAGACTTCCTCTGTCTCTTGGTACTGTGGTTTGGGGTAAGTCCTGCCTGTGACTGAACTCACTGCTCCTTCTCCCTCTCAGGGCTTTGCTCTAAACTGACTATGAGGTCTTTCTGCAGGGTCCCTATTCCTCCTATGGCCCCTGGTCCTGTACTTGGTCAGTTTCAAGTGTCTCTTACTGTGCTTTCTTCAGGGGTTAACTACTCCTGGTCCTTCCGGGCTTTTGCTGCTACAACAGATGCTGGCAGCGTCGGACTCAGGTGTCCGGGTGTACTACAAGGAAACCTTAACTGGTTCCCTTCCTTGATTCTCCTACTCTCCACTGGCCTCCAACCCTCTCCCAAGGGTGCAGCACAGCTTAGTCAGTGTTCCCTGGTGCTGGGCCTGGATCCTCTCAGCGACCAGCTCCTCACTCCTGCTCTCTCCACTGTCTGATTGGAACTAACTGCTTCTCACTGGACCAACTGACTTCTCCCCTCAGGCCTGGATCTTTTAAAGGGGATCTGGCTTAAGGCAGCCAGTAGAGCTCCCCCTTCAGATCTAGGGTGGAAGGTGTTGTGTGCTGTGTGTACCAAAGTGTAAATCCCTCCTTGCACTTGTGGATCCTGTGGCAATCCCCTGCAGGGGTGTCACAATTAGGACTAACTGATAAATGTTAACAACATTTTGAGCTCCTTTTCCATTTAATCGAATAAATTTCCAATTGCTTTAAACTGCATATTTCTTAATGTGTTTTGCTTTTTTAGCACAATGATATGGGTATGTAAATATATACTGCTCAAATAAATAAAGTGAACACTACAATACCACATCCTAGATCTCAATGAATTAAATATTCCAGTTGCAAATCTTTATATATTGCATAGTGGAATGCTTTGAGAACAATAAAACATAAATATGATCAATATAAATGACTAGCCCATGGTGGTCTGGATTTAGAATGATGTTCAAAATCAAAGTGGAAAATCAAATTACAGCCTGATCCAACTTCAGTGGAAATGTCTCAAGACAAGGAAATGAGGCTCAGTAGTGTGCGCGGCCTCCATGTGTCTGTATGACCTCCCTACAACACCTGGGCATGCTATAGATACAGCAGCTGAAGTTCTCCTGAGGGATCTCCTGGATTAAAGCATCAGTCAACTCCTGGACAGTCTGGTGCAATGTGGCATTGATTGATGGAACGGGACATAATGATGATAAAGATGTACTTGGCTGCATTCAAGTCTTGGGAACGAGCAAGCGAGTTCATAGCATCAATGCCTTCATCACAGTGACACACTTCAGGCACATGAGGCCTAGCATTGTCATGCATAAGAAGGGACTCAGAGCCCACTGCACCTGCATATGGTCGCTCAATGGTCTTAGGATCTCATCCCAGTATCTAATGGCTGTCAGGCTACCTCTGGCTAGCACATGGAGGGCTGTGCCGCCCTCCAAAGAATTGTCTCCCCACACGAATGTTGACCCACTGCCAAGCCGGTCATGCTGGAGGATGTTGCAGACATTAGAACGCTCTCCACGGCGTCCCCAGACTCTGTCACGTGTGTCACATGTGCTCAGTGTGAAACTGCTCTCATCTGTGAAGAGAATAGAGTGCCAATGTCGAATCTGCCAATCTTGCTATTCTCTGGCAAGTACTAAGCGCCCTGCATGATGTTAGGCACAAAGGAGGAGGTAGTCCTGCTACCGGGTTGTTGCCATGCTACAGCCCCTTCCACACCTCCTGTTGTACTGGCCTGTCTTCTGATATCTGCTCCATGATCTGTATACTGTGCTGACGGACACAGCTGACCTTCTTGCCACAGCTTGCATTGATGTGCCATCTCTACCTGAGCAGCATCTGTGGGTTGTAGACATCGCCTCATGCTACCTCTTGGGGTGAGAGCAATGACAAAATGCAAAAGCAACCAAAACAACAGCCAAAAAGGATGAGAACAGAGAAATGGTCAGTGGTCACCACCTGCAGAACTGCTCCTTTATAAGGGAAATCTTGCTAATTGCCTATGCCTATAATTTCTACTGTTGTCTGTTCCGTTTGCACAACAGGTGGAGACATTGATTCACAGTGTTGCCTCATAACTGAACTGGTTGATTTCACTGAAGTGTGATTGACTCGGAATTACAGTTGTGCTCAAAACTTTACATACCTTCACAGATGTTTTGCTTTCTTGGCATTTTTTCTGAGAATATGAATGATAACATAAAAACCTTTTTTCCACTCATGGATAGTGGTTGGGTGAATCCATTTATTGTCAAACTACTGTGTTTTCTCTTTTTAAATCATATTGACAACTAAAAACATCCAAATGACCCTGATCAACAGTTCACATACCCCAGTTCTTAATACTGTGTATTGCTCCCTCTAACATCAATGACATCTTGAAGTCTTTTGTGGTAGTTGTGGATGAGGCTCTCTATTTTCTCAGATGTAAAGCTGCCCATTCTTCATGGCAAAAAGCCTCCAGTTCCTGTAAATTCCTGGGCTTTCTTGCATGAATGGTGTGCTTGAGTTCTCCCTAGAGTGGCTCAATGATATTGAGGTCAGGAGACTGAGATGGGTACTCCAGAACCTTCACTTTGTTCTGCTGTAGCCAGTGACAGGTCGACTTGGCCTTGTGTTTTGGATCGTTATGTTGGAACGTCCCAGCTTCCGGCTGATGAGTGAAATTTTGCCTCCAGTATTTGCTGATAACGTGCTGCGTTTATCTTTCCTTCAACTTTGACCAAGTTTCCTGTGCGTTTGTAGTTCACACATCCCAACATCATCAGCGAGCCACCTCTGTGGATGCCAATAATTGTACAGTCAAACTCAGGTTCAATAAAAGATCATATACAGTTGTGGCCAAGAGTATTGACACCCCTGCAATTCTGTCAGATAATACTCAGTTTCTTCCTGAAAATGATTGCAATCACAAATTCTTTGGTATTATTATCTTCATTTAATTTGTCTTCAATGAAAAAACACAAAAAGAATTGTCCTAAAGCCAAATTGGATATAATTCCACACCAAACATAAAAAAGGGGGTGGACAAAAGTATTGGCACTGTTAGAAAAATCATGTGATGCTTCTCTAATTTGTGTAATTAACAGCACCTGTAACTTACCTGTGGCACCTAACAGGTGTTGGCAATAACTAAATCACACTTGCAGCCAGTTGACATGGATTAAAATTGACTCAACCTCTGTCCTGTGTACTTGTGTGTACCAGATTGAGCATGGAGAAAAGAAAGAAGACCAAAGAACTGAGGACTTGAGAAGCCAAATTGTGTGGAAGCATGAGCAATCTCAAGGCTACAAGCCCATCTCCAAAGACCTGAATGTTTCTGTGTCTACCGTGCGCAGTGTCATCAAGAAGTTTAAAGCCTGAGAATATGAATGAATATGAAGGCCACATGCACACACTGAGTATTTTGGGAGTTTTATACCTCAGTATTTGTAAGTTAAAACCAGCAGAGAAACAATCAGAGGAAAAGTACAATAGAAACACGTCACCACTTCTGTATTTATCATCCACTCCTGGTTTTGGTATAAAAATACTGGGGTAAAAAAAACTCACCAAATACTCAATGTGTGCACGCGGCCTGATTGTCTAACAATTGCTGCACCCTGTAGTTAACAAAGTGATACATTGTTGGTATCAGAGTCTCTTTCCACCATTATACTGCTGTCAGCTAGATAAGGTAACAATAACCTGCTGACAGATTTCCTTTAAAAACGACTCCATCACTGTCTTCCGCAGAGGGAGGCTGGGCAGGTCAATGATGTCACGTCTACATATTTGACAGCTTGCATGCTTGGGCAGCAGGCAGCCATATAAAAGATTATCTCAACACAGGAGATATGGTATGATCAGACCATGTCCTTGTATGATCAGACACATCCATTACACAGTACATAGCAGGGACACATATATAAGATTATCCCAGCACTGGAGATGTGGTATGATCAGACCATGTCCCTGTATGGTCAGACACATCCATTACACAGTACATAGCAGGGACACATATATAAGATTATCTCAGCACAGAAGATGTGGTATGATCAGACCATGTCTCTGTATGATCAGACACATCCATTACACAGTACATAGCAGGGACACATATGTAAGATTATCTCAGCACAGGAGATGTGGTATGATCAGACCATGTCCCTGTATGGTTAGACACATCCATTACACAGTACATAGCAGGGACACATATATAAGATTATCTCAGCACAGGAGATGTGGTATGATCAGACCATGTCCCTGTATAGTCAGACACAGTCATTACACAGTACATAGCAGGGATGCATATATAAGATTATCTCAGCCTAGGAACACTTTTTGCAAGCATCCAATCGTGGAAAGTATTATTATTGCAAGATCTGTTGATTAAAATGAACTTTAAAATTAATTTTCTTTGTGGGAAAATCCCTTTAAATGATGCTAAAAATCTATTTCAGCTAGCATAAAAACATAATTTATGTGACCCCTGGTGATACTTCAGGTTATCCCAAGATCAATAACACTTTGCCACCCAGCAATGATTGCATCTAGATATTCCTTATGTCTGAAGTATTTTTTTTCTCTGCAGAAAATTAAGCAAGAAATACCTCTCTTGGTGAATCTTGAGTTATATGAAGAATGAATCCGTACAGAAGATAAACTTATCTAATTTAATCAGGAATAAACTTCTACAGATGCGAGTGTGGTCTCTCAAACCTTGAACGCTTACACGGGAATGAGCACTGAATATTGGTTGTACGTTTTAGAAGGGTTTACAAACCAAACCACCTATGTTCCACGTTCCACCTTTCCAAATAACACACTAGTCTGACAAATATCCACACAAACCAAGGATGGAGTTACTTAAAAACTTACTTGTCATTTAAGATAACTTTTTAAAATATGCCGTTATGTACGTACATGAGGAATAACACCAGTTCTGACATTGCATGAACTACATTCTATATTTTAAGGCTCACTTTAATTTTTAGTTCTCACTGATTAAGGGACTGTAAGCTAGCTCCTGTGTTGTCTCCTCCCGTAAGGAGGACTTTATATTCCATGCTGCTGTTTACTCCACAGCAGTACTGACTTGTGTGGCTGTGAATCCAGCACTGAATTGAGGTGTAATAGTAGTTTGAAGCAACAGTCCTTGTTTCTCTCAATCTGCCGAGTGCTCCTCACTACTCTTCTCCATGTTACGAGGTGTAATCTGATACCTCACTGCTGACATTACATTTTGCATTGATCAAGACGGAGTTGTGCTTTTTTCTTTCTCTCCCAACACAGAAGATCAGGAGGAAGCAAAGTGGAAGAAGCAGATCTCTCCAGAAATATTACAAAGTTTCCTTCTATTCAGTTGTAATTTCAAGTCTCCTGTATTATTGATTTATTCAATGTTATCTGACACGAGTCACTAGCACTTTGTTTTCAGGTACTTTATTAAGGGTGCTTTCACATCAGCGTTTTTCGTAATTCGCGGCAGATGCGGTGAAAAAACCGCATCTGCCGCGTTTGCCGCATAACCGTTCCACTTGCGGCACGGTTGCGGTTTTTCCCATAGGAAGTATAGGGGGACTTGCGGCAGATGCGGCAAGTGCGGTTTTGCACTTGCGGCAGGTGCGGCAGCGAAAAAAACCGCGGTCAGCCGCGGTTCTTTTTGCTGCCGCACCTGCCGCAAGTGCAAAACCGCACTTGCCGCATCTGCCGCAAGTCCCCCTATACTTCCTATGGGAAAAACCGCAACCGTGCCGCAAGTGGAACGGTTATGCGGCAAACGCGGCAGATGCGGTTTTTTCACCGCATCTGCCGCGAATTACGAAAAACGCTGATGTGAAAGGGCCCTAATACATTCGGCGATAGACTGAAGAAGCCGGACACCGAGTCAGGTAGATGACAGGACATCTCTTCTCTGAACTCACAGATGTCTGGAGCCAGCACAGAGACAATCCACATATTGCCTGCAACTCCTGCCTCCCGGAAAGAAGTCAAAAGGAAAAGTTCATGTGCCATCATAGCTATACCACAGGAACCCACCTCCTTCTTTAGGATGAGAGGCTATCACCGAGCAGGCCACAATTCTAGCTAGCTTCTGTGCCACATCGGGTATCTGGTACCCCCAGAGTGATCATGGCCATTACAAGCCATAAGAGATGTACAGATATGTCCAGAAATATTTGGACAGTGACTGAATCTTCGTGATTTGGGCTCTGCATGACACTTTTTTTTAATATATATATATATATATATATATATATTCTTTATTTAGAATGTTTCAACAGTTAACAAAAATTGAAAAGGAGAAAAAGGAAATACGTTTTCCAAAATTACAATTATAACAATCAGACGTGATAGCACATTATAATTGCATTATTCCGGACCACAGAATGAATGGGGCACCGGTGCAGTCCAGATCCTGGACACAGGAGTATACGGAGGCACAGATCCAGCCAACCGGGGTGCCAGCCCAGCAATGACAATATTATACACTTGAAAGGAGAAGACGGCACTCACCGGTGAAGTTATTCGTGCTTTATTGCAGATTCATATCACTTGGTGCAGGGAGGGGGACAGTGCTGAGGAGACCTCAGCACTGTCCCCCTCCCTGCACCAAGTGATATCAATCTGCAATAAAGCACGAATAACTTCACCGGTGAGTGCCGTCTTCTCCTTTCAAGTGTATATAATTGCATTATTGCAAGGTCAAACAGGGTGGAGGAGGGGTTAGGGTAATAGTATAGGAATAGGGATAGGGGCAGTAGTAGAGAGGGATATTGGGAGAGAAAAGGGTGAATGGAATATCAGGGAGTCCATGACACTTTTTTAATACAGATGAAGTGAAACTGTCAGATTTAATTAAAGGGGTAGAACAAAAACATCCTATAAAATATTTAGGAATTGCAACCATTTTTCTACAGAGCTACACCTCAATTTCAAGGGCTCAAAAGTAACTGGACAAATTTACTTTACCGGAAATAGTTTCATTTTCAATACTTTAGCGATGTCCATGGCTTCTGGACTTCAGGCAGTCAATAACTCCAAAGAATTCTCTATAGACACTGGGTTTCCTCCTTTGTGATGCTTTCACAGGCTTTTACTGCAGCTGACTTCAGTTGGGGTTGAGATCTGGTGATTGACTAATCCAGTGTAGCATTTTCCACTCCTAGGTTTCTTTAGCAGTATGTTTTGGGCCGTTGTCTATCTGTACTGTGAAGCCCCAATCCAATTAACCTTGCTTAGTGATGATCGAATATAATCATTACTATTCGTTACTCACATGGATAGTACAATATTCGAGACACTCGTTACTCAACGAGTATCACTGGTGCTCATGAGTGATGTGTCTATTGTGGTCGATCTGACACAAATTCCCAGCTCTCTTCAGTACACAAAGTGAGTTGGCACCTCAGGGAGAGCAGATTGAATGTTAGGGTCTCTCTGGGGGACTAAGCAAGGTGTTTTATGCAGTAGAAACACAAAAAAGCCCACCTTTCCCTGGAAATACTAATTTTATAGCTGGATGTGTGTGGGCGGAGCCTATCACTAATTGACTAACATTGGATTTACTTTTCGGACGGATATGTGAATATTAAAAACTACTCGTTCAAGTATAGCAAGTGCGAACATTTTGCTACTCGCTCATCACGAACCTTTATGCATTTGGTTGAACTTGAGGAGAAAGTATCGCCTTGTACACTTCAGGATTCATCCGCTTGTCTTCAGTCACATTATCAATAGCCCCTAGTGCCCTTGGGCCATTGGAAGCCATGCATGCCCGGCCATCACTTGCCTCCACCATGTGTTACAGAGGATGTGCTGTGCTTTGAATCTTGAGCCATTCCAAGCCTTCTTCCTTACTTTCTTCTTCCCATCATTCTAGTACAGGTTAATCTTAGGCCAGCTTCAAACCATGGATTTTGGCTGTCAGGTTGTGTCCGGTGTTTTGCAGGATGCACTGGACACAACCTGACAGCCCCGCACACGCACAAACTGAGGGCAAATATGCCCTCCGATCCTGCTTTAAACAGGAATCATTTGTGCGCATCTGTGCCGCTGTCGAGTGCTGAAATTTCAGCAGTGCAGATGCAGGGGAGCTGCCTGTAGTGTTGATATTTCAGCCGTGGAGCTCTCCAGGTGCTGAACTTCAGTGCCGGCTGGGAAGTGCTACGCTGTCCATGATGCTGAACGAGCGCGGCTGCATTTTACTGCCGCCGCTCTTTCAGCACCAGGCACCTGGGAACCGTATGATTTTTTGTTATGGGCGCCAGATCGCCCTGGATCCAGGAGGATCCGATTCTGTTTGGCTTTTGGCACTGGACACAAAAAAAATCATGCAGACTCCGATTTTGTGTCTGGTACCAAAAACAAAAAGAACCGGATCCTCCCAGAAAACCACAAAACCGAATGGCCAATAACTGCCATCCGCCACCATGAGGATGCATGGGGAGCAAAATCAGATCTGGGTCTGTGTGGTTCACACCAGACAGACCTAGACCAGAAAAACCATTGTGTGAAGTCAGCCTTAGCCTCATCCTCCCATACAATACAATGCTTTGATAGAACTGAACAGCTTCTTTAGATATTCTTTGGCAAAGTTTAGTCTGGCCAATTTTTAAGGCTGCTTAACCCCTTCCCGACCTATGACGTTATAGAGACGTCATGAAAGTCGGTGCGTTCCCGACCTATGACGTCTCTATAACGTCATGTGCTGTTTGCTCTCCTGCAGCTCCGGTGACAGTGCCAGTGACACCGGAGCTGCAGCGTCGCAAGGACCCATACTTTAGCCCGGGGGGCGTGGCTTAGCCCCCCGTGGCTAAACTCACTCTGATTGGCAGTTGAAATTCAGACTCCCAATCAGAGCGAGTAACCCCCTCCAGATCTGATTGGAGCTCTCCAATCAGATCTGGAGAGGTGGGACAGCAGGTGCCCTCCCCCTCCTAGCCCCCTTCCTCTCCAGGGCTGATGAGCCCCCGCCCCCCCCCCCAATCACTTTGCTACCCCCCACCCGGTGGTAACAGCCATCTGCTGGTGGTATGCCTGCCGTCGGTAAATGACTGTTACTGCCGACAGGCTGCACCCGCCGATCAGCTTCCTCAGCCCGCTCCTGGTGCGATCACGGAGGGGGCTGAGGAAGCTGACACCCCCCCTGTGCCTCGTGCCTACCCCTCCCCCTCACCTGCCTGCGGGCTGCACCCGCTGGTGCACCCGCTGGCCAGCTTCGATGTGGGCCACTCCTCCTCTCTCGGGCTTCTCCTCCTTAATGAGGAGAGCCCTATGTGCCTAAAGGTTAATTAACAATTGAACAATTGAATTGTTAGCGGACACCATGTTGCGTATGGAGAGCCCCTCCCAGTGTGCCTGAACATTGGAGCTCCCCCACAAGTGGCCCCATTTTGGAAACTAGACCCCCATGGATCGTACCTAGATGCATAGTGAGCACTTTGAACCCCAGGTGCTTCACAAATTGATCCGTAAAAATGAAAAAAAAATTGTGGGGAAAAAAGTACTCTTTCCTTATTATGGATCAATTTGTGAAGCACCTGGGGGTTCAAAGTATTCACTATGCATCAAGATAAGTTCCTTGAGGGGTCTAGTTTCCAAAATGGGGTCACTTGTGGGGGAGCTCCAATGTTCAGGCACACTGGGAGGGGCTCTCCATACGCAACATGGTGTCCGCTAACAATTCAATTGTTAGTGGACACCATGTCGCATATGGAGAGCCCACCCCCATGTCGCGTATGGAGAGCCCACCCCCAAATGTTTTTTTCTCCAAAATCGTGCTGATGTAAAGAAAACATTTGGGAAATGTTATTTATTAATTATTTTGTGTCACATAACTCTCTGGTTTAGCAGAATAAAAATTAAAAATTTGAAAATTTCAACATTTTTGCAAAACTTTTGATTTTTTCACAAATAAACGCAAAAATTATCGACCTAAATTTAATACCAACATGAAGCCCAATATGTCACGAAAAAACATTCTCAGAATCTCTAGGATCCGTTGAAGCATTCCAGAGTTATTACCTCATAAAGGGACACTGGTCAGAATTGATAAAAATGCCAAGGTCTTTAGGGTCAAAATAGGCTGGGTCCTGAAAGGGTTAATGGTTTGCACCTGGGGGTGAACATTCTTTATTTGCTCTTATCAAGTCTTCTCTTTATGATAGACTAAGGGCCGCTTTACACGTCGCAATATCGTTCCGATATTGCATACGATTTCACCGGAGCGCGCACGTTTTTGGCACTTGTCCAAGATCGCATAGTAGTTGTCACACAGGAAGATATCGGCAGGCAACGCAACTACGATGTAGTACGCCCCTTTTCCACGCTCTATATGAGCAACCCAGGGAATGACCATTTAACATTGGTGTGAATAGGGGAAGTTGTGCTCCTAATCGTAGTTGCGCTGTCACACAGCACGATCATGCCACATCGCATATACAATATCGTACGGGTGAAGGGCTTGCACAATCTTCTTGCAATATCGTAGTTAGGTTGTTTTCGCGTCGCATTGCCCATTTACACGACACAACGCACAAACGATATCAACTGCAACGGCCACACCACGTGACTCTTTATCGATGTTGCGTTGCGATATCACGACGTGTAAAGCGGCCCTTAGGGGCCTTTCACACTTGCGTTTTTTTCCTGATCTGGAAGATCAGGAAAAAACCTGATTCTTAGGAAAAAAACGCAAGTGTGAAAGGCCCCTAAGGTTGGTTTGACACTTTAGTTTTTTTCAAATCAGGCAAAATCAGGTATTTCAGTAAAAACCTGAGCCTTTCAGGATTAAGTTTTTTGCCCAGGGCGGCCACTAGGGTGTCTCCTGCACTGTGTCGAGGGGAGGAGCTCACTCACCCAATCCAGGCTCAGCGCAGGGAGGCGGGGGCTGCTCTGTGCACTGCTTTTACAGGACATGAGATGATGTCATATTGAGGGGAGGAGTCAGGGATCACACGATCAGCTCCTCAGTGTATGCAGGACTCCACCATGCTGGTCATTATAGTGCTGGATGAGGTGAAGTAAATGTGTGAGATCAGGAGGGATTTACAATGTGGATGTAGCAGAGCCACGTACGGAGCAGAGCCGTCAGTGTACGGGGTGTACAGAGCAGAGCCTCGTGTGCGCAGGGTGTACGGAGCGGAGCTCCGTGTGTACGAGGTTTATGGAGCAGAGCCGCGTGTGTATGGGGCATCCGTAGCAGAGCCGCATGTGTGTGAGGCGTTCAGAGTGGAGCTGTGTGTGTATGAGGTGTACAGAGCAGAGCCGCGTGTGTACGGGGCATCTGGAGTGGAGCTGAAAGTGTATGGGGTGTATGGAGTGGAGCCAAGTGTGTACAAGGTGTAAGGCGCAGAGCTGAGAGTGCACTAGGTGTACGGAGTGGAGCCAAATGTGTACAAGGTTTACGGAGTGGAGCCAAGTGTGTATGAGGTGTATGGAGCAGAGGCAAGTGTGTACACGAGGTGCATGGAGGGAGCCACGTGTGTACGAGGTGTACAGAGCACAGCCGTGTGTGTGCGGGGTGTCCGGAGCAGAGCCGCGTGTGTACGGGGCGTACAGAACAGAGCCGCGTGTATACAAGGTGTATGGAGCGGAGCCTAGAGTGTACAGGGTGTATGAAGTGGAGCTGCATGTGTACGAGGTGTATGGAGCGGAGCTGAGTGTGTACGAGGGGTACGGAGCAGAGCCAAGTGTGTACAATGTGTACAGAATGGAGCAGAGCCACGTGTGTACGAAGTGTAAGAAGCGGAGCTGAATGTATGAGGTGTACGCAGCGGAGCCGCATATGTACGAGGTGTGTGTACCAGTGGTAGCCCCCCGTGGATGCTGCTCCTATAGTCCTGGATGCCTCTGCTGGCAGCATTCTTCTCCAGAGTCCTGGCCGTCGCTATCTGCCATCTGCAATCCAGCAGATGCTGAGGAAATCGGAGCAGAAGAGATGTGAGTATTTACTTTTTTTTTTTTAAATCAGTGAGTACACTGGTGGGAAACGATATAATGTGCAATATAATATAGGAGAACTATGGGGGTGCACTATACTATATGGAGGACTATGGGGGTGCACTATACTATATGGAGGACTATGTGTGTGCATTATACTATAAGGAAGGCTATGGGGGATGCATTATACTATATGGCGTGGCCATGCATTGGGCAATAAAGTTCACTTTTTTCTATTTTTTTTGTGCTATTTTTCTTTTTTTTACTCTATTGTAAGGAAGCATCTGGATTGCTGGTTGGGAAAGATTTGCACATAAATTGAGATAATTTTTGGTGCTGTTCCAATTTTTCACTATAAATATAATGTATGTTTGGGTGGAAGCGGAGCATGGTTGGAAGTGAAGCATGGGTGGAGGCAGAGCCAGGTGGAGACTGGGCGGAGTGTCAGGGGGGCCCCAAAATTTTGGCAGTCAGGCCCCGAAATTCCTTGTGGCAGCCCTGTTTTTGCCCATTCACTTTAATGGTGTCAGGTAGAATCCTGTTGCTTCAGGTTGCTTCCTGACACCATGACGGTACCTTTACATGCGGCAACTTTTCTAGGAATTTTACTGGCAACTTACTGGTTGCAGTGAAGTCATGGAGACATTGTTACATTTGTACACAGCAACAAGATAGAACAATGTGTCCATGATTTCACTGCAACCAATAAGTTGCCAGTGAAATATCTAGAAAAGTTGCCGCGTGTAAAGGTACCTTTAAGGTACCTTTACACGCCGCAACTGCGGTGAAGATACTGAAAGGCAATCAGGATTTTTGTCACGGCTGCCTTGAAATTGCTACAAAGTTGCGGCGTGTAATTTGGGAAAGTGATTGCGATTTTCGCAGTTGCTCCGGGTTGCGGTTTCAGAGCATTGTTCTAAAATCAGAGGCAACCCAGAAGGTGAATTGCCCTGGTATTGACGTGTAAACGGGTGATAGGGATGGAATCTGCATCGCCTAGTGATTTCCAAGAGGCGTGCCACAGCGTGATGGATACCGCGCCCCATCAGCGATGATTGGTGGGGGCTACTGTGTTTCCATTGGCTGTCCCTTCACAGGGCGCCATATTTGAAGAGCTGTCCATTCACACTACACAATTGCAATAGCATCATGTATTAGCCAGCCTTCCTGCGCAGGCTGGCCAATCATGACGCTATTACGTTGGCCAATCAGCGTGTTTCAACTCTATCACACCTATGTTCTTGCAGCGCTGCACAGGTACGCCCACATTCCCTTAGTGATTGCGGCGTGTGAAGCGGCGTCAGGATTCAACCAGATGTTTCCCACAGGATCAGTTTCAATTTCCAAGGAACCACGTTCCCTTGGGTTGACGACGCAAATGCGGCGTGTACATGCGGCATCGGCGATCGTTAGCAACCGTTAAAAACGTGCACGCGCACGTACGGTTGCTACCAATCGCAAGTGATAGTTGCGGCGTGTAAAGGTACCTTTAAATTAAATGGGCAAAAAACTGGATCCTGAAAGGCTCAGGTTTTTGCTGAAATACCTGATTTTGCCTGATCTGGAAAAAACGCAAAATACAGTCTTAGATTCTGAAACACTTTTAAGGTACCTTCACACACAGCAATATTGCTAGGCAATTTCACTGGCAATTTGCTGGTTGCAGTGAAATCATGGACACATTGTACACAGCAACAAAATACAACAATGTGTCCATGATTTCACTGCAACCAGAAAATTGCCAGTGAAATTGCCTAGCAATATTGCTGTGTGTGAAGGTACCTGTAGGGTGTTGTTTGACTCGCCCAGGGCAGGGAACTCAGGGCTCGGGCTCGGTTATGGTCTGGGATGTCACGGGTGGCTGCCTGAGGCTGTAGCCCTGGGGGTCAGTGAAAAGGGGTATTTACAGGGAGTATTTACAAGTGGTCGTTGTCGTGACGCCACCTCCTGAGTCTGGTGATGGTCACCAGTGCCACTACAGTCCTCTGGAGGTCGGTGGGATTGCGGCTGTGGTGGAATAGTCCCCACAGGCAGGACTGGGACCTCCAGGGCAGAGTGGTGAGGTTGGGCAGGATGCAGCAGAGTTGGGTCGGTTGGGAGAATAGGGAAAGTCTATGGAGGGGCACGGTGAGGGAGCAGAAAGAAGGCAAACACGCAGCAGAGTCTCTTTACCTTTTACTGTTGAGATTCAGGCAGATGGTCCCAAGCACTGACGGGTAGCTGGCTGCACAGTGGGCTCCCACAGCAAGTGGGTATAAGGCCTCCTTCTCTTTGTTTTCTCTGAAGCACAGTCTATTAAATGCTGACTTGTCTCCTCTCTCTTCTCTGCTCTGTTTCTCTTCCCTCCTGTGCGGTCTGTGGGACCACCTTCTCTTGATTTCTTGCAGTGGCCACTGCACCTGGCTCCCTTGCTCTGACTCTCAGGAGACCGGGTAGCTGTAGCTTCCTCGGTGCCCAGGGGTTTCCTATGGGACTTGTAGTTCTCCACAGGCGCGGATCCCCAATATCCGGCTTCTGCTTTCTCTCTAGAGCGAACTCCCAGCTAGAGCTGCCTGTTCCTGCTCTGGTTCTGCTTCTAGTCTCCTTGCCTCCAGTCCCACATAGGTCAGTGGGACGCTGAAGGGCTCTCCTTGGTCTCTAGCCTGTGCCTTGTCGTGGCACCAGCACCAGAACCTTCCTGCAGCTCTTCTAGCGTCTGCTACACTCTGACTAACTCCGGCCCCATCAGCAGTATTTATAGGGGATCCTGCCTAAGTGCAGCAGATTGAGCTCCCCCTACTGTGCTGGGGTGGAAGTTGTTGTTTGTAGTGCTACCTACTGTGGAAACCCAGCTGTGCAGCAGAGAGATATGTGGTTACCTGCGTTGGCAGGGCGCCACACTACATACACTTGTTTGTTTACTGTGGTTTAGGCTCAGTGGGGCTCAGGAGGAGGGGACATTTGGATTTGGGAGCACAGATTTCACTGGATTTTATTTTGGGTGTGGGAGCCGTCACCTTTTGTTCCAGTATTGTGGTAATCTACTATATTTCTAGTGACAGATGACAGATCTGAGTTAGGGCTCTTTTAGTAGGAAAAGTTAGGAGTTTTATTGGTAACATTTTGGGGTAGAGCTCATTTTTGACCACTTTAAGTATGTATGGGTCTGCATTCTTTTGTGCTACACTAAGCACTTAGGGCCTTTTCACATGACGGTAAACGCTGATCACGGCAGTTGCGGTGAAAAAACTGCAACTGCCGCGGTTACCGCATAACGGCCGCACTTGCGGTTCACTTGCGGCAAGCCCCATGCAATTTCTATGGGGCTTGCGGTAAGTGTGCGGCAGGTGCAGCAAGTGCAGTTTCGGCACTTGCGGCAGATGCGGCCGCGAGAAAACCCGCGGCTGACCGCGTTTTTTTCGCGGCCGCATCTGCCGCAAGAGCCGGAACCGCAACTATACCGCACTTGCCCCACCTGCCGCAAGCCCCATAGACATTGCATGGGGCTTGCCG
Source organism: Allobates femoralis (assembly GCA_033576535.1). NCBI lineage: Eukaryota > Metazoa > Chordata > Amphibia > Anura > Aromobatidae > Allobates > Allobates femoralis. Next base: position 86,431,980 of record JARQOC010000005.1, read on the forward strand.
CAAGTGAACCGCAAGTGCGGCCGTTATGCGGTAATCACGGCAGTTGCGTTTTTTTCCCGCAAGTGCCGCGATCAGCGATTACCGCTGATGTGAAAGGGGCCTTACATCGGGGTTTCCAGGTAAATTCCCCCAAAAATGTGATTCAGACTAAACCCGGATGGAACCACTCCCTCCATACTTTTAGGTGTGCACATAACTGTGGTTGTCCACACTTGTGCGCTGATAAGACAACTGAAATGATGGAACACCGCCAGAACAGAGACCAGATGGAGTTCAAAGTGTCTCCATCTATCTCCTTATACTGAGTGGTACAGTCAAAGGTTTTGTCTGAATCACATTTTTGGGGATTTACATTGGAAACCCTGACTTAAGTCCTCAGCGGAGAATGCGGGATAAATGTGAACTGAGCCTTATTCAGATTTTGTGGAGGTAGATTGAACAAGTAGACAGAAGTACGGGAGTAGTACTAATTTTTAGTTTTGAATGGTTCACCGTTCGATGTAAGAGATAAGACAACTTTATTCTTTAGTTGAGATTCTTTCAGCAATAACAGATTTTTATAGTTTTTTTTTGTATTGCTGCTTTCACACACAAAAAAATTCTGTTTTATAATAATTCATTTTTTGTGCCATATCCCAAGAGCTGTAACTTTATTATTCTTCACCGACCTCACCTATAATAGGGCGATACGGATTGTCATGGTTGAATTTGTCATACTTTTACACATTTTACTTAACTTTTTTTTTTTACTTTTTTCACTTAGTCAAATTGTGGGTACATGAATCATTTTCTAGTTTGATAACTGGTTGCACGCACTGCTATATCAATGTACAGCAGTGCAGGAGACCTGTCATTGATTCACTGACTGTGCCTGTTAGACTCTGCTTATAGCTGACAGCCCCGACCTGATTTTGCTGTAATGCAGCCCTATGGGGCCGGATAGAGCCGGATGCAGCTATGTGCCATCCGGTTTCCATCTGTCTGGGAGGATCCAGGACAATTCGGATTTACACCAGACAGCCCTGGACCTGATCTTGCTGTAGTGTGAATCCGGCCTAAAGAAAAAGAATATTCAGCAGGTCAGTAGACTATGGGCGTTTCCCACACTGACCACTTTCTCAATGTATATTATGCAAACCTATATACCTGGACAGTATTACTTTACTACTGTGCACACAGGGCGTTTTTACAGCATTGACATGATTGCTATTTGAAGGGAATAAACCCCTGTTTTTACATTACATAGGATGTATATCAGGGGCAGAATTTAGTGTGACCATGGCCTGGCGGCCCACCCCTTCACACCCCTTGTTCATACAGAAGTGTGAGAAGGCAAGAATGAATATGATCCTGTAGCCCCCAGGGTCCATGCCCCCTGCCGCACCTCCTGTCTCTGCTGCAGCATGAGGCTGAATTTCTCTGTCCCTAAAAAGGGGGAAGAGAGATGAGGGGCAGATATGAAATTTTATTGATTTATAAGCGATCTATAGATCCAAAACTGTAGTGCGCACTTCTGCTTCATCTGTAGGAGGGTAGGAATAGTACAACAATTTTTACCTCCCCGGAGTTCCACTTTAATAGACTAATATTTGCATTCCCTTTAAAAATAAAATTTACACTATTCCTCCTAGAAATGTATGAATCAGTTGACAATGGGGTGTACTGTCAATGAACCTCCACAATTTTACATCAGTAAAATCAATAGTGACTGCGTCAGACTGCATATAGTAATACCAGATGTCATTTCACTTCAACATTTCCAGTAGGAACAACATAATATTGAGTTTTAAAGGGAACCTGTCACTTGAAAAAATGCTATTAACCTGCAGTTACGGGGTTAACTTGCAGGGTGATAGCGCTTGAACCGCCTACTGGAGAAATTAAAGTTACTCCCCTGGCAGCATTCGGGTTCGTTATGGAGGGTGGTGGGTGGGTTCAGTCAACACTGTGTGCATCGAGACAGCATCCTACACTAAGCTCTGCAGGACAAAGTACCTCGTGTCCGAGCTGCTGTGTTCGTGATGTAAAACCTGATACAGCGGATGTTCGGTATAGTATAGCTGTTTATTTTTTAGGAAATAAACAGTACTACTACACCAGACATACGCTGTATAGGTTTTACATCAACGAACACAGCAGCTCGACTACGAGGTATTTTGTCCTATGGAAGTTATTGTGACACGTGACCTGTGGAGGTACGGTCCTGGCAGCAGCTGTACTGTTCTGAGTGATCACGCGGTTGTGTGCTACACAGCCCTATCAGGTGAGCATTTCCTAAATTTCACCTAATAATCCTGTCTCCTAAGGATAGACCTTATGCGCATTCTCACCTTTCTTAGTATCCTTACACTGATGGCAGCCGCTCAGCATTAGAGGAGGTTGTCAGTCGGTTGGTGGTGGGGGGGGAGGGGCAAGGGCACGGTTGCAGCGATCAATGCATGTACAAAAAGTGCGAATGAACCTGAGCCAGCACCTTCTTGCTGACTAAAGCTTGTATACTGTTGGGTGGAATAAAGTTCATTTCCTCCCAGTAGCGAGGTTCGATGTGGAGGCACTGGACAGGTTCCAAGGCTATGAACCACATAATTGCAATTTTTTCATGTCAGGTTCACTTTGAATCGAGTTAATGGAGTTAATTTGCAGCAAAATAGCATTTGGAGCCTACCTGCTGTCTGTATATTGAACCCCGCTGCCTGGAGGAAATGAACTTTCTTGCTCCAAGCAGCATTCGGTTTCGATATGGAGACGGCACCGGCGCAGGGTTCAGTCAGAGCTGCGGTATGTTACTTGAAACACTAATTTGTATTTGAAGTCTATGCGATATTATAAATGTTATAACCACGTAACCTTAAAATGAACAACCTGATTGTAAATGTTAAAAATGGTCACCAGTCTCTCATAAATGTGACTACTTATAATGAAAAAACGTGCATTAATGAATTGATAACATTATTGGAAACCTTTGTATTTGTCTACATGGCAAATGACTATACAGATAGCGCTGTCCGGTCAGTGCATATTGCCATCAGCGCTGTAATGGCATCGTCTATAAGAATGAAGCTCGGACTTTCTCCCTTTCAGCGGCTGGGGAGGACGGTGATTGGTTTCCATACAACAAGGCTCAGATCCATCTGTTTCAGTGGTCGAGAAAAGGCTGCGGAACCGGATAACTGAAAAGGAATTATGGAAATTATCATTCTATATCTCTTATCACATTCAGAACTCAAACCTGCCAACAATTTTTATATCAAAGAGAGGGCTTACTTCTTGTATATTTACAGTTACTTAATGGGTCCCCGGAGGTTTCTCCCACACACTTCCCTTGAGGACAGGTCTCTCCCTGTACGAGTATATAGCAAGAGATGTGTCAGTCATGGCTAGTGGTATAACCTGCCTTTTTGACTAGTCTACATGACTAGGTACCCGGGAAAGTATGGTATTGTTCTCTGCAGCATTTCATAGCCAAGCATATCTGGCTGAAGTCATGTACCTAGTGTCCAATGTATGCTACCCATGGATCGAGCAACATGTATCCTCTTCAGGTGCCCTTTAAATGCAGAGTTCTAGATGGGGTAAATATTTTAATCAGGGACTAAACACCCTGGGCGAAGCAGTATGGCTGTTTTGGCTTTTCTCCCTCATTTTCAGTACATGATAGATTTACTAATGGTTATATAAATGACTCCTTACTTTCCATAGAAGCACATTACGATATTGAGGGCATCTATCTGATATTTTATAGGCAGGCAGAAGTACCAAGTTTACAGGGCCTGATTCATAAAAGTCTTTACAACAAAATTTATTTTTGCATGGAATTTTTCAGGCTCCTCATAGAAGTCTAAAGAAAAAAAGCAGCAAAAATGCTCAGTTTAACAGCATCTTTAAGTACAGTGAGCATTTCAATGTACATCTAATATAAAGCTGAGTGTGTGTATGTATGTAGGTATGTATGTATGGGTCCGTATGTGGCAGTAGCCCTGCCAACTTCCACATAGCCCGTCCACTCCATTTAGCCACACCCACTTCATAGGTCACCTCTTCCCAGAACAAGACAATATTCTATGGAGAGGAGGAGCTGTATGCAGAATCGGACAACATTCTATGGAGAGGAGGAGCTGCACGCAGAATCAGACAACATTCTATGGAGGGAGGAGCTAGAGGCAGAACCAGACAACATTTTATGGAGGGGGGAGGTACAGGCAGAATCAGACAACATTCTGTGGATGGAGAGGAGCTAGAGGCAGAACAAGACAGCATTCTATGGAGGGGGAGGAGCTAGAGGCAGAACCAGATAACATTCTGGTCGGGATGCCACAGAGGGGTACTGCACCCAAATAAGAGTGTGCGGTATTCCTGTGACTAAGGGAACTGGGATGGTGAATAAGGGACCCTCACAACACCCATTCATACACACCCTAGAGTAGGGGACTGTGGGTGGACCTGCTGTAGGGAGGAGGAGTTAGACGGGTAGAAAAGTGTATGTGTGGAAGGAGAGTTAGGGAGTTAAGAGAGTCAAGTTGGGAAGTGTGGAGTGAAGGACGATGCAGGAAGGTCGTCGTGACAGGAGGGAGACCCTGGGCAGTGATGGCGAACTCCAGGCCTCGAGTGCCGCACACAGTCCAGGTTTTCAGGATTTCCATTGCATTTGACAGTTGGCAATCAAATTACCAACTGTCAAACTCTAAGGAAATCCTGAAAACCTGCACTGTGTGCGGCACTCGAGGCCCGGAGTTCGCCATCACTGCCCTAGGGGCACCAGACATTGCTGGGCACCCGAATCTGGACCCGGTACTACCGACCAGAGGGGTCTGGTCCTGGGCAGAGGACTGGCTTTGGACACGGTGCTGGAGTTCAACCCCAAGCCATTAAACCCGAGGCCCCGAGCTTCTCTAGGAAGTCGCGACCAACGACCTGGCATACACCTCGAAAAGGCATACCTAACTAGGGCCAGGGGGACCTGAAGGGGAGTCCTCCACCGAAGATCCGTGGGAGAGCAGTAGCGCAATGAGAGACCGGCAAGGAAAGGCAGGAACACCACCGAAGGTCTTGAGTGAGTCATCCCGGTCCCTGGTGACTACCCAGGATGAGGGAGACCCGAGTGACTGTAACAAATTTGCTTACAGTACTGCAAGTAAACCGTTCAGAATTAAAGACTGTGTGATGTACTTTATTTCCCTCACCTGAAGAGCCGCATACTTGCTGTGTTGAAAGAAAAAGTGACTGTGCTGTGTGGTAAGCTGCCTCCCTGTGTAAAAACTACTACAACTGCCCTGGGGATCCCGCTCCACCTACGGGGAGTACAACAATCTGGCTGCCCTACTATCACCCGGAGGTGTGACCCACAACACCGGTAACCATACTGGAAGCGTAGGTGGCATCACAAATCTTTTATTTTTATTATTATTTTTACTGACTCTTTTCATTGACCACCAGGGCCACGGGACCAGGCACAGGCCCCAGTGACATCCCCCGTGAATCAACGCCCAGAACCGGGTACCCCATGGCCCTGGGGCGGGTCAAGGGGGAGGAGCTAGAGGCAGAACAAGACAACATGCTATGGAGGGGGAGGAGCTAGAGGCAGAACCAGACAACATTCTATGGAGGGGGAGGAGCTAGAGGCAGAACCAGACACCATTCTATGGAAAGGAAGGAGCTAGAGGCAGAACCAGACAACATTCTATGAGGGTGAGTAGGTAGAGGCAGAACCAGACAACTTTCTAAGGAGGGAGAGGAGCTAGAGGCAGATGTTTATGTGCAAAATAATCATTCTATTCTATTATAGCTAAGAACAGTCAGTTACTACGCCCGGGCAATGCCGGGCTCTCAGCTGGTTCAAAGATATTGTTGAACTGAGCATTTTGTTTCATGACATTCATTTTACTTACATTATTAAAGGGGATGTACAGTTAAACTGGTAATTCTGCAGTCACTCTATGTGTCCCTCTATGTGACTGCAGACTTTTCATTCCCCTGGATTGAACGGTTTCTAAGATGAGAGTGGACCACAATTAAGCGATATGCATGTTCCCGGCTAGAACCCGACTAGTGGGTGCGGTCTTACTGTATATAAGTTTATAGAGCAAGGCTATGCCCACTAGATAGGTGTATCTACTAGTCAGACATGCCCGCTCCATACACGTGTATTGAGTGAGGCTATGCCCACTAGTTGTGTTGTTGCCAGGAACATGTTACAGTACAATTGTGGTCCGTTCCCAGCTTAGAAACCAGCGAATCCTCGCAGTGCACAGTGTGTGGGAGGACTGACAAGTCTGCAGACACATAGAGTGACTGCAGAATTATCTTTTAGTCTAGACAACCCCCTTTAAGTACAGCAAATTTTTTGCACACAAAGAAGTGCAGCAGAAAAACCCTTGGTAGATGCTCTATGGAAACATGGTCTTACACATTACATGTTGCCCTCCCAGACTTCTAGACGGAGAATCTATTCATACCTGCCTCGAGCTGATCGATATTGGTTCTTTTAATACAATCCATGTTACACATTCAAATAGTGGGGGAACAGTAATTGATCCTTGGTAAGTCCAGAAATCCTTGCAGCTAGGGAGTAGACAAGATGGATCAAAGTTTCCAAAGGATTTCTGTTTGTCCTAAAATTTAAAGAAGACTTTTTAGCACGTCAGCCACTTAGTTATTAGGTCAATGATCAAACAAAATACATAAGAACATCACAGAAAATTGAAACATAATTCAACTATTATTCTCATAAATTTGTCAGACCCAAATTTTATGAATGATTCCTCACTTTTACTCATTAGTTAATTACAATACCAAGATTTTTGTAAGATACCACTACTGGTCATTTGTATTCTTAAACCTAGAAATCAAACCTAATGTAATCAAGCAAAAATGATCTTCACAGGTTGGTGTAAAATTTCACAACATTAATTAGAGTTTTTCTATTAATAACGTGACGCCCTTTCAATTGTCCTAGCAAAGCAAATACAGTACCAGAACCAAGATTAATTTATAAATAAAGCATTAGAACCACGCTCATTTAATACATAGCAGCATACAATCAGGCTGATAGCAGAAATATGATACTATAAATATCTGAAATTCATATTCACCAGTCAAGGCTAATATTTTCAAAATATTGATTTTCTGCAAATTTATGCACAGGTTCTTCAATTGCTCTAAAAACACAGTGTAACGCTCTGAGGTCTCCTAGGACTGTATCCAACCTGTTCAATCCTTTTAAAGGGAGTCTGTCACCCAAAAATGCCAATTTAACAGCATAAACAATGATATTAGGGACATAGCCCCTATAAAAATCATAACCGGCATATGCAGGGTAACGTAATCTTTGCTGAAAAACTTCCTTGTATTTAATATGCAAATGAGGGCTTGTCGTGACTGTGGTTAAAATACTCAATCCACTGGACAGAGGGTTGGATCCTTTAAGGTGTCAGTAGTGGTGGTGGCTGTGCCCAGTGATTGTGACTCCGGGGACAGTGGTGAAAGACATACAGCTCAGTGCTTGCAGGGGTTAACGCGGCAATTTACTGTTCCTTCTATATGATGGTGTTAGGTGTCCTTTTCCCATAGTTTTGATGTAATGGAGGGAGACAGAAGACACTTTAAAAGTAAAACAATTGTTCTTTACTTAAACATAGCCAGAAGGTACACAGCCACAGATGTTACAATGTGCTGAACGGTATAGCTCACACACAGGTGTATAACAATGGATTTAGGCAAGCAGCACAGGTGAGACATGATGACAGCAAGAACAGTCAGAGCCCATCCTGGTGTTCAAACTGACACAGTAGAGTTGCTTCCTCTATCCCACTGCACTGGAGTGGCATTCTCCAGCAGATCCCACTGTACAAGTCCCTCTAACACATGGTTGGTAGGTGCTCCGATGTGCCCGTCTACTGTGTGGGAGACCCCCCTTCCAGGTTCGTATTCCTCCTGGTACACAGCTTTACATTCAGGTGGGCAGGTTTGCTGTGAAGGCCAGGGCATTTCATGTGCTGGAAGAGGAAAATCCTCAGAGCCCCCTCCTGTGATTTTGGGTTAGTCCATGCAATGCAGCACACAGGACCGGGAGGGTTTGGGTTCCCCTATATGTCTTGGCTATATATCTCAACTCTCTGGGATCTCACTAAACTCTGAGTCACTTCCGAGATAATTGCAGTTATATGTCCCCAGACTCCACCCACCAAGATATTCTTCCCCACAACAGGCTAAATAAGGAGATTAACCCCTAGTTTACTAGTGTATGCTGCATACTTTATGTGGAAAGCGCAAACTCCTAATACCCCATAGAATGTAAGGCCGCAAGGGCAGGGTCCTGTCTCCTCTGTTCCAGTCTGTCACTGTTAGTTTTTACACTGTATTTTTCACTTGTTTTGTATGTAACTGTGGCGCCCCGCAATGAGTGCGTCACAGGAAGGTATTGCATCCCTGACTGAAGATGTAATATCTTCCGTCTCAGTGATGAAATGGTTAAATCCAGAGCTCCATATACCACATGCACCACTCAGAGGTAGAGGACCAATCAGGTCCTGGTGGGAGGAGTGTAAGGTGTAGTGTGGGGGAAGTTAGCAAAAGGAAGGAGAGAGAACGTAAGAGAAAGAGGAAAGGAGCAGGTGTCTGCACAGTGCCGTGCAGCCCTGGAAAGACCACTTAACAGGGAGGGCACCAACAACTGGTGACCCAGACAAGAAAGCGGGCAAATAGCAACTAAGTAACGGGGTCCAAGACACCCATGCCTAGTCCTATCGGACACCGGTTCCAAGGCAGCCAGTCGTCCACCGCTGTTCTAAAAAACCGGAGTGACGGAGTAGCTTTTTAGGAGCGCCTCACTACAGCCGCTAACCCAGCAGTCTTACCAGCAGGGTACCCACAATTGGGACTCAGGACCCGCTACAGCCCCGGTTGAATTCCCGGTTAAGGCAATCCGAAGAGGTTCTCCCAGTGCTTTGAACTGGTGCACTAAGGCAGCTACGGCAACAAGAATAGGACAGTTTTTAACAGAGGAACACTGTGGAGCTCTGGACAGAGGCTGTTCATCACTGTGACCACCCGGTCCGTTACCTAAGGAACTGTATACCGTGTACCGCACTGAACTTACAGTAAAGACCCGTTACAGAGAGCATTGTGTCAGCGCATTTCTTCCAGAACTGTTATTAACCCTTGCCTCATCAAAACAACTGAGCTGCCGTATTCCATCCAGTGCAGCTCCTGGCCCCGGGAACTACTGCTCATCCTGTGGAGAGCATCCCATCTAGCTGCCGCACATCCCCCGGAGGCCCAAGCAGCGCCGGTGCCATCACCGGACACCCATAGGTGGCGTCACGAGACATTCAACATTTAATCCCAGTTCCCATACCCCTTTTTATTTGACCACCGGGCCCTACAGCTTCAGGCACGGAACCGTGACAAGTGAAGCATCGCCTGAGACCTGAGAACCCGGCAACGGTGAGTCATAACCCTTTCTCATGTAGAGCACCATGGAATAAATAATAATAATACAACAAACACATACATAAAATACGATAGCTGTTAGCACTATGGAACAGAAATGTAATCCCCAATCATTACATTACATTACATTGCATTACAGGAGCTTCAGTGTACCCTTGGCAAGGCCAAAGTGTTAACGAATGTAGAGCAGGACGTATCGGTGCACCAAGGCATAGGCCACACCAATCTTCTGCAATGTGTAAAGTAGCACTGGGCATTTTTAGCAAATCAAATCACAAATTGTTGAAATTTACTGGCTTCCACAAATTTCCTAAAATTCAACATTAATTAGATTTGCATCAGTTTGCTCATCTCTACTGTTTAGGAGTGACGCTAAAATTAATAGTCATATATAGGCTACACATTATTAAGGAAGTCAATTGATAGTTTATGTTCATAAATTGCATCAAGCTTTACCACTGGTACCTTAAAGTCGATGTCATCTAAAGCATTTGTGATTATTTCTAGGTTTTTGTTATGTTCTTCAATCTGAAAAGAAAAGATGTTATTCTAGTATGCATTTTAAAAATGTTAATCCATTAATTTGATATTAAAGTTTATCAGTTAAGGTACCGTTACACGCGGCAATGTTGCTGCGATGCTGCCGGCAACTTCACGGGAGCGCGCACGTTTTTGGCATTTTTCTAAGATTGCCTTGGAGATGTCACACGCAGAGATATCGTAGGCAACGCAACTACGATGTTGAAAGTAACTTTAGTTCACTGGGTTTTGTTCAACCCAACGAGCAATACTTATCAATGTAGTGAATAGGGGACGTTGCTTTCAACATCGCTATTGCGGTGTCACACAGAGCGATGCTAGCAGATCGCCTGAGCAACATTGGCTGGTTTCAGAAAATGTTCATAAACCTGGCAACTCCGCTCAAGCAACTTATCGCAGTTAAATTGTCCTGTCACACGTTGCAACGCACTAGTGATCTCAACGGAAACAGCGATGCCTACATCACTTTTCGGCGATGTTGCCGGCAACATTGCCTCGTGTAACGGTACCTTTAGAGTTTTACTACATTATGTGTATCACATAGAAAATAAGCCTTGCTTAGAGATGCAATGTAAATATGTTTTCAGTTCTTTCATGCATGAAGTTGAATAAATGTTAGGCGGCCGTCAGACGCAACGATTTCTTGCCCGATATCGTTTAAGCGATCTCCTTTTTGATCGCTTAAGCGATAATCGGGCAAGAAATCGTTGCATGTAATCAAGCGATTTGCGATGTGAAATCGCTTGATCGTGACATCGCTGATCTGAGCTCCGGAGCTCAGATCTAGCGATGAACGATGCCATGATCTGCTTCATCGTGGTGTATAACACCATGATGAACGATCTCCCAGCGGCAGAGCCTATGCTGGGAATTGGTTACTATGGTACACGTCGGGTAACTAAGCGACGCGCGGCGCCTAGTTACCCGATGTGTACCATAGTTACCAGCGAGATCGCGGATCCACATCGCTGGTGAGTCTGTCTGTGTGACATCTCACCAGCGATGTGAGCGATATTGTAAGCGATTGCGCGTGCACGTGATCGCTTACAATATCGCTATAGATATCTGTGCGTGTGACGGCCGCCTTACCTGGACTCCTAGAGAAAGTCTAGGTAGTGGGAAAGCAGTCAGTCACTATGTGTAGGTGGGAGAATCATGGGCTGCAACAATTGAAACAAGTTTGTCCAGTATAAATCTCAGTTCCAGATGTTTGACAATTGACTTATGTTACCGTCACACGCTAGGATATAGGTGAACGATATCGTTAGCTTTGTCACGTGACTGCGATCCTTCCAACATCGTTAGTGCATTGTCATCATTAACGATCTTAAATTTGGCAATGCGCCAGCTACTTGGAGAAGAACGTTTGAACGATTTTATAAAGCGGCAGGAATAGGAGAATTATGAACAACATCGTTCGAAAAGGTGTCACACTAAACGATGTTGCTGCTTCCAGAACGTCAATTGGACGACGAATGATAGATTTGAGGTCAGGATCTCAAATTTTTGATGAACGTTCCAACGATTTTTCCTTCCACCATCGTTCGTTCACACCCAACGATGCACAAACGATATCATTTGAACGATCACAAATTCGTGAGGTTTCAACAATATCGTTATCAAGATCCTAGCGTGTGACGGTACCATTACAGATTTCATACTTGACAACAGTGATGAAGAAATGGTTCCAGGAACTGGGCATAAAAAGGGATAAACAAAGCCATGGTGAGAGGGGTAGTTTTAGGGGCATTTGAGGTTTAGAAGCCATTCCTTGTCGGATTCTGACTGGGAGTATGCATATCACATACTTAGGGTCATATGAAGTATAGGTGATCCGGTCGGCACTCCCTTTGATGCAGTGCACAGTAATGGGATGGCACACCCAAACTGATTCTAAGGGAAAATGCTGTTACAATGCAGACATTACTCAATCTTTTAAAGATTTATTGCCAATAGTCATCCATATCAGATATTTTGTCTGACGTGGATGACTATTGGTAATAAATCTTTAATGTATGGGATCATGTGAGCACAGCTCCCGATGCTGACACTGAATCCTCGCAGCTCACTGTAGATTCACTAATCTGCATTTACAAAGACTTAAGGCCACTTTACACACACCAACTAATCTGTCCAACTTCTGACCAACTTGCTGGTTGCAGTGAAATCATGGAAACATTGCTCCATTGTACACAGTCACAAAATGGAGCAATGTTTCCATGATTTCACTGCAACCAACAAGTTGGTCAGAAGTTGGACAGATAAGTTGGTGTGTGTAAAGTGGCCCTTACTTTTACACCAGACAGCCCCTTTCCTGGGAGGACCTGTTGCAAAGATTAAATGTCCTAAATTTTACATAATGAATATTGGTTTGAGCATTACCTGCCAAATCTATAGACTACACTGGGTCTACTTAAAAAGCAAATGAACAATTATCCTTTTACAGTGGGGAAAAAAGTATTATGGCCACTTTACACACACCAACTTCTGTGTCCAACTTCTGAACAACTTACTGGTTGCAGTGAAATCATGGACACATTGCTCCATTTGTACACAGCCACAAAATAGAACAATGTGTCCATGATTTCACTGCAACCAGTAAGTTGTTCAGAAGTTGGACACAGAAGTTGGTGTGTGTAAAGCGGCCCTTAGTCAGCCACCAATTGTGCAAGTTCTTCCACTTAAAAAGATGAGAGAGGCCTATAATTGACATCATAGGTGACCTCAACTATGAGAGACAAAATGAGAGAACAATTCCTGAAAATCACATTGTCTGATTTGGAAAGATTTTTTTTCTTCAAATTTTGGTGAAAAATAAGTATTTGGTCAATAACAAAAGTTCATCTAAATACTTTGTTATATATCCTCAAGCTATTGTGAGGTAGCAACCGGGGAACCCGCTTGCATAACGACAAAACACGTGTTTATAAGTTTAACCAATGTGTACCCGTTTATTTTTCACATATAACAACATAACCCGGGTAGCATGTTGGACACATCTCACATTGATTATAAACACTTTACATAAATACATCATACATTTACATATAACATTACATAATACATATATTGCACATAACGCTTATAGTAACCCGGGACCTGTAACCATCTCTCTGTCCCCATTGGAGCTCTACTAACAGCTCCCGTGGTGGCTACGGCCTCCGGCCTATATACATTTCACATACATTTAACATCAAGTACCATATCAACGGGCCCCATGGGTCCCAATGGCGGAACCAGCCGCCTGGCTCTATTTCCCCAGCTTCATACTACCCCGGAATCAGGACTCCAGCCTGACCGGGTTCTTACATACAATATGTGATCCATCCTATAAGCCACCATGGACCACACACGTCCTTTCACTCGCTCACAGCCCATCATACACATCCATGGACTGTGGCTCCTCTGGGCTCAGAACAGGGATTGGCAAACCCTAGTAACCTGTGAGGTGAACCACACGTTACCCAGTACGGGAGCCCTTCTAACCCCTGCTTCTGACCTCTCATACACACATTCCAGTTCATCAGGTCCTTTAACTGAGTACTCCGACTCGGACCCAAAGGCGGTCTATGCCCGCCTGGCACGCTACATAAAATCGCCTCCCGAAGGGCTACATTCAATCGCCTCCCGAAGGGCTACATTCAATCGCCTCCCGAAGGGCTACATTCAATCCGGTTCATCAGGTCCTTTAACTGAGTACTCCGACTCGGACCCAAAAGCGGTCTATGCCCGCCTGGCACACTACATACAATCGCCTCCCGAAGGGCTACATACATTCGCCTCCCGAAGGGCTACATTCACTCGCTGGGTCTTTTAAAATGCCATACAGTACTTATAAGGTTCAACAGGTCCTTCACTGGACCTAATGGCGACTACACTCGCCTAGCATGATTTACACACAAGGTGCACAGTTCACACAATCATTCAGGAACTGCTTTCTTACCGGGCACGGATCCGGGTCTCGCTACCTGTGTCACAGGTTCCACCAGGCATCCCCACGGGCCCCTTCCCGGACGTGAGGTGAACCACGCCCAGACCAGCGTCCATGGGTCAACCACGGCTTCCTCCTCCAGGTGCTGTCACAACCACGGACCTTGGCACCGGCCTGGAGCTAGCATGCTCCCTTCATTCGCACAGCCTCTGGACTGCTCTGCACTTGGCTGGTCTCAGCTTCCATCTGAATCTCAATCTGAATGAATTCTCAATCACTCAGCTGGCTGCCTCTTATTGTGCCAGCCACTCCCACATGGACACACCCCCTTAGCTGCCGGTAATCAGCCTTTCACACTTAACTCCCTGTGTTCCGGGTTGTCAGCACTCAGCCCTCATTCCTTAGGGCTTCCTCGATCTCATCCCACTCTCACTGCCGCTCATTAGGCTCATGATACCTTGTGTTCACAGTTGGTTCACACAGCATTATCAGTCAAACCGGCCAGTGTGCACAGGATCATACCTTGATCCTGCATGTGATGCGCCCCGGCCATGAGGATTATGCTGGCGGTGCCTCACACTATGTAGAGGAACCGGGCAACAAGAGGTTAAACCTTTCAGAGTGTTTTGCTGCCTGAATCACCTCCAACTGGCAGGCGTTGCTCACTTCAGGAGACAGTCATGCATAATGTCCAAATTTAGGTAAAAGAGAAGCGGCATTCACCATGTATCTGTCTAAATCCTTTATTTAATCTTGCTGATGTCAGCACAGATGAGCCAAACGGGGAGAGGGAGTGGGGGTCGGGGGTCCGCCGACCCCACTCCCTCTCCCCGCTTGGCTTATCTGTGCTGACGTTAGCAAGATGAAATAAAGGATTTTGGCAGATACATGGTTAATGCCGCTTCTCTTTTACCTAAATTTGGACATTTGTTATATCTCCTTTGTTGGCAATGACAGAGGTCAAACGTTTCTGTAAGTCTTCACAAGGTTAGCACACACTGTTGCTGGTATGTTGGCCCATTCCTCCATGCAGATTTCTTCTAGAGCAGTGATGTTTTGGGGCTGTCGCTGGGCAACACGGACTTTCAACTCCCTCCAAATGTTTTTTATAGGGTTGAGATCTGGAGACTGGCTAGGCCACTTCAGGACCTTGAAATGCTTCTTACGAAGCCACTCCTTTATTACCCTGGCAGTGTGCTTGGGATCATTGCCATGCTGAAACTCCAGCCACATTTCATCTTTAATGCCCTTGCTGATGGAAGGTTTGCACCCAAAATCTTATGATACATGATCCCATTCATTCTTTCATGTGCACAGATCACTTGTCCTGGTCCCTTGGCAGAGAAGCAGCATCAAATCATGATGTTGCAACCTACATGCTTGCTTCACCATAGGTATGGTGTTCTTTGGATGGAACTAAGCATTCTTTCTCCTCCAAACAGTTGAGTTGTGTTTTTATCAAACAGTTCTTCTTTGCTTTCATCTGACCATAGGACATTCTCCCAATACTCTTCTGGATCATCCAAATGCTCTCTAGCAAACTTCAGATGGGCCCAGACATGTAATGGCTTAAGCAGAAGGACACGTCTGGCACTGCAGAATCTGAGTCCCTGGCGGTGTAGTGTTTTACTGATGGTAGCCTGTGTTACGTTGGTCCCAGCTCTCTGCAGGTCATTCACTAGGTTCCCCTGTGAGGTTCTGGGATTTTTGCTCACCTTTCTTGAGATCGTTTTAACCCCACGGGGTGAGATCTTGCATGGAGCCCCAGATCGAGAGAGATTATCAGTGGTCATGTATGTCTTCCATTTCCAAATTATTGCTCCCACAGTTGATTTCTTCACACCAAGATGCTTGCCTATTGCAGATTCAGTCTTCCCAAAGTGGTGCAGGGTTACAATTTTGTTTCTGGTGTCCTTCAACAGCTCTTTGGTCTTCACCATGTGACTGTTTGAGGTTGTGAACAGGTGTCCTTTATACTGATAACACGGTCAAACAGATGGCAGTAATACAGGTAATGATTGGAGGACAGAGGAGCCTCTTTGGGTGCCGTCACACCAGGTGACGTCGCTGGAGATGTCGGCGGCGTCGGCCAGGAGCACGCACGTTTTTGGCACCCCACCAGCGTCGCCATCACGTGTTTACATGCAGTGACACCTCCGGCGTCACCGCTGGGGTGTCTATAAAACCCCAGCGTCGATGCCGTAACATGGGAGCCCATGGCTCCCATCGCCTGTGAGATCACCGTCCCCCGTTTACATGGGGAGTGCTCGCTTGGTTTCAGAGCGCTGCTGTGAAACCAGGCGACCACTCAAATGCATCGCCCTCGCCTATTAACATTAGGCGACGCATCAGCGATGTCGGCGGCAATAGACCATGCCCTAGCGTCGCCTATAAAATCACCGCCGAAATCGCCAGTTGTGACGGTACCCTTAAAGAAGAAGTTACAGGTCTGTGAGAGCCAGAAATCTTGCTTGTTTGTAGGTGACCAAATACTTATTTTCTACCAAAATGTGAAAAAAATGTATTTCCAAATCAGACAATGTGATTTTCAGGATTTGTTTTCTCATTTTGTCTCTCATAGTTGAGGTCACCTATGATGTCAATTACAGGCCGAACTCATTTTCTAAGTGGGAGAACTTGCACAATTGGTGGCTGACTAAGGGTATATTCACACAGTGCATTTTTGCTGCGGTTTTGCTGCAGTTTCTGCCTGCGATTTACCATTGGTTTATGGTAATGTATGCTAATTTGTTCCTGCGGTTTTGATTCCAGCAAAACCAATGTGTTTCACAGAAACGCTGTGCACATACAGTGGTTTTTGTTCTCTGGAGACAGTGTAAACACCACAGGATTTGCTGCATTTTTGTTTTCCAGCAAAACCTATGTGATTCTAGGATTAGCTGTCCCAACACATTGGTTTTTGTTTGGTGAAGAAAGTGGAAACACCTCAGGTTTTGCTGTGTTTTAGAAAGAATGAGCATGTCAATTCTTTGCTGCACTTTTGCTAAATTGGAAACACCTGTGGTATTTCCATTTTCTGTAGAGAGAAAAAACAGTGTGTGTGTGAAAGCTTTTCCCTGATCACATAGGTTTTGATGGAAACCAAAATCTCAGAATTAGGCGGCCGTCACACGGTGCAATATCTTGAACGATATTGTAAGCGATCACGTGCACGCGCGATCGCTAACAATATCGTTCACATCGCTGGTGAGATGTCACACAGACAGACTCACCAGCGATGTGGGCCAGCGAGATCGCTGGTAACTATGGTACGCCGCGCGGCGCTTAGTAACCCGACGTTTACCATAGATACCATCTCCCAGCATAGGCTCTGCCGCTGGGAGATCGTTCATGGTGGTGTCACACACCACGATGAAGCAGATTGTTCAAGCGATTATCGCTTGATATGAGCTCCTGCTCTCATATCTGCGATGTCACGATCAAGCGATTTTACATTGTAAAATCGCTTGATTGCACGCAGCGATGCACAAACGATATCGCTTAAGCGATCAAAAAGCAGATCGCTTTAACGATATCGTTCAAGATATTGCACCGTGTGACGGCCGCCTATGATTGGCATAGATTTACATAAAACCAAGGCAAAACCTGATCTCAAACGCAGCAAAACCTGCCTGTGGGCACATACACATAACCTTATTAACACTTTTTTTTCTCCTCTGCATGTTCAAGATTTTGAAGAGTAGCCAACAATCTTCACAGTACATACTATTATGAGAGAAAAAAGAGCCAAAGTGACAGTAAGTTTATAAATAATATCAGAAGAAAAAAGGTATTTTCCAGGCCCACTGGACCATACTGACAGCAACTTTAGTAGAACATATTTAAAAACACTTACATCCCGCCGGACGCGTAAATATATTTACCTTTAAAAATATTCCCAAAACAGCTAAACCGTCAGGCTTATAAACGGCCTCCACAAAGCTTGAATATTTGTCTGCGTTCCAGTGAACAATGTGAAGCTGAAAGAAAGTTATCAAAGAAGATAGAATTAGTGCTCAATGCTTTGGGTAAGAACTAAACAGGATTTGTTATTGAAAAACAATCTATTCTCCTAACTTCACCATAGCATCACAGTTGCCCTACAGTAATGGCCACTTTACACGTCCCGATATCGGCGTCCAACTCCGATAAAAAGTCACGTGGTTTGTGCGTTGGCCCCGATATCGTTCGTGCGTTGTATGGTGTAAATGTGTAATGCGACGCAAAAACGATGCCAAACCAATATCGGGGAAAAAATTAGCCTGCTCTCCAACCGCCCGATATTGGATGGCCAATCTGGGCGGATTGTGTGAAAACCCAACCCCGACTTGGAGACCAACTTCCCCTATTCTCTCCCATGTTAAATGGTCGTTCCTGGGTCGGCCGCACAAGGGGGCGTACACATCGCAGTGGCGTTGCCTGCCGATATCGCGCTGTGTGACAGCTCCTATCCGATCTGGGAATTCTGCCAAAAAAGTATGCGCTCCCGCGCCGTTGTATCCAATATCAGAACGATGTTGGGACGTGTAAAGTGGCCATTAGTGGGAAAAGTCTGGTTTCTGTGCACACATAGGCCCTTATGGCCACTTTACACACACCAACTTATCTGTCCAACTTCTGACCAACTTACTGGTTGCAGTGAAATCACATTGTTCCATTTGTACACAGACACAACATGGAGCAATGTGTCCATGATTTCACTGCAACCAGTAAGTTGTTCAGAAGTTGGACAGATAAGTTGGTGTGTGTAAAGTGGCCCTTATTCATCAAAGCAATTTTGCAAGAAATATGACATAAATTGTTTTGAAAAGTTGCTAAAATGTTTTGCAGCTTTTTAAAAAATCTTAATGAAGCAAGAGCGTCTGACTCCTCCATGCTGCCTCATAAAGACAAGTGAATAAATTACTGGATAAATCAGGGCCCTAGTACAAAAAGTGCACATAACATGATAAATAGTCTTGGTTTATGATGTACCCAGAGGTCTATGGGAACTTGGAACCCGGGCGTGGAGTTGTAGGGATGTCACTGGTGGTCTGCCCGGACCCGTAGCCCTGGTGGTCAACTGAAAATTGGGGGAATAAAAGAATAAATTTTTTTCGTGCCGCCACCTACAGTTTCTGGTGAGTTCACCAGCGCCACTGTCAGACTGCCGTGGACGATGGTATTGCAGCTTGGATGGTATGGCTCCCTGAAGGTGGAGCCGGGTCCCCTGGGCAGGAAAGTAAAAGCACTTGTTGTTGTAGTGCTGGATGTGGGCAGCACAGCTGCACACCGGTTTACATGGAACTGAGACACGGTGGCCTTGTGAATCTATACTGGTACTTTACTGAAACCGGTTCAGATGGCACTTCAGGTTACAGTTTACACAGTCTTTGAATGGGTAGCTTGTCGGGTAGTCACTGAGGAAGGTAAAGTCTCTTTGAGGCTCCCGTAGTATACCATCTTTTGTCTTCCTTTTTCCCGTTGTTCTGACCTGCGCCTCCTCACTTTCCTTGCGCTGCCCTGCACAGCCCGCTTGTCTAACAGGCCTGTTGGGTGATTTGAGGTACCCTTCTTCTCTCTAAGCGGCTCAATCCGGTTTGGTGACCCTGGTGGGGCTGCACGTTCTGGACGGGGGAGTCGGGGGTGAACTCGCCTATGTACAGTGACTCGGAGTCGGCACTCCGTTGGTGGACTAGGATTCCCCCAGACCTGTCCATTGGTCTGGCACTGGGTTTCCTCTTTCTTTCCCTTTTCTTATCAGGCGCCCTCCCTGGGAGACCCCTCCAAGGCTCCCTCCTTGCTTCTTTCCTCAGTACGGACTACATCCAACTGTGTGACTTCCCGATTTTCTCCTTATTCCTCACATTCCTCTCCCCCCGGGATAGCAGGTTGCCAATTGATCCTCTAGTGTAGGTGTAAGGATGATGGGATGGGAGCCTCAGCTTGACTTTATACTCCCCAATGACAGGAATACTGCACACTCTGTTGTAGGTGCAGTACCCCTACTGTGGCGCACTGACCAGTGGGGCGCCACATTTACACCAGGAGGAAGAGCAGACTCATTTATCAGTGGCCTTCATTGAGTTACTCACAGCATTAAGTGCAATGTGTCACGCTTCCGGGGAAAGGCGCCCTAGAGTGGACCCACTGGGCCGTGGTACCGAACTGCCCTGGGTGAGCTGATCCTAGCTTACCCAACCCCTATACAGGGATTGTCAGGGGCAAGCCCAGGGAGTCTAAATACCACAGCAGCTAGTACCAGGGGGCGGCTCGTAAGGTTAGTCTATACTAAGGAACAGAAAAGTATTCCATGTAACGGGGTACAAGGTTAGGAGACCAGGAATGGTGCTACCGGGGAAGAGCACAGCAAAGGTTCCAGGAAACAGAGTACAAGGCTGGAGGACAGGAATTGTGCTACCGGGGGAGAGCACAGTAAGGGTTCCAGGACACAGAGCACAAGGAAGGCCTGACCAACAGTCAGCAAGGCAGAAGCAAACTGACTTAATAATCAGGCACCTCCCATCAGAGGAGGTGGCCTGATATACCATGGGAAGAGCAGTTATTGGTCAAGGGGAGTGTCAGGCCCCTAGAGTCACAGGGAAGGAGTGCACCTAGCGCGCCGCTGATTAGGCTCATGAAAACGACCATAGTAATGTGCTCATGTGCGAACCCGGCGGTCAGCTGACAGGAAGGGAACATGGCGACGGCTCCGAGCCACAGCACGCCTGGATGCCGGACGCCCGGTCGGCAGAGGAGCAGGAGATGCCGACCCGGGAGAGGTGAGCTGGGAAGCGGTGCCAGGGGGCCTAACACAATGTATCATCAGAAAATTGCCTCTTTTTAAAATATGTTTTTCTAATCAAATGTATTTTATTATTATTTCACCATTATTTTTATTTTCATTTCAGTGTTTAGTTTAAAATAAAATGAGATATCTTGAGTTTTTCCACTGACCACTGAGTCTATTTTAGGCGGCCGTCACACGGAACGATTTCTTGCCCGATATCGTTTAAGCGATCTCCTTTTTGATCACTTAAGCGATATCGGGCAAGAAATCGTTGCATGTAATCAAGCAATTTACGATGTGAAATCGCTTGATCGTGACATCGCTGATCTGAGCTCCGGAGCTCAGATCTAGCGATGAACGATTTAGCGATCTGCTTCATCGTGGTGTATAACACCACGATGAACGATCTCCCAGCGGCAGAGCCTATGCTGGGAGATGGTAACTATGGTACACGTCGGGTAACTAAGCGACGCGCGGCGCCTAGTTACCCGATGTGTACCATAGTTACCAGCGAGATCGCGGCTCCACATCGCTGGTGAGTCTGTCTGTGTGACATCTCACCAGCGATGTGAGCGATATTGTAAGCGATTGCGCGTGCACGTGATCGCTTACAATATCGCTAGAGATATCTTAGCGTGTGACGGCCGCCTTAGACTGATAATTCCTGATCTTAGGAAGGGAGTCATGCAGTCTCATTATCATGAAAATCAGAATTACAATGAGAGGTAATACTGTCTGCACACAGAGTGGGGAAGTGGGCATGGACTAAAGACTTTTGGACCAATTGACCTAGAGCTGACATTTTACAGCACGGACCGCTGGTTACATTGATATTACTTTTATGGGTGTTTTTTTTGTAGATTTGCTTGCTTGTCAGTTTAAGGTACACAATTTGAAAGGGGGAATAGGATGTACCAGAGTGTGATTTCCAGCCTTGTTTCATAGACCATAATGCAATCAGATCAACATTAACATTCAATGTCATGCATCTGGTTGAGGGGTTGTGAGTCTTTTGTTCGTCCTGCAGGGATACACACTTTTGCAGACTGGATGGAGACTTCAGTAAACGTTTTACACTTTGAATTAGATGTACCTCATAGATGAGGGTGGAGGTGTGCATATCTTTGACCATCCAGGGGGTTGATCTCAGAATGAGACACATGTTTAAGTTAGGCGGGCTTCACACTTGCGGACCCCTCCTCAGCGTCCTGCAGAGGGGATCCGCAAGCTGACCGCAGCTCCTATGTTTATAATGGGAACGCACGGTGCTGCGCAGGTCTGCGCATGACTGTGCGCTCCCATTCACTGCAATATGTGATTTGTACGCAGGCGGATGCCCGCGCACAAATCACACAGTCTTGTCCGCACCAGGAACGTGACCATGTCGCACAGGACGCTGCGAAGGGGTCCGCAAGTGTGAAGCCAGCCTTACTTCATTGTTGCTGTGAATTGAAAGGGAAAGCATCAGTGCTGATTCCAGGTCCTTAAGCTTATGGATGGACTATAGAGTTTGGAGCGGTATTCACATGCTACAGTCATGATATCTACCTTTCTGGATTTTAGGAACAAACTTAAGGACTATTGTTGTTGGCTGGTTGCTGATCTTGTGGACTAGGGGCATCGCATTGTGGCCATCACAAAGGTGAGGCAAACATCCAGCTACATCAAGGACACCACAGACATTCCCTGCAAATTGTCAGCCCTGGGTCCACTTCCAGAGGATACAATATTAGCTGCCATGGATGTAGAATCTCTTTACTTCAACCTTCCTCACAAAGATGGGATTGCTGCATGCAAACATTTCCTCCAAAAACACAATCTGGCCACGGAACCAGCCCTGCAATTTATCAGGTTTGTGCTCCAGCACAACTATTTTTCCTTTGGGGACAATATATACCAACAGTGTATGGGCAGTGCCATGGGAAGCAAAATGTCACCACAGTATGCTAACCTGTTTATGACTAAACTAGAACATGACTTTTTGGCATCTTGTACTATCAAACCTCTAGCATACTTCCGCTATATTGATGACCTACTAATAATCTGGTCAGGCTCAAAGGATGATCTGCTTACCTTCCACAACAACTTCAACAAGTTCCACCCTACTATCAAGCTCACCCTCAACTTTTCAAAGTCACAAATTTTCTGGACACAACCATATACATTAAAGACAATACCATACAAACGTCTATTTACCATAAACCCTCAGGACGTCCGGCATACCTGAGATGGAACAGTTTCCATCCAAGACACACAAGACAACAACAGCAGGGTGCCTCTTGTAGTCACATACAATCCTCACATGAGCATACTAAGGAAAATTGGTGCTGATCTTAAGCCCATATTCCACAAAGACCATAGACTTAAAACCATACTCCCAGAACTGCCCCTGCTCTCCTATAAACAGCCCCCCAACCTAAGGAATCTCCTTGTCAGAAGTGTCCTCACATCATCATCACAGACGGGCACATCCCCCTGTACTAGCAAGAAATGCAAGACGTGTACCCACATATCACCAACAGATACAGTCCCTATACCCAACACAAACCAGGACTATAAGATCATGGACTTCTTTTCACGTACATCCTCCAATGTGGTGTATATGATACAATGTACAAAGTGCACTACAGGAATGTATATTGAGGAAACAATGCAAAAGCTACAAACAAGGATGAATTTTCATAGACATACAATAAAAAATCAGCTGGACACGCCTGTAGGAATACACTTCTCTAAGCCTGGACACAGTATGACAGACTTAAAAATTCTAATATTGAAAGGTCACTTTAAAAATGATAGGGAACGTAAAATCTGGGAATTCAAAATCATAAGAATGTTCCAATCCTTAACAAAAGGGCTCAATTTGACACCTGGATCCATGACTCTTAACCTAGACACAATTAACACTTCCACAAGAAGATCTTCTGATGTGTAAAGGGGCTATCACACGCGTCAATACTGCTGTCAATATCGCTGCTGCATGTGACGTTGCAGCGATATTGACGCGTGTGACAGAGCGCATCAACCAACGATAAATCGCTGGTTGATGGTCGTCAGGTTTTCGGACCGCGTGCTGCCTAGTTACCCGCAGTTTACCATGGATATCAGCCTGCAGACATCGTGGAAACGATATTTAAATCATTTCCACGATGTCACTGGTCTAATGATCACTGGTGAGTCTGCCTGTGTGACAGCTCACCGGCGATCAGCCGTCAATGTCGCCAGCGATCAGATCGGTGATGACATTGACGTGTGTGACGCCAGCTTAAAAGACTACTGCACCTCATCTACATCAGTAACAAAGACATCATTTCAATTTCCTTAGCCCACCTCCATTTCCTTATGTCCTGCTGTATTTTGTATTTAAATGTCTCAGTAAGTCATTTGTGATATTGTCTGATGAAGGAACCTTGAGCTCTGAAAGCTTACAAATATTATTTTTTTTTGGTTAGCCAATAAAGGTATCACTCCTATAATACTTTTCTCAACTGTTTTGGGGGGGACTTAAGTATTTACATCGATTTCTCTGGCTAACATGGTACCACAATATTATTTTGTATTGTACTCTGGCCATCTACCTGGAATTGCTGTAATATCATACACAGATACAAATAACAATTGCTGCATTGTTAACCTGCTTAGGTGATTATTACATCCCACAACTTCAGATCTTCACACACAGCAAACACACAGCGCTCAGTAATCCTCCTAAGTTTACAACCACTTTTACTGTACACTCACTAGTTAGATGCTTTAATACAAGAGATAGGGTCAGAGTCAGTTTACTGTTACTAATGTTCACATAAATTTCCTGAAGGAACAGAAAGTATGAGTCTAGAGTAGCCCCAGTGGTCAGTGTGAAAACTGCAGGACTTTTATTTCTTTTTTATAACAGATTGTGATAGTAAAGAATACATTGACAACATGTAAAAATACATTTAACAGAAAACCTGTTTCAAGCAGTAGGTAATTTTCCAATGACACATCCTCTTTAAGACTAGCACATGTGCGGTTCTATGCGCAGTGCTAGGCCACATCAACACAGCGTTTTTGATGCTTTTTTTAGAGGATCCATTTTTCAGCTGCAAAACTGGATCAGCTTTTCAAACAAAAGCATCAAAAAAGAGATGATCCAATTTGGTCCATTTTAGTGCGTTTTAGACTACTGTGTTTTTTAAGCCTATATACAATGGTTTCAATGGAAAAAGTGGGTCATAAAAACACTGCACAAAGTGACGCTCATTCTTTTTGAGGATCCGTTTTTGAGCCAAAAAGCGCAGCACTGCAAAAAGTTGTGTCTGAGTGACAAATCTTGACTTTGCTGGGAAGATCAGAAATTGATCCATTTCACTGCACTGCCACTGCAAAAACAGATCCTCAAAAAACGCATCAAAAACGCTGTGTGTGAACGTAGGCTTATTCAAAGGAAACTGCAGTTAGATGCATCTAGTCTAATTTTTTTCCAGCAGTGCCCATGATCTAGACCAGTGTTACCCAAACACCAGTCCTCACAGAATCCAACAGGTAGTGGCATACCTTGAAGCTTGTGGGCCCTAAGCTCCAGCAGGACCCCCAATTATTACAAATCT
Organism: Allobates femoralis; assembly: GCA_033576535.1. Classification (NCBI taxonomy): domain Eukaryota; kingdom Metazoa; phylum Chordata; class Amphibia; order Anura; family Aromobatidae; genus Allobates; species Allobates femoralis. The sequence continues at coordinate 86,457,256 of JARQOC010000005.1, forward strand.
TTAATAGCAGTCTTTTTCTATAGGACAAAGGCATTTTTTGGGCCCCCCAAGGCTCCAGGGCCCAGGTGCGATTGCAACCCCTGCACCTATGGCAGTTATGCCCCTGCCAACAGGTCATATTTTCAGGATTTTCTTAGTATTGCACAGGTGATTCTTTGAGAATGATTTCATCACTTATTAAGTGCTAAGGAAATCCTGAAAACATGACCTGGGCGCTGTGAGGGCTGAACTTTGGGAAACGCTGATGTAGACAGAAGACCCCTTGCTGTTAGAGAAGTAGATTGTACTTCACAAGGGGTCTGCACTGTACAAATGATGGGTTCAAAAATAAATTATACATCAGCGCTAAGATCAACCCCTACATAATCACACATTGCATACAAACAATGGTGTGAAGAGGAACATTGATCAAAATTGCTAATAAAACTCTATGGCCAACTAAAAAGAAACAAATATAGAAATAAATAAATCACCAAAAATTGTGGATACAACAATTTTTGAATATGAAGCTGCTAAATATAAAAGGATATATAATTAATCGGTGAATTTACTGAGGAACAAGCGGCGACACGCTGCGAAACGCGTTGAATAAATCACCATTTTTTGTGGCCATTACTTTGGACCTTCATCATTTTACAGCAGTGCGGGTTTATTCCACGTTCCTTTCCTGGCTCCTGTATTGTCGGATGGCCTATTTGCTTGAGGATCCTGCAGCAGCTGTTCTTATGCTTTCATATTGGTTGTGTGTCACAACCTCATAAGGCGAGTGGCTGGCTATTGATCTCTTTACGTATATTGGGTAACACCCTATTGTGCTTTTCTGTACACAGTCTGTTGCTTTACCATGAAAATGAAGCACTATCTGCAGGCACCATGCTATAGAGCAGTTGGGGCTGAGCAGATTGATATATAATTTTGTGAGAACAGATTCAGTATAATCTATGTTTTATTCATTTAAACCTGCTTTTTCTGGGATTTTTGGTTCATGGATGGTCCTATCAGTGACTGACAGCTACCTCTGCATGCACTCTTATACAAAGAAATCTGTCTGTCACTAACAGAACTGCCCACTGGACCAAATACCGCCCAAAAAGCAGAGAATTAAAGTGTAACAGCTGTTTACATTTTTATGTAATAATAATGTAGAGCAAGTGATTTTAATAAACCTAAACCTTCAATTATACTTCATAAGAGAAATCTGAGAGAAAACCTTCTAGAAGATGTCCACACTATGGTGTTTCCAAACCTCACATATACAGTCATATGAAAAAGTTTGGGCACCCCTCTTAATCTTACTCTTTTTAAAAAAAAAAAAATGTTTTTTTGCAACAGCTATTTCAGTGTGATATATGCAATAACTGATGAACACAGTAATATTTCAGGATTGAAATGAGGTTTATTGTACTAACCAAAAATGTGAAATATGCATTTTTTCAAAAATTGACAGGTGCAAAAGTATGGGCACCTCAACAGAAAAGTGACACTAATATTTAGTAGATCCACCTTTTGCAAAAATAACAGCCTCTAGTCACTTCCTGTGGCTGTTAATGAGTTCCTGGATCCTGGATGAAGGTATTTTTGACCATTCCTCTTTACAAAACAATTCCAGTTCAGTTAAGTTTGATGGTCGCCAAGCATGGACAGCCCGCTTCAAAACATCCCACAGATGTTCAATGATATTCAGGTCTGGGGACTGGGATGGCCATTCCAGAACATTGTAATTGTTCCTCTGCATGAATGCCTGAGTAGATTTGGAGCGGTGTTTTGGATCATTGTCTTGCTGAAAGATCCATCCCCGGCGTAACTTCAACTTTGACACTGATTCTTGAACATTATTCTCAAGAATCTGCTGATACTGAGTGGAATCCATGCAACCCTCAACTTTAACAAGATTCCCGGTGCCGTCATTGGCCACACAGCCCCAAAGCATGATGGACCCTCCCCCAAATTTGACAGTGGGTAGCAAGTGTTTTTCTTGGAATGCTGTGTTTTTGTGGAGCCATACATAACACCTTGTTGTATGACCAAACAACTCAATCTTTGTTTCATCAGTCCACAGGACCTTCTTCCAAAATGAAACTGGCTTGTCCAAATGTGCTTTTGCATACCTCAGGCGACTCTGTTTGTGGCGTGCATGCAGAAACAGCTTCTTTCGCATCATTCTCCCATACAGCTTCTCCTTGTACAGTGTGCGCTGTATTGTTGACCGATGCACAGTGACACCATCTGCAGTAAGATGGTGCTGCAGGTCTTTGGAGGTGGTCTGTGGATTGTTCTTGACTGTTCTCACCATTCTTCTTCTCTGCCTTTCTGATATTTTTGTTGGCCTGCCACTTCTGGCCTTTACAAGAACTGTCCCTGTGGTCTTCCATTTCCTTACTATGTTCCTCACAGTGGAAACTGACAGGTTAAATCTCTGAGACAACTGTTTGTATCCTTCCCCTGAACAAATATGTTGAACAATCTTTTTTTTCAGATCATTTGAGAGCTGTTTTGAGGAGCCCATGATGCCACTCCTCAGAGAAGATGCAACTAGGAGAACAACTTGCAAGTGGACAACTGAAATAGCTTTTCTCATGATTGGATACACCGGGCTATGAAGTACAAAGCTCAGTGAGGTTACCAAACCAATTTAGTGCTTCAGTAAGTCAGTAAAAAGTAGTTAGAAGTATTCAAATCATGAAAATCAGAAGGGTGCCCATACTTTTGCACCTGTCAAATTTTGAAATAATGCATATTTCACATTTTTGGTTAGTACAATAAACTTCATTTCAATACTGAAAGATTACTGTGTCCATCAGTTATTACATATATCACACTGAAATAGCTGTTGCAAAAAATCATTTTATTTTTTTTTAAAAGAGTAAGATTAAGAGGGGTGCCAAAACTTTTTCATATGACTGTAAGAGTGGGTGGGGGGGCGAGGACTACTCAGAGTGATGGGGTAAAGGAGATCAGTGTAGATACCCTCAGACAAAGGACGCCATTACTTTGACTACTGCCTGACTCTGTGCCAAAGCCATTTTATCTTTAGTAAATAAGCCTTAGTTGGTTGAACTACAACTGTTTCCTCATTGTCTGCACTGTTGCATTCTTTTACCTGCTATGATATTAATCTACTCACCAATCCCCACCTTTTTGTGGGATCCAATGCTGTTCTGCTCTTCTTCTCAGTGACATCACTGCTCTTCAGAATCTCCAGATCACTCTGCGCTCTGCATCACCTGGAAGTGACGTTTCGAGACCAATGCTCTTTACAGAATGAGGCTCCATAGACTTACAATGTAAAAGACACTTCTGAGTCACACAAAGAGTCTGGAGTGACTCTGAAGATGATTGTTGACAGAAGAGGAGCAGAATGGCACTGGATACTGGAGAAGGTAGTGGTGGGTGAGTATTTTAACACACTCTTTACTACATGCATATATCTAAAAAGATTTTATGAAAAAAAATTCACGCCACTGCTTCTTTAATTTAGTTTGTATAATAGTTTTAATGGTAAAACATGATAGCTTATCATGTATAAACATCTTACCTCTGCTGGATAATCTTTTCCATCCACCTTATGCTCTGAACCATAATCATCACAACGTCCCCAGTGAAAATGTATTTGACGCAATCTGTAGCTGCCGTGCAGTGGTCCACCTCTTAACACTATCAAGAAAAATCACAGACAAAGTGATAAAACTTGCTCTCTAGGCATTATAATGTACAGTATATACTTTTATGTCAAACAATGAATACAGAAATAGAGTATTCCTAAATACAAAAGTCTGGTTTTATTACTAAGTCACAAACAAGGTTCATTAAAGTGAACTTGTCACAAGATTTTTCCCCTACAAGATGTGGCCATCACCAGAGGGCAGAGCAAAGTATTGTAGCGTGCATGTGCAGGCGTTCTTTTACCTTTCCCCAAGTTTGCACATTTCAGTACTTTGCTGTACCCTCAGTAGGAAGAGAGAAGGCTCGCAATGGAGAACACTGTGTTGAAGATGTAGGACATGACATCCAAGCGAAGCAGGGAAGGACAATAGCAATCTCAAGCAGAGAGGAAGCACAGATCAAGATCAGTGACGCCCATCGGACTGGACCACACCACACCGTATGTGAGTATAACAAAAGCTATATTTTATATTATGAAGATCGACATGGGGGGTTATATACCGCATTCTAGGAAGTTGTCTATAATGGCTTACTGGTGGTGGGTGCACTTTAATAAATCTTTGGAAGACTTTAAATTTAAATTCAATATATTTTAATACAGTAATGCTTGCTTTCCTCCATGAAGCACCACTGTTCTGGAGTATCTTTTCTTAGAACTATGACTTGTCCTTTATTATTTCACTTTAATACATATATATGTTATATATTGCCAATGTACAGGAGCCATCAAGCTTCCCCTGATCGCTAGAATCACGCAAGAGCCTTCATCTCAATAATTCTCATTGGAATTGGAGAAATTCTATTATCTTCCAATATAGGTTCATGATTTCAAAGGCAGATTTACAAGTAAATCAAAAGAAAAATATATCTAAAAGCAGAACTCAATAAACAATCACAGATTACCAACCTGCAGGAATGGAAAATATTTCTTATGGGGATTTTCATTGTAGTAGTTTCATGAATACATTCATTCATTCATCATCAGGAATGTAACAAGTTTGTGTTCCCAATGATTCATTTGTTGCTTGCTTTGTATATTTTGCCCACTTCCATTGGAAGTGGCAGTGTCTTCTGTTGCCTAAGGTCCCCCTCACAATCACCATTTTTTGGGATTCGTGGCTATCTGTTGTATCCAATTTGGCCCTCATGTATCCTTTTGGGCATGGATCGGCACAGATTGGTGCTTAATGGCCATCTGTGTGTGCAGGGATCTAATTGTGTCCACTTTTTTGGGCACAGCTGACATAATTGGACAGCATCGGATCCGACGCTGTCTGATTCAAATAGCATAGGGGGTCTATGGAGTTCGCATCCGGGAAAAAACAGGATAATTTCCCGGATCCGGTATTAGTGTACTGAGCAAGCTCAGTAGACTAAAACTGCTCTGCCAAGTAAACAAGAAACCTGGGCACTAGAGGCATTTGTTATGGCTCAAACCAGCCTTTAACCAAGGGGTTGCTCAAATCATGTCCATTTAGAAATGCAATCCATGGGTAGAAAAGAAAAAATGATGGCACTCACCCTGGTTGTTGTTCACGTGCAATTTCTTTATTCCATGCAATGGAGTTGGTTACATACAGTTAGGGAGGGAGGGGGTGCGGTGGAAGATGACGGGCGCACCGTTTTGCCTTACTCAGGCTTCTACGGGTCCAACAAACTAGTGACAGTGAGACTCCTCCTTATACTAGAGGGAGTCAGGTGACGTCAATAATGTGATTAAACATTGTGCAAAATAGAAATAGATAACATTTGAGGTAGTTAATGCAGTTGAATAAACAGTAGTTGCAATTACAACCAAACTTCAAATATACAGCAGTCGTTCAAAAAAAGAAAATTCTTCGCGATACCAGAAATCTCCATAAGATGGCGCTATATGTCTAAAAATGCTTTAAAACTCTATTTATCTATGTAACACTTTATATTTTCTTTATGTTATCAATCTATATGAAAAAACTTATCCATTAAGATAGAATATATATACATTATTTGATATTCATACGTTCTTAAAATAATTATGAAATATTCTCCTTTTTATATATTTTTGGTTTTGCTCTCATAATCAATGGGATTTAATAATGGAATACATTATTCCTCACTTTCTCATTTAAAATATGACCCATAATTTTATGATAACAAATTAGTGAATATTATACTCTTTATTTGCAAAAAAGGAAAATTCATTAATCTAAAATTATATATTATGATTTTTAATTTATTATTTTTGTAATTCTTTTTTTTTTTTTTCATATTATTTAGTTGTTATTTAATTGATGAAGTAGATTTATTTTTAATATATTTTTTGAGAGTTTTTTTTTTAGAATAGTAAAAAACAGCATCAAAGTAAAAATCGACATATCCAGGTTATCATTCAAAGCAGGGGTCTCCTGGGCCATTGTGGAAATGATCCACTTTGCTTCAGTGCGTAATAATAAGTTATGTGTGTCTCCAACCCTACGAACCGCGGACAATCAGGATCGCCTCCATGCTGATCCTTTATATGCTGTATTAATCGTGGGGATCCTTTACCTGTTTTTATGGAATTATAATGTTCCCTAAATCACACATTCATGTTCCTGATAGTGTTGCCTATGTAGTAACGTTGACATGGACATAAAATAGCATATACCAACCATTTTGTCTTACAGTTAGAGAATCTATGTGATGACAATAGTCGCCTATATTGATTATTGTCCCTGTCAGATGATACCTGCACCTTGAACAGTTGTTACAATTAAAGTTTCCTTTAAGCGGTGTCATTGATAGCCATGGTGGTTTCTTTTGTATGGGGGCTATTCTATTCCATACTAATATGTCTCCCAAGTTTCTTCTTCTGCGATAGGTAATTATTGGTGGATGTAATGTTGTTTTATTTAGCTCTCTGTCATTGCCAATAACTTGCCATTGTTTATATATTGATGTTTTGATCGCATTAAACATAGGACCATGTTTAAAATTAAAGTAGAATTTCTTGTTTTCATATAGTAAGGCAAACGTGCGCCCGTCGTCCTCTACCGCACCCCCTCCCTCCCTAACTGTATGTAACCCACTCCATTGGATGGAATAAAGAAATTGCACGTGAACAACAACCAGGGTGAGTGCCATCATTTTTTCTTTTCTACCCATGTAAAACTGCTCCGCTCATTGTAATTTCACTTTAGCAGTGTATCTACATACATTATCTACATACATTGCTAAAGTGAAATGAAATAAAGCAATGTGTTGAAAATAAAAAAAAAAAATACCTCTCCACCGGCTGTCCGGGACCCGAGATGAAGACGTCCGAATGCTGCCAGGACCTTAAAATGTAATTGGCCGGTAGCGATCAGGTGGTATGTTATGTGACATGTCACCTGATCGCTACCAGCCTATCACATTTTAAGGTCCTGGCAGCATTCGGACGTCTTCATCTCGGGTCCCGGACAGCCGGTGGAGAGGTATTTATTTTTTTTATTTTTAACACTTTGCTTTATTTCATTTCACTTTAGCAATGTATGTAGATACACTAGGAGAGCAAAACTTCAGCTCTGACATGTCACACAGGGAGAGGAACACATGATTCTTCCTCCCCCCGTGTGACATAACAGCGCTGACACCACTTGCCTGTGCTTTGCAGGCTCAGCTTCCCCCAGCTCTTTCTGTGTTCAGATCCCTCAAAATCGCGGATCCGGACACAGAAATGGCATCCAGAGTTCACATCCGGGCCTGTCTATTCATGGCCCTGTGGTCCTGCAAAAAACAGGATCCCCACGGACAGGAAAAAAGTGTAATGTGAAAGGGGCCTAATATTCTTGTCTGCATTTTCTAGAACCGGCGGAAACTCTCCTGACTTCTTTCTACATTTGCAAAACAAACAAAAAAAAATTATCATTGTATTTTTCTTTCTCATGAAATAAACTTATAACCAAAATAGATTTTGTGGAATTAAGAGATTTGTCACCAGTAGTTACAGTATAGGTTACTATAGTTTTAAGTAAAGGATTTTTCAAAAAAAAATTAAAAATACAGTCAACAACTCACTAGTCTTAGATATGGCTATAGAAGAATCCGCTATTACCTATCAAGCAGAAATATTTTTATTGGTTACTAGATGGAGGCCCGATGCTGTCGCATTGGGAGGGCAGGGATGTTACCATTGGGGTGGGCTTTGTGGTGCTGGAAGAAGCGGCTGTCTCTCCCCCATCTGCTCTCCCTCCCCTTTGGCATCTTCTTTTCTCATGTGTACTCTCCTTTGAGTGGTATTTCTCCTGTGCGCTCTCCCCCGTGTGCTGTTTTCTTCCCTCTTCTGCTCTCTCCTTTGTGCGGTCTCCCTGTGGTCTCTCTCTCTTGTGTACTCTCTCTGCCCCACATGCCCTCTCTTTCTCTGTGCGCTCTTTGCCCCCCATTCTCTCTTAATGCCCCACTGTGCGCTCTCTGCCCCCCGTGCTCTTTTTCTGCCCCACTGTGCACTCTCTGCTGCACTTCTCTTTCTGTCCCACTGTGCACTCTCTCTGTTGCCACCTCTTTCTACTCCCACTGTGCACTCTTTGCCCTGTGCTCTCTCTTTTTGCCCCCTCTGTACGTTCTCTGCTTTCTTGTGCCCTCTCTGCCCCCCTTGCTCTCTTTCTGCTCCCTCTTTCTGCCCTTTTTTCTGGCCTTGCTTTCTGCTCCCTCTTTCTGCCCTCCTCTGCACTCTGCTTGTCTGCAGTCAGTGTCACTGCAGTGAGTGAATCACCTTAGTACCATTGTATTGGAGATGTGATGTCTTGTCATATGACTGTGACATCACCACAGGTCCTGTAGCCTCGGGTAAGTGATATGTTATCAGTGCAGCAGCAGGTGCCTGGCTTCAAGCAGCGGAGGTGGAGGGTAAGGATGTGGAAGGTGGGCGGAAGGAGGTGAGCAGCATCACTTGGGTATACTAATATGGTGCGGCTTCTAGTCGGCGCGGTGCATTGTGGGATTCATGGACATTGGGCTGGAAATGGATGACACACAGGATTAGGTAATTATGTATATAAATATCTACTTTTATAAGCCATATTTTTATTGTTCCATCCAATGTATCTAAATTGGCGCAATCTTGCAAGCAATCTTGTTTGAAAATTGTTATTGTTTTTATATGTCCCACATAGACAAATGTGTTTTCATAAAAAAGGGATAAAGAAAATGAAACAACCCCTTTAAAGTATTTTCATTTGCCCCTTATTCAGAATATGAATTTATTGACCAGAGAACAGATGCATAAATTGTCTCTATGTAATACGTCCCTAGGTTCACATTGGACGTTTCTGATCCATTTTTGGTGCTGCGTTTTTTTGCTTGTTTTTTAAACTCCACCAAAAATGAATCAGTTAAAATGTCTTCCAGCAAAATGAATGTGATTTTCAATTTGCTGTGAAGATGCTGCATTTTGGACTGCTGCGTTAGTGGTGGAGAAAGTGCATCCAACAAATAAGGAGTGTCAATTATTGCTCCATTTTTCTCGTGCACTTTCTGCACCACTAACATTCAATTGCCTACCCTCCCTATGATACCACTGCAAGCCCCGGTGATGTCTTCCTCCTGGGCATTGGTAGGACCTGTCTGTGAGTAGTACAGTACTTCCAGGACCTGCACATGTGACTCAGTCTAAGCCACATGGTGCAAGGTCCTGGAAATATCATACTACTCACAGAAAGGTCCTGCCAATGCCCGGGAGGAAGACGTCACTGGGGCTTGCCGTAGGATCGCATGGAGTGTAAGAAAGTGTGTGTTTCTGTCTATGTGTCTGTCTGTGTCCCCTGAAAACGGATAAAGAAAAGCAGCACAAATGGACGATGTGTTTGTGATGCTTTTTTGCAAAAAGAGGATCCGTTTTTGGTGCAGAAACTGCACCAATAATGGATCAACAAGAAACTGAGCACAAATGCTCTGTCTGAACATAACCTTACTCCGTGGAGGTCACAGGAATGGGAAAACCTATAATCATCTTATTATCAGTGGATATTTCTATCAAAAAAGGGTTATTTAAATTAAACAACTGAAAATTACCCATTATTTCATCCAAACTCTACCCCCATATAATATTTACCTGGAAAATGTGATACTTACACACTAAATAATCTGTTATGCCTTGTGTTACTTTGTATAAAGGCATATTAGGGTGCAAGTGATCTCGGAATATATCAAGATTCTATTGTATGATTCCATCGGGTGCACAATTTTAAATGGGTTTCTCTGGTTTTGATAACTGTTTATTACATTATATGTTCCCCAATGTTTCCTGCTCAACCCTAATGTTATTTTATACCTGTGGAGAATCTATTATACTTTTGCATTATAGATTATAGCCTTGGGCAAAACATTTTCTCAAGGAGTCAAATGAGAGACTGTGACTGTTGGCCGAATCAATAGACTGAAATGAATTCCATTCAGTATTAAAAACTATTATTTCATATTTATATTAATTATATTGCTTATTTTTAGGAATATCAAAACCATATAATTTACTGATTTATATTAAGTTTACAAAAAACAGTAAATCATACTATTGCTGTTGTTCAGCCTTTGCACTATGATCAACAGCTCCCACCAAAAGAGTATGATGAGCCCACAGCCCCCAACACACAATATGATGGTTGATGGTCCTACAGGACCCCACACAGTACTGTGCCATAGTAACAGAGTATTATGGCCCCCACAGCCCCACACACAGTACGAGTCCTCACAGCTCCCAGAAAGTATGATACGAGACACAGTATGATGCCTCCTTTAAATAATTATTTCCCATCTGCCACCACACAGTATGATCCCAGACAGCCCCCCTACACAGAATGATAGCTGCACAGCTCCCCACACACACCAAATGATGACACCAACACAGTATGATCCCCAACAGCCCCCCAACACAGTAGATCCAAACAGTATGATGGCTCCCATAGCTCCCTCATAACAGTATGATGGATCCCAAAGCCTCCCCACACCAAATGATGACACTGAAACAGTATGATTCCCCAACAGCCCCTCCCCACAGTATTATGGCTCCCATATCTCACAAAGACAAGTGTAATGGATCCCAAAGCCCCCACACACACCCCAAATGATGTTTGTCACACTGTATGATCCCTCACAGCTCCCTATATACAGACTGATCACCCTCATGGTATGATCCTGCATAAACCCAAACACATTATGATGACCACAACAGCCTCTAACCAGTATTATGTCCCCTATAGCCACCCAACACAGTACGATGTTCCCTACAGACCACAACGTTTCAGTAGTTGAACTTGTAACAGCCTCTTGCTATTTATCTTGACTCTTTATTTTTACAGCGTCTTGTAACAAAGCCTGATTTGTATGATTTCTTGGATAGGGTCAAGGATTTGAAAGTTTCTTCTGTTGTATATTTATGTACTTTAGCTATTAAGCGTTAGTACATCTATATACCTCAAAGGAACCAATACGACGTGAGAAAAACAGATTATGTCTCGATCGTACATTAGATAATAAATCTATAATCTTAATTTCTTTGATGGAAATTGTTCTGGTTAAGAAGTATTTTGGGCTTGATGACTAATATTTCTTGCAGCTTCAGGGGACATTAATGGGGTCTCATGTGGCAACAAGTCCAGAAAATATCATTATGGATATACCGTATATACTCGCGTATAAGCCGAGCTTTTCAGCCCAAAAATTGGGCTGAAAAGTCCCCCCTCGGCTTATACGCGAGTGTATACCCAGTGGTAGTATACAGCCGCCCGCCCGACACCCCCATCAGTATACAGGCCCCTACATCAGGATCCAGGGCCCCCCTCCTTGCTCCGCAAAACCTGCAAAGGAAAATCATTATACTTATCACTGTCCTGTCGCCGCCGGACCGCCGCTGCCATCGCGATCCCCGTCTTCTTCCGGCCTCCTGTGGTCGCAGTCAATGACGTCATTGCCTGTGCCGACCACAGGAAACCGAAGACGCTGGAAGAAGACGGGGATCGCGATGGCAGCGGCGGTCCGGCGGCGACAGGACAGTGATAAGTATAATGATTTTCCTTTGCAGGTTTTGCGGAGCAAGGAGGGGGCCCTGGATCCTGATGGGGGGGCCTGTATACTGATGGGGGTGGCGGGCGGGTGGCTGTATACTACCACTGGGCTGTATATACCTCTGGGCTGCTGTATACTACCACTGGGGCTGTATATACCTCTGGGGCTGCTGTATACTACCACTGGGCTGCTGTATACTACCACTGGGGCCGCTGTATATACCTCTGGGCTGCTGTATACTACCACTGGGGCTGTATATACCTCTGGGCGCTGTATAATACATGGCTGTGTATACTACACTGGGGTGCTGTATACTACCATGGCTGCTGTATACTACACTGGCTGCTGCTGTATATACACTGGGGAGGCTGCTGTAACATGCTGGCCTGTATATATCACTGGGAGGTGCTGATACCACACTGTGGGGCTGATACCTGTGCTGGGGTCCACCCTCGGCTTATACACGAGTCAATAGGTTTTCCCCAAATTTTGGGGACAAAGTAGGGGTCCGGTTACACACAAGTATATACTGTATTTGAAAACTGATGATGCTGAATTTTTCTCCTTATATTTTGAAATGGTTATGGTAAGTGGATGATGTTTTTTTCTTTAGAAATGTGATGAGAAATCGTTGCCTAAATTTGTCAATTCCTTAAATACGATCAAATGTTCGATTGAATACAGCAGCCATCATTATTTGGTACACATCTCCTGAAAATGAATGATAGACTGGAGTGCTCATTATTTAGTTAGCCAATAGATACAAATAATATTTTACATTATTATAGCTATCATGTTCCTCATGGCATCAAGGTTTGTGCCGGTTTATGAGTATAGGTAGAATTTCATCAGGTAAAGCACAATATATGTTAGATAAGGTCTATTGCTAAAATGCTTTTTAAAAGTGATATTAAATTAAAAAAATCCTGTCAAACACTGCTATTGAATAAAAGAATGGCACATGTAAATGCCTTAATTGTCAACATTGTTATTTGGTTATTAAAGGTGATATGAAAAATCATCCAACAAAAGGGAATACGATTGGGTTAAAGTTTTGTTATGTGTGATACAAAAAATTGTATATATCTTTTAAAATGTCTGTATGGATGTGTTGCATAGAACAGACCTGTAGACCAGTATCATTCTATACATTTATATGCAAATTCCTATACAGTTATGTAAACGTTTAGCAATTTATATACTTTTGCTAATTAGTGTCTGTTATGCCTCAGAATTAATGTAAATTCCTTATTTAGTTGTTTAGTGTGTTTTCACTCTTTCTAGTGGCTGAACTTTTTATCAGCACCAGCTCTTGCATTTTATCTTCTGTTCCTCTCTCATTTTTATGATGCATGGTGGGTAGAAAGCCACCATTTCTCATACTCATGTATAAAGGACATTCTTCATGTTATCCCCTAGTGATAGCATTGCTGTAAGAAACTTTATGTTGTTTGCAGCCATCAGATGCTCTCCTGTTACCCTAATTTAGTCAGTGAATTCTTGGTTAGATACAAGCTTTGCAGATGTATGAATTTTGGATTCCTACTTTGTGATGGGTATTTTGTGTTGCATTATAGATGCATTGATATATGTATCCCAATTGTTCCTAATTTCATCACTGGTATTTACTATGTTCAATAAATCACACAGACTTCCAGCAACAATCTTCTTATTGGATTCAGTAGATAATGGTTTAGCTACCTGTCAAACGTAATTGTGCTCCCGCCAACGAGTGGATCAGACAGGGTTTCATCTGACTGAGATCAATATTACTCAGACTAAGTAATGACATGGTTAATACTCAAGCTCCATACCCACTGCACCATCATGTATATGAGGCAATCAGGTCTGTGGCGAGTGTAGGGTATGAGTAGTAGTATTAGAGAAAGTAAAAGAAGATGAAGTGGTCGGGAGGAACGTATGAGAAGAGACCTTGCAAGTTCCTGGCCTTACAACATTACCGATGGTTGCCATTACTGGTGCCCCACAACCAAACTTATCGCCATCTAACGTCAAATACAGCCCACGAACCATCAAACCGATCACTGTTCCGAAGTATGATTTTGCACACTGCTCACCAACCTTAGAAGTGGAGGACTTCTCAAAGACCCCACTAACCGCAATAGAGCGTTTATGCCACATACCACCTAAAAAATCTGGCATCCCCTCAACTGGATGATACACCCGCAGGAAATTGAGTAGCCCCCCCACCCCTTGATAACCCGAACTTGGCAGTCACTAAGCGACTCGCAAAAATGAACTGAATTAGTAATGGAGGAACACGCGAGCTCTGAAAACACGTCATTCGAAGTCCCACATTCCGTTACCCATAACTGTAAACCTGTACATAAGTTACAGTAAAAGACCACCGTTAAGAACACTCTGTCCTGTGCTTCTTCAGAACTGTTTTACTCCGCATGCTAAGAGTAACTAATCTGCCTCACCACATCAAGTGCAGCTCCTGGCTTCGGGGACTCCCGCTCGTCCTGTGGGGACCATTCCATCTTGCTGCATTACATCCCCCGGAGGCCCAAGCAGCGCCGGTGAAATCACCGGAATTCCCGCAGGTGGCGTCACGACAAGAATAACTACCCCATATCTGTTCAGCCAACTACTTTTGATCTGGACCACCGAGCCCCACAGCCGCAGGCACGGAACCGTGACAGGGAGAAGCAACGCCTGCGACGTGAAGACCCGGTTACGGTGAGTCATAATACGCCCACAGCCCATGCAGTGAGGACAGAAAAGTGTCTTTACAACTGTTCAGTTGAATCACTGGCATTATGTATGAGAAAGGGAGCCTGCCCTCCTGAAAAGTTGCATCCTGCGACACTATGTAGATTTGGCAAGTCAGTTGTGCAGGAGGTTACTATTTGTTTATTTCAAGAAAGTGTACACATTGAAGACTGCAAGATGTGAGTAATCTGTATATGAAACCCATAGAAGTTTGCCTTACACATCCTACATCTTTCCTATTGATTGGTCCCTGCAGTTCACCAAACGGTATGATCCTCCACAGCCCAGAAACACAGAATGATGAACACCACAGTATGAGCCCCTCCATCCCCAAATTAATATGATGGCCCCCAAAAGACCCCTAACACAGGACAATCCACTACAGCCCTCAAAAAGAATGATGACCTTTACATGATGAACAACAGCCCCCCTGCACAATATGATGCCCCCCACAGCACCCTCAGCACAGTATAATCCATTACAGTCCACAGATCAAAATGATGAACTTCAGTGTGGATCCAACGGTCCTCAAGTACATAATAATGGCTCCCACATATCCCCCCCACAAGTAAACGACAAAAGAATAATCAATACTCACCTAACCCTGTCCTTAGTGCATAGCTCCTCCTCCTCGCACTCTAAAGGCCGTCACACTGTCAATGTCGCTAGCGACATCGCTGAAAAGTGACGCATCAGCATGCGCTAGCGATATCGTAGTGCGTCGTCTGTGTGACAACACACGCAACTGCATTTATCGCGGTCGAGGTCAGTACCACATGAACGTAACTGTCACTGCAACAGCGTAGCTGGATCGCACGTTGACACCAATACATTGCGCGATCCACTATCGCACATTGCTAGATCGCTCGCAGTGAGCCCAGCCAGGAGGATGCTCCACCCGATCACCGCCGCACCGCAAATCCGGGCATGTGAACTGCCTGCGATTGAAGCGAGCGCACCCGCGATCGTCGACATCGCAGCAGATGATTGGTGCGGCCTTAGCCTCCACAAAGGCAAATACAATGACATCATGTATTACTTTGCAAACACTCGTCACAATGGATTATTAAGACAGTGATGGTCCCTTTCCACATTATGTACCCGAGGATGCAGATCCGTAAATCAAGACCTGAGAGGGTGGGATGGGCAGCTGAGGTGTGTGACATGCTGGCCTATTTCCAGCCCTATTGTGGTGCTCAGGTCTGAAGTAGAGCATAAATGAGAGGATGTGTATAACAGACCATTCTAGAAAGAAAATTAATGAAAACAAGTCATTTTGCTTGATTAGAGTTCAGAAAATCTCAGCCAACTTGTAAAAACTGAGTTTTCTTTGATCTCTTTTTTTCTTGACCTTATATTAGTTATTGTGCAGATAAGAATCAAAGTTATTGATTGATACCGTAGTGAAAATAAGAAAGTGTCATGGTCAAAAGTCAGGGGCTCTTAGTGACATAGAATTTCTGCTGGCATGCAGGAGCTGGTTTTATGACATTTTTATGATGTTCGTAGATGATTATCAAAAATGCTAAACGTCAAAACTGCTCAGAATGAAAGACTCATTTAGTAGTGATGGTGCATAAAAAATATTGGAGAGCTGGTTAATTGTTTAATATCATTTATCTTCAATGTCAAGAACACACTAATAAAATCTTGTACCGAAAATTATCTTGAAATAATCAGCAACCGGAGACTTCAATCGATTTTTTATAGTCTTGTGTCCCTGGATTTAATAAGAACAAGAAGAGATATTTACTAAGAATGTTCATATATTGAAATATTAGATATGTGCTAATACACAGGCCTACATTCTCTGCTCCAGTAGAGCTTCCTTGCAGAGCTATAGAAATAGATAGGTTGCACCAAGATGACAAGATTACTTATCCACACGAGATGATAATCAGAGGACAAGCTGTTCAATGAATGCAGTGAATGAGAGATGGTAAATAAGCTATTTTCACAAACAAGTCAACCCTCCTCTTTACTAAACAGGAATACTTCACAACTCTCCTATGTTCTCTAACCCTACAACCCAAGTATTAACAATTTAAATTCCTCCCCATTTCTGCACATTTCAAATAAGATCAACCACATGAGACAAATCTTTAATGTACAACGACCACAGGCCCTCTCCATAACTTACTAGTGCCTGCCCCATAACTTTCCTTCTCACAATCATGGAGGAAAAGCTTACTCATCTTCTTTCCAATCACACCTCTCCATTTTGTGTATCACCCTATTATATGCCACCTCCTCCCCAACTTTACACCCTGTTTATCACAGCCCTTTCCCATCTTTTCAACTTACATTAAACACTAATGTAATGTGTTCCCTTTTGCTTTCAAATATGAACAACTAGATGAAGGCCCAATTCTACCACATTATTGGGAGGACAGTGATGTTACAATGGGGTGGGGCTCTTGGCGCTTGGTGCAGTGGCTGTCTCTCCCCACTATCAGTGCTCTCTCCCTCTGTGCTGCCTTCTCCCTTCTGTGCACTCTTCACCCTGTATGCTGTCTTCTCCCTCCTGTGCTGTCTTCTCCCCTCATGTGTTCTCTCCTTTGAGCTGTCCCCCCATGTGCTCTCCCCCCTGTATGCGGTCTCTCTCCACCCTGTGCTGTCTTCTCCTCTCTGTTCTCTCTCCTTTGGGCTGTCTCCCCCTGTGAGCTCTCTCTCTTCCCCTGCACTGTCCCTGTGCACTCTCTCCCACATGTACACTCTGGCTCCATGCGCTCTTCTCCCCTGCATGCTCGCCCCCTGTGTCTTTGTTCTCCCCCTTGTTTTCTCCCTCCTGTGGTGTCCAAAGATAGACAGCAGCGTGATTAAGTGCGCATGCATGTACGAGTCCTGCAGCCATCATCTTTGTATACCCAGGTGTTGAAAAGGGCAGCTACCTGAGTAAGTGTGCATGCGTGCCGGTATACACCGGTATACCATGCACACATATTTAGGAGGTGACGTATCAGTGGCGGTGAAATGCAGGGAGGTTTCAGGTGGCGATGGTTTCAGGTGGTGGCTGTTGTGGCGGCTGCGGCACCATTGAACGGTACTGTGCAATGTGCCAGTACTGCCAATGGGCACCATATTTGCACACTATCACTCTTTGCCCCCGTGTGCACTCTCTCTCTGCCCCTGTGTGGTCTCTCTGCCCTTGGGTCTCTTTCTCTGTCCCTGTGCATCATGCCACCTCCTTGGACACCTAGGTGTCCAAAGATGGCTGCAGCATGAGTAAATATGCATGTACATACCTGGCACATGCATTCCTAGTTATGCAGGCTGCAGCTATCTTTGGACACCTATGTGTGGGCATGTGCACCGGGTACGCACATGCGCACTTACTGAGGTGACGCTATGTTTGGCGAAGAGGTGTGTTATTGGCAGTGGATGGCAAGGAGCGATGGGAATAGCGGCAACAATGTGTCCATTGGTTTAGGTTAGCAGCAGGTGCGAGCAGCTGCTGCACCGCAGGCGGAACTGCACAATGGGCCAGTACTGCCAGTGGGCGCCACATTTGCACACCTAATACCTCTACAAAGTATTAAAAATGAACATTTTATTTATGTTAGGGGTAGTGATGGGCGAATCCTGAATTACTCGGAATCGCTTGACTCTAGCGAGTCCGAGCACAGGACTCGCTACTCGTTGCGAGTCTAGCGAGTCCAATGTTAATGAATGGGGAAGCGAGTAATAGCGAGTAGTGTGCGATTTACAAATCACAGATGTGTCTCCGAAGCTTCAGCCTGAAGCAATCCTAGTTTTGCCATTGATTTGCATTGGACTCGTTTACTTTGCAAGTAATCGCTGGGAAACTCGCACAGATAAGAGTCCTGTCTGCTCTGTGTGCTGGCTGCCGCAGCTCCAGGGTCCTAGAGCCTGCCTGCTGCCTGATGTAGCAGAGCTGAGATTGTTCTCAGTCTGCTCATTCCCTGTGCATAGACATCTATATCTATGCAAAGGGATGAGCAGAGAGGACATCGCGTTTTGGACTGCGTCGGACGGAAGAGGATTTTTTTAATTAAAGATGGAGTCCCTAATGGCTTTTTTTTTAATTTCTAATAAAAAATTTTCATTGTGTTGTGTTTTTTTTTAAAACAATTTAATAGAAATTCATGGCGATCATGTCTAATATTGGCGTGACCGCCATAAATTTCGGGCTTAGGGCCAGCTGATAATACAAAGCTGGCCCTAACCTCTTTATTACTCAGCGTGCCACCGCCACCAGGGCCGCTGGAAGAGCGGGGTTCAGCGCCAGAGAATGGCGCTTCAATGAACGCGCCATCTTCTGGGGCGGCTGCGGGCTGCAATTTGCAGCGGGGGGTGCCCAGAAAGCTTGGGCATCCCTGCGCTGCGGATTCCAGCCCCCAGCTGCTTAGCTGTACCTGGCTAGACATAGAAATTGCGCGGAGCCCCACGCATTTTTTTAAATTATTTCATGAAATTCTGAGATTCTGACTCTGAGATCCTGACTCTGAGACTCTGACTCTGACTCTGAGACTCTGACTCTGAGACTGACTCTGAGACTCTGACTACTGACTCTGAGACTCTGAACTCTGAGACTCTGACTCTGAGACTGCTGACTCTGACTCTGACTCTGAGACTCTGACTTCTGAGACTCTGACTCTGACTCTCTGAGACTCTGACTCTGAGATTCTGACTCTGACTCTGCACTCTGAGACTCTGACTCTGAGATTCTGACTCTGAGACTCTGACTCTGAGACTCAGACTCTGACTCTGAGACTCTGACTCTGAGACTCTGACTCTGAGACCTCTGACTCTGACTCTGACTCTGAGACTCTGACTCTGAGACTCTGACTCTGAGATTCTGACTCTGACTCTGACTCTGACTCTGAGACTCTGACTCTGAGACTCTGACTCTGAGATTCTGACTCTGAGACTCTGACTCTGACTCTGAGACTCTGACTCTGAGACTCTGAGATTCTGACTCTGAGACTTTGACTCTGACTCTGAGACTCTGACTCTGACTCTGAGACTCTGACTCTGAGACTCTGAGACTCTGACTCTGAGACTCTGACTCTGACTTTGAGATTCTGACTCTGACTCAGACTCTGACTCTGAGATTCTGACTCTGAGACTCCTGGACTCTGACTCTGAGACTCTGACTCTGATGACTCTGACTCTTGAGATTCTGACTCTGACTCAGACTCAGACTCTGAGATTCCTGACTCTGAGGACTCTGACTCTGAGATTGTGACTCTGACTCAGACTCAGACTCTGAGATTCTGACTCTGAGACTCTGACTCTGACTCTGAGACTTCTGACTCTGAGACTCTGACTCTGAGACTCTGACTCTGACTCTGAGACTCTGACTCTGAGACTCTGACTCTGACTCTGAGACTCTGACTCTGAGACTCTGACTCTGAGACTCTGACTCTGACTCTGAGACTCTGACTCCGAGATTCTGACTCTGAAACTCTGACTCTGACTCTGAGACTCTGACTCTGACTCTGAGACTGACTCTGACTCTGAGACTCTGACTCTGAATCTGAGACTCTGACTCTGAGACTCTGACTCTGAGACTCTGACTCTGACTCTGAGACTCTGACTCTGAGACTCTGACTCTGACTCTGAGACTCTGACTCTGAGACTCTGACTCTGACTCTGAGACTCTGACTCTTAGATTCTGACTCTGAGACTCTGACTCTGAGACTCTGACTCTGACTCTGAGACTCTGACTCTGAGATTCTGACTCTGAGACTCTGACTCTGACTCTGAGACTCTGACTCTGAGATTCTGACTCTGACTCTGACTCTGAGACTCTGACTCTGAGATTCTGACTCAGAGACTCTGACTCTGACTCTGAGACTCTGACTCTGAGACTCTGAGACTCTGACTCTGAGACTCTGACTTTGACTCTGAGACTCTGACTCTGAGACTCTGACTCTGACTCTGAGACTCTGACTCTGAGATTCTGACTCTGACTCAGACTCTGACTCTGAGATTCTGACTCTGAGACTCTGACTCTGAGACTCTGACTCTTAGACTCTGACTCTGAGACTCTGACTCTGGCTCTGAGGGTGAGACTCTGAATCTGAGACTCTGACTCTGACTCTGAGACTCTGACTCTGAGACTCTGACTCTGAGACTCTGAGACTCTGAGACTCTGACTCTGACTCTGAGACTCTGACTCTGAGACTCTGACTCTGACTCTGAGACTCTGACTCTTAGATTCTGACTCTGAGACTCTGACTCTGAGACTCTGACTCTGACTCTAGAACTCTGACTCTGAGATTCTGACTCTGAGACTCTGACTCTGACTCTGAGACTCTGACTCTGAGATTCTGACTCTGACTCTGACTCTGAGACTCTGACTCTGAGATTCTGACTCAGAGACTCTGACTCTGACTCTGAGACTCTGACTCTGAGACTCTGAGACTCTGACTCTGAGACTCTGACTTTGACTCTGAGACTCTGACTCTGAGACTCTGACTCTGACTCTGAGACTCTGACTCTGAGATTCTGACTCTGACTCAGACTCTGACTCTGAGATTCTGACTCTGAGACTCTGACTCTGAGACTCTGACTCTTAGACTCTGACTCTGAGACTCTGACTCTGGCTCTGAGGGTGAGACTCTGAATCTGAGACTCTGACTCTGACTCTGAGACTCTGACTCTGAGACTCTGACTCTGAGACTCTGAGACTCTGAGACTCTGACTCTGACTCTGAGACTCTGAGACTCTGACTCTGACTCTGAGACTCTGACTCTGACTCTGAGACTCTGACTCTGAGACTCTGACTCTGAGACTCTGACTCTGACTCTGAGACTCTGAGACTCTGACTCTGAGACTCTGAGACTCTGAGTCTGACTCTGAGACTCTGACTCTGAGACTCTGACTCTGAGACTCTGACTCTGAGACTCTGACTCTGACTCTGAGACTCTGACTCTAAGACTCTGACTCTGAGACTCTGACTCTGAGACTCTGACTCTGAGTCAGACTCTGACTCTGACTCTGAGACTCTGACTCTGAGACTCTGACTCTGACTCTGAGACTCTGATTCTGAAATTCATGAAATAATTAAAAAAAAATGCGTGGGGCTCCGCGCAATTTCTATATCTAGCCAGGTACAGCTAAGCAGCTGGGGGCTGGAATCCGCAGCGCAGGGAATTGCAGCCCGCAGCCGCCCCAGAAGATGGCGCGTTCATTGAAGCGCCATCCTCTGGCGCTGAACCCCGCTCTTCCAGCGGCCCTGGTGGCGGTGGCACGCTGGGTAATAAAGGGGTTAATACCAGCTTTGTTATACAAGCTGGTATTAAGCCCGAGATTCTTAATGTCAGGCCACGTTTGACCCAGCCACTAAGAATCTCCAATAAAGGGTTAAAAAAACACAACACAGAGAAAAAATTTTATTTGAAATAAAAAAAAAAGCCATTAGGGACTCCATCTTTAATTAAAAAAATCCTCTTCCGTCCGACGTAGTCCAAAACGCGATGTCCTCTCTGCTACATCCCCTGTGCATAGATATAGATGTCTATGCACAGGGAATGAGCAGACTGAGAACAATCTCAGCTCTGCTACATCATCTCTGTGAGCAGGTGGGCTCTAGGACCCTGGAGCTGCACAGAGAAGACAGCTGGACTCGGCTCGCAAAGTAACAGCAGTTATTTGCGAGTTTCCCTGCTATCACTGGCACAGTAGCCGAGTCTAATGCAAGACAATGGCAATCCTAGTTTTGTCAGCGTTTGCCATTGATTTGCATTGGACTCGTGCGAGTAAACGCTGGGAAACTCGCAGAGTACCGAGTCCTGCGAGTCCCTTACTACTCGCCGAGTAACGAGTCCTAGCGAGTAGATTCGCCCATCCCTAGTTAGGGGCCTTTCACACTTGCGTTTTTTTCCTGATCTGGAAGATCAGGAAAAAACCTGATTCCAACAGGATTAATTTTTTTGCCCATTCACTTTAATGATTTCAGGGAAAAACCTGAAGCAACAATATTCTACCTGACAACATTAAAGTGAATGGGCAAAAAAATGTATCCTCTAAGAATCAGGTTTTTTCCTGATCTGGAAGATTTGTCCAATTACTTTGAGCCCCTGAAAGAGGAGGCTATGTAAAAAAAATGGTTGCAATTGCTAAAGGTTTCACAGGATATTTCTGTTCCCTCTTTTTAATTAAACCTCAATGTCTACACTTCAATATAATCTCAGTAGTTCTACTTTTAAAAAAATCATGGCATCCAGAGCCCAAATAACGAAGATTCGGTCACTGTCCAAATATTTCTGGACCTAACTGTGTGTAGAAGTATTACAGCACAGAGGCCCCAATGTATTAATTTGTGCCTCACCAGAAATTTTAACCCAGATTGTTGCATTGGTCAAGTTTCCTTGACCAATTTAAGTATGAGAGCTGTAGGCATTAAGCCCCCATCACACCTAGCGAGATCGCTGTTTCGTCACAGGTTTTGTGACACAACAGCGACCTTGGCAGCAACCCCACCATGTTTGACACGTAGCAGTGACCGGGCCCCCGCTGTGAGATCGCATATCGTGTCGAAATTGCCTGGACCATTTTTTGATCGTCAGGCTCCCTCTGGGCAGCATGCATTGGTGTGTTTGACGCCTTAACAATGACCTCGTTGGCGACTCAGAACTCAGCCACGTAGGTCTGAGTCGTCAGTCTAGCTGCTGTGTGACAGGGTCCCAATGACCGCCGAGGTCATTATACGGGTCGCCGTATCGTTGCTGCATCGTTGAGTAGATCTGACTGTTTGACATCTCACACGTAGCGATGTTCCAGCGATCCTTACCAGGTCGTATCGTTGTCGGGATCACTGGAACGTCGCCAAGTGTGACGATACTCTTAAACTCCAGGTGCTAATACTGCTAACAATGCTGTTGTTTAACCTCTTTCCAAATTAGGAATTGAATTATGGGTTACTATGATAGTCAGGGTCCTGCTGAAGACTCTTATCATGGTTATCTCAGTCCTCATGTGAAGCTCACTGATAATTGCCATAGTATGCAGCAAAGAATTGTATACACAAGAAATTGATATCAACAAAAACATCAACTCACCGCACAAAAAAAAAGCCCTCACTTAGCCCCATTAACAGAAAAATTGAAGTTATTGGTCGGAAAATGGCGACAAAGAACAAAATGTTTATTTTCCAATATTCAGAATTTACTTTCAGAACTTTATATATATAAAAAATCAATCCATGTTTGGTATCGCCAGAATCAGACTGACCTGGACAGTAATGTTTCAGGTAATTTTTAACATAATGAATACCCGTATATACTCGTGTATAAGCCGACCCGTGTATAAGCCGACCCCCCTACTTTTGCCCCAAAAATCTGGAAAAACCTATTGACTCGTGTATAAGCCGAGGGTGGACCCCAGCACAGGTATACAGCCCCCAGCAATGTGGTATACAGGCCCCCCCAGTGGTATACAGGCCTCCCCAGTGGTAGTATACAGCAGCCCCAGTGGTAGTATACAGCAGCCCCAGTGGTAGTATATAGCATCCCCAGCAGCCCCAGTGGTAGTATACAGCAGCCCCAGTGGTAGTATATAGCATCCCCAGCAGCCCCAGTGGTAGTATACAGCAGCCCCAGTGGTAGTATATAGCAGCCCCAGTGGTAGTATATAGCAGCCCCAGCAGCCCCAGTGGTAGTATATAGCAGCCCCAGCAGCCCCAGTGGTAGTATACAGCAGCCCCAGTGGTAGTATATAGCAGCCCCAGTGGTAGTATATAGCAGCCCCAGCAGCCCCAGTGGTATTGTATAGCAGCCCCAGTGGTAGTATATAGCAGCCCCAGCGGTAGTATACAGCAGCCCCAGTAATCCAGGCCCCCCCCAGCCTTGCTCCGGTCACCTGTAAAGCAAAATATACTTATCACTGTCCCGCTGCCGTCCGCCCCCGCCGCTGCCGACATCCCGATCCTTCATCTTCATGCGTCGTCTTCCGACTTCCTGTGTTCGGCGCCGGCAATGACGTCATTGCCTGCGACGAACACAGGAAACCGGAAGAAGACGCATGAAGATGGAGGATCGGGGATGTCGGCAGCGGCGGGCGCGGACGGCAGCGGGACAGTGATAAGTATATTTTGCTTTACAGGTGACCGGAGCAAGGCTGGGGGGGCCCTGGATTACTGAGGCTGCTGGGGCTGTTGTGGCTGCTGTATACCGTCACTGACTCGCGTATAAGCCGAGGGGGGTACTTTTCAGCCCAATTTTTGGGCTGAAAAACTCGGCTTATACGCGAGTATATACGGTACTGTAAAAATAAAACAAAAAAAACAATGGCCGAATTATATTTTGATCCCACTTGGAATGTTTTCCTGTTTTTCAGTACATCATATGCATATGATAAAATAAATGATACTATTCAAAACTACCACTTGTCAACAATTATAATTGTTATTCTTCCCTAACTACGGTAAGTA
This sequence comes from Allobates femoralis, assembly GCA_033576535.1. NCBI lineage: Eukaryota > Metazoa > Chordata > Amphibia > Anura > Aromobatidae > Allobates > Allobates femoralis. The sequence continues at coordinate 86,482,052 of JARQOC010000005.1, forward strand.
TTGTTACTGCTATTATATTAGTGTTCTCTTATACTCTATTGTGAAGTTTCTCAGTATCATATAGTATATTATTAAGTGTTAAACCCTCCAAGAATGTATCTAACTTGAGTATTATAACCACTTTTAATGTAATTATAGTACTGTATTGTTATAATTTACTTTTTCTCCTATCCTTCCCTTCCTATTCTCCCCTTTCCCCTCTCTTCCCTGATGTTGTTCAATAATTAATGTCTTACCACTTCCCTACATTTATTTCATCCCCTATCCCATCCCATTCAATTTTTTTATATCAAATTTTCAAAAATAATAAAAATGTTTGGAACACAAAACTACCACTTTTCTTGGAAAAATCAAACCCTCATATGTGTAAAGTAAAAAAAATTCATGGCTCTGGAAAGAAGGTGAGGAAAAACAAAACATTCCCTCATCCTTAAAGGGGTGTTCCCATCTTCAAGATCCTATCCCATTATGTAGTAGGTGTAATAATAATACTAATATTAGCAAATCTAACCATTTAGAAATGTAATATAATTTTCCTGATTACCCATGTCTTTTACCTTATGTGCAGGCATTGCAGGACCTTAGGTATTCGTTGTTATAACCAATCAATAGTGACGCCAAGTTAGGATGCCTAAGGTCCTGCAATGCCCTGCACATGAGGAGAAGACACTGCTTATATGGAAAACCATGCTACATTTCTAATTGGAGATGTTTGCTAATATTCTTATTATTCTGCTTACTATATATTGGGATAGGGTCTTCAAGATGGGAACACCCCTATAAGTGTTAACATGAAATAGCCTTGCATGGGTTAGATTTTCGTCGGCACAATAGGGTATGTATGTGACAGTCATGTAGCGGTAATGTAAGAGTAGTATACAGTACAACTATACAGTGATGATAAAAGGAAAATCAACCTGATTTGTCATGTTCATCATCAAATTCAACACTGAATGTATGGCCGCTATTCAGAATAACTTTTGCAGAGGATGGGTCATAGTCAACGTTGAAAGGAGGCAAACTTGGATCATAGGTAGCAGCATTAGTGATGATATCAATTGGTGATTGACGCTCTCCATTGGCAAGAGGAAACATTTCATGCCACACTTCAGGACCTGCAATTAAATAAGAAAACACTGAGATGTAGATTTCAATGACACCATTCATTTACCATCTCGTAGACTGTGAGCCCTCGCGGACAGGATCTTCTTCCCTTATGTACCTGTATGACCTGATCGTCCACATTTATTGTACTTGTCCTCGTCTACCCTTTCCGCATGTAAAGCGCCATGGAATATAATGGCACTATATAAATAAATAATAATAATAATATACTCAAAAACAAGGAAAAAGATTTCAAGAATGGGGAGATTGTACAAAAAGTTCTTTTTTGGCTTTTGTTGTTACAGAGTTCAATGTCCAGTAAAAATTACCTGAAAGCATTATTCTTCAGGTCTTTACAATTTTGTAGATGTCAAACCTCTATATTATCTTTATATTTTAGGATTAATTGGTATTTTTTTCACCGCTATTTAGAGTTAGGGACCTTTCACATCAGCGTTTTTTTAAATTCGCAGCAGACCCGGCAGATTTTGCCGCATCTGCCATGTAACAGCTGACTTGCGGCAAGCCCCATTCATTCTCTATGGGAGATGGGGTCATGTCCGACAGTTGCAGTTTTCCCGGATCCAGCAAATCCGGCACTAGCGGCCACGCAAAAAAAACGCTGCTAGCAGCGGTTTTTCTCCTTTGCCGCAAGCCCAACTGCTGGACCCGAACGAAAGTCCCATAGAGAATGAATGGGGCTTGCCGCAAGTCAGTCATTACTCAGTAGATGCGGCAAAGCTGCCGGATCTGCCATGATCGGCAGGAAATGCTGATGTGAAAGTAGCCTTTTTCTGAGGATGGAGCTGTGTGGGGGACTGTCTTCTGCGTGGATGATGTTTATATTGACATCACTTCAGTGTACAAAGTACGTTTTGATTGCTTTTTATTGAACTTTTTGTGGGAGATATAGTAAAAAAAAAACTACAATTTTACTTTATGAATACATACACTTTATATTTTAATACATCAGAGTTTTGCTGATGCAGCCATATTAATACAGGTGCGTGAACACATTTAGTGTTGGGTGCAGATTTTTCTCTTGCAAAAAATAGATTGGTAGCAGGAAAAAAATGCTGCAAAAAATATGTGCCTTTTTATTTTCACTTGTATTTGTTTCCTATTTATTTGAATAGGTGAAAAATGCTGCAAAACTTTGATGGTTCAAATTTGGAAGAAAAAAATTAACATCATGTGCGTGAGATTTCAGAAATCTTATTAACTTTGCTGGTACTGTAAAAAACTGTTTTCTAAGTTAAACAAAATGAGGCAAAAATGCAATATGTAAAGTATCATATAAGAGAGTAAAAGCGGCAGCCACCAGGATATATGAAAGTAAAAATCTTTTTTATTCACTCCATTTAAAAGTGGGGATATACAGGTGGCAGAACGGGAAAATCATAGCTGGATGATGACAGTGCTTCAGTGGGTCCACTAACCTGGAATAGTGCGAAACGGCCACCGTCCAGCTATGACTTTCCCAGTTCTGCCACTTGTATATCTTGCCTTTAAATGAATGAACAAAGAAGATTTTTACCTTCATAGATCGTGAGTGCCAGTTTTTTTCTCTAAGGGTACGGACACATTGGCGTGTCGCATTGCAGTTGGACCAATGTTATTTAATGTCCGAAAGCACATTGGCGAATGTTGGGCGTTTTTTTTCTCATCCGATTGACGGACGAGGAATCAGTCGCAAAATTCTGTGACAGTATGCGATTCTCGCGTGAGAGTCGCCAATGCAAGTCTATGGTTCTGACAAATCTCACGGACCAGAGTCGGACCGCACATGGACCATCCGACTCGGATGCGTTTTTTTATTGCTGAAACCCTCGGAAGCTCATTCTAAGTGTTGATTAGGAGATGTCACATGATTACTAAGGAAGCAGAAGTCGCCTCAATCCTGTGAAGTCTCGGAGGCAGCCCCCACAGACCGACCATGGCCTACAGCAGTGATGGCGAACTCCAGGCCTCGAGTGCCACCAACAGGTCAGGTTTTCAGGATTTCCTCAGCATTGCACAGAGGTTGGAATCATTACCAGTGCAGGTGATTATATTATCACCTGTGCAATGTAAGGAAATCCTGAAAACCTGCACTGTTGGTGGCACTCGAGCCTGGAGTTCGCCATCACTGGCCTACAGGATGAATGTGGAGAGGCTCATAGGCCTTGTACAGGAGAGGCCTGAACTCTGGAACCCTACTGACCAGGGCTATGCAGACAGGAGGAAGAAGGAGGCAGCATGGAGGGAAATCCTTAGGGTACTCTTCCCCTGTTTTGACAGCAGTGCATAGGACAAACAGATCACCCTTGGTAATGTATCTTTACTCCAAATGTCCCAAGCTACAGTAATGTCAACTGAGGGGTTAGTGTGTAATGGGTGCAGTATTTTCAAATGTTAAACAATGGTGTTTTAAATCATGCAGTGGAGCTGGTAGCGAAACGCTGGCACAGCCGTCGTGATTAGTACCGGCGGGAGCTGACCAGAGAGCCACCCAATGGGTTCGACGTGTCACGGAGGAGAGTATATGTGCACTTCCACCGCCTTTCTTTCCTGGAACCTGTGATGTACCTGAGAACGAATGTGGTATTTTCCTATGTTTTGTTTAAAGTTTTTTGGTAATACTAATAGAAACTAGTGTCTTGATTATTATTTTTTATTATAACATAGAACTCATTCCAACTTGTAGTGATCAGCATCCTCAGAGTCAGAGGCACAAATGGAACATGCAGCAGAGTCAGATGAAGAGGGTATGGGGCCATCTTCCTCTCATGACGAACCACAGGAATCCTCAAATGGTGCTGGGCAGGACTCGCGGTCCTCTGTGGAGTCAGGTCAGGGGCTAACCTTGCCATCTGGCCAACCCGATCCACCAGGGGACCATGGACTGGATGCTGTAGAGAGCTTGCCAATGCCCAGGTGTCCCATTACCTCACCAGTGAGATGTCACCCCAGGCGTCGGAAGCATTTCTCAGGCAGCAACCTCCAGCGCAATGTCATCACGGGGGTCTCTCAGAACCCTGCGAGGCCTGTGACCGATGATGGGGAGGAAGGCGTAGAATGCAGCCTAAGTAGCTATTTGCGTGATATACTGTGCCCACTCAGGCTGCATGCAAGGGCTGCCATCCAAATTGTCACCAAAAAATCAGCCAGGTAAATATCCAATGCAACCAGCAGGAGGCTGCCAGCTCCACCGGGAGGTAACACAGATGTCTGAATACCGGTGCGCAATCCCCTGCAACCCAGGCATGGGGGCAGCTGTGGCGCTTGCGTCCAGCCATGCCGACAAGGAGGAGACTGGTTGTATCTATAGACATCAGGTCACCAAAGGAGCGGCAGTCAAACACGTACATGTAAAGCACAGTGTCAGAGTCAAGCCTGTTGGTCACACCCATGCTATAAGGCCAGGTGGGCGGCTCCGCACCAATACATGCATCACAAATGACAAATGCCCCCCAGTGGGCTCAGCCTCAAACTGCAAAAACATAAAATAGTGCAACAAAACAGTATAGATAAAGATGTGAGGTGACACTGTGCTTTACATGTACGTGTGTGACTGACGCTCCTTTGGTGACCTGATGTCTATAGATACCACCAGTCTCCTTCTTGTCGGCATGGCTGGACGCAGGCACCACAGCTGCCCCCATGCCTGGGTTGCAGGGGATTGCACATCGGTATTCAGACATCTGTGTTACCTCCCGGTGGATCTGGCAGCCTCCTGCTGGTTGCAATGGATATTTACCTGGCTGATTTTTTTCGTGAGTTTTTTCAGGTTTTAATGTCCTATTTCGGTGATCTGCCATCCAAATTGTCCTGGATGCTTGTCTGCCACTAAGGTGGCAGGACAAATGGGTAGCTAACAGACACTCTGCATCTTGTGTATCAATGTGAATGGCGTCCTATGCAGGCCCAATATGTGCATGGCAAGTCACCTCCCACATGTCTTTGTAGGTAGAGGTGATTTTATCAGCCTACACCTGGGTTTGCTCCACATAATGGGGTCTGACTGCATCCTGTCAAGTGCTGTGGCGGTTTTGTATCTGGCTGCTGATGGTAAGAATTTTCTGATGCTGCCTTTTGAGTAGTTTTTTTTTTCTGCCACCCAGTCATCCCCAATTAGTGTTTAACATGCTGGAGGGGTGGCAGACCTCTCCTGATAATTTACTGGACAGACCAAACTCCCAGCATCCAGCACCACCATGAGCCACATCATCCTCACAGGCCTCGCAAAGTCTTGAGAGACCTCAAAGGCCATGTCCACTCTGGGCCCCATTTAGGGAAATGGCAAATGTCAACAATGCCCCTCCAGTCACCGTAATACCACCAACCCAACCTGTAAGGCCCTTACAAGAAGAGCTACACCTGGCTCTGGATGTCCTGAGTACCCATGGTGGCCAGGAAATTGGAGACAGGCCAGACAGGAACACGGAAGACCCGACCTACACCGACCTGTAGGTTCTCTTGTGGGTTAATGTCCCTTTCTGGCCATGGCTCATTTAGAGCAACCATGCTCCTATATCTAAAGTCTTCGGTAATGGACTCCCTTCCCCCGATTGAGAGAAACATTGGAAATTTACAGGTAGATTACCATCACAAGCCACCCCAAATTCTCACTGTTCCCTGCAGTACAGATATTTTATGATACTGTCTATAGAGATATCAAAAATTTGAATTTGGATAGATGTAGACAAAATAACCTGTCTCTTGAGGAGAAAAGGGCGCTACAAAATTTAAGGAACCAACATGATATAGTGATTAACGAAGTGGATAAGGGGGAAATAGTGTCATGTGGCCGGCTTAAATGTATGTCACCGAAGCTAAACGCCAACTCTTCAACAGGACATATTACCAACCCCTACCCTCGGACCCTACTATGATCTTCAAAAACAAACTAGACTTCCTGTTAAATCAAGCTTTAATCAGGGGTATCATTACTAAAAAAGGAACTAAAGTTTCTCACTACACAACATCCTGTCACCCTTACCTTTTACATGCTCCCCAATGTGCTCAAGTCCCTGTTCCATGCGCTAGGTAGGCCCATCGTTGCTGGGATTGGTGGTCTGCTGGAGAGACCCTGTACATATGTGGACTTTCATTTACAACCAGTTGCCTTCCAACAGAAATACTACATCAGGGACTCAGTGAATTTAATCGTCCATCTTGAAGATTTAGAGCTACAGGTGACACTAGATGTGGAATAGTTGTACACAAATATACTCTACGACTGGGGACTGAATGCCATTTCATTTTTCCTCAATAACAACTCATCAAATTTCTGATAACCTTTAGGCCCTATCTTAGGGAAATTTTCAATTCTTTTGTATAAAGCATTCTCTATGACTTCGATGGACCCATATAATTCATCAAATCTTTTCCACACTTCGTGAAGACTTGTGTGTGAAGCTTTATATTAATGTCTCTAAAGGCCCCGTTACATGGCACAACATCATCAACGACATCGCTGATACGTCACGGGTTTGGAGGCGTACCAGCGATGTCGTTGCAACCTCGTTGCGTGTGACTCTGGCAAGTTGCTACGATAAATCGTTGGGTCGGAGTTGACAGGTGTACCAACATGTTGGAAAACCTGACGATCTCAACTCCAGCAACCTGCTGCATCGTTCTGCGTGACACCGCAGTAACGATGTCGTGGACGACTTGGCCCATTCACATCAATGAGCAGGGAACATTCACGGGGTTTGCGAACGATACCTGCTCACAACATCGTTGGTGAGTTGTCCACGATATCTAGACATGTGACATCTCACCAGAGATGTTGAAATGAAGTCAAAAACAACCGCGCGCCCCCGAGATCGTTGCCGACATCATTTCAATGTTGTGCCATGTAACGGCACCCTTAGTCTTTTGGCATGCTCAACCAAATCGCTCCCAAGCCACTTTACTAGGAGATCTAACTCCGCACTACAGGATAAGTCCAGACCCTGAATGGCATTCTGGAATGAGTCTCGCCATGACCTATAGTTCTCGGCTTTCTTGGTGAACTTTACAAGTCCTTTTGTAACCAGTTCTCAGCGAGCAAAGAACTTTGCAAAGTCCATGTGGCTTGGTCAGTGCTGGTACGAGCCGGTGTGTTATAGTCATGTATAGTGTGTGGTGCATCACCATACCTGGTGGACGCTTCCAGACTCGGATAGTCTGTATAGTACTTCCCTGGAGAGGAAGGTGTCTCTTTAAGGCGTTTTGGGACAGATGGAAAAAACAGTACCTCTCCACTCTGCAAACCAGGATGAAGTGGCAGAAAGACCATCCTAACATCAAACCTGGTGATGTTATACTCAAGAAAGACAGTCAATCACATCGAAATGAGTGGCCACTCGGCCTAGTCACCAAAACTTTTCCCAGCAAGGATGGGAAAGTATGCAAAGTGGAGGTCAAAGTGGGTAAGCTTGGGGAACAAACTGTTCCTCAGGCCAGGTACTGAACTCGTGTTACTGCTTTCCCCGAGTCAAATGGTGGCATCCGTTGATGCCAAGCAGGGAGTGTTCTGCCCATTCATGAGCAGCTAAGAAAATATTCATAGAGTTATACTAGAGTTATACAAGTTGTGACCTATAGACGTCATTAGTTGCCTGTTTACATTGTTTAGATGTTAAACATGATCTAGCAGAGCTCTTAGTCTGTCCCCTTTAAGAATAGTGTGTGCCAAGGGACCCTCCTTCCTTCAGTGACAAGATAAGACGTGTGTTTCTGGCTCTCCATTCCTTACAACTTTCCTCTCGTCAGATTATTCCAGTAAGAGCTTTGAATTTACATGTTTTTGTGTAGAATCTGTGTACAGAGAGAACTGTGTGATAGGAGATGTGTTATACCCTGTCATTCTTCATGCCAACATGTTTGCATTGTATGTAGATAAAGGTATTTCTGTGTAGAATACTGTAAAGTGAAGTGTATTGTGCTCTGAGATACACTATTTGATTTAATGCCTTTTTGCACTGTATGCAGATAGATGCATTCTGTATAGAATAGAGTCTGCTGCAGTGACCTTTACCCTAGTTACTCATGTTGACTGTAACTTGTGTTATCACTGTCTTAGTGCTAGTTTCTTTAATGCACCTGTACTGATTGTGATTATTCTGTACTTGTATTATAGTTTTTACCACATACATTATCGTTCACGCAATCAAGTTCATCACCTCAATAAATATAGACTCTGGAAATTCTACAGTCTGTTCCTTGGGGAAGTGAACGAGGGTTAAGCTGTATGCTAGATATCCAGATCTCCACATGTGGAAGAAGGCAGAACAGTATAAATGAGTACCGTATATACTCGCATATAAGCCGAGTTTCTCAGCCCAAAAATTGGGCTGAAATGTCCCCTCCTCGGCTTATACGTGAGTCACTGTATTCACTGTATACACTGTATACAGTGTATACAGTATACAGGCCCCCCCATCAGTATACAGTTCCCCCACCTTGCTGCCGCAATCCTGTAAAGCAAGAGATCATTATACTTATCCCTGCCGCTGTCCCGCCGCCGCAATCGTGCTCCTCCGGCTTCATCTGGCTTCCGGTGGGCGCAGGCAATGACGTCATTGTCGGTGCGCCAGAGGAGGAAGCCGGAAGAAGCCGGATGAAGTCGGAGGAGCGCGATGATGGCGGCGGGAAAGCGGCAGGGATAAGTATAATGATCTCTTGCTTTACAGGATTGCTGCAGCAAGGGGGACGCCTGTATACTGATGGGGGGGACTGTATATACCTCTGGGGCTGCTGTATACTACCACTGGGGCTGCTGTATATACCTCTGGGGCTGCTGTATACTACCACTGGGGCTGCTGTATATACCTCTGGGGCTGCTGTATACTACCACTGGGGCTGCTGTATATACCTCTGGGGCTGCTGTATACTACCACTGGGGCTGCTGTATATACCTCTGGGGCTGCTGTATACTACCACTGGGGCTGCTACTGTATATACCACTGGGGCTGCTGCAGTATACCTGGGCTGCTGCTGTATATACCACTGGGGCTGCTGCTGTATACTACCACTGGGGCTGCTGCTGTATATAGCACTGGGGAGGCTGCTGTATACCACACTGCTGGGGGCTGTATACCTGTGCTGGGGTCCACCCTCGGCTTATACACGAGTCAATAGGTTTTCCCAGGTTTTGGGGGCAAAAGTAGGGGGGTCGGCTTATACATGGGTCGGCTTATACATGAGTATATACGGTAACTATTGTACACAGGGTTCTATAAGTAATGATTTCCCCCTACTAATGCCTTGATTAACTTGACCCTGACCAAAACCTTATACTTCATTTCTTACATTGTTGGTTAGTTGGATTCCCCACATTAAAAATAGGCTTTAGTCAACTATCTATGTTGTCCTTCAAAGAGTTCTCTCCGACCATTTAAGGGCAATGTTCATTTATTTGTATTTGCACTGCTCTGACCTAAACTACCCCCTTGGTATAATTGTATTGAAAAATAATGTTTGGCTCTGATCCTATTAACTCTTCCAATTTCCTCTTGATCCTGAGCTGAATATTATGGCTCCATCATGTGCTTCTGAGCACCTATACCCCTTAGAGCAGGGGTGGGGAACTCCAGTCCTCGAGGGCCGCAAACAGTTCAGGTTTTCACGATTTCCTTAGTATTGCACAGGGATTGGAATCATCACCAGTGCAAGTGATTATGTTATCACCTGTGCAATACTAAGGAAATTCTGAAAACCTGCACTGTTTGCGGCCCTCGAGGACTGGAGTTCCCCACCCCTGCTATAAGGCATGGGTAGATTTGTTATACCTTAGAGGGACTAGTTTCTGTAAATCCTCCAATAATGGCATGGCACAGTGGCTCAGTGGTTAGCACTGTGGCCTTGCAGCACTGAGGTCCTGGGTTCAAATCCCACCAGACCATTATCTACAAGGAGTTTGTATGTTCTCCCTGTGTTTGCGTGGGTTTCCACCCACATTGTAAAGACATACTGAAGGATGTTTAGATTGTGAGCTTCAATGGGGACAGCATTTGACTCACCGTGGCCGGGACTCTGGTTTAGACAGGCGATGCTTCCTTCCTCCTTGTCACGGGTGGGCCGCGCCTGCCGGTAGTGGGGCCCGGTGTAGTGCAGATCAAAAGTTTTGAAGACGTCTTGGTGGAACAGATTAAAGGTTTTTTTTTAATTTATTCGTTACGCCACCTATGAGTAGTTTCGGTAAGGGCTACCGACGCTGCGGAACCTCCGGGGGATGGACAGCAGCAAGATGGAACGCTCCCCACAGGCTGAGCGGTGATCCCCGGAGGCTGGAGCTGCTCAAGATGTTGTGCGGCAGCTGCGGTTACCTTGTAGTACGGACGGACAGTTCATAAGGAAGCACGGACACACAAAGTCTCTGCAACGGGTCTTTACTGTAACCAGCAGGCAGTACATGGCATACAGTGGTTGGGTAGTAGACCAGGTGGACTCAGCAGTGATGGTGTCCCTTAGAAATCCGCAGTGTTCCTCCATTCTAACTAATTGGTTGCCAGTGTCGCCCAGGAATACCAGGTCGGGTACGGGGAGGCTGCTTCAATGCCCTATCCATGATGTACGTTCTGGATGTTTTGGGGAGCCTTGGATCCCTCGGTGTGTACACCGCTGGTTAGACGACTGGAAGTTGGCTGGTGGTGGGGTGCTCCTGTGAAGCTGCTCCTCCACGCTTCTGGTTCGCGTAGCAGAGGTGAACTGCTGCCAGCTTCGGTACCAGTGAACCGGCTGTGAGTTGTGGGCACGGGAGTCTTTTGGGAACCCGTGTGAATAATGCCCAATCCCGGTAGTTAAGGCCTCAGGTGCTAACACCCGACCGGTGACGGCCCGGGTGCTGCACGGGGTGCGGAGCCCCCGCTCCTCTCCAAGTTCAAGTCCTCAGACCTTGTTCTAGGCTGTTCCAGACTATTCTCCTTCTGTTCTGTCTAGACTATTGTGTGTGTTCTACTACACTTCCCTAACACTCCACCCACCAGGACCTATGATTGGCCCTCTGTTCTAGGTGATGCATGCAGGGTTGGATTTCTAAGTTAACCGGATCACTGCCTGGTCAGAGAATATTGCGGCTGCATTTATGGCTGCAATACCCTCTTGTGACGCACTCGTTGCGGGGCGCCACACATTACTGATGTATGTAAAGTCCAATGGAATTAACAGTGATATATATAAATGAATAAATTATATTATTGTGTAAACTCACCTCTATTTGGTGGTATTACACTTATTGCCACACTAAAATCGCTTAGTACTGTGCCCTTAAGACATGGGTCGACTTACTATATTCTAAAGGGGAAAAATCCACTACTGGTGGCCCTATCTTGTAAACACACCTTCATTTGGTGGTACTATACTCTTTGTAACACTAAAACCGCACAGTAATGCTCTTCTGGCAATACTGAGTGATATTGTGTCTCCTATATGGGAGCCGCCATGTTTTTGGCTCTGCGCATGCACAGTCTACATCTCAGGGCTTGGCGCATGTGCGATTATTACTTCTGGGATGCCGGAAAACAGATGAGACTGACTGGCCACGTGGATCATCCCTTCTCCCTAATTACAAGGAGGCGATTAGAAAAAAACACAAACACATTCGGTACCACAAACACTTTCGGTATCAGACCTTCATCAAGGAGCACTTGATGAAGGTCTGATACCGAAATGCGCATAGGGCTCATACACAGCTATTCACAGATGGTCTGAGACAAGGCAAGGTAATGGAGCTTATATACTGTACATGTAATAGAGAAGTTTTTGATGTAATTTTTAATTTATGTTACAACTGAGCGGAACTCCTCTTATTTAGAGATACCACTTAATCACATTCCTAGTTCATAATAAGTGGGACTTGGTGTTGTGTATATATTAAGGCAGTTTGCCCCTTAGTACACATTGAGATTTCACCTAGTCCTACAATCTTTATGTGTTGTGGTCATTCCCCATAGAGATTCAGTGGAGTAACATGCTAGATAGCTATAAAGGGTTAATCGTTCAGCCCCACTACTTGTGGAAGGTGTCCCAATTGGGATTATTAGCAACATATCAGCTAGTATTTATAGGATTACATGTCAAACTGTGTTTGTGGATGCAATTTTATGACTAGAGTTGTAATATCTGGTTCCTCCTTCTATACTGTGTAAATTACTCTATGATCTGTGTTCCCTGTGTTATACTATTATATATATATATAGCTCCAACCCTTGCCCTGTACCTATACTATTACGTATTGATATATACATTTCCTACCATAACTATTGGGACTAAAACCTTGGTCTCTAATTATAAGGGGCAAAAAAAATTAGCCTTACTGGCTAATACACTACTCCTTTGAGAAAAACGCTATGGGCAATATGGGCTTTATGGGTCCTTTTACTACATCTTTTGGGGCATACTATATATAGTGCCTTGCAACACTATGGTATATGTCAGCAATAGTCACTCTATTCTTTTTCTGCTAAAATTCCGGGCTACCATCTTTTTTTCCCCTTACAATTGTGAACATAGCATATGATCCTATACAGGGTTATACCCTTTTGTGGGGATATATACTGTATATAAAGTTGACTGGAAACTATAGATGCACATTGGGTCAAACTATCAATTATTGTAAGTCCTCAGACTATATCTCTGCCTCATACCTAGTTTCTGATATACTATGATATTAACTTAAACCTAATTGGTTGATTGTGTGCTAACAAAAAAATAAGGGAACTACTCTCTCCCCATTGTATTGGTTCAATGGCTGACTCCTGTAATCAGCCATTGGTATAGACTATATAAATACAAAAAGGGTGGAGACAAGGGGTGCAATAGTGCCCTATCACTAGTGACACACTGAGTATATCAATAGGTGTACACTCACCAGGTCCAGTTGTGTGACCCACAACTGGTTTATAAGCATTCAGTTTAAAGCTGCTGCAGGACCTCCACCAACCACTCGTATGTGGAAAAATGCTCATATATAGGGAAGATGGTGTGTCACGGTCCGCGCTGCTGTCTCAATGGAATCACAAGGGATGGATATCTCCAAGAAGACATAAGGTAGGCAAGGGTCCAAAGCAACGATCTCCTTTATTCACCAACGCGTTTCAGCACCTATCCTGGCACCTTCATCAGGGTATTCAATGAAGATGATACACCATCTTCCCTATATATGAGCATTGGTATAGACTAATCATTTTCAATGGACTATTGTGAATTTGACTACCCCCCATATTGTACCCTCAGGGTTGAGAATGGTGAAAAAGGTGTAATACTTTGTATGTATAATTTCCTCTTTTGTATATATTCTTTGAAAATTGTGTCTATTATACCAACAGCTCAGTTGTTCTGGAGTGAAATTTTTTCCAATTTATATACATTGGAAATTGTATTTAGCTAATTGTTGCCAATTTAAATTTTTTTTTATTCTTGTGTTGTTTTCTATGTGGTTTTTATGATCTAATAAAATCTATTGCTATTTTGGAAAAATCTATAAGGTTGTATCACTCTCTATGACATCCTCTTTTCTTCTTTCCCCTCCTATTTAAATTTAGGATTGTCTAATGGTCCCTTAAAAACCCTATGTGATTTGAGGTGCCCTCCATCTCTCTTGTGTAAGAACAAAGTACAACAAAGACAATGATGAAATGAACTCTGATATACACATCTTTTGTGTAGTTGAAGGTTGGGTCCTCAGAATCATCTTATTTAGATAACCAAAAAACATACATTCACACCATCTCGTAGTCATTTTTTCCTTTTATATATTTTATTTCACTCTATATCTGTCTATTACTACATATAGAATGGAAACTGTGGATAAAAGAGTGCAATAAGGTCTTAACCAATAAACATAGGAAAAAAAGACCGGAGCCAGTCACTCAACTTTTGTATGGCTGTGTTCACACAACCAATATAAAAACATCCAAACAGCTGCCACAAAATCCACATATATGATAACAAGCTGAAGGCGCAGGAACCTGGAGAGATTCATGAAAATATATAAAATCTGCGCTGCTGTTTAAAAGATGTAAATCCGGAAGCAGTAGTAGTGTTAATAAATGGTGATTTATTCAACATGTTTCAAAGCTATGAATTTCCTGAGGAAGAAGTTGGGACAGACTTTGAAACGCGTTGAATAAAGCACTATTTATTAACACTCCTACTGCTTCCGGATTTACATCTTTTAAACAGCAGCGCAGATTTTATATGCTTGAATCTCTCTTGGCTCCTGTGCCTTCTGCTTCACTTGTAGAATGATATCTGTATCCTATATTCTGATCTGTTCATTTCACCTCATTGACGTAAGAGCTTTGGATTATCACTGTGGCATAGAAGATAACCATAGTAAGTTAAATAGCAGTAAGCATATTGAACAGGCAGCCTTTTCTTATCTTGTGTCCTAGAAGTAACGTTTCTAAGATTACACCACAGTACGACCAGCTTCAAATGTGCACATTCCACAATTCATATATGGACCGCAATCTCTTGATCACCCGCAAGTCTCTTGACCTGAACTTACAGCCCTGTATATGCTTCTGAATACAAGTCAGGATTCCCTATGATCAGCCTGGGCATTGTGAACCAACTGCATACTCTGAAATGTGGACGTGCAAAGCCGGACTTGATTTTTTATTTATTGATTTTTCAATTGTCACCTGAAAGTGCTATGACATATAATCTTGTAAAAGATATGAATTATGGCTCATACTGAGTGTATGTAACGTTATCTAAAGACTTTAATGTGTATCTGTCATTTCAGAATAAACAGGTATATTTATATGCATTAGACATGAACGATTATTGGCCATTATGTAGCTTTGTCTCTGGCTTTTTTCTGTCATGCCTCAGTTTCGGGACTCAGTTCAGTGACCTCTTACAGTTTGATCACTTGACTGTACTGGTGATGGCTGGCTTATCTTAGCTTTTCCTTACCTTGCTTTGCTGCTAGTCAGGTGTTTTTCGGTTTCCTATTTTGTCTCCATCCTATCACAGCTTGAGCGGGGCTATTTTTATTCACTTTGCACCAGTCTTCTTTGCTGGCTATATTTCTAGGTTAATATAAGCTAAGAAGCTTCAGCCCTGCAGCTATATTCTGCTTGGCAGAGACCAGTTACTGCTCTGTCTTTGCTTAATTATCTTCCCAACATCTTTCCTCATCCTTCAGTTAGGATGGAGGGAGGTTTCCTTTGCTTTCCTTTATTATTCTCCTTTTTTTCCCCCTTGTGCACATGCTTTAAGTTTCCTTACCTTGAAGTGTTACCATCTACTGATACACACTTTCTCTCTTTTGTTTAGTTGTGCAATGCTAAATCCCTTCTAGTTCCTCAGGAAGAACGAGAAACAGCTTGATGGTCTATCAGGGAGCCAGGTAAGAGTGGTGTTTATAGTTGTGATGCTAGGGATATTTAGTTTGTACAGGAACCATTAGGGTTTGGGTGCAGCTGCAGTGTTGTAGACTTTATTTCTCCATTTACCCCTATTTGAGTAGGTACATGCATGACTTTCTCTCTGCAGATGCTATCTATATATTTTCAGCTGTCTCTGAGTCAGTGGGTAGATTCACCAATTGATGAAGCCAAAGACACTTGGTGAAACACCCATTGATATTAAGCCCATAGATAAGGTTAACACATTTGAGGACAGTGTTTCATGAAGGTATAAATGCATATAGTAATTGTTAATGGTAGCACGTGGAAGGTAGAGATAGAGCGCTAAATGTGTTGATAACAGTTGTCAATGGCAGCACATAGATAGCAGGCATAGGGCGCTCAGATTAGATATTAGAAAAAATCTTGTTGACAGTGAGGGTGATCAATGAGTGGAACAGGCTGCAATGAAAGGTGGTGAGCTCCCCTTCAATGGAAGTCTTCACACAGAGGTTGGACAGACATCTGTCTGGGATGATATAGTAAATACTGCTTTGAGCAGGGGTTGGACCAGATGACCCAGGAGGTCCCTTCATATGATGACCCTGGAAGTCCCTTCATATCATGACCCAGGAGGTTCTTTCAAACTCTCCTATTCTATGATTTTATATGATATGCTCAGCATGCTCTGATACAAGTTGTGTTACTAACAGCTGACAAAGAAAGATGCTTGGTTGTAACCATGCCAATCAAAATAGCAACATTATTTTAATATAGCGGAAAAGGAATAGTTAGTAATGTAGTACGAGAAGAAAAGAAGATATGTGAGATATGTGAGATTCTTATATAGAATATGAATCTAGTCATATCTAAATTTAACTGTTTCTTGAATTGAATGCATCATAAATATATTTATAGAGTTTTCATCAATGTTGAAAATCTCACAAGTTGTCTAAAAAACTTAGAAGTGATGGGATACTACTTTCTTTGCTGTCTCAGCACCCTCAGAATAGCAGAAGTATTGCGGATACATTAGATCCCCCACTGATGTAAAGGAAGCTTGACCTTGACTTTGCCTATATCTGGTCCAGGATATAATTGCTACTCATTCATATAATTCATCAATCAATGTCTATGGACACTATATAAAATATTCCATTGCTAACGCCAACTTTATGAATTGAAATCAAATCAATATCTGGTGTCACCGCATTTGACTGCAAAACAGCTTCAGTGCCACGTTCACTTGGACACAGTGAGGGATGTCCGCTTTCTTTCTAATATCAGTGACTACAATATAACGTTAGTTTTACATTCTGACATTTCATAGGAATGAACATGAATGAGACAGCTCATTGTAAAAGGAGAACTCCTACAATTGGGCAAACATCCATTTCATGTAAGTAGGTAGGGAAACAGACAGACTTGGATTCTTAGAAACTAATAATTTGTAGTAGAAAAGTCCATTGAACACAATAAATGAATTAGATCTATCTATCTATCTATCTATCTATCTATCTACTACCATTCAAAAGTTTGGGGTCAGTTACAAATGTCCTTATTTTTTTAAAGAAAAGAGCTAACATTATGAATCAGAAATACACTCAATACATTGTTAATATGGTAAATGACTATTCTAGCTTCAAACGTCTGTGTTTTAATGCAATATCTACATACTGAAGGTGTATAGAAGCCCATTTACAACAACCACTACTCCAGAGTTTCAATGGTACATGGTGTTTGCTAACTGTGTAAGAAGCTAATGGAGGTTTAGAAAACCCTTGCACAAGTATGTTAGCACAGCTGAAAATGGTTTGGCTGATTAGAGAAGCTATAAAATTGACCTCCCTTTGAGCTACTGTAGTTGACAATATGGAGCATTACATTCGTTTGTTCTATGAAACTCTCAAAATGGCCAGAAAAAGAGAACTTTTATGTGAAACTCGACAGTCAATTCTTGTTCTTAGAAATGAAGGCTATTCCATGCGAGAATTTGCCAAGAAACTGAGGATTTCCTACAACGGTGTGTACTACTCCCTTCAGAGGAGAGCACAAACAGGCTGTAACCAGAGTAGAAAGAGAGGTGGGAGGCTCTGCTGCACAACTGAGCAACAAGACAAGTACATTAGAGTCTCTAGTTTGAAAATCAACGCCTCACAGCTCCTCATCTGGCAGCTTCATTAAATATATCCAGTTTTTGAAGGAGAAAATGATTATTTCAAACAGAAACACTGCTAGAAAAAGGCAGAATCTGCTGCAAGACATCGGGTCGGTATGGCCAATGAAACAGGATAGTATAGGTATGAAACATGATTATGAGTTGCTGTCCTTTTTGATATTTTGTATCTAGTGGCAGTTGAAGGTGCGATTGGACTCTGCACTCAACTGTGGGCTATAAACCCTAGTGCTGCTCTAAAGCATAAAGCATATATATTATATATAATATATATATATATATATATATATGTTATATAGCAGCATGGGGGCTCAGTGGTTAGTACTGCAGTGTGGGGTCCTGGGTTCAACTTCCACCAAGGACAACGTCTGCTGGGAGTTAGTATATTCATCATGTGTTTGCGTGGGTTTCCTCTGGGCTCTCCATTTTCCTCCCACACTCCAAAGATTGATAGGATGTTTAGATTGTGAGCCCCCATGGGGACAGTGTTGCTGATGTATGTAAAGCACTGTGGAATTAATAGCACTATATAAGTGAATAACTATTATTTATATATAGAAGCATGTATGCATTTAACATTTAATTTCTATCTCAGTGCAATGTTGGTTCAATTACAGGGATGTCTATGGTTAGGGCATTTTGTTGAAGCCACTTTCCATCAGGACCACTTGAATGAAGTCAATAATAACCAACCCTATGAATACTTTGTAACAATGTTAGAATCTAATCAATTACATTTTCCATTTCGATGCATTACTTAAAGCTTACCGTTGTGATCAGCATACCCCCAGTTGTCCATAGTTCTGTTAATTGGGTGCCTATACAAAGCTTCTTCGTCGTCTCGGAGAGCCGGGGTAAAGTCTAGCAGTGAACTTCAATCACTTGATCCTGTTTGCTTTCCTAAATTCCTCACTGGAGAGGTCAGAGATGTCTGCAAGTAACACTTGCTCCTCGTGCAGGCAGGACCTCTTTCCAGCAGGCGAGTTAGAAAGTGGTGGTTTTCCTAACGTGAAGCAATACATTTCAGGAGTCTGGATCCTGCTCGCTGCTTTTACTGTATGTCAATACAATTATCATAGAGAGATAAAATGAGGCACGTGTTTATTGCATAAAAATGATAAAATCACAATGACTTGATAAATATCTAACTGGGTTCATTCAACCCCGCACACCTTTACTAACGGTAGAAAATGTTCTCATAAGGATGCATATGATCCAAAATGTACCTACACAAGGGTATGTTCACATGCTGCAGATTGGTAAAATCAGTTCTTTATTAGGTTGTTTTGTCAGACAGCAATGGAAATCTGCAAACTGCTTTCAAAGGAATGGGACTGCTGCAAAAATAACAGCCCAAGGGATCAATAAGAGTTGGGATAGCCTAGGAATATACAAGGAAAGGAATAACTTACCGGTAATCCTCTTCCTGCCATCCACTGTACTCATACTGTAGGTACAGAAAGTATTCAGACCCCTTTAAATTTTTCTCTCTTTGTTTCATTGCAGCCATTTGGTAAATTCAAAAAAGTTAATTTTTTCTTATTAATGTACACTCTGCACCCCATCTTGACTGAAAAAAATAGAAATGTATGAAAATGTATTAAAAAAGAAAAACTGAAATATCACATGGTCATAAGTATTCAGACCCTTTGCTCAGTATTGAGTAGAAGCACATTTTGAGCTAGTACAGCCATGAGTCTTCTTGGGAATGATGCAACAAGTTTTTACACCTGGATTTGGTGATCCTCGGCCATTCTTCCTTGCAGATCCTCTCCAGTTCTGTCAGGTATGATTGTGAACATTGGTGGACAGCCATTTTCAGGTTTCTCCAGAGATGCTCAATTGGGTTTAGGTCAGGGCCTTGGCTGGGCCAGTCAAGAATGGTCACAGAGTTGTTCTGAAGCCACTCCTTTGTTATTTTAGCTGTACCAATTATTTTACAGCCAGCACTTGGCTTTAACAGCAGTAATTGGAGAAAACTCTAAGTGGTTAACTAGCAACAATTAAAGAGTAACTAACTAAACTTTCTTCTTGAGTTTTCATAATTAGTAGACCCTTAACTCACTTGCAGATTGGTGAATGTCCATGCAGTGGCATAGCCAGAGTCTGATGAGCCCCAGTGCAAGATTTAGACCTAGTCCCGTAAAGTGCATGCTAGTGATATATATGGGCCCTTGTAGGGTTTAAAACACTATACATACTTGTTGCTCCCCTCCATGACCCTTTCAGGTATATATGTCCTCTGTCCTGGGCCCCTTTCTGGTCTGGTATATGTCCCCCATACTGGCCCATACTGGACCACATCCTAGTATGTATGTGCCCCATTTTGGACCCCTATCTTGTATAAATGTCCCACATTCTTTCCCCCTTGCTGTTATATAAGTCTGTCATCCTGGGCCCCTTCCTGGTAGTGTATATGTCCCCCATCTTGAGCTCTTTTCTGGTATGTCTCTCATCCTGGGCCCCTTCCTGGTAGTGTATATGTCCCCCATCTTGAGCTCTTTTCTGGTATGTCTCTCATCCTGGGCCCCTTCCTGGTAGTGTATATGTCCCCCATCTTGAGCTCCTTTCTGGTATGTCTCTCATCCTGGGCCCCTTCCTTGTTCTGCTACTGTTCACTAAAGAATACAAAATATAAATTTTCTTTTGACCCTTCTCTCCTTCCATAACAGGCAGTGTCTTCTTCTGTAGCTGTCACAGAGCCCTGCTATGGGTGATGCATGTTGACACTGTTCTGCGCATGTGACTGGCATGCTGATGTCTGCTGACCGACTCTGGTTGGCAGGCAGTGTGTATTGCAGGGAAGAACCCCAATCCATGTGCCGCAATGCATTTCAGCTGAATGTGCGTGTTCTGATGCACATCTAGCTGAAATAGACGGCGCCCCTCCGCACAGGCCTGGTTATGGTTGGTTGTTACCCCCCTGGTCCAGGTCCTCAGACTCCCACCAATTGCACAATAGGTTCTGGACAAGTAGTCAACATAGCAAAGAGGAGCACACAGCTTCTATCTGAGTGCACCATCAAGGTAAGGAACAGATTCATATAAAAACATTGGTTTCAAGATACACCCCCACGGGTCTGACAGCAATTCAAATGCATGTTAACTATGAAGAATATGGCAGAAAATGTTGTTAGGCTTTGTGCTGATGTAGAATATGTGCTGTAGATTTTTTACTTCAAAATTCGCACCATCTTTCAATGATCCACACAGATAAGTTGGTGATATCTTGGTGTGTGTTTGCTGTGATTTTGCCATGTTTTTGCCGCATTTTTTCATGCAAATTTTGCAGCTTTTTTTTAGCATTTGTTCACTGTTGTGGCTGTTAAAAAAGCCAGTTTACTCTTTAAATATGTGGGTCATTTCATATATGGATAGGTGAACTTTTCAATAAATATAGGAGGAATAACAATGTACAAAAAAGAGAAGAGAAACAATATAAGATGCACCCTCAGGTAGGCCTTCGAAAGGAAGACAAATCATGAGACAGAATCAAGTTCATTCATATGGTAGACGATGGTATTCATATAGTGTTACATTGTCACATGGAGGCTTTTTCTTACAGATTCATATGGAAATAAATGAGGATGGCTGTACCGCATGTGGTACTATAATAGATATAAACTATAAGTGCTCCCTCATAGCCCTTTGAATATTACGTAAAATGGACTTCACATAACCCTCCAAATATATTACAGTGGCATCCACATAGCCTTCCATATAGTATAATGGGCCCCACATAGCTCTCCATATAATATCATGCACCCACCATAGTCCACTATATAATATAATGCACCCCCATACATAATGCACCCTCATAGTCCTCCATATAATATAATGTGCCCCCTATAGTCCTCCATATAATATAATGCACCCCCATAGTTATCCATATAGTATAATGCACACCTACAGTCCTCCACATAGTTTTTCATATAAAATAATGTACACCACATAGTCCTCTATCTATTATATAATCACGAATGGATTTCGCGCACCAAAGTCGCATGCGACTCAGCGTGGTCATGTGGATACGAAAAATGCATTGGCCGCGCAGCGGCCAATGCGACCAGTTGTAAGGCGACTCGCTATGCCCGCGCAGCGGGCATGGCGAGTCGCCTTAGCACCGCGAAGCATTGGCCGCGAAGCGGCCATTGCGAGCAGTTCTAAGGCGACTCGCTATGCCCGCGCAGCGGGCATGGCGAGTCGCCTTAGCAGCGCGAAGCATTGGCCGCGAAGCGGCCATTGCGAGTCAGAGACTCGCTCGGCTAGAATCCCGATGCATTGTGCATCGGGCACCCATCTAGTATAATATAACAGGCCATTGTACTGCATATAGTATGGTGCACACCTATAGTCCTCCATATAGTATAATGCACTACCCATGGTCCTCCATATAGTATAAAGCACCCCTATAGTCCTCTGTATAGTATAATGCACACCCAATAGTTTTTCATATAGAATAATGCACACCACATAGTCCTCCATATAATAGAATACACCCCACTGTACTCCATGAAGTATGATGCACACCTATAGTCCTCCATATAGTATAATGCACACCTCATAGTCCTCCATATAGTATGATGCACACCTATAGTCCTTCATATAGTATGAAGCACTCCCATAGTGCCCCTTATAGTATAATGCATACCCCATAGTTTTTCCTATAAAATAATGCACACCACATAGTCCTTCATATAATAAAATACACCCCATTGTACTTCATATAGTATGATGCACACCTATTGTCGTCTATATAGTATAATGCACTTCCCATAGTCCTCCGTATAGTATAATGCACCCACATAGTCCTCCATATAAAATAATGAACACCCCATAGTCCTCCATATTGTAATGCACACCTCATAGTTCTCCATAAAGAACAATGCATAAGACTATAGCCCTTCATATGGAATAAGGAACACTCCATAGTCATCCCTATAGTATTATGACCACCAGTGTACTCATTGATAAAAAAAAAAAAAGAAACATCGTGGCGCCGTTGCTTTGGTCTCCGTGGTGAGAGGTCTGCAACGCTACTTATGTCTACACAGCGTGCGTGCTGTAGTGATGTGATCATGCTCACTGCACTGAAACATCAGCATCTGCTAAAGAATAATGGAGGAGGGAATCATCACAGGAGTGATCCCTCTTTTAGCATTGGTTTGAACTGTAACAGCATCCAGGAAGCTGATTCAGTTGAATGGGTTGAGGACCTCCAATGCCTATGCATCGGCCGCAAGGGCGAGGATACTTGGGGATACTTGGACAATCTGGGGTATCAGCCTGATGGACGTCACAGTGGCGACCACAGAAGCCATTGGCTCTGACCAAGCATGTTAAAGGGGGATTATTTACAGGAGAAAATAAAGTTTATTGTGATGCCATCTGAGGTGTCAAATTAATTGGACCAGCGCTGCTTGTAGTGGTCCCCAGGGAATAGGTGTTGTGGAAGCTGTGATGGAGCACTCCCCTCAGATGGAGCGGGCCCCTGGGGTGTAATGAAAGTGAAGTTTTCTAGAATAATGATAGTAGATGTTGGTGCAGGGAGGTGCAGGAAGGAGTGGACAGACACTGGGTTGCAGTTCTTACCAATCACCTTTACTTGCAGTTCAAGTCCTTAGACAACCCAGCTGGGGTACTGTGTCCTCCAAGGTTGCTGCTTGGCCAGCTCCCAAGTAGTCCGTGTACACTTTTTGCTGCCCTGTTCGATCTGACACTTTTCTACTCCTTTCTTCCCTGTGTCCTTCATGCTACAAGTCCCAAAGCAGGCGACTGCCGTCCCTTCTGAGCGACTGATTTTCAAGTCCTCTCGATCCTCTTGTAGTTCCTTCGCGTGGGAGAGTGGTGGCCACTGCACCTGCAGTTCAGTGGCCTACGGTTTCTCAGCCTATCCTGCAGATTCCAGACCTGTGCAGCTTGTTCCTCTACCCAGCTGTCCAGCCAGCTGTAGATTTGGGTCTCCAGGCCTGGAGATCAGCAGCTGAACCTTCTAAATGGGTCTGGCTCTCTCCCCAGCTGCCTGGGTTTCCTAGAACTCACTCTTATCCTGCCATGTTGTTCTCCTTCTCTTTCACTAACTTTTAACTAACTTCTCCCACCCCCTAGACCTACTCCTCCCTCCAGCCAGTAGATGGGGACTGCTCTATCAGCAAGCCTTTTCCGCCCATCATCTCACTGGCCACGAGTTTAGATTGGTGTTAGGTGTTTGTGTATCTCAGCAAAGTTTCTCCTCTTACCTGAGAGCATGATACTAAGCCTATTGGATAGTTGAAGTACCACTGTGGCGACCGAACCGCAGGGGCACCACACCTACACTAGCACCGGGCCCCCTCAACTCATGGGCCTCGTAGGGGCCACATGTTCTGCCGCCATTATCCTTAAACCACTAGCAATGACTGCTAAAATCTGGTGGTAACTACATTTTAAACCTCCCTGTATTGTTTCTTTAGCCCCCTCTGTGATGTGCTGCATTCTACACAGTACTTTTTCTTTCTACTTGAGTCATGTGAACATGGTTGAACATTCTGAAACTATGGAGGGGTGAAGGATTTAACTAAAATATGTCACACAACGAGAGCTTTCAGATCCGGCCATGTGACTTTTCATGTATGAAATAAGTAGTCCAAATTCAGCATTTTCATCAGGCTCACTGCCTTTGTTTTTAAAGCAGTTTTTTTTGTTTTGTTTTTTATAAAAAGTAAATTATTTATGACAAAAAATTTAATGTAATAAATAAGATTTAGTTGCTATGTCTGATACAAATAAGTAGTTTAAAGTAAGCACATTCATCAATTACTGTACCTTTGCTTCTGAAGCAATATTCTTTCATGAAAAATCACACAGAACCTAATAATAAAAACAATTAAATAAACATGTGGTTGTTAAAATTCCACCATGCTGGAGAATCTAGTGACTACAAGTACTGAGTCTATTAACCTGAAATGGATTTAGGAAGATGTATGAGTTAACTTCACATTGAATTGTGAGTCAGATGTTGGTATGATTGGCCTATAATAAGAATAAGCTATAAGATATTAATTTTTTCATAAACTATTTGGTAGTCCTCTGATCACATTTATGTCAATAGCATGAAAAATTCAGAATGTGCTGCTGTTTTAGCCATCAACATTACAGGACCTCTGAAGTACCATATTATATGTTAACTGGTTCCATCAAGACAATACAACCTTATGACATTGCAGCCGTGCCAGGGTTCGCTGCGGTGTTGGTTGCGATAGGCCAGGGACCAGGACTGTTTTCCTGTGTGCTACGAAATAGCGCAAGATTTCAATGCCCGGCATTATATGCCGGCGTTTGAATGCTCTTCAGGTCCCGTCATCCATAGGACTCTATTGGCAGCGTTAGTGCAGCGTTACGCTAAAGTAACGCTGTGCTAATACTTCCAGAATCCTGCTATTTGGCGGAACTTCCACAACACTACTGTGGCCATAGCCATAGGCTAGTGCTTTGATGGTCCACCCCGACACGTGACATTAAACTGAGATTCCCTGGTGTATTTGGGTGCTGATGATCTTACTTTTAGTACCTTCAGGCCAGTCCTGTTGCACTCCTCATCTGATCCTTAGGAACCACAGATAAGGATGACAGACACGTTCTTAACCACAAGGTCGTCTTTAGTGGGCACAACACTAGTCAACAAAATACAACTTTTGTTTTGTTCGTCTGTGTAAGACAGAGGCACAGTCTTTATGTGGGGACAGCATAATACTTATGTATGTTTTCTTTGCTG
Organism: Allobates femoralis; assembly: GCA_033576535.1. Classification (NCBI taxonomy): domain Eukaryota; kingdom Metazoa; phylum Chordata; class Amphibia; order Anura; family Aromobatidae; genus Allobates; species Allobates femoralis. The sequence goes on from JARQOC010000005.1 coordinate 86,507,412, forward strand.
AGCAGTTCAATTGGACTCACTTCTCTTTGGTGCAAAACCATGGACAGTGATCCCTTGCAGGAGGATGATCCCAAAACCTTTTCTTCCATTTGTGTGCCAACTGGCAGCACACTGCCGGGTTTATTTCTGGTCCTGGGCAGTGTGGGTGAGTAATTGGTTGTACTCGCCAGCTTTAGAATGTGCGCTGCGTATGATCTGGAGACAGCAAGTACACCCAATACTCCCCCACAATGTGCAAGGCCAGAAATAGACACGTCGGGCGCATAATACCTGGAGGCAGCCCATAGACTTTAGTATTTACAAAGAAGGGGGCAGCGCTTGTGCATTAGGTTATCAGCGATTTGCTTTCATTCACGGCAGATCCGTGCCGGATCTGCCGCATAACGGCTTACTTGTGACAAGCCTGCGTTCAGCCTAATTAATTCCCTATGAGACTTGCGGTCATGTGCGGCAGTTGTGGGTTTGCCGGATCTGGCACTTGCAGGGAGTCAAAAAAACACTGCGAGCAGCGCTTTTTTTCCTTTCTTACAAATGCTGGATTTGCCGAATCTGGAAAAAATCACAAGTGTCCGCACTATTACAGCAGTCCTGTAGAAATGCGTTAGCAAAAAACGCGATCTTGTTGCACGTGTGATGGATCTGTTTTTTTTTTTTTTAAAAAAGGCGGGAAGCATTTGAAAAACGGCAGGTCAGGCAAACCTGAAGATCAAAAGGTCAAGTTTGACTGATCTGCAAAAAACGCAGATGTGAAAGCAGCCATAGTTAAACCTGCAAGGACAGTCTAATATGTGTGGGGGATCTAAGGCTGTGTTCACACCATGCGTATTTTAGGAATTACGCAGCACTATTTTCAGCATGCAAATAACAGATGCGCTCTGTGCAAAAAAGCATCCTATTTCACACATTCTGCTTCGTCAGATGCGCTTTTTCTGAGCGCATTCTACAATGTGGGCTGTGTAAAATCGCATCTGAAAAGCGCAAAAAGAATTGACATGGTCATTCTTTTCGCGGATGTACTATGCAGTAAAAAACGGATTCGCAAAAATACAGATCATGTGAACAATTGTTTGAGAAATGCATTGTCTTTGCTGGGAAGCAAAATGGTGCTGCAGTCCACTGCGTTTGCGCATCTGCCAAACAGTGCTGCATAAATGCAGAAATACGCTACGTGTGACCGTAACCTAACCCTTCAACATACTGCACCCCCTCATGTTCCAAGCTGCTCATCCCCTCCCAACCCCCTCATGTCCCATACTGCTTATCCTCCGATATGTCCCACACTGCTCCCCCCATATGTCCCATGCAGCTCATACTCCCCCCAACCCCCTTTCATGTAGCTTCTCCCCCTCATCCCCCCTTAAGTTACATGTAGCGTCTCCTCCCCATCCACTTTCATGTTACATGTAGCTTCTCCTCCCCCATCCCCCCTCCATGTTACATGTTCATTCTGCTCCCCATCCCCGCTTCATGTTACATGTATATTCTCTCCCCATCCCCCCTCCATGTTACATGTACATCATTTTCCCCATCCTGCCTCCATGTAGCTTCTCCCTTCTCCCTCACCTTCTCTATGCTCCTCCCAGGCTGACCTTGGCACTATCTTCGGCTTAGTAGCACTTACCTGGCTCCACGATCCATGCTGCAGGCTCCCAGGACCAACATCTTCTTCCTTCTCTTGCGCTCTCCTACAGCAGAGTACTGTCAGCAGTGATGACTCATCATCACACTGCTGAGCTCTGAAGCAGGGGAGCACAGTGGTACATCGGGGCCAGAAGCTGATTGGTGCTTGACTGACCTCAGAAGTGCCGGGGCCCAGCGCATTCACACATTCACTTCTAACCGTGTCTTAAAGCCGTGGTTAAAGTGAATTCAGCGCCCCCCTCCCTCCTACAAAAACTCGATAATACATTTAGTTTTTTTACTCTTCATCCTGAAACCTGGCGCCCTAGGCATGTGGCCTCGGGTGCCTAAATATACGGCCCTGATTGTAATTGTCACATGACTGCAAGTATGACTGAGCTGGAATCAGCAGAGTCAAATACTAACAAGTATATATATACAAGATGTGGGCCCGATACTATAGCACCGGGAGGGCGATGATATGATGGTGGGGGGCTCTGTGGCACTGGGGATGGTGGCAGTCATTCCCCCTTCCCCCACCTTTCTCTCTTCCAATGTATGTAAATAAATTTATTTTTAGTTAAAAACATGTTTCTGTGGGTTCTAATAATAATTAAGTATCAATCTGGCAATGTATTTAATTTCCTGGTAAGAAATGAGTAGGGCTTCGCTTTATTTTCTCTTGCCAGTGCAGGTAAACCGAGCAGCTACTGGATGCCAACCCCCACTGTCTGATGACACCTTCGCTGCCAATGAAAAATATAGGGAAACCTTATTTTTTTTTAGTTATTTAAATAAATAACTAAAAAAAAATTGACGTGAGCTCAACCATATTTTCTATTGCCAGCCAAGGTAAGCCAGACAGCAGGGGGCTGGAATTCTCAGTGTGGTAAGGCCCAAGCGTTCTGGGCCCTCTACAATGAAAATTGCAGCCAGCAGCCGCCCCAAAATTGGCGTCTCTATGAGAGACACCAAAACTGGCGGTTACCCTGCTATTCCAGCTGCTGTGTACCGGTAGCAGACTGGATAAAAGAGGGATTGATGTCAGCTTTTTTTTGGCAGCTGATATCAAGCTGTATTGCTAATGTCAGCCATCAGTATGACAGCCAGCCATTAGCAATACTTTCAGTAAAGGGGAAAAAAAACATATAAAGAGAAATGTTTTATTACATGCAAAATAGACATTGACACCTTGTTTTCCACTTTATAAGCTCCCAAGTTCCCCTCCAACGTAATTCTGTAATCTTGCAGTGGGGCAGTGTGATATCTCACGCGCCCACCATCTTTATGTACCTGAGTGTCCAAAGATGGCTTCCGCATGTATATGTGTGCAAGCGTGTGAATGCGTATGTGTGCATGTATGCCAGTATGTATGACATATATGTGTGTATGCGCATGTGTGCGTGTGTATGTATGCAAATGTGTATGTATGCAAAGGTGTGCATGTATGCACATGTATGTGTGTGTATGTGTCTGTATGTTTGTGCATGTGTGTATGTGCATGTATGCATGTGTGTGTATGCGCATGTGCATGTGTATGAGCGTAAGTATGTGCCCCTTAGGTGGGTGTGTATGTGCATGTGTGTGTGTTTGTGCATGAATAGGTGTTTGTGTGTATGCATGTGCACATGCGTGTTTGTGTGTAAGCGTGTTTGTCTATGCATTTCTGTGTGAGAATCTGTGTGTGTTTGCACATGCATGTGTTTGTGTGTATGTGGATGTTTGCGTATGTGTGTATGTGCATATCTGCATGAGTGTGGGGACATTATACTGTGTTTGCATGTTTGTGTATGTGCATGTGTATCTGTGTGTATATATGCACGTTTGTGTGTATGTGTGCATATGTGTGTGCATGCTTGCGTGTATATTCGTGTGTGTGTGTGCATATGTGTGTGTGCATGTGGGGACATTATACCGTGTGTATGTATGTGTCTGTGTATGTCATGCGTATGCATGTATGTGCGTGTTTGCATGTGTATGAGCAACTGTATCTGCGTGCATATGTGGGGACATTATACTGTGTGTCTGTGTATGTGTGTATGTGTGTTTGTATGCTCGGGCTTGCATGTATGTATCTGCGTGTGTGTATGTGTGTGTGTATGTGTGTGTTTGGGGGGATATTATACTGTGTATATACACGGGCGTATGCATGTTTGTGTGTATGTGCGTATGTGTGTATATGCGTGTGTGTATGTGCATGTGAGTATGTGCATGAGTGTGTTTGGGGACATTATACTGTGTGTGTATGAGTGTATGTATGTGTGTGCTTGCATGTGTGTATGTGCGTGCATGTGTATATTCATGTGGGGACATTATACTGTGTGTACATGCGTGTGCGTATGCGCGTATCTACATGTGTATATCTGCATGTGTGTTTGCACGAACATGTGGTGTGTGCTTGCATGTGCATGCTTGCATGTATGTGCGTGTGTGTGTGGGGACATTACACTGTGCGTATGCGTGTATGCGCATGCATATGTGTGTATGTGCGTGCTTGCATGTGTGTATATGCATGCACATGTGTGTGTGGGAACATTATACTGTGTGTATGCTTGTTTGTATTTATGTGAGTATGCATATGTTTGTATCTGCATGTGTATATCTGCGTGTGTGCATGCACATGCCTGTATGTGCATGCTTGTGTGTGTGTCTGTGGAACATTATACTGTGTGTATGTAAGTGTCTGTGTATGCGTGTGTTTGTGTGTAAGTATGTGCTTGTGTAAGTGCATGTGGGGACATTATACTGTGTGTATATGTATCCATGTCTAACAGCCTAGGGTGACATGGGGATCATCCCTTGCAGTGACAGCAGGAGCTCTGCTATCACTTAGGGTACCTTTACACGCCGCTACTGGAGGATGGATACAACCAGCTACTTCACGTGCACGAGCACGCACAAACGGTTACAAACGGTAAACGCACCATCTTTACACGCCGCCACAAGCTACGCTACGTGACATCTATCCCCGGATACACCGCCGGGTGCCATGAGTCACCTTCTGTAGCTCACCGTACCTCATTTACACACCGCTATAACCAGCTAATATGGGCGGACCTGGTGCAGCAGGGACAGCACATAGGCGTGCCACAATTGTGGATTACGAGACGTCTGTACGCTGATAGGACAAAGCAAGAAACCCATGATTGGCCAGGCATCGCAGGAGGCTGTTTAATACATGACGCTCGAGCAATTGTGTAGTGTGACTGGTCAGCTCCTTAAATATGCCTCCCTATGCAGCGACAACCAATCGTAACGCAGGAGCTTCCACCAATGATCGCTGAAGGGGGGCGGTATCCCGGAGCCTGTGTCACGCCCCAGCTACATACCAGGTTTATAGCCTGGTGTCGACACATCCCTTCTGTTGCTTCTTTACACGCCGATACAGCTCGCTACAATCGCCTGTGTAGCCACCTGTTTCAGGGCAGTGCTCGGAAACAGATGTATCTGTTGCCGGGTGCCTCCTACCGTCTTCACACGCCGCTACTACGGGGTATTTTGCCGCTACAAGCTACATTTGTAGCCTGTAGCTGGTTGTATCCACCCGCCAGTAGCGGCGTGTAAAGGGCCCCTTAGGGTGGAAGCAAACTGGCATATGAATTGCACGAGTAAAATGCAAGAAAAACGAGCATTGCACTCGTATCAGTATAACTAAATGTTACTGGTCATATTAGTGCGTTTTCAACGCACTGAACTCGCATTGCGAGTGAAAGGCGAGTTCAATCGCAGCATGCTGCGATTGAGCGCGGTTTCGTCACGCAAGTGGCCATTGAAAGTATATGGGTGCGAGAAAATCTCGCACCCAATACAGCACACTGTGCGATAGCAGCATGTGTGTGTGTGATATTTCACTGTCGGCTTTTACCGACAGTGAATTATGTTTGCTTTTGGCCATGTTCACACACATGTTTTTTTGGGCATCTCTGCGTTTTTTGGTCTGTTAAAAAAAACGCAGGTGTGGTTTCCCAAAAACGCATGCGTTTTTGAACATGGGGCCCTATGGGAAACGCATGCGGTAACGCAGGGCACATGCAGACACATGCGTTAACGCTAGCGTTTTTGTAAATGGGTCAGCAGCTACTGAAAAAAAAAATTTCAACAGCACCCCCCCATTGACTAAGTCCAAAAACGTTTTTAGAGGTTTCAGACACACAAGGGACATTTTTTGGCAGTCTTAAAAAAATGCACGTGCTTTTAGGAGTGCTAAAAAAACGCAAATTGTGTGTGAACAATGCCTTTTACTGTCGGCTGCTGTCACAGCAGTGGTGTTTGAATTTGCCAGGTTGCTGACACAGCAACCAATCAGCGTTTGCTGCTGCTGTCACAGCAGCGATGTTTTAATGTCAGTGCTTTCCATGGTGCTGAATTGTGTCAGTGTTTTAATGTCAGTGCTTTCCATGGTGCTGATGTTTTATCGGCTGGATTTCTGAGAAATCCGCAGCCACATTGGCTAATCTGCCAGTAAGGATGGCTGCACACCATAGCTTTTGCCTGTCAGGGTGTATCCTGTTTTTTGCAGGATCACTCTGACAGGACCGATCAGGTTTTTTGCCTGCTTCGTTGTGTGCTGCTGTCCTCTGTGCTGAAGTTTGCTAGCCAGGATTTTTCAGCATGATGTTATTAAAATCGGATCCAGTTTTTCACTCCGCTCAGTTTTTGATGCATGATTGTGTGCCTCCACCCTTACACTGAGCTTCCGGTAGCGATAATGCAGGTACTGCTTCCGTGCCCACACAATCACCATGACATAAGTTTACGTCACAGGTTGTGAACCCCTATCTGTCTATGATGTAAACGTACATCAAAGGTCATGAAGGAGTTATTGAAGTTTATATTTTCCCAGAAAGTGAATGTATATTGCCATAATATGTCATCACTTTCTAATTGGTTTGAATCTGACTACGAAGATCACTGAGATCCTGATTTGGTTTCTTATCCTAAATCATGTAGCAAACCCTTTAAAGGGTCACACGTTGGGTGCTTGGTGAGTTTTTTTTACCTCAGTATTTGTAGCCAAAACCAGTTTTGGGTGATAAATACTGAAGTGGTGCAGGTGTTTCTATTATACTTTTCCTCTGATTGCTCCACTCCTGGTTTTGACTACAAATCCTGAGGTAAAAAACTCACCAAATATTGAACGTGTGGATCTGGTCTTAGGAAAGGATTACTATCTACAATAAGTGGCAATAGAGTTCCTTTTTTCTTCATATCTAATGAGGCTTTCAGCATATATAAGTTCTATAAATTCCCTTAGGGTTGTTTCATAGTTTATAAAATTCCTTATATAGGAATCAAGGGATTCACTTAGGATACAGCAGATCAGAAACAGAAATGGAGCCAGAGAGTTGCTAATCAAGAAAATCCTTTACTTAAGGGCACCAGGAGTGTAGGAATTATCAAGAATTATTAATGCCCAAGTCTCACCGCAAGAAGTATAATAACACCCAATCTATTGGACCAAGGCCAAAGTACTGTTCAAAAGACACCCTCCAATGTATCAGGAACCGCAGGACTTTACTTAAAAGGAAGTAACCACCAGGATTTAACCAAATGTAAATCAGTGCAGCAGGTGATTGACGTGTGCAGCATGACATCACTATTTGCATTTGTTTTTTGAAATCCTCCCCTTTGGGCTTGTCTTTCTGCTGTAAACCAACCCCCACTCTCTCATCTAAAATCATCAAGTGGGGTTTGCAAACTACTGTAAACATTCCCTAATCCTGTAACTGTGCCTCACAGGACATGGTTAGCAGGTCAATGGTACAGAGGTAAGTATGCAGTTTTTAGTGTAGCGCATGAATCCAGCATCTAGGCACAGATTATGCTTTTGTTAGTACTGCTTTATTTAACTAATGTGGCTCTCACAACATGTTTCGGTGGGTTGATGAAGGCAGTGACCTGCCTAAGCATGTTGGGAGAGTCACATTTGTTAAATAAAGCAGTACTAACAAAAGCATAATCTGTGCCTAGATGCTGGATTCATGCACCATACTAAAAACTGCATACTTAGCTCTGTACCATTGAAATCCCCTTGGGAGCAGTAGGAGCTATAGCTTACAGCACCGGAGCATAGAGAGTGAAGGACCTGCGGTGATGTCACTCCAACGTCACCGGCCCAGCCTGAACGCCGGAGGATCATACGGTGTGCGATTACACACCGGAGGCCCACACCGTGGTTGTGCAGAGGTGCCCATCCACGAAAGGTGAGTGATCTCACAACCCCAAACAATCCCCACTATACCACCAGGTACACACAAGGGTGCCTCTCTGTATGTTTTATTTTTCATGGTTTGCAGATCAGTCACCTTTCTGGTCACTCTTCTCAGAACTTGCCCCATTTCGTTGATGTGCTTTTGAAAATGTGGTGCCCAAAACTGGACCCAACATTCCCTTTTAGATCATTTGATTGCTTATACTGTATACTGCAATACCACATAATCGCAGTATACAGTGAAAATCTTGGTCTCGAATGGACCTCAGTCATAGCCTGGACTTCACAGAAGATTCAAGATGATAGTGATGGGTGCCTTCTGCTGTAAGAGTAACCCATCGGTTCACTGCAATTGCATCGCAAAGAAGGATGGGGGTGCAATGGAAGCCAATGCACTTGTGCATTCCTTTTAAATGTCCCTATCATAGACATATAGCAGCATTCAACCGGTTGGAACTTGACACTAGCTGTGGCTGTTAAGGTACCATCACACGCCACCATATGGCTTCCATATTGCCGGCGATTTTACGTGAGCGCGCACGTGTCGGGCACTTTTTTCAGATCGCTGTGGAGCCGTCACACATAGCTATCTAGTGTGCGATCCTTGGCAATCCTGCATTCGGAAATCGCCTGCAGAAGACCGGAAGTGATCTTCCCTTCACACATCGCCGCGTAACATTACACAATTGTAGCAGCGATGTGGCCATACTGATTCGATAGGGGCATACTAGTGTGTGTTTCACCGCGCCCCTATCACTGCGATTGGTGGACGGAACTGCGTTCCCATTGGTCAGCCTTGCTCACGTTGGAAAAGTTCAATTTGGATAAGGTTAGGCCAAGTGATTCCAAGAAGGAAAAGGAGGAGGAGAAGAGGCGTTATCGCCTTATTCCTCGGATGTTTGCCAACTGGCTGCAGGCGTTTGCTGTATTGGCGAGTGTTGTCGGGAAAAAAAGGCCGGAACATTGTTCCCCTCTGTTCGGGTACATGGATGCGATCAGTGAGGCCTATAGGGTGTATGGGGGCTTGTTGTGGTTGCGGTATGACGAGGAATTCCGTCAACGAAAAGCATTGTGTCTGGACATGCAATGTGGTGGGACCACAAGGACATTTCCTTGTGGTTACGTTTGATGGTGGCTCCAACTCAGCCGTTTCGGAGCGGGGCCGGGGGATTGGGATCAGGTTCAGGTGCCTCAGCCGGTTTACGGAAAGGGTGTTGTTGGCAATTTAACGAGGCATCGTGCCAGTTTTAAACGCGAATGTTCAGGATGTGGAGGGGGTCACAGTTTTGCCCGGTGTTTCAAAAAAGGAAAGGGTAAGGGAGGAGACAGTGCTGATAAAAGGGAGGACTCCGGTGAGAGTAGAGGCGATGGAGCCATTCTTAAATTGGTACCCCGATGCTGAGGCCACCGCGTTATTGTGTTCTGGTTTTTTGTTTGGGTTTTGTATTCCATCTGATGCGGCAGGTGGATTGTTTCGGACATGGAACTTGCGTTCGGGGGTTATTGAGGAAGGAGGTTGAGTTGGGTCGGATGGCGGGTCATTTTCGGGACCCGCCTTGCGCGAATCTACAGGTGTCCCCGCTGAGGGTGGTGTCAAAGAAGGAGCCAAACACGTTTCAGCTGATTCACCGTTTGTCATATCCAGCGGGGTCATCGGTGAATGATGGCTGGATTTGGTGGCAGTTTGTTATGTGTCCTTCGATAGTGCTTTGAAGTTGGTGAGGAAGGCAGGTCCGGGTGCTCTGATGGCAAAGTCGGACGTGGAAGCATAGTTTCGCTTGTTGCCGGTGCACCTGGAGAGTCATCATTTATTGGGCTGTAGGTGGGATGACTCTTTTTATGCTGATCGTTGCTTGACGATAGGGTGTTCGATTTCTTGTTCGTACTTTGAAACTTTAAGTTAATTTGTGGAGTGGGTAGTGAGGGATGTTTCGGGTATGGATTCTATTCTATTACCTGGATGATTTCTTTTGCATGGGGCTGGCTGGTTCCTCGATTTGTGCTGGATTGTTGTTTGCCTTGAAGGCAGTTGCTGGTTGGTTCTGCATCCCATTGGCGCCAGACAAGACGGAAGGTCCGGCGACGGTAATGCATTTCTTGGGGATCGAGATTGATTTGGTGGCTCAGGAATGTCACCTTCCTGCCGATAAGGTGGCGGATCTGAGGCGTTCTGTTGCGGACATGCGCAGGGTACAGAAGGTTCGACTTAAGGTTGTCCAATCTTTGCTTGGTAAACTTAATTTTGCATGTAGGATTATGCCGATGGGTCGGGTTTGTGCAAGACAGCTGGCGTTGGCTCTGGCGGGAAATATTTGCCCGGTGCATTTTGTCCGCATTACCAGGGAGATAAAGGATGATTTGAGAGTATGGGATGTGTTTTTTACAGGAGTACAATGGCCGCACGTTATGGCTTAAAGAGGTGGTGCCCAACAAGGTGTTGCAAATATTTATGGATGCGTCCTGATCTCTGAGGTTTGGTGCTTTTTTAGGGGTCATTGGTGCGCGGGCGGCTGGATGGACTGGTGGCGGGAGCAAGGTTTTGTGCGCAGCTTTGTTGGAGATTTTCCCCATTGTAGTGGCTGTGGAGTTGTGGGTACATGATTTTGCCGGTAGGAAAGTTTGCTTTCATTGCAATAACATCGCGGTCGTTTACACAATCATTGTGTTGACTTCTAAGTCGCTGCTGCTGGTAGCTTATCTGCGGCATCTGGTGTTGAGATGTCTGCAATGGAATATTCAGATTGTGGCGAAAAATGTTCCTGGTGTTTCCAATACTGTTTAAGTTTCACAGGTTTTGGGAATTGGTGCCGAGGGCGGACAAGGTGGGTCTGCCATGTCCGGATGGCTTATGGAATCTGGTAATGTGATCGTGGGTAGTTTGATCCGCAGGTCGGTGACCGAGGCTACTTGGTGCCGGAATGGGAGAGTGTGGCAGGAATGGGAGGAATTTGTATATACTTTGGAGAGTAATGGTGAAGTAGGTGATGTACAGGCAGTTTTGACGTTGATTGGAAGTGATTTTGTGGCTGGGCGGTCGGCTTCGGCAGTGTCACAGAGGATTGCGGCAATTGCTTTTTGGTTTCAGCTAATGGGAAGGCCGGATGCGACAAAGTATTTCAGGGTGCGGCAGGCTTTGAAAGGCTTTTGGAAAGGAGTTCGTGAGAGCGACTGGCGATGTCCAGTTTTGGTTGAAATGTTGGATAAGTTGATGGCGAGTCTGGAGATAGTTGGAAGGTCGGAGTATGAAAAGGTTTTAGTTTCAGTGGCTTTTGTGTTGGCCTTTTTTGGAGCTTTTAGGCTGGAGAAGTTGGTGAGCCTGACTAGGTCCAAGGATGGCGGTTCAGCTTTGAGTCGTGTGGTCGTTTTGGAGGACAGGGTGGAATGTTGGTTGTGCTGTTCCAAAACAGACCAGGAGGGGAGAGGGAGGCTAGGGGTGGTGTACTCTTTATCCGGGTGTCGGGTGTATCCGGTGAGTGTGGTAAAGCGTTTTTTGTCAATGAGGGGAAGCTATCCAAGCCCGTTTTTCCGGCATATGGCTGGCCTATTTTTGTCCACGTTTTAATTTAAGGCTGTTCTGTGGGAATGTTTGGTTAGAGTGAGGGAGCGTCCAGATGAGTATGGCATGCATTCCTTTCGTATTGGAGCGGGCACGGAGGCTTCACATTGGGGGTTGGGTGATGAAGTGGTACGACGTTTTGGTCACTGGAAATCATCCTGTTTTTGTTTATATGTGCGTCCTCATCTGCTTTCCAGGTAGTGGCTGGAGGGGAAGGCCCAGGCTACCAGGAGGTTCGATGGGGGAAAAAAAGGATTTTGGTTATATTTGGTATTGAGAGCTGATATGTAGTCGTATGTTCATTTTGTTTCTTGTTTGTGCAGGCCCCTGCTTGTTCTGGATTCTTGGACATTCATATGTCTTTTGGGGGTCTCGTCGAGCGGATGTTCGTCCAGATGGCCGTCAGTTAGGACTGGATAGAACAGTGGTAAAAGTTAAATGGTTGGGTCTCCGGGGTATGCAGTGGGGAAGGATATTGCCTGAATTTGAATATTTCTGCACTGTGAATCGCCCCTCGGATGTGTTGGTGTTGCATGTTGGAGGGAATGATTTGGGGGTGTGTGCGTCTCGTGAGTTAATTAGAGACATTAATTGTGACTTGTTGCGATTGTGGTGTTCACACCCAGGTTTGATTGTGGTATGGTCGGACATGGTTGCACGGGGAAAATGGAGGTTTGGGAGGTCTTTGGATAAGATCAATAAAGCGAGAGTCAAGGTGAACAAGGTGGTGGCGGCGTTTGTGGCCCGTAATGGTGGGATTGTGGTGCGTCACAAAAAGTTGGAGTTATCGTCACGGGAATATTTGAAAGCTGATTTGGTGCATTTAAATGACATAGGTATGGATTTGTGGATGTTGGGCTTGAGAGAGGGTGTGGAGCAAGCACTTGGTGTGTGGCGGGTTCAGGCCAAGGAGTCACTTGGCCTGTCCTGTGGCGGGGGTAGGTCTGGTCCAGAGGCAAGGAGTATACAGTTGAAATGGGGAGGTGAGCCACTTGGAAGGTATAGTGGCTCCGGTGGAAGGTACCTTGCAGGCATGGGGTTCTGCAAGGTCAGGGTACTGGTTCTAGGTAACCAATACCTCGTCCCTGGGGCTGGTGTTTTGCGGCCAGGGACAAGGCTTGGAGGCTTCCGGACCGGGCCTTTCCATGGGTGATTGAGGGTGTGCCTATGGTTTAAGTTGGTACGCCAGTTGGACGGTATACCCGTTTCTTTCCTGCCTAGTATGTAAACAATAGGCAATAAAGGTTGCTGTGGCCAATTTGTTTAGCCAAGTCACTAGCAGTGTGTGTCGTTATTTAATGGTTGGGGGGAGATATATATATATTGGACAGTGGGACTGGTCAATTAACGACCGGAAAATTCTCCCTTGATTGTCATGTCTCATCATCAGTGCTGTAGTCAATGAATGAGACCAACATGTGACGACCATCCGCTGTGAGGCCGAGCTGTTGGTAGGCAGCACCCCGAGAAGCCCCGAGACCCTTAACCCCTATACAGGGATCTGGAATTACAGCGGAGCCCAGGGGGTAGCTGCCTATATGAGCAACAGAGCCGGGGAGGTTGCCAGGGAAAATCAAGACCCGAAAAACGAAGTCAGATGTCCGAGTCAAAACCGAGAGGGCAGCGAAGGTACAAAATCGTCAGGCAGTAGCAGAGTCAAAAATCCAGGTAAAGGTCAAGGGCAAAACCAAGAGGGCAGCTGAGGTACAAAATCAATAGGCAGAGGCAGAGTCAGAAATCCAGGCAAGGTCAGACACGAAACTAAACACACACTATCACTGGGGAACCAAAACTATATCTGGTGGCCTGCAAGCCAGGCTCCAATGTACTTGAAGGGCACGGCTACCTCCCATAGGCTGGAGCCCACAGCCTGATGATCTGATCCGGACCGCCCCTAGACCCAGGCCAGATGGTGATGCACGACTGGCTCCGCCCACCCCACTTCTGACAGCAGAACGAAGACTGCGCCTAACAGACAGCTCTGCAGGGCCCGCTCCTCTGCTACCAACACCACCCAAAGGAGAAACATGGCGGCGCTCCGCGACAGAGGCAGACGTCGCAGGAGCAGGTCCATATGAGGACAAGGCCCTCCTATCACTGGCGCCATCAGCCGAAGGAAACCGGCTCCTCCCAGTGGCCGAGGCAGGAACACCAGCCACCGAGTCCAATGACGATGTGACACAACAGCTCTGGAGCTGCAGCTAGTAATAGACACTGGAAGCAATGGTGAAGAGTCAGCACTGGACCTGGGGAGGTGGAGTAATGCAGTTTTTTTTGTTTTTTTTAAAAACATTCTATTTGGAAATGGGTATTTGAAAATGGGAAAGTCCCTTTAACAAAACACACATATCGCTTATCACAAGCATCTAGGATAGTGCTAATTGCTAAGCGAATATTAGTAAAACTTAACCTTTGTTTGTAAAATTAAGATAACATATTAAACTACAATGGTGTACCAAGTAATTCACCCCCGAGGAAAATCAAGGATGTGACTGATAATTTTAAAGCAATAGCCTCTAATTTGTTCTGTCTAGAGGACAAGAACATGACACATATTAAGTTTATATTAGATCTCAAATTTCAATGCGTTTCATTGTCCCTTAATATTGGACAACTCATCAGGAGACATTTATAATAGAAAAAGAAATCAAGACTAACAGTGAAAGAGATTCTAGTGAATTGGAAAATATCCTACTCCGGGTTACTCAAATCCTTAGTGACAGCTTCTTGATAAATCCCATCAGTTTAGTTTTAATGATCAAAGATTTTAAATCCATCAATATTCTGTGTCCTTACAACACCAGTTAATTGCAATTCCATGTCCAGTCTCCTTTCCTAAATACATTACAATTCCAAGAACTCTCTCCTTCCTAATAAATGATTCCAAGTTCTCTCCCATCCCCACTTCATTACAATTACACAATCTCTCCCAATACTCTCTTAATTTCATGTCCTCTCCTATCCCTATCTTCTCAGCCTCCCTCTCTCCCACAGCAACCCCAATTCATTATAATTCTGTATTCTTTAAAACTCCCAAAATCCTTGTCCTCTCTCCCATGCTTCAATTCAGTACATAATCATTATCAAATTTTCTCTACGATTATCCAATTCATTCTAATTTCATGTCTTCTCTCTCATTCACCTCCCAATTCATTACGATTGCATGTCACCTCTCCCTCCCACCCCCAATTCATTATAATTCATTATAATTCCATGTCCTCTTCTTTTTGTTTCAAAAAAGCAAAGGTGGCATTAAAAGTGTCGAGCCCACTGGGACGGGATACTCGGTACCGGACCGGGTCTGCTACTGGGGAAGTCACGGGTGGTCCTGGTCCGGACCGTGTCCCGGGCTGGCAAATAAAAGGGGATATTTACAGGGGATTGTCAGTCGTGACGCCACCCACTGTGTGCTGCAGAGCCTCCGGGGATGATGTAATGGCAGCGTAGATGGTATAGTTCCCGTGGGCAGAACTGTGTTCCCCGGGGCAGTGATGATTAGAGTCTATTGTGTAGTGTGCAGGCCTGGTGCCGAATGCAGTACACTTACTGGCCAGATGCTGCAGGAATCCTTCCTCGGTGCTGGAGCTGGCAAGCTGTGGCTCAGCAGGTGGAGGGCTGTTATAATCCTGTATGGAGGGAATAGTTTGCAGGCAGAGACAGACAAGAGAGTTGGATTCAGGGTTCACCGTGTTTACTTCTTACGTTCCCAAGTTCAAGTTACAGTTCAACACAGTTCTTACAGTCGGTTACAAGTCTCAATACACGGGCTCACTCTCCCCTCCGGGTTCCCTTTACTCTATGCAGCCAGGTCTCTCTCTCTGTGACCCCTCACTCTGTCTCTGTGTCCTTTCCAGGCTGTTAACTCTCTGTTTCTGTGTTCGCTTGGTGTGTGTCTCCGGACAGTATGGCGGTGACTCGGGCCCCTGTGGGTCCTCCTGGTTGTCACTGAGCTGCCTGTCCTTTGGGGTAGGGACCCTAACGTGTAGCTGTGGTCCCCCGTCAGTTGTCTGGGGATGCTGGGTAAAACTACGGTCCCCTCTAGAGCCGACACTCTACTCAGCCTAGCCTCCAGCAGTCCTCCCGTGTGGGTCTCTACCAGGCTCTCTCTATTGTGTCTTCCAGTGTCATAGGAGGGCTACTCCGCCTGCAGTCTGTCGTCTCGGCTGTAATTCTAGGGCCCGGGTATCACCGTCCCTCTCTCTTCACTCACACTCCTGGGGGTACTGGCTCTGGATAGGCTTTCTCTCTCCTCCGGCTCGCACTGGCTCGGTACAGATTCTGCGCTCCTTACACCCGACTTTGCCAGGACATGTGATTCCTTCTTTCCTTCTCAGCTTAACTCGGCCTACTGCTGTCTCTCGGCCTGTGCCGTGCTCCTCAGCCTGCTGCTGGTCTGTGTCTTTGCTGCTCGGCACCCTGGGCCTACTGACTCCTTCCTCCTCCCCCTTCACTATTTCTACTGTCTGTCACCTGACTTCCTGTGTGCCCAACCCACTTCTCTAAATCCACCACCCCTCGCCTGCATAGAGTTCCTAGGCTCCGGGCTGGATGCTGCCATCTACTGTACGTGGCTTGTGTGGGCAGTGAGGGTGTTGATGTGTGGCACCCTGGCACCTGTTGGGCACCACAGAAATCCTTAGAGCACAAATGGAGTAAGTAACAGCACAGCAAAACCACAACACAAACAACACTTAGAACACCTGGTTTCACCCCGAGCCTCTAGGGGAGCTACCACTGGTCACTTGAGCCAGTTCCCCCTATAAAAAGAGTCTTGGAGGGAGAAACTTCAGAGTGTGGTAGACGCTACAAGAGCTGCCAGCCTGTGTGAAACCTCCACCCTATGAGGAACACACTAGGCCCATCCAGCCTGTTAGCCAGTGGGAGTCCCTGCAATTGGGACAAGAGGAAGAAGGAGATCACCTCTCAGGAGCACAGAGTGATTCTAACTCTCTCCTTAAACACCGGTTACTGGAACCGAAGCTGTGGAAGCTACAAAGCCATCACAGAAGAACCAGTATATTACACAGGGAGTCTAGCCCCCTGTTCACCTGTCGCACCTACCAGCGAGAGCCCAGGGAAGAAGGTAGAATTATCATCACCCTTTTACAGTGCCCTCAGTGCTGACAACCAGGTGACATCCGTTCCATTGAACAAACTGCCCGGTCCGGAAGGATTCCACATCCACCCGACCTTAGCACCAGAACTAGAGAAAGGAAGCCTAACACTGCTTGCTGTGAAACTCCAGAAGTGCCAACTTCACTATCCCGGTCCGAGTGTACCTGACTACCATCCAGTAAAGGTACCGAAAAGAGACTTTGTGTGGTTGTGCATTATTCCTGGGTTCAGCGCGCAGCATCCCGCAGCTGCCTCACAACATCTTGCGCAGCTCCCGGCCCCGGGGATTTCCGCTCATCCTGTGGGGAGCGTTCCATCTCACTGTATAACATCCCCCGGAGACCTGAACAGCGCTGGTAAGGTTACCAGAACACCCACAGGTGGCGTCACGAAGACAAATCACCCCACTGTTCCGCCATTCCCCTATTGATCTGGACCACCGGGCCTACACTACCGCAGGCGCGGTTCCGTGACAGAGGAGAAGCAACGCCCGCTACGTGTACCCCCGGCTACGGTGAGTCAGATGTTCAACTGTCGTCCTACCTGCCTGGCTGCAGTTCCCTTTGTGGCCTCCTGAACGCAGGGACACCACAAAAGGATTGTCCATTTCTCAGACAACCCCATATCAATCACTATGTGTCCCCATTGTAAAACAATACCACCTATACTCACCTCCGGTGCCATCGGCATTACAGCGTTGTTAGCACAGGATCTCCTGGGGCGATCTCCCGTCAGCGGTGACTTCATTATCCCCTCCTTAGGACAAAATTGCCATGTGGAGGAGGTGGCAGGACCAGTTGCACTCACTTTCCCTCCAGATGTCTTATTTATCTGATTAAGGGGACCGTGAAGTCGCCATTGATTGGCTGTATGGATGACATAACATAACAAGGTGATGTAAGTCCAGTGAGAGCCAGTGCAGACACATCTGAAACGGCGCAGGTGTAAAAGGCCAGATTAACACCCCCTTTCCCCCCCCCGCCCAGAATATACCCGAGGTTAAAGTGGCCTAGGCCAGATTATACCCCCGGTATATTATGGCCTAGCCCAAACTATACTCCAGGACCATTGAGTGTACAGGGGCCCCGGGTAGTGCTCAGGAGCCCCATGAAGCACACAGGAGCCCGAGGCTGCATACAGGGGCCCCAGGCAGCACATGAGGACCCCAGGCAGCATACAGGGGCCCCAAGCAGCGCACAGGGCCACAGGCAGGGCACAGGGCCCAGACAGCATACAGGGGCCCCAGGCAGCATAGAGGGGCCCCAGGTAATGCACAGGGCTCCTGATAGCACACAAGGACTGAGGCAGCACAAAGGGGCCCCAAGCAGCATACAGGGGCCCCAAGCAGCGCACAGGGCCACTGGCAGTGCAGAGGGCCCAGACAGCATACAGGGGCCCCAGGCAGCATAGAGGGGCGCCAGGCAACGCACAGGGCCCCTGATAACACACAAGGCCCCAGGCAGCATACAGGGATCCCAGGCAACATATGTGCCCCAAGCAGCGCACAGGGGCCCCAGACAGCGCATGGGGCCCCAGGCAGCACACAGGAGCCCAAGGCAATGCACAGTGCCCCAGTATGTGCACGAGGCCCCTGGCAGCACACAAGGGTCCCAGGCAGCATAGAAAGGCCCCAGGCAGCACAAAGGGACCCAGGCAGCACACAGGGGCCCCAGACATCGCACATTGCACAGGGAACCCCAGACATTACACAGGTGGCCCGAGACATTGCACAGGGGCCCCAGACATCGCACAGGGGCCCCAGACATTGCATAGAATTGAGTGATATATTCAAGAACGGGGCCCTAGACATCGCACAGGGGGTCCCAGACATTGCACAGGGGGCAGAAACAGCGCAAAGGGGGCAGAGATAGCACACAGGGAGCAAAGACAGCATAAAGGGGTCTTTTTCCCCATTGCATGCTGTCTCTGTCCCTCATGCGCTGCCTGGGGCCCCTTTATGCTGCCAGGGGTCCCTGTGCACTCCTTAGGGCCCCTATATGCTGCCTGGGGACCCAGTATGCTGTTTGTGGCCCCATGCACTGCCTGGGGCCCTGTGCACTGCCTGGGGCTCCTGTGTACTGCCTGGGGCCTGTGAACTGCCTAAAGCCTCTGTGTGCTGCCTGGGGCCCCGTGAGCTGCCTGGGGCCCCGTGAGCTGCCTGTGGCCCTTTTGTGCTGCCTGGGGCCCTGTGCATGGCCTGGGGCCCCTGTGCACTGCCTGGAGCCCCTGTATGCTGCTTTGGGCCTTGTGTGCTAACTGAGGCCCTGTGTGCTCCCTTGGGCCCTGTGCACTTCCTGGGGCCCCTGTGTGCTACCTGGAGCCCCTGTACACTGACTGGGACTCCTGTGTGCTTCCTGGGGCCCCTGTGAGCTGACCGGGGCTTCGTGCTCTGCCTGGGGCCCCTGTGCACTGCCTGGGGCCTTGTGTGCTCCATAGGGCCCCTGTATGCTGCCTTGGGCACCTGTGTGCTACCTGGAGCCCCTGTACGCTGCCTGGGACCCCGGTGTACTGCCTGGGGCCTTGTTTGCTGCCTGGTGCCCCCAGTCACTGCTTGGGGCCTTGTGTGCTGCCTGGGACCTCAAGCACTGCATGGGGCCCCTGTGCGCTGCCTGTGGCCCTGTGCACTGCATGGGGCCCCTTTGTGCTGCCTGGGGCCCCATGCACTGCCTTGGACCCCCGTGCACTGCCTGGGGCCCCTGTGGGCTGCCTGGGGCTCCATGTCCTGCCTTGGGCCTTTTGCACTTCCTTAGGCCCCTGTGTGCTGCCTGGGGCCCCTGAATGCTGACTGGGGCCCTTGTGCACTGACTTGGGCCCCTGCATGCCACCTGGGACCCCTATGCGCTGACTGGAGCCCTTTGTGCGGTGCCTGGGGCCCTGTGAGCTGCCTGGGGCCTCAAGCGCTGTTCTGCTCATCCTGTGTGCTACCTGGGGCCCCTGTGCGCTGCCTGGGGTCCTGTGAGCTGCCTTGGGCCCCGTGTGCTGTCTCTGCCCTACTGTACACTGCCTGGGCCCCGTTATTGAGTATATCACTCAATGGTCCCGGGTTATAGTTTGCGCTAGGCCATAATATACCCGGGGTATGTTCTGGGCCAGAGAGGTATAATCTGGTCAAGGCCACTTTAACCCCCGGGTATATTCTGGGCGGGGGTTAATCTGGCCTGTTACATCGGCACCGGAGGTGAGTATAGGTGTTATTGTCTTACTGGGGGAGAAATTTAGGGATTGAGATAATAAAGTAGACAGGACAAGCCCTTTAATGTAAATCATCAATAACTGACTGACCGATGCAACCCTTCCCCACTTCATAAAACAAAGTTTCTGTAACTTATGAGGTTTGTCATTTAATATTAGAAAATTTAAATGACTTTGACTAGGTTCACATTGCTGTTGTGGCATCCGTCTGGACAGATGCGCTGATCAAGTAGGCCACCACCAGAGAGAGGTACTGCACTCCTCCATTAGAGGGAGAGTTGTGCCTCTGGTCTCCAGGTACTGGGATGGCGCAGTTGAGCTTCACACACACAAACACTTAGGACCCCAGGACAGTGGGAGGACCCAAGCGTAGCCGGAAGGGAAATAGAGAAGTGCAGGAAGTGTGGAGAGATTACGGCACAGATGTTGTAGTCCCGAACCATTGAACCAGAGGCCCTGAGTTCCTAAGGCGAGCTGCGGCCGAACACCCGACACAACTTGGAGAAGGCGGACGAACTAGGGAGCAGTATCTGAAAGGGGTACAACTGAGCACCCGTGGCTGTTGGTACCCGAGCACTGTGTGCAGAGGCACTGAGAGGAGTAGCGAGACTAGCTTATAGCGCTGAGGGACCACCAGAGACAGAAACACCTAGTAAGAGAGAAAGGAACACCAACAGAGGCTCAACTGCACTGTCCTGATTCTGGAGATAATGTTGAACCGGAGGTTGGCAAGGGAAGTACCCAATGGCCATGCTGAAACAATTAAGTAAAATTAACAGAACTCCAGCTGTGGTGTGTGAGACTTTCTTTAGTGGCAACCACCGGCCGCAGAGGCTGCTTGAGACACCAGGGTGCTGATAACCTAGTGAATATCTGTCAAGTTACCAACTGACTCCTCCATCCTGCTGCCCTGGGGACCGCGCTCCACCTGTAGGGAGAGAAACCATCCATGCTGCCAGTCACCATTCCCAGAGGTTCTGAAGCAGCGGCGGCCGTCCTGGCCCATACCGCAGGTGGCGTCACGAATACTCCTTTTCCCTGTCATCTCCCCCTTTATTAAATGACACCACCAGGGTCATGGGACCGGGTCTCGGCCCCCGTCTTTCCCCGTGAAAAGAACCGAGAGTGAAGAACAACTGCTGCCTGGTTCCTGAGTACCCCCAGCCCTGGAGTGGGTGTGTCACAGCGTTAACGCTGCCATAGAGTTATATGGGTGAGTGGATCCCAAGTGCATACAAACGCAGCCACAAAAGTGCGGCATTCCACTGTCCGCTTGAAAAAGCACAAGATTTCAAACGCAGACACTTTTGTGGCTGCATGTGCATGCGCTTGGGATCCACTCACCCATACAACTCTATGGCAGTGTTAACGAAGCATTACACTGTTAATGCTGTCGATCAGCGCATCTGTCCAGACGGATGCCACAATGGCAATGTGAACCTAGCGTAAGATTTGCAGAACCTATTACAGAGACTACATATACCTATATAAAAGCATTTACTCTGAATCCCTATTTTTAACAATGACATTCTATATGTGCCCATATCCCAGAATAGAAAGCTGTGTAATTGCCAAGGTTTGGTTTACAGAGATCATTTTCCTTTCGTTGTATAGTAAAGTCACTTATCTAGTCATTCTTCCTACCGATTCTGAGCTAAATCAATATTTAATGATCTTCCTCTTGAAATATAATATCTTATTTATGTATCTTTATTTAGCAGATCAATATATTAAGGCTTCTTTATACTGTACACATTACAGACTGTATACAGGGAAAGCATCAGCATGATCCTGGAATATTGGAATTGCTTTTAGGGGAACACGTCATTTATTACAATACATAGTATAAATATATTCTGTGACGGCGCATGAAGTTTCCACATTTAGGCATCTTGACTATTGAGGAACCTTGTTGTTTCATTGGTGTTGCCCATTATAATTATGAATCGGTGAGGAAAGGTCTATTGGAAAATCCACAGCAGGTTGTAATGAATATTGTTCATTGAAATGGTAATGTCTGACCAAGTTCGTAGATTAAATAAAGTCATAAATAGAGATTTAAGGTTTGTGTGTCTTATTTTTGCATGAAGATCTGACAATTCTCGCTTCGAGTGGTTGAAGTGGTCTGTGATTTTCTAATATGAAGCTTGGCTCTTCATTGTCTGATGAACATAATAAACCCCGGAAGTGGTTAAGCTGGTGACAAAATTAAAAAGAAAAAAAACTGTTCAGTCAACAACCTTTGCATAAACCAATAATGCAGATGATTATAAAAAACTTTTTGAAATATCTCATTAGAGAATTCTGCTTCTTTCCTCTCATTTTGCCTCCAGAACTGCCCATCCACTATGAAAAAGGAACTCATATCCATCTTGTTCAAGATAAGATGGGCTGTCAGCAAAGTGAGGTGTCAGATACTGAGTTTTCTATCAAGTGTTTTACCTCACGCCAGAACTGGATTGACATGATCCCTGCTCAGTTCTGCTCTATAATCTCCTGCTTCTGTGTGCTAAGGCTACCTTCACATTTGCGTTTGCAAGTGCAGCGTACCGAACGCAGCCAAACGCTTGTGCACTGCATTCCTATGTTTAACATGGGACCGCATGTGCCTGTGTTTGGCTGCGTTCGGTTGCGTTTGCGTTCGGATGCGCACAATTTGTGCGCCCTCCGAACGCAGCATGTTGCATTTTTTTGTGCGGTCGCTTGTTTTATCTGCAAGCGTCCGCAAGCGCACAAACCACGCATTGAAGTCAATGGATCCGCAGTGTCCTCCGCATGACAGAGCAGGAGAACGCTGCGGATCACATTGAAATCTCTCCCGGTGGCCGCTGATCAGCGGCGGCCACCGGGAGATCAGCTAGAGCTGCCGCTGCTCTCCCACCAGTGTTAGCACGGGAGATTTGAAGAAACAGCTGATCTGACAGCTGTCTAAATCTCCCGGCCGACACAGAATAGGTGATGTCGGCGCGGGAGATTGAAATAGCGATCAGCTGTTTCTTATCTCCCGCACTGATATCACCCTATTCGGTGTTGGCGCGGGAGATTTAAACAGCTGTCAGATCAGCTGCATTTTCAAATCTCCCGCGCTGACACCGGCGGGAGAGCAGCGGCAGCCAGGAGGAGGAGATCTCCACCACTGATGTCCTCCTCCCGGCCGCCCCGAGACAGCTAATTGGCTGGCCGGGCTGCATACTAATGTGAACGCATGCGGAGATTCTCCGCTGCGTTCACATCAGTATGGGCTTCGTTTGCACTGCGTTTGCGTCTGCATGCCATACGCATGCAGACACAAACGCAAATGTGAAGGCAGCCTAAGGAATGAAAAACAGGACTCCCTGTCTGTGTACTATGTATGGGAGATACCATAGCAGTAAGTCTTCTTAGGGCCTGTGCACACTGCAGATGTATTTCTGGACAGATTCTCACAAAACCTAAAGGGTGTCTTGGTGGCAACAAAGTGAATAAGAATCTTGAAGTCTCATTTACACAATGCACACATAGACCAGCTTATTCTGAAAGCTAGATGTGGGTCCAATGCTATCGCATAAGGAGGGGGTGGCCTCTGTGATGGTGGGCGTGGTGGCCGTTTCTCCCCGTGTCCGTGCTCTCTCTCCCTGTGCTATCGTCTCCTCTCTGTGTCTCCTCTTGTGTGCTGTTTTCTCCCCTCATGTACTGTCTCCTTTGAGCTGTCTCCCCCTGTGTGCTCTCCCCCGTCTGCTGTCTCTCCCCTGTGCTGTCTTTTCCTGCTGTGCTCTTTCCTTTGAGCGGTGTCCCCCCTGTGCACTCTCTCCCCCTATGTGCTTGCTTCGCTCCCTGTACACTCTCTCTGGTCCCCCTGTGTACTCTCTCTAACCCATCTGTGTGCTTGACTCCTGTGCTTTGTCTCTCCCTCTTGTGCTCTCTCCCTCCTGCGGTGTCCAAAGATGGCGGTGGTGTGAGTAAGTGCACATGCATACACTGGGTTCCGCCACTGTATACAAAGTTGTCCAAAGATGCCGACCACCTGAGAAAATGCGTATGTGCTGGGTATATGCATGTGGACTTACTCAGGTGGTGAGGCAGTTTCGGGTGGCGGTGGTTTTCAGGTGGCGGTGGTTTTCGGGTGGCGGTCATTACAGGTGGCTGCAGCACCACTGGTGCTACTGAACAATGTGCCAGTATCATCAGTGGGTGCCATATTTGTACAGCCATCACTCATTGCCCCTTGTGCGCTCCTCCCTCTCCCCTCTGTGCACTCTCTCTACCTCCTATGTGCTCTCTGCCTCCCTGTGCATTCTCAGTGTCCCCCAGTGCAATCTATGTGCCCCATTGTGTGCACTCTGTGCCCCCCTGTGAATTCTATGTGCCCTATGTGTACCCTCTATGCCTCCCTGTGCACCCTTTGTGCCCCCTTTGCTTTCTCTATGGTCTCCTGTGTGCTCTCTGTGCCCCCTATGCACTCACAGTGACCCACCGTGTGAGCTCTGTGCACCCTCTTTCCCCCTCTCTGCCTTCCTGTGCTCCCTCTCTGCCTTCCTGGGCCCCCTCTGTGTGCTTTCTTTGCCTCCTCTCTGCCTCACTGTGTGCTCTCTGTGCCTCCTTGTGGTTCCCTCTGTGCGCTCTCTGTGCTCCCTCTCTGCCTCTCTGTGCCTTTCCTTTGTGCTGTCTCCCTGTGCCCCCTTTGTGCACTTTCTGCCTCCCTGTGTCCTCTCTCTGCCTCACTGTGCCTCCACTGTACACTGTCTCTCTGTGCTCTCACTATGCTCCCTCTCTGCCTCCCTTTGCCTTCCCCCTGTCCTCTGTGTGCACTCTCTGCCCCCCTGTGTCCTCTCTGTGCTTCCCTGTGTGAACTCTGTGGCCCCTCTGTGCACGCTCTGTGGTCCCTCTGTGGCCCCTCTCTGCCTTCGTGTGCTTCCTCTGTGTGCTCTCTGTGACCCCTCTATATGCTCTTTGTGCCTCCCTGTGCTACCTCTGTGCTCTGTCTGTGCCCCCTCTCTGTGCACCCCACCACCATGCGGCCTGCACTCCATGTGACAGCTGGGATGCAGGACTAGTGATGACGTCAGGGTAATGTGATGAGTTAAGTGCATGGGCAGAGCCATGGTCGGGTGGAGTTTATCGGTGTCAGCGACGGTGTTCTAGCAGTTTCATTCGATGATACCAGGTATCTGTTTAGGGTTTGCAGTGGATCCGGTCGTTGGCTGTACCGCTGGCGGTTGTGTGCGAGGGGCCTTGGTATTATGTGTGTAATACTGACCTACAGACCTACATAATAAAATGAACTTATGACCTGAATCAAATCACGGCTGCATGATACAGCCAGGTATATTTTTCTCTGAAATGCTCCGGCATTTCCAAAAAAGTATACTTAAGGAACCATCGGAGGATCATACATGAAGAGGCAGTCAATGATACTTGGCACTCAGATGAATTCAAAATAAATTAAGTTTTATTTGTAATCCAAGATCTGTGAAAGGGGCACAAGAGTGAGGCATCACTCGTTTATGGAGTGCGCTCTTTGGTAAACGGTGGATGCCGCACTCCAGCGCCCCATTCACTGATGTCTCCTGGCAATCAGTACTGATGAACTTTCATTTTGACCGAAACGTCTATAATCTTGGATTGGAAAACACTTCTATTTATCTTCACATCATCTGAGTGCCAAGTATCATGGACTTTATATTAAGGGTATGGATCCGCCTTTTCACATAGATGGAGGTGAGACTAGTCCAGCGCCACCTCTCCCAGAGCTACAGCAGGTGACTGACAGGTCTCTTGCTATGAGAGTGACCTGTCAATCATCTTTACCAGTGCTGGAAGCTTTATAGAATATGCTGGAGCATGAATGAATTGTGCCACGCCTGATTCATGTTGCTCACAATTTGGGCAGCATTAATCAAGTAACAAGTTCCCTTTACACTAGGTATTTTTTTATGTTTTTTGAACACACCTGCTCAGAGCTGATAGGTATTGCTTCCTGCAAGATAATCCATGTCACACATTCTGTGTAAGGACTTGTCGTCAGGGACCCTTGATACGTCCAGTAGTGTCGGTCACTTGGTAGCAAACTTGAAAGATCGAATTTTGTGAAGGGGCATTCTTTATCCTAGAAAGTATATAACAAGTGGTTGTTAAAATAGGAATCAAATACATTATATGCTTACAGAATTAGTGATGTTATATGCTCATAGTAGGACATGTTCTGGTAACTGATATAGTCTCCGAGTTTCCTAATACTGTACAGCAGGCTTTTCATTTTGCTTACATTAAAATTGTAATACTTCTTTATAGGCACCATTTATTTGAGAAATGACTTTTTTTGTTGCATTTATCCCCAGATTTTTCTCCAAAAACAAAATGCTGACGCCAGATAATCAATAGATCTATAGGAAACACAGTACAATGTATTGATGGTATTGTTACTCACTTTTGGTATGTCCTTAAGTCTGGGAGGTTTATTTTCCTCCATAAAGTGGTATGCTCCGGGAATTGTGCTTTTTCATAAAGTAATATTGGACCCACAATCAGTGAACCCATAGCAGTGCATCAGACGCTAACCTTTTGGACCTATAAACAGCTGTTTGATAACACCATGAATAAGGGTTGCAGAAACGCATTGGGTTTTAGGGGTGATTGGGGAGGAGGGTCATTCTGTGTTATTCTGTTTTGGAATTGTTTTTTAAATAAAAGCATTAAGTTCTAGAAATTCCTGATTTTTTTTTCTCTGGATATTTCCTTTTCTGCATTTTCTGAGGCTGTGTCCTTTTTCATGCTGAGCTGGTGTCCTGATCCAGATAATTGGTGAGCTGAATATTCTTATTCTACTTATAGAAATAGCTGTTAGCTCACGTGAATTCTCTGTGTGTCAGCACCTATTGTTCAGAGAAACCGGTAACCAGGGTTTATTAGATATAATGTAATGCAATCTACACCTGGATATTTGCAACAATGACAGGTGTCTGAACATATGCCAGCTCACAAGGGGGTACCCCGCAAGGCTGGGAGTGTGACAAGCGGTCACCTCAGTGATGTTACTGCAGGTCACACTTGTCGTCTTACACAGGGGGAGAGTTTGATCTGCGATAACCTCACTGACGTCACTGTATGTCACACTCCCAGGCTGGGGGATACCCCATGTGAGCCAGCGTGTTTGACTTGCAATAACTTCCCTGACATTATCACACGTCATACTCTGGACTGCAGGATGCAGCTCTTCCAGTCTTTGCGGGATGCATTCTCTGAATGTACTCTTATATGCTGAGAGACTGAGTGATTGAGGGACCTCCATGGGACCACTGTCATACTTGTTCGGGAATTAGATGAAGAATAAATTGGTGAATAATGGTGTCCTTTACCTTTATTTCTTTACTAATTATCACTTTTTATGTTTGCAGGTTCACTTTTGTGGACTATGTTGTAATTCCTGGACTACTGCAGGACTTTTTTGTGTGAGTGTGTTATTTTTTTAAATAAATTTGTGAAATAGGGAATGTGTCGGGGAATGTTTTTTAAAATAAATATTTTTTGGTGTGTTTACTTTTGTTATTACTGACTGGGTTAGTAATGTGGGGTATCTGATAGATGCCTCAGCATTTCTAACCCTGGGCTTGTTTCCAGCTGACATTCCACAGCTTCAACCCAAAATACCATTACCCCATTTGTCAACCCATCAAGGCAATGGGAAGAGCCAGGGTGAAGCACCCAGAGTGGCCTATCTAATTGAGGTGCCAATTCTGAGGCGGCAGCAACCTGCTATTTTTAAGCTGGGAAGGGACCAAGAATCATGGCCCTTCCCATCCTGAGAATACCAGACCGCAGCTGTGAGCTTAACCTTGGCTGATCCAATTTGGGGGGAAGCCCACTTCTTGTTTTATTTTTCAATTATTTATTTCTAAAGAAATAATTTATAAAATACAGCATGGGTGACCTTTTTTCTGGATTTCCAGCCAAGATAAAGCTGTCAGCTGCGGGCTGCAGGCTACAGCTGTTTGCTTTGCCTTAGCTGGAGATCAAAAATAGGCAGGACCAAACATTGTCTTTTAAATTTTTTTTATTTTGTTGCTAAATACAAGGCTAAATACTCTTTAGTGCCACATGAAAGGCGCTAAAGGGTGCAAGCTTAGAATATGTAGGGAGGTGGGACATTATATAGCTGTTTGACATCTATCTATCTATTACTTGAGAAAGGTGTCACTACACTGAAACGTCACACAACTAATGGGCTAAATAAAAGTCTACTTTTTCTGTATGCTTTGGAGTGCTGCCTGGATTTACTTCTATGGCTATCTGTTATATATATTCTATATTCTGTCTGTTATATCTATCTTTCTCTCTATCATCATTTATCATCTATCTTTGTACATCCTTAAAACATAAAAAAAATGATTTCAGTGACCTGTGTTTTTTCTAGTATTTGTCACACAGGCGTCACATGGATGTCACAAAAGTAAACATGCACGGCACATGGATAACACATGGATGGCCATACAGATTTCCAAAACAGATGTGTGACCTCTCCCACAGCCACTCAGTATCTTACTTTGCACAAACCCAAAAGCAGATGTCTACAGGTGGCTGTCTTTCTTCTGGTAAAGACTTGGGATTGGTAGAATAACCTAAATCATGTGACAAGGCTTGGTAACTACTTATGGACTGCCAGAAGTCTTAAAACATCAAGCTGGTCTGCAACTGACTATACAATGACATTTTAAAAATGGATTGTGCATGTGCACTTAAATAAAACATAAATTATACATGTTTGGTAATCGTGCTGATCTGGAGACTCATACTGCCAGGTCAGTTTTATGGGAAAATGAGTGCTGTAAATAATAAATTTAAAAATAACTGCAGAATTTCACTTTTTGGCTATTTTGTCACACCTGGAATTTGTTTTCCCGCTTACCATTATCTCATACGATAAAATGGATGGAGTCATTCAAAAGTACAACTCATCCTGCAAAAATCAAGCCCTCACATGGCTATATCGAAGGGAAAATAAAATTATGTCTCTTGAAATTAGGGAAAGAACAAAACAAAACAAAAATGAAAAATCAGAGGCTAAAATTAACTTTGTTCATGGAAAAACCACTGTAAAGACACCTGCGCCTGG